>VCII01000305.1:0-600000 GCA_006030095.1 Triplophysa siluroides
GCTCAAAGTCTGTGGGCCACACAGTGAACATAAGTGCACCATGAAATCCACCGGGGTAATGTTCATGTGTCACATCAACGCCAGCATTACGCAGGCGCATGACATACATTAAGCCGTCGTCCCGCAGTACGTCATACTCGCATGTCAGCACATACGTCTTAGGCAGTAACCGCAATGCTGTGTCAGGCACCAGCAATGGCGATGCCCTTGGATCTGCGAGCCAACTGTAGGAAGCAAAAGAGTTAACTGGATTGTTCCCGATGGCCACAGGTGGGGCACTGTAATTGTAAGTCTGCCGGTACGATTCCGGTAAGTATGAACTCCAGTTCACAAATTTAAGCAGAGCAGCTGATTCCGGATTATTGTGTGTGTTTGACATCATGGCACGGAAAAACGACTTATCGCTGGTGAAGTACTCGCTCCAAAACCGAATCATCAGTGTGCGGGTTAATATAGGCATATGCTGGTTCTGCTGATAGGAGGGGGTGTTAAGGTCTAGGGCTTGCAGGACAGGATAGATTAAAGCCTGGACCTTCAGATGGACATTGTTCCTTGAGTCCTGCTGCAACTGAGTACAATTATACAACATAAATATACAACTAGATATTCAAATCATCACATATTAAGCAACATTGATTTATTGTATTTGATTTTCCAAACATTATACAGTTCTCCTGTTCTTTCCATTACCTGCTGGGCCACAGCAGCTGCAAGGTTGCCTCCTGCGCTGTCCCCTGACACAGCAATTCGTTCTGGATTGATATGGAAGCTCCTTAGAACGTCAACATGAAGGAAGTACTTTACCACACGATACACATCCTCAAATGGGATAGGAAAATGATACGCTGGTGCTAGGCGGTATCTAAACAGAACAAGTTATTATTGGTAGTGTATAATTCCATTATTATGCATGTCAGAATTGGGTAGGAATATTTGAATAACATACATATGCTTTTAGTACTATAGTGCTGCAGAAACAAAGGCAAAAAATCTGTTAATAATACAAGCACTGTGGAAATGGTACCGCTGAAAGTTGCTTTCAGCTTCTTTTTAAAAGTCTCCTACTCTTAAAAAACTCCTACTTCTTACTAAGCATTTTTTGACGCTTAAGTCAAAGTTTAAGACAAATCTTAAAGGGGTCAAATGACACGGCTAAAACGAATATTATTGTTTGTTTTAGATGTAATGCAATGTGTATACAAAATTTAAGGTTAAAAAACGCTGTATTTTCCACATACCGTGCATGTTTGTATCTCCTCTTTGCCCTGTCTCTCTGAAACGCGCTGATTTTTTACAAAGCTCATCGCTCTGAAAAGCGAGGTGTTGTATGATTGGCCAATTCACCAGTGCGTAGTGATTGGTCGAAAACTGCAACCGTTTGCCGGAAATGTAATGCCTCTTACCATATTCGGAACATCAGGTTCCAAAGCAATTGTACTGACAGTTAATAAAATGTCTTCGGTATTTCCTTATATCAATTCGAGCCAGAATTTGATCCGGAAAATGAAAATGATCCAGCCGATACATCAACTTTGCCAGCACAACTCGAGCAGGATGTAAAGGATTGGTAAGATTTTATTAAAAACCTATGTTAAATAGTTTAAAATTATAGCTAACTGATTTACCTTTTATATACGACGTTATAAAGACTATAAACAAACAATCGTATCAGAATCAGAAGAGCTTTATTGCCAAGTGTGCTTGCACACACAAGGAATTTTATTTTGTGTTGGAAGCTTCTAGTACAGATATTCAACACAATGACAATACAATATAATAAGATTTACAGTCTAAAAGATTCTAAAATATGCATATATAAAATAAAAAGACTATTGTACAGAAAACATCATACAGAGTTTGTGTGAGATAGAAACAAGCTCGCATTACAGCAGGGAATGGTAACATTATAAATAATGCGAGCGCTTTTGTCCTTCTTGATCAAACAGTGTTACGTCGCGACTCAACAAAGACAATGAACCCCATTATAAACACCACATTTGTCGCCTCTAGTTGGAACATTATTACTGATTGTAGTGGAGTAGGCGGGGCGAGACCGTGGTTCGAGACCGGTGAGTAATTGTTAAAGAGCGCCAGCTGTGCGCACAACCGGTCTCGAATCACGTAGGAGATCGGGAGCACATAAGAGAAAGAGCGACCGGACCGTCACTGAGAGAGGACCGGGCCCGAACTTATGTTAAGTTGTTTTATATGTTTATGTATTGTGTTATTCGCCGGCAGTCGTCCGTGAGGGGCTGCCGGCTGTTTATTTTGTTTTATTAAATGTTTAAATGTCTGCCGGTTCCCGCCTCCTTCCTTCCCTTTTATTGAGATTTGCTACAGTGGTGCCGAAACCCGGGAGGAAGGAGAGACTCTGTCAGAGAGTCTCGCCGCCGAGTGGCCTCGCGGTGCCGGAGAGTTCGGGCAGCGCGGACAGAGGCGTCCGCCAGTGGCTGCCCGAAGCGGTGGCTCTGGGGAAACGGAAGTGCACAGTGCGGCCACCGTCAAAGCTTCGGTGGAACGGCGACCTTTGCTGCCGCGCCTCTGGGTCGAGGTGGGGTGGCTTTCGTCCAAGCGGGAGCGGGGGAGTTGCCGCCGTCCGCCAGAGGCCGGAGCCTGCGTCCGTCCCCCGAGGGGGAGGAGCAGGGGCGGGAGTGCCGAGTGCGGCCACCGCCTGCCAGAGGCCGGAGCCTGCGTCCGTCCGCCCAAGGGGGAGGAGCAGGGGACGGGGAACCCGCCCCGACTCCCAGATGAAGGAGGAGCCACCGCCGGCCGCCAGGGGGCGGACGGTCGAGCCGTTCACCGAAGCCCCAGGGCCACTGCAAGGCACCGCGAAGGAGAGAACTCCGGCTGGTTGAGGACCGAGCGGCAGCATGTCGGGGAACCGGACTATTTTTTTTTTTTTTCCTCTCTCCCCTCTCTCTTTCCGGTCGCTCCGAGGGCTCCCGTCTCCGTTGTCTCGTCTCGTCGCTACATACCCCCAGGGGAAAGGTACTCCGAGACTGGGAGACCCCCCCCGAGGGAGGGGGGGAGCAAGCACAGTCTCGGGGGTACCCCCCGGCCTGTGTTGGGCGATGGGGGTATGTAGTGGAGTAGGCGGGGCGAGACCGTGGTTCGAGACCGGTGAGTAATTGTTAAAGAGCGCCAGCTGTGCGCACAACCGGTCTCGAATCACGTAGGAGATCGGGAGCACATAAGAGAAAGAGCGACCGGACCGTCACTGAGAGAGGACCGGGCCCGAACATGTTTGTATTTATATTTATGTTGCCGGCAGTCGTCCGTGAGGGGCTGCCGGCTGTTTATTTACTTTGTTATGATTTGATTAAATGTTTAAATGTTTGCCGGTTCCTGCCTCCTTCCTTCCCTTTTATTGAGATTTGTTACACTGATTATTAGGACTTATGTTGTCTTATTTCACGTTGCGTGCGTGTCTGCATTTGAAGATCACAAACACACGACAAACTCGCGTTAGTCCGTTGCAAAGTCTTTTACAATGAAAATATACTTACAGGCTGCGAATCTGAAGCGCCAGACTGTCACCGCAAAATTTTAATGATTGGAATGGCCCCACTTTTTAACCAAAGCTTTCGTGCATAGCTGTTCTTAATTTCTCTCCTACGTTCGTGACGCAATCGTCGGATTAAATGCGCTGCACAAATTTGAACATTCAGATTATACTTTTCTGGAACAGTGTTGTAAATAAAATGTAACCATTCGTTTTTAGTTGTCTCATCTTTTGACAGGGCTAACAAAGAGTCTTTCTTTTGGCAACGAAACACAGCGTCTCCGCGACATGGCTGCGGCGGTTTACTTGCGTTTAGATTTGGGCTGTCTTAGTCAAATCATGTTACGAAGGGACGTACATTCGCCGGTGTGTGTTTTTTTACACGAGGCGTTTCAGGCAGGTCTGGGTGAGCATTTGCTTTTAGAAAGAATGCATCTTTTGTTCCGACACTTTAATTTTTGCAATTTTACGTGTCTAATACATGCATGGGTAACTTATAACACACCAAAGACACAGAAAAACACGTATTCGCGCCATATGACCCCTTTAAGAGCATTTTTTTTGTTTTATACATGCAGGCCCAGATAAGAACGTGCTATGCGGGGTATTAAACAAGGTACGCTCCTTTACTGTAAACTCGCAGATGTCAAATTGGTGGTAAAAGCTATGCCATTATTACAGCAACCATAATTTAACTAATGGTATACATTATAGTTTGACAAGGGTTTTTAAGTTAAACTAGCGTGACATTAATCCGTCAGAAAGTTTAAAATTCTAAGAATGGAGTCATTTTACTCTTATTCTTACATTTAACTACTACCATGGACTTTACAACAAAGAAACAATGTGATGGAATGATATGATGACAGGGAGTTAATGAAATAATATAAAATAATATAAAAAAAATAAAAAAATTGCAGCTTTGTTATTTTCTATATATAGCCTACAGCTGTGAGTGTAATATAGAAGGGTGTGATTCAGCAGCTTAGTTATTTAAATTAATTGTTAAAACTTAATTGTTAAAAAATTAAAAGAAGGTGAAACCGAGCCAAAAATGGATACATATTTATAATATTTTTGCACTTAATGCAATATACTGTAAACTTGCAGGTTACTCTATGTATTCATCTTAATATGGGTTCATATGGGAAGTCAACCGATGTTACAAAAATAATACAGCTCAATATATCAATTACTATTATAAGCTTACAGTCGGGGAAGGTAGGCAGGCGGTTTTCAACAGATTTTTACGTACTTGCCCAATAACTAAATGTACTAAACAAAAATTTTACCCAAATAATTTATGGATTGTAGCTTTATATATAAATTAATAAAAAAATAGTAATGTAATGTCTGCATTTTAAGTAATGTATTAAATGCTGATGTGACTTCACCCTTACAGGGGTGCTTCTCAATTCTTATTTGTGCCTAGTTTCCTTTCCTCGCTTCCTTTCCTCGCGTCTTAGCTCCACATCTTCAGGATGCGAGGGAAGGGAACAAGGAAAAGAAGCGAGGACGGAGGAATTAAAAGAAGTGAAATGACATATCCTCGCTCCCTTTAGCGTCACTTCAAAGCGTCGTCAATTAATGACGACTGTACACATTGAAAATATAAAGAATAAAGTTAAATACATACTTCAGGCAGATTTCATAATCCCCACTACAATAAAATAAGTTAAAAACATGCTTCAAAGTGGTCAGACATGTATATAAGGTATGTAAAATATATGTTATACATAAATATTAACTATATTAATATATTAACTATATGAATATTAACTATACTGTCTGAAATAGGTATACATTTACAAAAAAAAGCATAATTATCAAATGTATGCATGTTTGAATATGATCCAAACATGTGCAGGGGGGAGGAGAACAATACGCGCGTTAGGTTTAGTGGATAAAACACTTCCGCAAAGGAAACGCATGTGTATCCTCGCTCATGACTCCTCAGAAAGCCTCCTCTCTCCTTGATCCTCCCCTCCTCCCAGTGCAATTACCCTGTGCTCGATGGGTTTCCGGGTCATAGGATGAAGGACGCAGGAGCGAGGAAACGAGGAGGCTTATTGAGAAGCACCCAGGGTCCCCAGTGGCTGATTCGGAGGTCAATGGATGGCTGGCCCTGAACTGTCGGATGAGGTCAGGGTCCAGTATGTCCTTGGCAGGGACCCAGGAGCGTTCCTCGGGGCCATAGCCTTCCCAATCCACCAGATACTGCCAAGATCGCTGTACTCGGCGGAGGTCCAGTATCTGGTGGACGGTATATGCAGGCTGGCCCCGATGATGCGAGGTGAAGGGGGAGGTCTGCCTGCGGGAACAAGGGGAGAAAAGACAACAGGCTTTAGCAATGAGACGTGGAATGTGGGATTCATTCTGAATGACCTGGGTAACTGCAGACGGTAGGTAACAGGGTTAATTTTCCTTGCGATCTTGAATGAACCGATGAACCTCTGCGACAACTTGCGGGACTCCACTCTAAGAGGTAGGTTTTTTGTGGAAAGCTGGCTTTCTGGCCCGGGCACAAGGTGGGACCCTTTATTGGCCTGCCGCTGGTACTGTTGCGAGGAGCGGAGGAGGTTGAGACGAGCCCTCTTCCACGTGAGACGACAGCGATAGCGACAGATCTAATGAATCTCCTGGCTGACGGTACACGGACCTCCGCTTCCTGAACCGGGAACAATGGAGGAGCATAACCAAGCTGACATTTGTGCGGGTACATAGCGGTTGCCGAGGAGCATAGTGTATTGTGCGCGTATTCAGCCCAGACGACGAATGAAGACCAGGTGGATGGGTTATTGGAGACCATACACCTGAGGGCAGTTTCCAGCTCCTGGTTCATCCTCTCTGTTTGGCCATTGGACTCTGGATGATACCCCGAGGACAGACTGGTAGAGGCCCCAATGAGCTGGCCGATGGCTTCCAGAATTTAGAGGAAAACTGGGGACCTCGGTCAGAAACCATATCCTGGGGAATACCGAAGACATTGTTGATTATCAGTTCGGCCATTTCCTTGGCCGAGGGTAGCTTGGGCAGGGGTATGAATCTGGCTGCTTTGGAAAACCTGTCGACGATGACTGTGTTTACCACGAGAAGGGGGAAGACCCGAGATGAAGTCGACTGAGATGTGTGACCAGGGTCGGTGAGGGATGGGTAACGTGGTGGAGGAGTCCTTGGGGGCGGAGGTGGGATGACCTGCCCTGACTGCAGACGGAGCAGGCCTTGATGAAGGTGTTAACATCGTCCTCGATATTGGACCACCAGAACCTCCGTCAGATGAACTCCAGGGTGCGGCCAGCGCCGGGATGGCACGTGAGGCGGGAGGAGTGCCCCCACAGAAGTACCTGGCGCCGTACTGCCTTGGGGAAAAACAGCCGATTGGTAGGACCTCCGTTCGGTGGCTTGGGCTCATCTGACTGTATCCTCAACTTGCCATGAAACTGGGGCCACGATCTTAACACTGGGAGGAATGGGCATGTCGGCATCCTCTCGAATCCTAGGAGCGTATACTCGAGACAAGGCGTCTGGTTTCAGGTTCTTAGACCCGGGTCGACAGGTAAGAACGAACTGGAAACGATTAAATAATAGTGACCATCTAGCTTGTCTAGTATTCAAGTATTCGCTTAGCCTGCTTCACATATTCCAGGTTTATGTGGTCCGTGAGCACCTGAAATGGTTGCGAAGCCCCCTCGAGCCAGTGTCTCCATTCTTGCAGCGCGAGAATTTCCTGATCCCCCACATCGAAAGAAAGTACACGGGTGAAGCCTCTTGTCTTCTCCCCTCTGGGACAGGATAGCCCCAACCCCGACTTCGGAGGCATCGACCTCCACCACAAATAGCTTGTCCGTTGTGGAAAGTGTCAGGATGGGGGCGGATAGAATGCGTTGTTTGAGATTCTGAAAAGCCGTCTGCGCTTCTATGTTCCACTGAAACCTCTTTTTCTTGCCTTTGGTCAACGCTGAGAGAGGGGCTACCACCGAGCTGAAGTTCTTAATGAACTTACGGTAGAAGTTCGTGAACCCGAGAAAGCGTTGAACCTCTTTAACGTTCTTAGGGGTGGGCCAGTCCGCTACCGCTTCTACTTTCTTGAGGTTCATTTGTATGCGACCAGGTTCCACTATGAATCCCAGAAATTGCACTCGGGTGGAATGGAACTCACATTTCTCCGGTTTCACATACAGATGGCTATCCAGAAGCCGTTTACGCACCATTCCGACATGCACCATGTGTTCCTGAGGGGGAGCTTGAGAAGATGAAGATATCATCCAAGTAGACGAATACAAAGAGGTTTAGCATGTCTCAGAGCACCTTGTTGATGAGCGCTTGAAAGACGGCCGGGGCGTTGGTCAGGCCGAAGGGCATCACTAGATATTTGTAGTGGCCAGAAGGTGTGTTGAAGGCCGTCTTTCACTCGTCGCCGTGTCTGATCCGTACCAGGTGGTAGGCGTTCCGTAGATCAAGCTTTGTAAAAATGGTTGCTCCCTGTAACAGCTCGAACGCCGTGTCCTTAAGGGGTAGCAGTTCTAGACAGTGATTGCATTGAGCCCCCGGTAGTCAATGCACGGACATAGTCTCCAATCTTTCTTGGCCACAAAAAAGAACCCCGCTCCCGCAGGTGAAGTGGAGGATCGGATGATGCCTGCAGCCAGTGCGTCCTTGATGTAATTATCCATGGCCGTACGTTCAGGGGAGGACAGGGAGAAGATCCGGCCCCTAGGAGGACAGGTGCCCGGAAGCAGGTCAATGGAGCAGTCGTATGGCCTATGGGGTGGTAGCATGGCGGCCCTCTGTTTACTAAACACCAGCTTGAGATCATGGTAGCATTCGGGGACACGGGACAGATCAATAGGCTCGGAAAGCTTGGGAGGGGAACTGAGAAAACACAGGTGGCTTAACATGTAGGGCCCCACTACCTGATCGACCCCACGGACCAGTTGATGTTAGGGTTGTGATCGCGTAGCCAGGGGTAGCCTAGTACAAGGGGAAACTCTAAACACGAAATGAGAAGAAAGGTTGTCGTTTCCTGTGTTGCGAAACTGAGAGTGGACGTCAGCATCTCCGACAGAAGTTGTGAGTGTCTCCCCATTAAGGCTTCTTGTTGGCCCAGCGCGGTTGCGTGGTGTTGGACAATCTCCTCTTGGCGAGACAACATGGCGAGAAGGTCCTGAAGGTCCATGAACTGCCTCTGGGTTCATGATGGCTCTAAGTTTCTGTCAGGGCCTGGTCTCCAACTCGGGTCGCCGGCGTCGTTAGTGGTTAGTTTCCTGACTGAGCCACTAGGAGTTGTTTGAACCCAAAGGTGAGGCAGACACAACAATGCTTGAATTGAGCTTTAATGGTAAAATTAAAAAATAATCCACCAAGCAAAAAATATAAATCCACAACGAAAAAATCTGTCCCAAAAAATAATCCACAGAAGAGTAATTCCACAAAACGTATTTCCAAAAACAAGAAGATTTCTGAGCTCACCGTAACATAGGAAGGGCTACAACATACAAACTTAGAGCAAGGGACTAGGGGAAAAACTAGGGGTATAAATACACTCAAACAAAACATGGCACAGGTGCAAACAATGATCAAATCAAGGGTGAAACATGGCACCCTGGCGACCTCTGGTGGCCAAATGGTGACAGTCAGTGTTCCTAAAAAGTAACAGTATTTGACATTTAAGGTTTCTAACAGTGACAATATATAAGTACTGTACATGACCAACAGTTTGATGTGAATTTGAAAATATTCTTGATTTTATCATGGCTTGTCCCAGTCATTCTAGATTAAATGCTGAAATGGTCGATAAAAGGTATCTTTTCCATGTTAATTAGAGGTTTTGTCCTAACCAGCCAGGCTGAAAGCTCCGCCAACACGACGATCTCACTCAAAGTTCTGCACCTCATGAATATTAATCACCAAACATGGCTGAAGACAGGCTATATGCATTTGATTCCATACGTTTAGATTTGGAAATTATAGCATAGCGAGGCATCAGTGAGGCATCACTGAAGTCATGAGAACAAATACGCATCTCTCTTTGTGCACTCTTCAGCTGCAGTGTGCCAGGCTGTGTGGACAGAGAAAAAACGGTTCTGATTGGCTGTGTTTTGTGATTGATTGTCGCGTCCCGCCCCTCTTTCGCGTTCGGTATGGACAAACAAATTGCTTATCGCAGGAATCTCATCGCATCACGTTTGGTTAGGATGCGATGTTAGAGTGTTGCGTGATGAACAGGATGAGGAAAATAAGGTAATTCTTAGTCCTATTGCATGAGCACAAATGTGTAGTTGTCATTTGTGTGAGCCATGTAAGCACTAAGTTGGCAATATGAGATGACACTTGAAATGCGTGATTGTCAATTTGTCTATTTTTCTCTTATTTGGTCACCACAATTCACTAAAGGTCAGCTACAGATAGATTACAGGTCAAATAAGTGTTGGCAGTTTTTTTAGTTAAACATTATGATATACACATTGCAAATGAAAGATAAACACGTTTTCCACCATGTCTATGTGTCGACTATTTGCATAAATTGTGTTTGCTTCTGTTGGATTCTGCGGGGTGTTGTTGGGAAGTCGATGAAACGCATGGCAATGTTTTAATTGCATGCCAATTATTGATGAGAACATCAAGACATTATTATCGACTACCATTTAATGAGTATCACAGCACACGTGAACAGTCAGGCAGTTCACATCAATCTAGATGTTTTATGAGCTGCTTCGGTAAGCTTCCATGAAAGAGAGAGGCAAGTCAAAATTAGCCAATTTTACTCTGGATAAAATCCACTTCTTAATAGCTAAATGGACTTTATGGCTTTAATAGGTTTATGGACAAAACATTTGCGACCCCCATGTGTATCTATTCCAGTCATCCCAATCAATAATCAATACAATACCATACTAAAGAACTCTTAGTTGCAACAGTTTTGAAAGGGTCTTTTTCTGTTGTGAGATGCCTGTGATGAGAAGAAAGTGCCAGATATGAGATGAAAAGTGTGCCAAGTGATTTTCCAGGTGGGCAGAGGGGGGTAACAATTTGTTTTTTGTTTGCCCCAAACTACTATAAACAAACTATTTACAAAATAACCATTTAGCTTTTTGAATTATTCTTACATCTAGTATTAATATTTTATAACATTTTTATTTATACATTCTTATGTATATATTTAAACTTTTTTTTTTAAATGTAGATTTGATGAAAACATAAAAAAAGAGCTATTCATATCACCATAATATTCACAGCGTTAACTTTCTGCTAATTTAAGAATCTAAGAATTCCGTTTTTTTCCTGTAATGATGCATTGATGCATGTAATGATGCATAATAAAGTTCACAAATACACTTAAAAAGTTTGTTTTAACTGCCGTTATATTGCTTCATTCAGCACGTCCGTTAACCTCAAAGGTAGCGAAGTGAATGATCATATGCGGAGCGGGAGCAGCGCGTAGGGAGAGCATTGGCAGCGCCCATTGTCCTTTCACACCGGCAGCGTATGCAACGTGCACCGCGTTGCCTGGGTACCACGTACAACAATGCAATTTTGCATTACGTTATTTTAAATACATCAATGTAGATGTGTAAGAGCAAAATATCTTCCAGAACTTCATCAAAAAGCTTATTTTGTGTAGATTGTATACATTTTATTTGTTTGAAACGCCTGATCCATGCTCTTTAGATTCACATAGTACAAGTTATAAATAAAAAGCCATCGTGCTTTGAAGGAGACGATTTAAGTCAAAGGGTTTACTCACCATAGCAGAGATTGATTGACTTGTGATGCAATCGCTTTTCACTCACACATAAGCAATATAATCTTAACATGATGTCTATGTAGTTTTATCAGTTTTTTTTTTCATTTCATAATGATGACAGTGGGGTTTAAACACTACACTGTCAGCGCAATGCGATCGTTTTCCCCTTCTTCATATGCAATAGAATTATAAATCCTTTAAATGTGCTGTTGTGGTTTGCCCAAAAAAACTCCTGACAAAAGTGTTTTAGGAAGTCATGGTGGCTGTCAAAACACATTAGACACCACTTACAGGCTATAAAGGTAAAAGTATTACCTTAATTGAGCGTGAGCAGCGCAGAAATGATAGCTTCACTGCTGCTTCCACACCGCTTCTGAAGTGGAATTTTTTTATGGAGAGTACGGGAAGAAGCACGGGCCCCTGCGAGGGCGATCGATGTTGCGATACTGGCTTCAGGGGGGAAAAGGAGTCTGCTGCAGCAGAGAAAGGGAAGAAGCACGAGCGGTTGGTGCGGCGATACTCGCTTCGGTGGGGCTAAAAGGGGGTCTGCTGTGGCAGAGCTGGAGATGAAAGCATGGGCCCCTGTGGGGCGATTGCTGTGGCGATACTGGCTTTTGTAGAAGTGGTGTCTGCTGCGGCAGAGCACGAGTTGGAAGCCTGAGCCCCTGCGGACGCAGTCGCTGTGGAAGCACGGGCCCATACGGGGTGTTCGCTGCGGCGAACTGGCTTCTGGAGGAGTGATGACTGCTGCGGCAGAGCGTGAGAAGGAGGCACTGGTCTTTGTGGCCATCCTGGCTGATGGAGGACGGGGGAAGTCCGGTTGGTGGTTGAAAGGTTGATGCTAGATGATTAGGGTCCTGATGAGGAAACGGTCTGACCTGATTTAATTTTTAAAACTTCTGATCACCAGTGTCCGAGTGCTTGGATCTGCTGCTGTGAGAGGCACTTTTGAGCGGGAGTGGTTAATGCACCAAGGCAGGGCGGTTCGAGTCGTCGACGAACAGGGGTTTAGAAGAAGATTTGGCCTGAGGTCTTCTAAAATGGAGGTAGGCCAAGAGGGTTTGGTAAGGTTGGATTGGGGACTGGAGATTGAAGATGTAGATGAAGTGGCCTCTCCTGGCCTGATCCGTCTTGCTTTGCTTTATGAAGTATCAAATTTTTCAGAATCCATCAATGACAGGTCGGAGATGCTGGGGTGAACTGAGGGATTGGAACTGTATATGGTTTGGTTTAGATTTCTGAGCATCTGAGAAAGCCGAAGAATGCCAGTATGAACATGGTGTCAAGTGTGTGTGCTGTGTGCTTGGAATGATATCCTCTGACATTGGAGACTGGAAATGCATTTTAAAAACACGTCTAGAGTTATGGGTTGCCTTGCATTTGGGCGGGCTGTTTGGGCTCTCTGAATGCATTTGATGAGCATGGCTGTTTGGGAGCTGACTATGTCTGGGAAGGGTGCGTTAAAAATGAGCTTGTGGAAAAATTGCACTCCGCTCAGTTAGCCTTTGATTGAGCTGGCTTGGAGGTTTTTGACGGTGTTGAAGAATGAGATGAAGGAAGTGATGATATGGAGAGAAAAATGGCAGAAGGAGAAGTTGTAAATGTGGTTGAACTTTTGAATTTCCTCCATGCAGTCAGGTAGGATTGGAGGGTCCTGGGGAAGACGGCTTGGATGATGGAGTTGAGAGAGGCGGATTTAGAGGGTGGTTAATTTGAAGATCAGCTCCAAATAAGGAGAGACAGGCGTTGGCTGGGGGTCTGCTTCCGGCGCTAACATTCTGCATTTCTGTAATGCAAAACAAGAGAGAGCGTCAGCAATTCGTTTTTTTTACCCAGGAGGGGCATTTAGGCCGGTGAATGGGATCGACCTTTGTTGATGCAATGCACTGTTGCTTCGTTGTCGCAATGGACAATGATGCTGGAAGGGGACCATTTTTCCCCCACAGGTACGACACTGCGACTAGCTGGTACAGCTCGAATAATGCTGATGATGCAAGAGACTGTGGTAGTTCTAAAACCTGGGGAGGCCAGGTAGAAGTGAACCAGTGGCCTTGGTAAAATCCCCCGAAACTGACGGAAGGAGCGATGGTGGTAAATTGGCGGATGTCGACAGGGAGAGAGACCATTTCGTTGTAGAAAAAGGACAGGCTGTTACATTGATTAAGGAATTTGATCCATAAGCAGCATGCGTTAGTTAGTTAGGTATATTAGATCCTCTAGTAAGTGAGTGGAGGATGCGAGGGAGAAGAGATGTGAAACGAACGGTCAACCTTGCAAGATGATGCGCATCGTGAAATTCAGGTGGCCGAGAATAGATAACAGCTTGCGGTTTGAACAGCGAGGGGTGTTTATAAGAGTGGGAGCGACCAAAATTATCCTCTCAATCTTTTCCTCTGGCAGAGAAGCCTGGAAATTGAGCGAATCTAGCCTGATGCCTAGAAATTTGATTGCCGTACTGGGTCCCGCAGTTTTCTCTCGTGCAAGTGGAATGCCGAGCTCTAAGAAGATGTTCGGCTGGGATGGAGTCGGGAGACGACATGATTAAGAAATAATAAATCATCTAATAAATGGATGAGGTAAGGAATTGTGTAGTTGTTAGAGAGAATCCAACAGATTGCCTCTGACAATATTTCAAACATTTTTGGGCTGTGCGCATTAAATATTCTGATATCCCAGGAAAACCCGGTTGAGTAGCTCAGTGTCCAGGGCCCCCCAATAAGGGTACTGGTTCCACTGAGCTACTCTGATGGCACATTTAGCAGAAAACAATTTGTTATATGTATAGAAGTGTGACACTGGTGCTGGGCTCGGTTGATCTGTGGCTTTAAGCTGTGGGGAAGATCTTGATGGGGGAGCTTTGGTCTGCAGTGAAACATACAGGCCGTAAAGCTCCGCCTTTATCCTCCGCCGACTCAAATATACGTCCCAAAGGGTGGGCTAGCAGTAAACCTTCCACAGTCCACTTTTCGATTGTTGGGACAGTGAGTGATATTAATGCGTAAGAGGACACTGGATGCGGATGCCCGGCAGAGGAAGGCGAGGAAGTACATTGGAGCTTTGAAGCGCGAGGAGTAGAGCGGCGAAGCTGGCGGCCTCGTATCGGGACCGTAATCTCGGTTGCTATGTCCAGGCCGGGGCTGGAGCGCTGGGAAACACTCGAATGCGCTGGAATATCATGGCCGATGGTGCTGTCCCTAATGCCGTAGTTCAGGTTCTCTGACATGCTGATTACCGTAGAGATGGCGCAGGTAAGAACAGCTGCCTTGTTTAAAGGATGGCTCGCTTGAGTTGATAGGTTAGAAGCTATGATTGCTGATGCTTCGGCTCCTCCTGAACTATGGTTGTGGTGTCACTTGCTGAGCCAGGATCAGTGATCCTTAGCAGTATTTCTGATTTGCGCTTGAGGATTAGAAATGCTTGGGTAAATGTAGCTTTTGTGGAAACTACCGCACTACTTAATCAACAAAAAGCTTTGCTACTGAAAAGCTATTTGATTCAGAAAACAGCCACGACCAGGCTACTGAGAAATGTAGTAAAACTAGTGGCATCGCTACTGCCCAACACAAGAGAATGACCCTGCTACAAAATTAAAGCACACAATTCCCTAGAATATCATTATATGCTGTAGCATGTAGATACTTCTTTATGTATGCATTGTTTCTGACAAACAAGATTTCAACGTATGAAAATACACCCAATAATTAATTATTTTCTTGTTTAAGCATATGGGCGATTCAACGTTATCGATGTGACAATTTGCGTTCTGGATGTGACATAAAAACACTCATATAATGTATTTGTTACCAATATTCTTTATCAACAAGGGTTTAGTAAAATATAAACAATTGGTATTGAGGTTAAACATCAGTCTTTGCACAAGTTTTTTTATTTTAAAAAGGGAAATCAAATTAAAAAAGGGAGACTACAAACTTTGTAGGATTTCTTTTAATTGAAATATGAAGCAATTATATTTTACAAATGAATTGGTGCCTCTTCACAGAAAATATAATAGTTACTTTATTTAAATTTTTGTGTGCCCATTTATGAGGAATATGTACCGTTATGGATGTGACAATCCTGAAAATGACACTTACCTGACTATGAAAAATCATGCAGTAAAAATAAAACAAATGCTTTAAAAACTTGGAGAGAGACCTCTCATGGGTATTTGAACCAAATGTTAATATCTGTGCTGTTAGTATAGTAGAAATCTTTGGTAAAACATTATTTTTTTCATGGTAAGGTTGACATTTTCATGAAATTGCCCATGTGTTTAATCAGAGCACCTTATATCTACAGGAGAACCACAAAGTGTTTCTGTATCAATATCATATTTCAGTTTAGTTCACCTGTGCATACAATTGTTTGATATGAATTGAAAAACATTACGGTGGCATCTGTAAGGTAAAAATGACCTTTTTTATTTTAGTTGTTAAAGGCAGTTATAAGATATCCTTTTATTATAGTATGTCAAAACACTATGTGTAAGTTCTTAGTACTTCTGTTTCTACTTGTCTTAAACTAAGAATATATTTTGAGTTAGATTTAGGGTTGGTGAGTGACCATGTATTAAAAAGATCAAATAAAGAGAACACAGAACAAACATGTATATTAGTGCTGGTGATCATCACAAGACAGTGATATATTTAATGTAGTAATAAAAACAATGAATACTCACTCTACTGATACAATAACTGCGTTGAGCTCTGTGACCATGTGCCTGGCGAGAAGATCATAAGGACTCATGCCTAAAGGTAAACAGAAGTGGAAAAACATGTTTGTTTGTTTGTTTTAACAGCAGTAAAACTGAATCATAATGTAAATTGAATATCTCCAAGATTTTATTAAATATGTGACATTAAAACGTCTTTATTACGTATGTAACCACAGTTCCCTGATGGAGGGAACAAGACGTTGTGTCGAACCAATGGAATGGGCTTTGATCTTGAGAATCTATCATCTCTGATTGGGGGGGCCTCGGTCAGGGAGTACCAAAGCAGACAATGGGAGGTGTCCAGGCCTATAAAGGCCACCTGCAAGCAGTCCATGCTGAAGTCCAAGCCATGACTCGGCAATGGAACCAAAATGAATTGAACTTAGCTTGCAGACTGCAGTGTGAACAGACAGGAGAATGCAACATAATCTCTCCTGTCAGACAGCCAGCCCCCAGCTAAAAGCCCAAAGCTGCAAAAGCCCACTGTTCACACCTTACTAGCCAGCAAACCCAGAGGGAGAAGAACCTGCAGACACACACACTGCATGGCCCCACAGACCCCAGCAAGCTGGCCAGAACAATGACAGCTGTCACCACTAATTGCTGTCACCCTGAACACTGCAGGAGGCCACAACAAACGCCTATCTGCAAAAAATTGACTCTCAGGCATTAACACTGCCCAGTGTGACCACAAGAGACAGATCACCTGCTTAGGATCACCTCCAGCCAAGAGGACCACAGCATCCTATGCCAGCAGTCAGAAACTGTCAAATCAGACTACAGCAGCTACAACACCTCTGCTACAGCCAGCATCCGAGCCTACGTCAGACGACAGAAAAGGCCGAAAGGGAAGAAGACTTCAAAGCAAAACTCTCCTCCCTCAGAAGTCTGCATCACACAGTGAGTCATCACCTAAGCGCTACAGCCTTCTTCCGCCAAGATCGCCTGATATCTGCGGAACTCAGCCCATAAGGTCTACAGAGAACATAGCGCTGCCTACATAAAGACTGTTTAAATCCTGCCTATCTCTGCACATCACAAATAACTGTTTCTTCAGGGTACACCACAGCAGCAGATCCTCAGCAGATGTTACAGCCTGCCGGGAACAGTCAAGCACCAGACAGGATGCCCTTAGATAACATGGAGCTGACCACTTTCATCGAACCCGAAAGACGGCGCACTGTGGAAACCAAGCTGGCAACCTAGGAGCCACTGACCCATTCCGGCCCAACAGTCATCGAGACGAGACATCCATCTTAATACCATGGATGACACCTGTCCAGAGAGCAAAACAGTGCAACTACGTCTGAGCCAGCAGACATCCTGAGGACATCAAAGGAGCTGATTCTTCAGGAAACCTTAACAGGAGGATGTAAAAATCAAAATCAGACTCTTTTTAACCACGAGTGGCATGAGAAACGAACAACCCTCTTGATTGCCCTCGTACTGAGAAAACATCCAGATCTCAGCAACCTGCTTGTCAACCACAGAGACAGTCATCCTAACACAAGATGAGCATGGCACCCAGACCGCATCTCAGCAGACGGCTGACTACCCAGAACAAGCCGAGACACACACACGGCCATCAACTGAGGTATGACTGACACAAGAAGTTCCCACACACCTGACCAGCGGCTCCACGAGCATGTACGCCTTATGTACATATCACAGATGGACCTACGCCCCTCTCTTCACCAGCGAAGACCTGCTAAATTGTTTTTGAGCCTCAATGAGACTTAAAGCATCACAATAGAATTGAGCTCAAGTGCGGGAATTTCCGCTTTCCAGCCAGCCAACTCATCTGAAATGCATTGCCAGGTCACAAAAGTCAGGCATGACATCTCAGCTGGTCGCGAGAACTCAGTCTCAAGGTCGAACCAGCCGACGACCCAAACGTTCCCTGCCCTTACATGCCAAAGGCACATCACCAAGTGACATGATGATAACAGGCACCCTACAGGAACTATGGGCAGAAATCTCAGACATCAGCTTTACACTGTTCACACGCTCTCCACAACAACACCAGCATCAGACATTTCCTCTTCTGTCAAGTGCGCACAGTTTCCATTGGACTCATGCCTGTCAGCAACGGCCCAGGACACCTATGCCTTGTACTTGAAATGGAATAACCAAAGCTGTGAACCTGCTACTTCCTGGTTCTCGCCAATCTCACAGCCCAATGGGGGACCCTGTCAAGTGCGAACTTTCAACAGCCCAGAGCTTTGCACTCTCGTGAATAAATGAGACTGTAGCACATGCATTCACCAAAAGGGGTCACTGTTCAGCTCTACACACAGTGTGACCAAGCCTTCAACCACACATATTCAATGGAATACGTGGAGCATGGCCCACTCTGGAAGCCACACCCCCTTTTTACAGAATAAGTCATCTTTCTGTAGCGTGCATACTGTACAAGTGAGTACATTTACCAAAGATTTTGAACAATGTCTTTATGAAGAGAATGACAGCGGATTACCACTCCAAAGAGATGGACCACGCCCTGCACCTGCCATCAACTGCCAGTGCTAGAGCTGCTCTTCACAAAAGACAATGATGCAGAACTAATGCCAACTACGTGGCCCCACTCACAGGACCACATGACATTACATCCCAAGCTAGCTGCATCCTGGGCTACACAGAACGCCACCTACAAGGTTTGTGAACTGTTAAAAAGAACTACCCACTCATGTAAATGAGTGCTAAAGACACAGGAAAGAAAACACAGAACACAACAAGCACTAAAGACAAGATACTGTCACGACCCTGTCCACAGAACTAGTAAACTCCTGACAAGAAGGAAGGGATTATGATAAGATGTCTTTTGAATTTTGATTTCTTTGAAATAACATGCATAGATGAACCGTGCATAACAAAACCAGGAACGTGCATGCGCTATGCAGGATTTTCAAAAAGAAATGCATAAAATATGGGCAAAAGTAATTCCTGTCTTGGCGTGGGCCGATTACCGGTTTCAAGGTATACCACGGTTTTAAAAACCTGCGGTGTCAAAACCACAAAAATTTCCCGTTATACCGTTCCTGCGGTAGTCACAGTTTTTTACTCGTCCTCAAAGACGGAAAGTGCAGGAATCCCTCAGGTTGTGTGCAGCAAAGAGCGTAACGAGTCATGTGACCCCTTGGTGCAAGCAGTTAGTGAGTGAGAGTCACCTGTGTGCAGGATTTCCCCATCGAAAAAGACGCAGTTAAAAAAAAAGATGGCATCATTTGGTTACAAATAGCAGCCGAATGCCATGACTTCAGAGGCAGCGTCTGTGCACAAAGGTAGCCCAGAGAAACAGATAGGCAGCGCAACGGAAATATATTTGAATTATAAACAAAGAGCGTCTTTGCAATAACCAATCACATATTTAAAAACTACAATACTAATTTCTCGCTAGAAATGCATTCAAAAGTTGTTTAAAGTGAAAATTATACGTATTATGTATAGAAAACTATGCTCCAACCGGCGTTTCGGCCACCATTAGATTTTTTTGAGCTTGGGCCTTCTCGACCAATCACGTTCCTCGCATGTTGTTATGGAAACGACAGGTCTCTGTCATTGGTTAGCTGTGAAAAAGGGGGCCAACTTTTTTTCCAGAAAAGTTGAACTTTTTTTCAACAGACGCATCATGCAGGGGGCTGTTTTTCTGCAAAGGGACCAGGACGACTGATCCGTGTAAAGGAAAGAATGAATGGGGCCATGTATCGTGAGATTTTGAGTGAAAATCTCCTTCCATTAGCAAGGGCATTGAAGATGAAACGTGGCTGGGTCTTTCAGCATGGCAATGATCCCAAACACACCTCCCGGGAAACAAAGGAGTGGATTCGTAAGAAGCATTTCAAGGTCCTGGAGTGGCCTAGCCAGTTTCCAGATCTCAACTCCATAGAAAATCTTTGGAGGGAGTTGAAAGTCCGTGTTGCCCAGCGACAGCCCCAAAACATCACTGTTCTAGGGGAGATCTGCATGGAGGAATGGGCCAAAATACCAGCAACAGTGTGTGAAAACCTTGTGAAGACTTACAGAAAACGTTTGACCTCTGTCATTGCCAAAAAAGGATAACAAAGTATTGAGATGAAATTTTGTTATTGACCAAATACTTATTTTCCACCATAATTTGCAAATAAATTCTTTACAAATCCTACAATGTGATTTTCTGGATTTTTTTTCTTATTTCGTCTCTCATAGTTGAGGTATACCCAGTGTTTCCCCTACCATTATATAAGGGGGGCGCCCGCCCTCCTAACGGCTCGCCCCGCCACCCTTGAAGGTCAAGTAAATTTGATTTTCTTTTCTTTTATAGCGCCAGATTACAATTTGTTATTTTATTAAACAAACTAAATAGCCCTTAAGTAATGTTATTTATCTAATATTTCCACGATAGCATGTCTGGAAATATGTCGCGTCAATCAGATGAAAACCAGATGAAAATATTTGCGTTTTTTAAACGCTCACAGGGAACTGAAGATGGCAACACTCACTCTACTGCGAGTAGCAGCCGGAGTTGCTCTCCTGCTCCAAGTGTAAGTGTTGCGCATCCTGCCCCTGACAAGCATCAGAAAGTCCAGTCATCACCGGATGACAGGTTTTGACCCAGCTTGGCTGTCAGAGGGGAAATACTCCCCTTGGCTGTACATGACCGATCTTGGTAAGTAACTAAATACATACATAAATAAATGTGACAGCAGGGTTCTCATCTACCAATTACGTATGGCCTAACTTATTCATAATATATTGTGGTAATTACATGACGGGTAACTGAAACCTGTAATTTCATTAACAATAAAATGTATATTAATGAATTACATGCCGCTTACTATTTACATATGTGTGTTTAAAATGTTTTTAGTCAGGACATTGTAAATCTGCTGATTAAATAAGATAAGAGATATTTAATATGCTATGCAGGCCGCTCTGTGTTGTATGGGAATGTCCTGCGCACGTGATGACGTTCAGAACAGCGCGCGTTCAAAGCAGTGCTGCGTCTGACAGGATTATTCTCCAATAAATGCATCATAGAAAAAATTACTTCTCACAAAAAAGCCCATTTAAAATTTGTTTATCATATAAATGTATTAACTAACATTAACGAACAATGAATGAGCAATATATTTGTTAGTATTTATAAATCTTTTTTTAGTTTCTAGTTAAAAAATAAAACTATTTAAGCTCTGGTCCATTAATATTAACAAATACTTCTATAAATTTAACAAAGGTTATTTGCAAAAGTCAATTTTAAAAAGATTTAAATACGTTTATTTTATTTTTTTAAAGAGATATCTTATGTTAACCTTTTTTACTTTTACAAAGCATTACCCTCCCAGACAACCAATTTATGTGACATGATAGATAGATAGATAGATAGATAGATAGATAGATAGATAGATAGATAGATAGATAGATAGATAGATAGATAGATAGATAGATAGATAGATAGCACATAAAGAATGAAAAGGAAATTATTTAAGATTTCTTTTTGGTTTTAGGAATGTTCTGTCGAATATGTAGACAGCATAAACAAGCGGTTGTGAGAGGAAATCAGACCTGGCCATTTATAGAGTCTCCCTGCCAGTCCTACAGAAAGGACAAACTTGACAAACATATGGCATATGAGCATCACAGAACAGCCGGACAGCGCCAGTCAAGTTTGATAGCAGGTAATTTTATTTAATTATGATTCGATCAATAATATGTTTGATTCTTTATTACAAATGATGCATGTCATTTCAGGCAACAGGCCTTGCATCATTTGAGCCCACAGTTGTCCTGGAACATGAAGCTGTGGTGGGGGCGTTCAAGTGCTTGTACTGGCTAATAAAGCATGAAATAGCCCACCACACCAACTATCCAGCCTTGCTGCAACTAGCTAATCTTTTGGGCTGCACCTATTTTGACAAGCTCAATGTAAGCTTCTTTTGTAAATGTTTACCATATTTCTTATTTGTCTTATGTGATCCCTATATTGACAAGTAATTGGAAGTTTCTTGCATAAAATCAGTTTTAGAAGAATTCATACTGCATTTACTTGTCATGCATCTTTTCAATTTTTTAGATTGGAAAAAGCACCAACTATAGATCACGTAGAATAATTGATGAAATGCTTGAAATTCTGGCAACTGTCATTGAAAATCCAATATTGAGGGATATTTCTCAGTCACGAGCCATAGGCTTGGAGATTGATGAGACCACAGATGTATCTGTGTGCAGACAGCTAGACATTCACGTGAGGTAGATCTACTCAGAGTGTAACATTTCATTGACCAATACAATTTAAATAACAGATCATTGAAAAGTATAAAATGTATCATTTGGACAAATTAGATACTTGGACAATGCGGGTAAGGTCTTCTGCCAATTCCTGGATCTGATTTGCCTTACTGACGGGAAAGCAGATTCAATAGTGGCAGCACTAAAAAATATTATCCACACGAAAGGCATACCGACACACCTAATCTTTGGCCTTGGAACCGATGGTGCTGCTGTAATGACAGGTGTCATAACCTTCTTTTTGTAAATAATTAAACTGTTTTCAATATTTTGTTTCTTGTCAAATTAATAAACAAATGTATTTAATAGGAAGACAAAATGGAGTTGCAAAACAGCTATCAGAGGAATGGCCACGGCTCCTAAGTGTCCACTGTGCTGCACATAGGCTAGCTCTAGCCTGTAAGGATGCATCTGAAGAGGTGCCTTACATGGCTACATTCAGAGACCATTTGGAACAGTTGCACCTGTACTTCAGAAACAGTGCAAACCGCTCTGCTTCTCTGAAAGCCGCTGCAGAGATTCTTAGTGTGTGTGAGCTGAAAGTGAAGGTAAATAAGTTATGCCTAAAAGAAAATGACATATATGAATATTTTACTTGCATTTATATTCATTTTTTAAACAGTTTTTTTTCTGTCATTGACTAGCAAGTAAAGGACACACGGTGGCTCTCCCAACATGAAGCAGTAAAAAACCTCCTAAGGAACATAACTGCTGTACTGGGTGCCTTGGCAGACGAAGTAGAGACACGCAAATGTCCTACTGCTAAGGGACTTTATTCATTCCTTGCCACCTATCGCTTTATTGCCGCCCTTCATCTGCAAGCTGATGTGCTCCCTTACCTGGCACGCCTCTCTAAGCTCTTTCAAAAGGAGGATGTCATGTTCCTGGCAATCAAAGAGCAGGTAACTTAAATAACTCAGCTCAACTGCTATGTTTTATCTTGTTTATTTATTTTTGTTTATATATGGTACCACAATTAATCTTTTCTCATGAGCGAGTCAATATGCTTATTTTTTCCAGGTACCTGTCACCCTGGCCTTAATAAAGGGCATGAAAGATTCTGGTGGTCATCAACCTGGCTCACACCTGAGTAAGTTGACCCAAAATTTGGAAGACCCTTCAGGACTGGGTGCATTCTGCATTTCTGCTGAACAGGAAAGTGGGAGAAGAGGGGGTAATGCAGGAGACAGTACTGGCAAAGATTTCAATCACAGGTATGATTATGTGGATTTTGTCTGACTTTATTGATCTAAATTAAATATAGCTGTTGCACAGTTTTATTTATACTAATAGTTTACTGACATTTTTCATGTGTTTGATTAGGTGATGGATCCATATTTGGATGGCCTCATTGCCCATCTCGAGAGACGTTTCTGTGAGGTTGGAGTTGTGGCTGCATTTGGAATACTCGGTCCACAAGCAGCTACACTCCCTGACGACACTGCACACACAAAACTGAGGATACTGGTAGAGAAGTTTTGTTCCTGTGTCGATTTTGGAACAGTCCTTGAAGAATGGGCTTCTTTCAAGGAGCAAGTGGTCTCAGGTCCACTTAAGGTAAACTTACAAATGTCACATTTTTACATGACATTATCATGAACACTACACTGTGTTACTGATATCATTTTTAACCTTTTCAGAACAAGACACAGCTGGCAATATTGTCTGAACTGTCCTCAAAATATGAGGAGTTTGGTGTCCTGTGTACCCAACTATGAGCCTGCTGGCGTCTATTGCTCTGACGGTCCCAGTCAGTAGTGTAAACTGTGAAAGGGACTTCTCAACCATAAACAGGGCAATACAAACTTTTCACAATAGGATTTGCTGCTTTTAGCTATATGTTAAGCTATCACATTTAACAGTTAATGCATTTGCAGGTCAAGACAAACATCCGCAATAGGCTGCAAGGAGACCATCTTGCAGCATGCATGTGGATCTCAATAAATGGGCCAGACGTTTCTGACTTCCCATATCAAGAGGCTCAGGAAATGTTCTTCCAGAAGCCCAGAAAGATACACTGCAGTGACAAAAGCTGCACACTTTGTGGATAAATTACATAAAAATAAATGTTCCAATGTTTAGTTTAATGTACAGTTCAAATAATTGTTCAGTTAATATATTCACTACTGCCATTAAAAAGAAACAAATGAACACCATGACTCCTTTAAGTGTTTGTGTCTGTGTCAATTTTCCCCAACCAATCCCCCCCCCCAAAGCTGTAAACCTAGGGGAAACACTGTATACCTATGATGAAAATGACAGGCCTCTCTCATCTTTTTAAGGGGGAGAACTTGCACAATTGGTGGCTGACTAAATACTTTTTTGCCCCACTGTAAGTGACTGTATTTATTTTAATTTAATTAAGAAGCCTCAAATATTTATTTTAATTATTTAACCTGACATGTTTACTGTTCCAGAATGTACTATATGTTTCTTAAAAATAAAACATATTGTGTTCAGTGGAAAAAACGTAGCTTTTATTTAAAAATAACACATTGTAGATATGCAATAGTAATACCGTGACACTGTGAAACCGTGGTAGTTTTGCTCAAGAGAACACCGTCAGAATATCATACCGGCCCATGCCTATTCCTGTCAAGTGTAACTTTTGAGGCACTAAGTGTGTGGTGGTGTGGTGTGTCTGTGTTTTCTTTTTGCTTTATGGTTTTATGATTTATGCAGCACTAAAATGCAAATGTTGCAAAACAAAATGTCAGGTAGATAAAAGTAGTTGTAAAAGCAAAGTGAATGTAGGTTTGTGTTTCACCCACTGGCGAGCACTGAAGGAGAGAATGTGTCTGAAGAACTGCTGTTGAAAAGGTATGTGTCATTCCCTGAATAGTAGATTGTTGTACATAGAAGCAGTCTAAGTATGTACACACAGGGGCCGACTGAGACTAAAAAGTGGCCCAGAACTTAGCGACTTACAGATGGGGTAAACAATCGAAGCAATTCGGACAACGTAAGTACAACAAAAAGCATAAATGCAATCAATAAAACTGGCTTCATAAAGCCTACCACAGTATACAGAGCTAAATTTAGTTAGATTATTTTTTTTTTTTGAAGAGTAGAAAAGAGATAGATTCAGAACTGATCGGTAAGGTGTTGAAGGAAGAGATGCGTTTTCAGACGATTCTTAAAGATGGCTACAGAATCTGCAGATCTTGTTGCCGAGGGCAGATCGTTCCACATATGTGGAACCAATCCAGAGAAGGTTCGTGAGATACATTTTTTACCTTTTTGGGATGGCACCACAAGACGTCGTTCGTTTTCAGAGCGCAGAGATCTGGTGGGTTCATACGTCTGCATTAGCGAAAGAAGATAAGGAGGAGCCGAACCAGTGGTGGACTTGTAGGCCAGGAGGAGGGATTTGAATTTGATGCGAGCCACAATAGGGAGCCAATGTAACTTTATGAAGAGAGGAGTGACGTGTGCTCTCTTCGGTTCATTGAAGACCACTCTTGCCACTGCATTCTGGATCATCTGTAGAGGTTTGGTTGTGCAAGCAGGGAGTCCAGCCATTAGCGCATTGCAGTAGTCCAGTCTGGACAGAACAAGGGCCTGGTCTAGGACTTGCGTAGCATGCTCTGATAGGAAGGGTCTAATTTTTCTAATATTGTAGAGGATGAATCTACAGGACCGGGCGGTGCTGGCAACCTGATCTGTGAAGTTAAGCTGATCATCGATCACCACTCCCAGGTTTATGACCTTTCTGGAGGGTGTGATGGTTGATGAGGCCAGTTGAATAGAGAAGTTGTGATGAGTCTTTGTGTCAGCCGGGATTACAAGCAGTTCTGTTTTTGCAAGGTTCAGCCGCAGGTGATGGTCCTTCATTCAGAGCGAGATGTCGGCTAGGCTGAAATGCGTGCAGAAACTGTCGGATCGTCTGGCTGAAAAGACAGGTGGAGTTGTGTGTCATCCGCGTAGCAGTGACAGGAAAAGCCATGTTTCCGAATGACAATGCCTAGGGATGTCATGTATACAGAAAATAGCAACGGACCAAGCACTGAGCCCTGAGGCACCCCTGTGTCAAGATGTTGGGACTCGGAGACCTCGCCTCTCCACGATATTCTAAATTACCTACCTGAGAGGTAAGACCTGAACCATTCTAGGAACACTCCAGAGACACCCATAGCCTTGAGGGTCGACAGGAGGATGTGATGGTTGACAGTGTCAAAGGCGGCAGATAGATCCAGCAGGATAAGAACTGATGAGTTTGAGGAAGCTCTTTCCAGTCTCAGTGCTTCAATGACAGAGAGCAGCGCTGTCTCAGTGGAATGACCGCTCTTGAAACCAGACTGGTTGCTGTCCAGGAGGTTGTTCTGGGTGAGATAGGATGAGAGCTGGTTACATACAACACGTTCAAGAGTTTTAGCATTGAATGGGAGGAGAGATACCGGTCTGTAGTTTTCTAACAGTGCAGGATTAAGAGTGGGTTTCTTCAGTAGTGGTGTAATACGCGCCTCTTTGAAGAGTGTGGGAAATGTACCAGTGGTAAGAGACGAGTTGATAATGTGGGTCAGAGTGGGAACAACCGATGGAGAGATGGCCTGAAGGAGATGAGTGGGGATGGGATCTAGTGGGCAGGTAGTCGGGTGGTTAGAAGAAATGACCTTGGAAACGTCGTCTTCAGAAAGGAGAGAGAAAGAGGGGAGCGAGCATGTGTCTAGGGGTCGGGCGTGATCAAGAGGCGGTGGCGCAGAGAATTGACTGCTGATGGTGGTCGTTTTCTTAACAAAGAAAGCTGCAAAATCATCAGCCGTTAGTTCAGATGGAGGTGAAGGGGCAGGTGGGCAAAGAAGAGCAGAGAAGGTTTTAAAGAGAGTACGAGGGTCAGGAGAGTTGTTGATTTTAGCGTGGTAGTACAGGGTTTTCGCAGAGGAGACATCAGCAGAGATGTAGATATTGAATTGATTTTTGAACTTATTTACATGTTGTTGTTCATTCCAAATGATCAGGAAAAGAGGATATCAACAGTAAAACTATTAGTAACTATAGTAAATTATTACTTTATTACTGTGCCATAGTAAAATGCATGTGCCTATTTTTTGATCAGTTGACCAGCTATCTGCCCAATCAGCTGCCTCTACTTCTAGCAACAGCTCTTCTATAGACATTATGACCACGTTCACCCCTGCCACCCCCATCCTGCCCATCTCCGTTAGGCAAAGGGTCGAAATGATCGCTTGTTTGTGCTTAGTGAACATTCGCGCCTTGCACTGCGGCACCATTGCGCTGCACAGATGTACCGGGAGACGCGCGGTCATTAGACGACCGATCGGGATTTCCTAAAGGCAAATATTCCCCACCAGAGTCAGATCCTCACGATACAACCTTTTATTAGCCATTTGGCGATTTTCTCTCACAAATCTCACAATTTACTCTGACGATCTGAACTGAACTGCTTCCGCTTCAATGACACGATAGCTCACTTGCTCTGCTATTTGCTCGAACACTTTGAATAGGAACATGACATCATTTTGGTCTAGAATCGAAGTACTACATGTCTGCCATCTAGTGGTATGGGATAGAAATGAGATATTACACCATATTAGGATGTACACCCTATTTTATTAAGTATGACGTCTTGTCGCAATTCTGCAACTTTGGAGCATAGAGGGTTAAGATGGTAGGACTATCTGACAGGGTATTTGGCATTTCGATTATATTAAGTTTTCCCCTGCAGTAGGAAAATCTGACAGGGTAGGACAATTCGACAGAACACCGGCTCTGCATATTTTGCGTCTCTCTCTCTCTCTGTTCACACGTTGATTTAAAATATGAATTATTACGAAATATGAAGAGCGGGGGGTCGCGAGGACCCGGATTAAGAACCACTGCTATAAACGGTATGCTGTCAGTTATGTTTTTAGGCATGTGAAGTCGAATGCACGTTAAACATCTTACATTATGTGACAAACCACATAAGTTTACATTTAAAACAGCAGAATTCACAAAAGTTAAGTAGATTGCATATCTAAAGTCTTACTGTTTTTCATTTTTGTTGTTAAACAGTTGGCTTTGTTATGTTTGACTTCCCATATATGACTACTGCACAGTCATCAAACTGAATTCGCACTTGGTTTCTGTTAGCGTCCGCCTACCAACCTTCTGTCTTCCAATTTAATTGGCTGAAATGTGTCTGTCTTCTTCAGATTGAGTGGTTTAGGTTCTGCTTGGCCTCTATAATTTGATTGGCTAGAATTCTCTAAACCTTGTTTGATTGGCCAACCTTTTGACATTGACGAGCGTTGGTACCGCTGTGGCAGGGGCACATAAATCACAACTATTACAACTATTACAACTAACAAGTAAGCAAAGGGAAATATTATCATTATTTCTTTATATCATTACCTTGGGCCGGCCCACATTGAGCAGCGGCCCACCAGGAAAACTCCTGGTGCTCCAGACGGCCAGTCCGCCACTGTGTACACACACTAAATTATACTGTTAATAAAAAATAACCTTTGAGCGCTGTAGAACTGGCACTGTGCTTTGAATCGTTTTCTGTCTAACCCCTCAAAGCCTCGCCGGTTACACTGCCACATACAAACCAAGTAATACGTTGATTATCAAATACAGATCTGTTTGGTGTCCTATATTCTTCAAAATATCTTCTTTGTGTTTAACAGAACAAAAAAAATTATAAAGTATTTTTTTCTACTATGGTAGTCAACGGGGTCCAAGAACTGTTTGGTTACAAGCTCTCTTTCAAATATCTTTCTCTGTGTTCATCGGAGCAAAGAAATGTATACAGATTTGGAACAACTTGAGTAAATGATGACAGAACTATCCTTTTAAGTTTAAAACCTAGCACAATAAAAAACGAATAAGACAGAAATGTGCAAAATTCCTTCAGTTACACCATATTAAAATGTATTATGATTATAAATAAATCAAGTACTATCAAAGCAGTTAGATGTAACTCAACACTTACGCAAGTATGAGTCTGTTATGTCAAGAAATTTTACAAAAGAAAACTGTATAATGTTCATTGTTGTTTAAGGTATGTGTTTTATAAATGACAATGTGTGTTTGTTGGGTGAAAACCTTTGCTAGTGTTATGGAAGTATGAGGCGATTTGAGACATGAATGAAGTGTTTTGGTAGCGAATGTGAAATGACCTGCTGTGACAAGTTTAAAGTTGATTAGGAGAACTATGTGAAGAGTTTTGAATAAAAATGACCTTAGTACTGAGAAATATGTCCTAGCGATCGTAAAACAACATTTTTAAATAAGATAAATGTAGAACTTTTATTATACCATTAAGAAGCAGCGCATTGTATTCAGTAATGGAGCAGTAAGCGGTTAACAAAACTCACGCGAGCTGCCCAGACACCATCCTCCTCCATGCAGGTAAATAATAGCTCTTTTTTGCTCTCCTGTGTCTTCTTTCTGTGCAGGCTGATACACAATGACCTCCACCCCTTCAAAACTCTCATCGACCACGTGCACCCTATCATCCGACACTGGTACCACTCGCTCCGCAAAGGTGATGAACATCATGACTCTCATGTAGTCCAAAAGTCCCAGCTGCTCAGTAAATTCTGCCTGTGAGGAATGAAAGAAATAGGTTAGTGGGTGCATTTATCACATGGTGTATAGCTGCATTGCTTTATGAAGGCTTAAAAAAGAGGTTCCTGTAACTCAATTGGTAGAGCATTGCGTTAGCAGTGGGAAGGTCATTGGTTTGATCCCAGTGAAAATGTAATGTAATGTTAAGCACAGGGTTGACCGACTGAGATTATCTCTCTAATTTCCAAAGCTGATATGGAATCCCTTAAACTTTTGATCCAAATAGCCAACAGATTCAAGCCAATTATAAACCATACGGCTGCACCTTAAAGGGATACTCCACACAAAAACCTGTATGTCTTTGTTCTAATGAACGCAACTGACTAGTCTTTAGAGTTTATAATTTATTTCAATCATCTGTTTTTGATATAATTCTACAATTGTAATCTAAACATCAGTTACTAACTGTATGTAAGAGAACTGTATGTCTATATTGTTTTATTGTTTTGTCCTTTTGGCCAAAGACATTTTTTTAATTTATTTAAGCGAACATCATTTGCGCGTCAAAAAGACCCAGAAGACCGCATAAGGGTTAAGACAAAACAACTTACATGAATCTATATTTTTTTTCTTTGGCATTTGTAACACCTGAAGTGAAACGAATCAACAGCTTCTTCAAATATAATGGCAGTTAATGTCACTAAATATTCCTCCTTACATCTCATATGTTCTACGCATGACAGTCATGAATTTGGACCATCATGAAAATACATGCTTTGAAAAGCTGTGCCTTCAACAGAGTTGTCTACTCCTCTCAGCAGTGTATGTGTAGAATCTGGATACTAGCTATTAAATACTTCATTAAATACAAAACAGATCAAAGCAAATGCAGAATTCTGAAGTCTGTTTACCTCTCTACATATAAAATCATATCAACAATCATACTTAAGCTACAAACCAATGATAAACAACTCTTTCTGCAACCTGCTAATGCCAACGTTTACTATGAATAGTTCCGATACTTACTATATAAAGTCTGTAAACTAGAATACTTGGATTAAGGATTGACATAATCTGTATACACACGGTGTCATGCCTCCGATATAATCACGCGTAACTGAGCCCACGCGTACACACCTTGTTTAAGAAAAACGATCCGAAAGTATGCATCACATTAAAGTAGGCTATGCATGGCTCTCATAATAATAGTTTTAATAAACATGAATCGTTTATTCTTTAAATAAACTTACCAAGTGGCTCAAACTTCGGAAGAACGAGTCAGTGAGCATGAGTTTCCATCTCTCCTCAATGTTATTCGGAATAGGTAAATAAACGTAATACGCGGTTAACGCACTCAGCAACACCACCAGGAACACCCCTTTAGATCTCATGTCGCTATTAGATTCAGATTTTCTCCTTCTATTGTTGATTTACATGGGCTCCGCTGTTTCGTTTCACGCGATCGAGTCTTCTGCAACAAGTCCGTCAGCGGAGTTTGTAGTCATTGAGTCTGTGTGTTAATCCTGGATTAATTTTGGCCTGGCGCCAGCGCGATATGACAACACGTGTTAGTGTCATCTGATGGTGATATTGAAGCGAGGAGCCCTGAGCGCGTGCATGTATTAAAACACGACTGAGCTTCAGCGCACTGGCCAGAGGATCTTCTCAAATTCCTCAGATACCCCCACGGGTCGTCGCAGGGGTGGTGCCCCTCCTCTCCTTTCCATACTGAAGACATATGATCAGCTCTCGTGACACTCGAGAGCCACATTTACGGCAGTAAACAAAATGGACATGCAAAGAAGTTTATAATACTTGAATACTATATATAGCAGAGTAAAAAGATGAAAAGATTTTTTATGTGAATGTACTGTTTTAGAATATGCAGTATATAAAAAAGTGCTGAAGTGTTCTTTTCCGTTCAGAATCATTCATAATTTTACTATTTTAAATGTAACATTAAAAACCATATCTGAGAATGTACAGTTTAAATTTCTAAGCAATCGGTTTGACTAAGAGCAAGTGCGAAACTTTGTCAACTTGCCATTGGATGTCTGATCAATATATGTGCGTGTGTGTGTGTGTTCGTGCGTTTGTTATATTTCAGTTTCTTTTTTCTTTGTATTATGTTTAATTGACACACATTAAATGGCCACTATGTATAATCCCATCTAACAACACTTAACAACAAAATGAAAACGACATAACATAAGTATTTATATTAAGGTCAAAATATATATTTACAAACAAATGTCATTTTATTTTATTGAAGAAATGTAAAATTGTCCAGGTTGTACATTTAATGAGAGAAAGTTATTTGGATTTATCAGAAAATCTTTAGTTTAAGCCCTGCAGGAGGCGCAGTTGCGTGGCTCTTCACAGGTGAAATTTCATTTTAAGGATAAATATTAGACCAAGAAGTTTAATTTATTTCTTTTTTCAATGTGATATGATTTCTGAACGCTTGCTGGCACAAGGTGGGTGGATACTGAGTGTCTAATGGCAGCTCCGGGCTGCAAACGAGGCGGAAAAGAGACATGGGCTAAAACGGCTGACTCGAGAGGCTTACTCATACAATCACTCGAATCCATCAAAAACGACATCTGTGTTAAGACTGACATTGCGATCAGTGGTCTACAATCAGACATCAACGTTGTTAAAGAAAAGTTGACTTCCGTCATTGCCACAATACAGCAGTGGCTTACTTTACAAGAAGAGCGGCTAAGGGCCGTTGAGGATTCTGCGACTGTCGCAAGTGACATGCTTGTGAGCCTTGAAACTACTTTGGCCAAACTTCAGACCGAGGCTGATACTTTGTCTTTGAAATGCGAGGATCTCAAAAGCAGATCAAGGAGAATCAACATCAGACTAATTGGATATAACGAGGGAGAAGAGGGCAGCTGTGCGACGGAATTTATTTTGAGCTTTCTCCACGACCTGTTAAACTCGGAAGAAAAGCCGCTCCTCGATCGAGCTCAGAGGTCATTCCAGCCAAAGCCCAAACCCGGTCAACCACCCAGGCCCAGAGGCCTTTCAATATCAGGGTCCACTTCTTCCACATCTGTGAACAAATTCTCCAAAAGGCGCGTCAAAATGGAAGGCTGACATACAAGGGAAACCCTGTCTTTATCTTACCTGATCTTACAGCTAGCGAAGCCAAGAAAAGAGCAGCGTTAGTTGACGTGCGCAAACATCTAGGGAACGTTCAGAGAGCTAGAATCGGCGTTCGTCATCCTGCCAGATTTCAAATCACTATGCAAGGCAATACGGAGCAGCTTTGCACGGATCCTCAGAAAGCAATGGAATATGTAAAAAACACTCAGACAATTGACGCAAGCGGGCCTGCAAACTCACGGCAGTAATTGAGCTGAGAGTTCTATGTTATATCTGCTGTTTTTTGAAGACGCTGTCCATCCCGCAAGGTACTTTATTGTCATGTTGACCTGTAAGTATCACAGTTTGTATCAGTCTGTCTGTTATTATTATTATTACTAATGTTTAATTACTATCTTACTTTCCTCCTAAAATGACCATTCATTCATCCTGTACCATGCATGGGTAAGATTTTGCAACTTTTTTATTGTGTTTATCGGATGGATACCTATAATAATGTCTGTGTAATTAATCTATGTTTGTTCACCTGATGATAAGTGTAGTTTAGTTCCTGCCAGTGTATCCTAGATGCAACGTTTATCGTCTGTGTTTTCTTGCCATATGGAGACTTGTAAACACCTGGTTCAGGGAGGTGTTGTTGTGGGTGGGGGTTAATAGATATTTAACTTTAAAAAAAAAAGTTTGATCTCCATTAGCAGGGTCATTAATTTTGATGCTGCGATCAGAAACTGACGTACCTTCACCTTGGAGTTCAGCTTGTATCTCTTTGGCAGTTATCCTTGGTTCTTTCTCTACCATTCGCACTATCCTTCTGTTCAATCTGGGGTGTGTTTTCCTCTTGCGGGAGGTTGGCTACAATTCCATGGACCTTAAACTTCTTAATGATATTTGCAACTGTTGTCACACAGAATATGGAGGATTAAATCAATGTATTAGATTCTTCTATTAGCCTTGTATTTTCTTTCATTACTGAAGTAATTTATTTAAACAGCACAGTATTTCTAATAAAACCACACTGTGTGTACCTCAGCATCAGACATATCCAGTGGCAAAATTTCTCATTATAATGGATTTTATAGTCATTTGTTGCATCGCATCGTGCGGACAGTGCAAGGGCTTATGTTTATAATCTGATGTTTAATGTTTGGCAACCAAGCTGTACAGTGCATTTCCGTCAACAGAATGGTGCGTGAAGCTTTAAATCAGCGCAGAATTGTGACGCAAGTCGCTCTAAACCGACGCAAAAGACGCATGAACTCCCATATGACCGTTCAGACTGAGGTCGCATTGCGAAACATCAGGCTTGTATCTGATTTAGAACCACATATGAAAGTGGCTCAAATCAGATTGAAAAAGATCGGATTTCATGTGGTTTGTCATGTTCACACTGTCATGCAGTAAACAGATCTGGGTCACACATGAGCAAAAAAAATCAGATTTTGGTGGCAATGTGAACACAGTCTTGGTGTAGAGAATGTCCCAAAACACATGTGACAAATTACAGCGATTACACTGAAAATAAACTCTTGCACTTTTTGCTCTGCGACTACATCAGCTTGTTACATTTATGAGCGGGAGTGTTGCATCTCATAACTGAGCTCGATGCATAAGATACGATACATTAAAGATACATATGAGGCAGCTACCGGGGTAATCAGATTCATCCCTATTATGATGCAGTGCAATCTGATTTCGATTCGATGCAACAAAATGTGTTTCAATAAAATACAATGCAATGGAAAAATATGATGCCATGTGTAACCCACTCTTTCTGGTTCCATCTTACGGCCATTCCGGAAAGGATAACACGGAGACACAGACTGAGTTCACTGGTCGCGTTTACTGGAATATATGAAACGACACCAAATAGCCATTAAATACATCTCTTCCGGTCACATAACATTCTCCTCAGCAGTTTACATGTGACTGATCCACCAGGTTAACAATCAATTAATCAGTTTTCGAAAGATCAAGAGCTCAATTTCTATTGTTTCTCGAACATAGAAAGTATAACAATATAAGAACATTGATGCATCATACCTGGAACATATGAAACGACACCTAATAGCCATTAAATACTTCACTTCCGGTCACATAACTGTCAATTTTGACCTTAAAAATAAATTAAATAATATCTAACAACATTTGACTTCGACCGGAGTGAGATTCTACACTTACCATTATCCTCAGCAGTTTACATGTGACTGAGGAGAAAATGTCAGACTCTACTTTTAGTTAACATTAGTCGCCTGTAGGTGTCCGCATATCCCCTTCTTCTTGATCCATTTATTAAATTCAATTCAATTAATGTTTCACAAGATGAACAAACGTTTTGGCACAATTCATAACAAACTTCTTTTACCCGTTGCATTCTCCCCCACTGAATTTGTCAAAAATGTGGTAAACATAAAAACCAAATCACAAAAAAATTCTCTGCTCCACCTTCGGAAAACACAAACTGTAATTGCCATTCTTAGCATAATGCTTTTGATCAGTAACAACTGTTCTTATAAAGAACTGACAGGAAAAAGTGCTGTGCATATCACTCCTCCTTAATCATGACCCAAATGAAGTGCCTTTTTACATTTCATTTTAGCAATTACTATACACCCATATTGACATCATAGACTGAATTTAACACTTCAATAATTCAGACTAAGAACTGAAATAGACCATTTACCCAGAGTTTGCTTTCTGCTTTGAAACAAAGAGAGTTAATTCATAGAAGAAATAAGGCGATTCACCGGTTTCAACAATCTTCCAAACTTTGACCTACGACACGGTAACTCAGTACCATCAACATCAAGGTGAGAATTACAGAATTCAGAACTTTCCTGACAGACCAAGTGATCTGGAGAGATATTTCCACACTTTTGCGATGGAACATCAACTACTGCAGTTGGGTCGTGAACATTACCTGACTCAACAGTCTGCAGTTCACCCTCAGCTACGACTGGGCTATCACCAGCAGGTACAGAATCACTAGAGGATACAGAACAGTTATCAGAAACGTCATCATATACAGAAAGTGCACTCTCGTCATAATTTTTTCCCACAATGTCACCCAAAGGGAGGAAATTTACACACAAAAGAAGGTTCTGTGTACCACTTTTAACTGACTAGACACAGGGTGTTTAAACTTGTAAATGTGGGTATTGGGATTCCGGTCAACCACAGTATATACCACATTTTCCCACTTGTCTGAGAGTTTGCGCTTGCCACGTTCATTTTTCCCTGTCACCATCTTCAATTTTCACACCCTAGTTTTTTCGAGTTTGTACATGTGGGCTTGGTGAGACTGTTCTTTCGAAGTGTTAGACTTTGCAACAGCAAAAGCATCCTCCAAATCCTTACTTAGAGACTCTACGTACAAATGTCAATTTATGGAGCATCCGAGGCCAATCTTGCTTTGGTCACGGTTCAAGGGCTCTGATCATGTTTCCCAATGTTCGATTAAATCTTTCTGTGATTCCATTGCCCATAGGGTGATATGGTGTCGTGTGTGACTTCGTAACACCAGAAAAATCAAGCTAATGCTTAATGAGCTCACTACAGACACTGGCCCCCTGATCAGAATGGATGCGTTCCGGGAACCCATAGTAGCAAAAGTAGTTATCCCAGAGCTTCTGTGCTACTGACTTAGCTGTCTGGTCCGCATCACCCAAATGTTTACCAGCTTGGTAAAATGGTCAGTGACCACTAAAACATCAACTGACCTATTCTGTGAATCTTCCGCCGTCCAGAAATCAATGCAGACTAATTCAAGTGGAGCAGAGGTCTTGACACTCTCCAATAGAGCTCGGCCCTCCGGCTCTGGTGTTTTGGCAAGCACACAACAACAACACATCTTCACATAGTCACGAACATCACAATCAATGTCTGACCAGTAGAAGTGTCCGGCCTCATTGTGACATCCTTTTAGCACTTTAGATTTCAGGGAAGATGGTACCACGTACTGAAATCTTTTGTGACGTGACAAGGGGTCTCTCGATACACGATACAAGACACCATCATTCAATAATAGCTTCTCATACTGCTTCATAAACTTCCTTACAGCGCTGGGGTCCCCCATGTGCTCGCGTCTCGAAGGCCTGCGTTTTCGATCAACGTAGAACATCACCCTCCACAAATGTTCATCCTCAAGCTGTTTGTCTCTCAGCTCTTGACGAGAATAGGAAGGAAGGGCATCAAATCCAACATCTGCGATCTGTTGGATGAATCCAGCCAGAGGAGTGGCCCGTGTTTGTGTTCCGTCGTCCCAAGAAAGGTGATTAGAAAAGACAGTCCTTTTGTCAACAGTCGTGCCAGTCACCGCATAGTAAGGGAACCCTATGACAAGCTGCTGGCGGAGTCAAGTAACCATACATGTGCTGCTGTCCAAGATGTCTACCGGTTGTCCAACGCCAGTCAGCAACTGCTTGACAGTATAGAGGCCCCAGCGAGTGCTTGTGAGCGGTTTGCAGTCAAATCGGACACGGAAGCGCCTGGGAGCTATTCGAGTGATGAAGTGGTTGCGAAAGCAGGGCTCGACCCATTGCATTCGTGAGTAAGTCACTATCCACAGCGCAAGCCAGATATCCAGCACATCGACTTGAGTTTCTCGGTCTCAAGTGGGCTGTAAGTGATAAATCTAGCCACTGGCTAAAAGGACATCGGTTCACAGCTTGGACGGATAATAATCCCTTGACGCATATCTTGACCAAACCTAGGCTTGACGCCTGTGAGCAAAGATGGGTGGCCAAACTCGCTGCCTTTAAATTTGTCATCAAATAAACAAAGGGTCTGGAAAAGTCAGGATGCTCAGGAACAACATTGAACAGGAGAGCTTCCTTTAAAGCTGACAAAACCGCCTCACAAGCTGGAGACCAATCATTAGGAGTGAGAAAAGACTGGATTTTTTCACTGATGGGGTGACACCATCTGGGCACATCAAATCCGCAGAAGTAATTTTAGAGATTGCTTCAACTTTTCCAGGGTCCGTAGACACACCCTCCTCTGTAATCAAGTGGCCGAGGAATTGTACAGAGCGTCTTAAGAAGTGGCATTTCTTCTGCGATAATTTCAAGTAAACCATCTCTAGTCTCTGCAACGCAACTTCTTCGTTAGGTGCCAAAACCATAAAGTCGTCCAGGTAGCACAACTGTGACAAAAAATTCTGTTCACCGAAGATCTTAGTCATCATCATACTTTCGGTCGTCCTGATGCAGTGAGATATTATAAAATCCTGAGGTCAAATCCATAGTGCTACAGAACGAATTGCCCCCTAGGGCTGCTAGACAGTCTCCCTGATGGGGCAGGGGGTGTGCATCTTTCACTGTTCGCGCATTTAGCCATCGGAAATCTGTGCATAGAAGATCGGCATCTTTTTTCCAGCACAGAACCAATGGTGACGTGAATTCGCTGACTGACTTCCTTCTGGTTCAAGGCAACACGTAATTTCTGGTACAGTGAAGGGGGGACACGTCTGTATGGTAAGCGAAATGGCTTTCCGTCAAACAGACGGATCCTGTGTACAAAGTCCTTGACTTCACCGCAGTCAAGAGAATGTCTTGAAAAGATAGACTCATACTTGAGCACCACGTCGGCCACTTTGGTGTTTCGCTTCAGAGTTACTGGCTTATCGCTAGGGTTGATCAACTTAAGTGGAATCCAGCCATCGGCCCAAAGCGGAGTGACAATAACAAGGACACACCAAAACCTTCCTGGAGGCAGAACGGAGATTGGATGGTTCCACCATAATTTTACTGCCTGGTTGGTTACAGGACTTAATGGGGAGTTTACCCCATACAAGATGCTCTTGGCCAGGCGCAAGCTTGACTGTACCAACAACATCAGGAATCGTTCCGCCCCTCCATCGACATACACAAGCCACCATAGACATAAACTTGTCACTCTCTGGATTATGTTCACTGGGCGTAGAGATCAGTTCCCAATATCTGTCAGAATCTTTTAACCTGCGGACTCCCTGGCCTGGAACAACAAGACACGGGACTAGAACATCAAAGCCATAAATGTCTAGTTTAAGCTCAAGCATGCACTTTGGAAATGTTCGCTTGCCGCCGCAGCCAATTAAGACAACGTCTGTATCTTCTTCATAATCCAAAGCACCATCTTCCCTTAGTTTACAGATGACTGAATCATTTAACGTACAGAACCTGTGTCCAACATTGCACTGACAGTGAATGAATCATTAATACGAACAGTTGTGTAGAAAAGTGTGTCTGAGCATTCAACGCGTTGTGTATTTTAAAAAGACGACTTTCTGTTAGTCAGGACATATGTTCTTAAAAGAGCTGAACAAAACTTCAAAATATGTATCCACATTGAGGGAATTTTCAACATCACCCACACACCCCCTCTCCGAATCTGGGTAAGTCAGTTTCCCTGACTGTTGTGTAACATTAAAGCAGAAGTCGAATTTGGGAATTTCACTGTGCAATCACGTTTGGAGTGACCAGCACCATGACATCTAAAACACATACGATCAGTTCTGCAGTGGTCAATTGAAATGTGTGCATTGTGTCGCCACAAATCTTACAGTTGCTTGGTCCAACTGTGTTCCTTCTATGCACTCTCCCAGAAGACACAAACTCAGGTATTACGCTCCTCCTTCGTCTTTAAAACTTCGATCAGTTGAGCCAGCATGTCAGCCATCCGATTCAGACTGGAATGAGGCCCGTTGGTCCCCTGCTTGAGACACTCTAATGTAGGCTCAGAAACAACGTTAGAATTTCCACAACTCTGAATGGTTGTGTGTGCATTTTGGCTCGCTATGTAGGTGCTGGCGTTTGACCTTAGCTTAAGTTCACGTTGGAAACTATCTAAAAGCTCCTGGACATCTTTCAAAGTCCAGCATTCTAACGGCAGTATTTAAAAGTGCGTGCTAGGTCAGGGTCTGGGCAATTTCTCACAAACATCATTGCAACTTCAGAATTTTAAATGTCGATTCTTCTGCCTTGCCCTTTTAAACAATCATCGGCTATATCAGCTGCTTTATTAAGACGAAGCCAGTAGTCAACAGGATTTTCGCCGTGCTTGGGCAATGTGCTTTAAAAGTCTGCGAGTGGCATGCTGGAACAGGACACTTCACTGAAGTGTTGCTTAAGTATGCTGTATATAATCTCGGGGTGTTTTGTGCAGTCAAGCGCAGGGTTGCAGCGTAGCACTACTCTCACAATGTCATCGGCCCTGCCCATCAAACGACTGATAATCTCATCATTCTGTTGGATAATTTTGACATTTCTCTTTTGTAGGTAAACTTGCATCATTTCAACCCATTCTTGAATGTCGCATCTACCTAAACCATCCCCCCGAAACACTGGTGGGATTTGTTCGTCTGATTTAAGAATGACATTCAACTGTGACAAATCAAGATTAGCACATTGAGAGCCTGTGGCATTATTACCATTATGGCTTCTGGCAAATTCACCCCCTGACAAAAGTTTGGCTGTGACTGGTTAAAGATTTAGGATTAGGATTAACTCAAAGCACCAAGTTCAATGACGTCTTGATCGCTAGAACGTTTTACATGAAATGGCTTTGGAGTTGAGGTAAGAGGGAGAGTCTTATGTACATCAAGAGTCATATAATTTCTCACCGTTTCCAGCATGATTGTCAGTCTTATAGCCAAATTAACCCTGGTTTGTTATCAGAGAACTGCATCAGGTATTTCTCCCGTCCCATCCCAAGAAATGAATTATCTGCACCACCCCTTAGCCAGCCGCATGTAAAATGCAATATTTAATGTAAAATCCCATTCTTTTCACTTAACTGCTGATGGTGATAATCTTCCTTCAAAATCTGCGTGAAAAAATCCCGAAAAAAATGTCTTTAACTGGAGAATCTGGCAACCAAAATTCACTTATGCGAATGAAGCATGCGACGTCCACGCTGCTCTCTGCTGCAGTGCTCATCGTCTTCCCGGAGATTGGCTTTTCTTTGATCACATCACGGCACCATTGTAACCCCCTCTTTCTGGTTCCATTTTACGGCCATTCCGGAAAGGATAACACGGAGACACATACTGAGTTCACTTGTCGCGTTTACTGGAATATATGAAACGACACCAAATAGCCATTAAATACATCTCTTCCGGTCACATAACTGTCAAAAATTAATAAACATGTGGAAATAAACAACTAGAAAATAGAGAAATAGAAACACAACGAATACCATGTGCTCCTAAAACGCTCAGCAGTGAGTTCGGTATAAAACAAATTATCTGTCGACTCTATATCTCTTATAACTCAAATTTGAAATAAAATGCTTTTAGAAGAACAATTTTGACCTTAAAAAGAAATGAAATAATATCTAACAACATTTTACTTCCGTTCGACCGGAGTGAGATTCTACACTTACCATTCTCTTTGTAATGATTACGATTGACTTTGTGCAATACCGATAAGTTGCTTTTATGGTGTTCCGCATCTCTAATATTGAAAAGTTGAACTCATAAGTGATGAAACTGGGAGTGCCATGTGAAGATTAACTTATTGTCAGTGGTCCAGAGGTGAGGAACACACAAGGGTCGGGTACTTTAGTGAGACTCAGAGTGTCTGATGTATTCATTCTGTTACACGTGATGTCAGTCGTAGCATTGGAGATTCACAAGATTCAAAAGTTTATTGTGATACATATGTAAAACAGTCTTTGCAAATCCTCCACCAACCGTTAATAATACATTTAGAAAATCAAAAACATATATTGGCCATTCAACAGAACTGATTCAAAGTCAGAGTTGGAAACCAGCATATACAATAGCAGAAGCACATCTGGCAGTGAATATCTGATATGAACCCCTCCGCTCACATACTATATCACTACTATATATACACACTTTACACTGTACTACATTTTTGTACTAAGTTATGTTTATTTCCCCGAATAAAGGATTAAGTGTTCCCTTTATTGTATACTTTGGAGCCTAGCTCAAAGATGTTAATCAGCACATGGCAATACAATTTGAAACAAATGTACACCTATAATTACCAAATTTTATGGAATAACACCTAAAAAGAGTTTGCTTAGTTGCAGAAAAAAATGTTTGGTAGTGATGTGCTTAAAGTTACACATAGATTTTCAGACTTGAACAAATTTACCAAACTCCACTTACAGTCACAGGAACCATGAACCACACAAAATGATGGTTCAGCTCACAGAGGACTATTCAGGTGGAGGGTGGTTTTATATACAGGTGGAGGGTTGTCAAAAAAATCTAGAGCTTAGGCGGTGTATTTGCAAAAAAATATGTTGATAAAGGAGGTAAAAATTAGGGAGGAAAACGAATAGCAAAAAACAAAACAAAAAAAAACATACAGGTAAGAAAGGAAAGGGAAAAAATATTTACGTATAGATACTCTCAACAGAATTAATGATTCGGCACAGCACCTACTCCCTGCACATTATTATATATATATTATTTACTAGTCAGGTTTCTCTAGGTATACTGATTAAAGTACTTCAAATACATTATATACACATATGTCACAAACGAGTCTGGCTCAGATCCTGCCGCTCGCCACCAGAGGTCTCCCTCCCCTATATTCTGATTCACATTTGGAATACTAACTCAGTTTCCCTTTCTGCGGTCCTCTACTTTGTGAAGACGACAGATGGGGTTCGCTCTTGGGAACCTATCAGCTCTGACTACTTTAGAAAAGGCAATGAAAATTGGCGAATGAAATGCGGGGCTCCACCTCGGATGTCCGGTATAAAAGGAAGCCGGCGTGCTTCATTCATTCACCGTTTGTTCTTCAGAGCCATCCGCCATGAGTACAACGCAGCGTTTACTCGCAGTATTTAATTGCCGGTTCTACGACGTGTGCAGCGGATCGTCCCTTCGTCCTGCAGCGACTTCCCCTGGGCGTCTCGGCGTTTCCAGTGTTGTCCGAGAGTTTTTCCAAAGGCCTTTTTCAGGGCTGGGTTAATTTCTCCAGCGGCATGTCCCGCTGTTCTCTTGGGTGCGCGCCCTCATCGGAGGAGGAGGGGGACGACATGAGAGCTGCGTTAGGTGTCTGGGCGTCCAGCAAGCCGGAAGCAGCCTTCATTGACTCATCTTGCTCGCACTGCGAGCGGATGTCTTCAGACGTTGCGGTCACGGGTGGCTGTCTTCCTACGGGAAAGCATCCACCACTTCCTGGCGTACCCAACTCGCGACGACGGGGCCAAGGCCCGTGCTGTCCGCGAAGGTTAGCAGCGTTGGTGATGTGGGGACTTCAGCAGGCGTAAACCCGTCAGCTAAACGCTCACGGGCCGCCTGCTCCCCGTTTTCGCCGTCTGGCCCAGTTCCCGCCATCCGCGGTGGCAATACCGTCCGGATCCTCATTCACGTGTTTCGAAACGGCGCGTGATGACATGAGATGTCATTTGTGCAGCAATCGGAGGGAGATTTTCTGCATCCGACACTGAAGAATCCGCGCAGCTCCCTCCCATGGGGGGGTCGAGCGAGGACAGGAGATGGCAATGTCGAGATTCAGCCATGCTAACCCCGGGCAGCCAGAGCATTGGGCTCAGTGTACACCACTGTACACTGCCGTCCACCCCAGCGCTCGCGGCTGACACTTGTTACCTGGGGTCGGCGCGGAGCGGTGTGTGGCAACGCGCCACACCCCGGTTGCATTTTTCCCGGGAGGGTGCATAGGGCTGTGTCGGACTTGGAGCGCCCCGCTTACGGCTCGTTCCAGTCAGACCAGCTCCAACTCCCTCACTTCCCTCGATGGTGGGGGGGCCAAAGGTTGTGGCTGATAGGTTCAGTCGGATTGGAATCTACGTGCTGGTCTTGAACAGTGAATTGGACCGCGGCGTACCAAAAGTTCACAGTCTGAATTCCGCCTGCTGTAGGACTTGCGTCAATCGGCCTCCGTCGCAAAGTGTGTGAAGAGTCGGCAATCCCTGGTGTCGAAGGCTTACGTTGCTGCGGGCCAGGCCGCCTCCTCCCTCCACGCCATGGCCATCCTGCAGGTCCACCAGGCCAAGGCGTTGAAGGAGATCCACGAGGGTAAGGCCGACCCGGGGATTATGCAGGAACTCCGCGCGGGCCCTGGGTCGGACGATGTCCACGCTTGTGGTCCAAGAGAGACACCTCTGGCTCAACCTTGCGCAGATGAGTGACGCCGAGAAAGTTCGCTTTCTCGACGCACCCATCTCGCAGGGCGGGCTGTTTGGTGACACCGTCGAGGACTTCGCTCAGCAGTTCTCGACGGTAAAGAAGCAGACAGAGGCGATTAGCCACATCCTTCCTCGCCGCGACTCGGCCGCCCGCAGGCCTCCGAGTTCTCGTGCGACGTCTGCTTCCCAGCAGCCCAGGCCCCCTTCGACATCGCTCCGGTTTCCGTGCCCCCTACCCAGGCTACACCCCGGAAGAGGAGATCGAAGGGGAGATCTCCACCCCGTCAGCAGCCTTCCCGGAGGAAGCGCCCCTGACGGGAAGACCCCAGGGAGGATACCATCGGGCCCGACTATCACAGCAGCGCCTCTGAGAAGTCGGTCAGGGACGGTCCCTGCCCCGTCCCCACAGCCGGGCCCTTTTCAGGGCCTGGCGCCCACATCCTCGATAAGAGAGCTTATTTCCTCCCTGGGTGTTCCTCTCTGTGTTCCTCTCTGTGTGCGGATACTCAACTATCTCGACGACTGGCTTATCTTGGCACACTCGCGAGAGCTGTTGTGTACACAGAGAGACCTGGTGCTCCGGCACCTAGATCGATTGGGGCTTCAGGTCAACCGAGACAAGAGCAAGCTCTCCCCGGTGCAGAGCATTCTCTTTCTCGGTCTGGAACTCAACTCTGTCACCATGGTAGTTTTGTGTCTTGTTAATAAAGGAACGGACACTGTGAATTAGGGATATACTTCCAGTATTAGGCATGGCTATTTTAATAAAGAAAATTCTTCAAAGTGTAGTGCACATAAACTTCAAATGAAAACATTATAAAGTGCTAAATGAATGCACAAAATAAATAAATAAATAACTTTCAGTATAAGGAACATATACATCAACTAAAGAAATTTTTTAAAGTATTAAAGTTTCTTTACAGTAGTGCCATGCCATATATACAGTAAAAAGTGCAAATGTAGTTTTAGTTATTTTTCTTAAAGGACACAAAATATGCAAAGAACAGGAAAAACTGTCTGGTGTCTTCTCAGTTAAAAAGCAACAACAACGAACCCTAAAATCAGGCACTCACTGAGATTTTGTTTAATACACACCATTTGTCATTTGTTAGGCCCTAAAGATTATTAGCCAGGAACACAAGCTTGTCCACAGTCTCTGGCTTCAACAGAGACCGGTGGCATGTAACAATGTTGCCACCAAAGCTAAATGCCCTTTCCGAAGGAGCACTTGTGGCCGGGATACAGAGATATTTCTGGGCCAGTCTAGCCACCCTTGGAAAATTAGCTTGGTACAGCCGCCACCAGTCCAGTGGATCAGTCTCTCCATCAACCTGCATTGTCTGCAGGTAACTTTTGAGCTCCACTTCGATGGCCTCTCTGTCAGCGAGAGCAGCTGTGCCATCGGAGGAGGCCTTTTTGAAAAAGCTTCCCAGGCTCCGTTTTACCTTCTTTGATTGCCTCTCAACAGCTACTTCAGCAGCTTCAGCACCATCAGCTGCAGCTTCTGTGCTTGTGTGTGGCAGTGGCTCTCTGACCGTTGCAGCTTGCACCTCCAACAGTGACAGAATTTCTGCTACCGCTCTGGTCTTGATGAACTCCTGGCGGTCATCAGCTATATATGCATCTTTAAACTGTGGGTCGACCAAGGAGGCCATATCCAGCAGGTCAACCGTTTTTGGGTCCGAGTACTTCTCGTTTAAGTACTCTAGGATGACTCTTTTCATGTCCTTGGTCAGCTCGGTGTCATCATCAGCTGCAGCAAGAACAGTGTTGTTGAAAAGATGGAGAACAGGTTTGATGTACGACACACTGACATAATCTTCACCAGACAGCGCGTCTGTGAATTCCAGCAGTGGGCCGAGGGTCCGGCTTATAGATTCCAACACATCTGTATCTTGCCAAGTGGGTACCAGGTGTTTGTTTTTCTTGTCTGCTTTCAGTACCTGTGATAGTGCCTTCTCTTGTTCAAGCACCCTCTGGATCATCATCTGGCGTGACCCCCACCTTGTTGGTGTTTCTGTGATGAGCCGATGAAAGGGAAGATGGTGCTCTGCCTGGGCTTTCTTCAACTCTTTTCTTATTTTCCAAGAGTATGAAAAGGCACTCACAATCTTCTTGCATACGCCAACAGCACGGTCAGTTCCGGGGTCTTTCATACTTTTTTCTGTTGACAAATTTGTAAGATATTATTAGTTAATTTCATCTATAATCTCTATCTCTCCCCACACACACTGAACAACTATCATTTCAACTATTGAAATGCTTGATTAGGATTGAATGAACATCACTAAACGCAAATGCAACATTACTATGCAGTAATATAGGCAACTATTACAGTATAATGTTAAAATATTATAATTATGCACTATTACATGAATATTATATATATATATATATATATACACACACACAAAAATAATTAATATAATACCAAGTGGGTTTATATATATATATATATATATATTAATATTATGCATATGCACAAATTTTTAACCTACCGATGGCGAGGTGCAGCCTGTGTCCAAAGCATTGCAGCCTGGTCCAATCATTCAGAGACGCTGCCTTGACCACGTTCGTTCCGTTATCAGTAGTAATGCAAACTTGGCTTTCTTCTTTAAAACCTTTCTTCGCTTCCTTGAGTCCTTGTGCTATCTCCTCGGCCGTAAGTTCAGCGGGGAAGTACGACGTCTGCAAACACCGGCTGCCAAGATTCCAATCATCCGTTATATAGTGAATGGTCAGACTGAGGAAAGGCTCCATGGTACGGCTCGACCATAGGTCCGTTGTAGTAGCAAAGTATTTCAAGTCACACAGCTCTTTTTCAACATTTTCGCGGAGCTCGGCATACAATTTTGGCATCTCGGTTTCTGTGAAGTATTTGCGGCTTGGCACCTCATATCGTGAATCAATAGATCTGATCATGGCTTTAAAGCCGCGTCTCTCTACCGTTTGAAAAGGGACCATGTCCTTACACAAGTAAACAGTTATGGCCCTGGTAATTTCAATCCATCGCGGGCTTTTCCTAATATAAGGAGTACCTTTTGAAAATGACTGTTGGATTGAGGTTTGGATCAGTTCCTGTTTTTTCTGTCCTGCGTTCTTCTTACTGGATCTTGCGGTTGGCTGCATTGCCTGGCAATGCTGGTATTCAACGACATTTTTTGAGGTGGTAGAACAGATTAGTCGTGTTACCGCTCTTAGCTGGAACTTTTGCCCCACACACTCTACAGAGTATATTTTTCTGCTGCTCGTCGGACGGCTTAAATCCAAACCAAGTCCAAATAATGGATGTTGCACCGGTCTTTTTCACGAGCTCCTCTGTTTCGCTGACGCTTTCAGCCATGTTTGTTCAAGAGGCGAATATGATGATTCGTTACAGCCGGCTGCAGCTCGTGGCTCTAAATTTCGCGGGTAGATTGCGTCATCAACATGCATTATCGCGATAGTGCAATAGAATTAAAATCTCTATCGTAGGCCAATTTTGTATCGTTTATATCGCATATCGTTTATATCGCCCATTACTAGTCTCCCTGAATACATTGTATCAGATCGAGGTACCCAGTTTAAATCTATAGTTTGGTCCGCCTTCTTCCAACAACTCAACATCAGTCTCACCAACGGATACCACCCAATAAAGGCTTTAATCAACATCAAACAAATAGCCAACTAATATCCATCAGTCCAAAAGTCCTTTGTTTGAGCGTAAACTTTTAGCAGTTCTTAAAATGCATAACCTAAATGTTTTTTTTTGTTATTATTTGCATTGTGCTTTCTATTTTACTAGATATAATATTTACTCGGTGTGTAATATCTACATAATCAATATCTGTTCATTTTGAAACAAACACTTAGGGACAAAGTGTAGACTTTCAATGTAAAAAATATACATTATTTTTCAGAATTCAAATTGTTACTTGATGTTTTAAAAAAAATAATACTGGCTTTGTATACTGTGGTAGGCTATATGAGACCAGTTTTATTGCACTCCTGTCCTTATATTGTTCCAATTTCTTCCATTATCTCATTTGTAAGTCTCTTTGGATAAAAGCGTCTGCTAAATTACTAAATGTAAATGTTCAAAATTACTATATAAATCATCAATATCTGTACAGTTTGTAACAAACACTTAGGGACAAAGTGTAGACTTTTAATGTCAAATATGAATTATTTTTCAGAATTCAAATAAATAGAAAATAAAGTCTTGCATTTCTTATATGAACAAACATTGCAACAAACACACTCAAACAGAACATATTTTTAATATACGTATAGTTTATGAATAATTGCAACAGAAATAATAAACACTTAGAAATTAAGACTCTTAAAAAGAAGAGTTAACTTTCAGTCCCATTTTATCATGTGTTTTACACAAAAATACTCCATGGCTCCCGTGGAACCTTCCAGGTGTTCTATGAGACAATGAGGGCCATTTCCTTATCCTCTTCATCCACTGTGCAAAAGGGGCACTGTTAAAGGCTGCAAAAGTTTATACATCGTTTCAGCTGAGGTATTTTATACACTCTTAGTAAAAAAAATGCCTGTGAGATATTCGCCATGCGAAATATCTGGAGATTGGGATGAACAGGAAGAAAACCCAGATGCAAACAAGACTTTAATAAAAGACCAAAACAAAAACCCACGATGGGGTAACAAGGACAGGACTAAATAAGAAAACAAGAAAACTAGCCTTAAACTAAAATGACAGGAACAAGACTAACTAATAACACGGCATGAAACACAAGGTAATCCAAAAGACAAGGCAGGGTAATAAATCCACAAGCATGCAAGGGAAACATCTGCCAATTATCCTTTTGTAAAGTCGTACAGTGTATAAACCCATGTTGCTGATCTATTATGCAATGTGCATACAGCAGCAACTAAATCCTAAACCAGCTAGTCGTGTAGTGTGAAAAGAACAGTGATTTGATGACTTTGAAAATCCAATGTGAACTTGGTCATAGCGATGTGGTTCACAAACATTACACACAAAAGCACACACGCTCATAAAGTCAACACAATAAAAATTGACAACTCTGGTTTAAAGCACTTAGGCCCGCTTTCGTAGACAAGGCTTAAGCTTCAGCCAGTACTAGGTCGTAGTTAAATTGAGGTATTTAAGTGTTTTTTATAAAAAATGCATTGGAAAAAACATTTGTGTGCATCTTATGACAAAACAGTGGCACTGATATATTTTAGGTTTAGTTTTTTTTCAGTTAAGATGGCTCAAACATTCATTTTAGTCTGTGACTAGCCTTACGCCTCTGTGAAACCAGGAACTAAAGTTTCAAATAAAATCAGAGTGGTGCCAAAAATATAAACATGCAGTGATGTGCTCATTGTACTTTTTGACAAATTTGTATTTCCATAATGGTGTGAAGAAACACGAGTTGATATTACATAAGAAATTAACTGGATGGAACTAAGACCTTGCTACAGTACAACATAATGATGAAAACATCTTTACAATGAAGCATAAATCTCCCACCCCTGGAAAATCATGCAGAACGCCTGCCAGACTGGGAACATGGACAGATTTTTGAAACAAGACATATGAAAGAAGTTATGTTACGATGATGATGGTATTTATTTCATGGTTCACATATGACTTGATGTTTTCAAGGGCCTTGAAATACTGAGAATAACATCATGATTTAATTCTATGTCATTTGCATCACAATATATGTTTTTAGAGTTGACTTAGGAAGTTCTGTGAGTATTAAACCTCTGTTAAGGACTCTGTTATAAACAAATCAAAATCAATTCGAAATCTAAAAGACATATGATGGATAAACACTGGGGTAAAACTAATGACAAGAGTTTGGATCAAACAAGGCAACTTGAACAATGCATAAATAAGCATAATGAGAAACAGTCAACAAAATACAAACAGAGTCTGATGATAATAGTGACATCTGCTGGTGAATCTGTGGATGTAAAATGACAAAATACTAGAGCTTTCCTAATTGAATATAGTGGCATTTTGCACTAAATGTATAAAGAAAATTGCTTTGGCAGAAGGCGCACGATCCGGACAAATGCAATGACTGTAAAAAAGTCCTTGGGGGGAGTTTTCACTCACTCTACCCTTATCTCTCTCTTATCATCATCATCATCATCATGGCAAACATGTTCTCTATCATTCCCATTTACAGCATCATACATCAGCAAGAACTGTGGCAAAACGTTGCTTTTGTTGTCAGATTCATACCATTACAAGAACACAAGACAACCACACTGCTGTGGTGATGTGATGATTATTGTGAAACGTTTCGTGCAATGTACACACAAACTGAACGAAACTTGTATGAACCCGCAAACTAATTAAATTAATTAAAATGATTTATTCCAATTATCTTAGGTTTATTGTGGACTTCAGAGAGGAAATCAGTCCAGAAGACTGAGCAGTAAAAAGGGTCTTTATGCCTGTCTGTTATATTTGCACTGGCATGAACAAGCACTGGAGGACGCGCACATCGGGAGCGCGGTGATAGCGCAATTTCTCCGTTAACATCATGTGAAAATCATCATCTAAAAAACGCTTTTAGATTAACCAAAAGGCGATCTCACTTGATAAAAACAACTTTCATAAGTGTAAAGGGACAACGTTAAGGATACGACTCGTATGGAATATCCAGTAAAACTTACACATAGAGTTTGATCGTTGTATTCAACCGTGTTTTGGGTAAGTGTGTTCATATTCATATTAAAACCATAATTTAGACTGACTGGTTATGTTTCATGAATCTATTAATTTAATTATGTGTTGTTATTGTTTTGTCAATTCGTTGAAAAACACGTAGAAGTTGGATTAGATTTTCCTCTGTTTATGCTGTTTGCTGTAATAGACGTTTGTTTTCAATCAGAGAAAATTGCTTACTATTTTCTCCCTGTGGATTTGTTTGCCAAATGTTATTTCTGTACGCCTAATCTTGTCTTCAAAAAGTTATTAAATAATTGCCATTGAACCCACATTGACATTTTGTGACAACATGCCCCAATAGCGGGTCGTATGGGATTAATATCTGCACAATGGCACATTTTCATAAACTAAACGCTTTTTAGGCTAAAACATTTGATGAAAATGCTTTTTTTTTAAGTTCCATAGTTAACAAACAAGTCATTGCTTTGGCAAACTAAAGATAAATATTATTTAGGCTACAATTTGACCATGAAACACACGTGCCTCGACATGAATGCTGGAACACTTAATATACATTTAATGGTTATAATCGGCCAATAGGGTTTTTTGTTCATTCGTTTATCCAACATCTACAGAAAAATATGATGATGTGTTATGTTCTGTAACTTAAAATTACATGACCAGATGTTGGAAACAAAACATTTGTGTAAATAGACTTTAAACTCAAATCCTTGACAGTCAGCTTTGCTCTTGCCATTGATCTAAATGTGCCAGTTTAACATTCCTATCATGTCAATATAATTCAATAATAATTGCTATAGATGATGCCAAGTTGACACTAATAAAAATGATTTGAAATGATTTTCTTCTTGCAGACAAAGCGTGATCAAAAGCCCTGCAAATGCAAAATGTGTGACTCAAAACCAAAGCCAAGTCTGTTGTGGAGATTCATGCCAATTCTGTGTGTTTGGGCCAGTATAACACAGAGAAGCAGCGGCTGCCCCACATCATGTGCTTGTTACGCTCCAACAGAGGTGCACTGCACATTCAGATACCTGAGTGAAATACCCAGAGACATTCAGCCAGCTGTTGAGAGAATTAACCTGGGGTAAATCTGGCCATCCTCTCTAACCATGTCATTTTAAAAGGTTTGTTTAGGACTAAATCTTATATTCACTGTTCTTTGTTTCAGGTACAACAGTATAACAGCTCTTAAAGTAAATGACCTTTTGGGGCTAAAACATCTGGATCTATTAATGCTGCACAGTAATGTCATCAAGATTATTGAAGACAACTCATTCTACAAGCTCACATCCCTGCAGGTAATATACCATTGCAATGAGAGAAACATTATATTCATTTGATACTAAGTGTTTTCACTATTAAAAAAAAATGTAATGTAAAAAAAAATATGGGGAAATTTCCCGCGAAATAAAAATTCTGCAGTTATTTATTCACTCTTATGTGGTTAAAAACCTGTACATGACTCTTTCTTCTGAGTAACACAAGATACATGTCTGAATGGTTCATTTCAAGTGAACTCAACGCTGCATCATGAAATGACACTTTCGGGGAGAACACCTCTATGTGACTGCGTCTGAAGAATGTATGCAACTAGTACCGCAACTAGGCATCACCATGCCAAAACTACACACAATCTTTACTCAAGCAGAAGTACAGATAGTCTTGTTTAAAAATACTGAAAAGCACTGAGTAAACTTGCTTGCTCTAGTTGAAGTAAAGACATATAAGCTCTGACAAGTACGTAAGTAAAAAGTAGCCATTACTACTATCTGTTTTACTATGATGCTCTTAACTGGCCCTCACATCATATTAAAGCAATGTTAACAATATATGTGATCCTGGACCACAAAACCAGTCACCAAAATTGCGCGAGTATATTTGTAGTAATAGCAGAAAATTCATTGTATAAGTCAAAATAAATATATGAAGTAAAGATCATGTTCCATGAAGATATTTTGTAAATTTCCTACTGTAAGTATATAAAAACTTAATTTTTGTGAGTAAATGCAGCAAAACCGTGAACCAAAGTGTCCAGAAACACTCCTACAAACTTCACTCGCACCTGTCCACTCTTTGGGAATTACCCACTCAAAGTTTGCTGTCTATGTAAAGTTTAGAATTTCTGCTTTCAGGTAAATCTACTCTCCACAATGTCATAACAGCGCTAAGCCTATATAGAGAGTGTTAAAAAACCTGTTTCTTCTTAGCAGCAGCCTGCTACAGCGTCTTAAAAGGAGAATTTCTCAATATTTAGATTTTTTTGCGCCCTCAGACTCCAGATTTTCAAATCGTTGTATCTCTGACAAATATTGTCCTATCCTAACATATATCAATGGGAAGCTTATATATTCAGCTTTCAGATGATGTATAAATCTCAATTTTAAACCATTGACCCATAAGACTGGTTCTGTGGTCCAGGGTCACATATTAGTATTAATACAACAAAAGTTACATTTCAAATTGTATTAGCTGAGGAATGTATCCAGACTGAACAACCACCATTTAGAACACAAGCAAAGAAAAGACTAAGCTGACAAAAAAACTATTTGCTATCACCTAGGCCACAATAGATTGTTGGGTGATTTCACCCTTTTTTGTTTGGAAATAACTTGACTCAATTATTATAAAGCTTTTAAAATGACAAAATTGAGTTCTTACTGTTAACTATATTAAAACCAGGCTCACTTGGAAACATAACTGTAACCATTCCAGAACGTGCTTTGAACAGTTTGGCGCAACAGGGGAAAAGAGCTCAATGTTGTTGTGGGTTGTATTGAGAAGGGACAGGAGATGGAAAACAGGGCACTGATCATTACCTTTGTGGAGTGGGGTAAAGTGAACCACCTACAACTAAATGTAACAAAAACAAAGGAAATGGGAATTGACTTCGGGGGGACACAGCACAGCACAACCCAACCCTGTCTGTATAAGGGATTGCAATGTGGACTCTTACAAATACCTGGGGGTCCACAATGACAATAAACTCAACTTGACAGAGAACATGGAGGCTGTTTACAGAAAGGGCCAAGGTGGACTCGAGACCGAAGTCCTTTAACATGTGCAACATGTTAAATTAGTCTGTGGTTGCCAGTTCACTATTTTATGCTGTTGTTTGCTGGGGAACTGGTGCGAAAATGGATGATGTTAACGGGTTGAATAAACTTGCGTTCAAGATGTGAGAACAGTACCTCTGTCTTTCATTTTTCCCCGATCTGCTCTGTAAACAGTAACTCCCATCTTCTTACATTTGACTGGCCACCCCAATTATTTTGACATTAAAGAGCGCTGTTAGACCAATGAGAGTCAGAAGTTGGTCTATGGTTGTTGAACCAAAATAAAGTTAGGCTTTTATTACACACCACAGAGAAAAATAATGATTATGGCCATGCATGTGTCACCATTTCCCATCTGCCCTAACAGTCAGGTTCACTGGGCTCTCAGGGCTCCGGTCAGTTGGTAATACCTAGAATTTCAAAATCAAGTGCAGGTCGTAACTTTGAAACAGTGTTCCGAGTGTGTGCAGAAGGCAGACACACTCTGTCAACTTAAAAGACGCATCTCCGCAACCTTGGATACACAACACTTCCATAATACAAATTCTCTAAGGGATTGTTTGGCTGCATTAATAAGATCAAACGGAACCAGGAACACTTCCTATAACAACTGATGTACTTGTTGCATCAAAGGCTACAGAATGGGATTCTGCTCTCAGATTGTCTATTCTAATTGTTCCGAGGTTACCATAGTGAGCAGGATCCAGTCAGTAACCAGCACAGATAGTGGAGTTGAAAGAGGGAGGCAGAGACCTAACAAGTCCTCACTACAAAACTGCTATTAGCAATTATGCCCGTTTCACACCGCACGCTTAAGCAGCGCATATGTTTTTCGCCGCACATGTTTTCAGATGAGAGTACCGCACGCGCCAGAAAAGTACAATCCGAATGTGCAGCGCATATCACAGAAGATGAAAATGTGTAAAAAAAGTAAAGTATGAAGAGCAATGTGAATAAATACACTACCATTCACACACACGACACACAAAATATACTGCCTCTCTGAAACGTGCTGATTTTTTACAAAGCTCATCGCTCTGAAAAGCGAGGTGTGCTATGATTGGCCAGTTAACAAGTGCGTAGTGATTGGTCGAATACTGCAAGCATGTCACGGAAATGTAACGCCTCTTACCATATTCGGAACATCAGGTTCCAAAGCAATTGTTCTGACAGGTGATAAATGTCATTGTGACTTCCTCATATCAATTCGAGCCAGAATCTGATACGGAAAATTAAGATGATCAAGCCGATACATCAACTTTGCCAGCGCGACTTAAGCAGGATGTAAAGGATTGGTAAGGTTTAATTAAAAATGTTTTTATATTTAATGTTTAATATGTTACATAGTTAAAAACTATAGCTAACTGTTTTACCTTTTATATACAACGTTATAAAGACTATAAACAAACAACCATATACATCATACAGAGTTTGTGTGAGATAGAAACAAGCTCGCATTACAGCAGGGAATGGTAACATAATAAATAACACGAGCGCTTTTGCCCTTCTTGATCAACTAGTGTTACGCCACATCTCGTCGTGACTCAACAAAGACAATAAACCCCAATACAAACACGATAATTGTTGCCTCTATTTGGAACATTATTACTGATTATTAGGACTTATGTTGTCTTATTTCACGTTGCGCGCGTGTCTGCATTTGAAGATCACAAACACACGACAAACTCAACCCGTGTTAGTCTGTAGCAAAGTCTTTTACAATGAAAATATACTTACAGGCTGCAAATCTGAAGCGCACACTGTCATTGCGAGGTTTAAATGGTTGGAATGGCCCCACTTTTTAACCATAGCTTTCGTGCATAGCCGGTCTTGATCTCTCCCAGGTTCGGGAAGCAATCATCTGTGATATGCGCTGCACAAACTCGAACATTCGGATTGTACTTTTCTGGCGCGTACGGTACTCTCATCTGAAAACATGTGAGGCGAAAAACATATGCGCTGCTTACGCGTGCAATGTATTATAATGTATTAATGTAAATAAATTGAATGTATTCCTTATAGTTGACATGTTTCATGTACAGCTGCTTTGTAACACTGAAGATTGTAAAAATCGCTATATAAATACAATTTGAGTTGGGTTGAGTTAAAAAATAAAACAAAATCACTATATACATAAAATTTGAGTTGAGTTAAGTTGAGTAACCCGAGACCTTTGTGTCTCTACAATGGTAGTCAATGTGGTTTAGTGTTACCAACACAATCACCTTATCTTCTTTTGCGTTCTCCTAAGGAAAAAGTCATACAGGTTTAGAATGACATGAGAGTGAAAGTGTGTGTATTTGTCAACGTATGGTAACTCATACTTGAAATGTGTCCTCTGCATTTAACTAATTCATGGTATTTATACTAATTCATGTATAGTAAACACGCACACTGCAAATTTTTGGGTGACTATTCGTTTTTGGCAGTCAGAAAATGAGTAGATTTTTGGAAGACCAACCAAGTATGCTTAAGGGATATTTCTGACATGTTTTAATGACCCTCAAGGCATCCTAGGTGTTCATGACCTTCTTCGTTCAGGCGAATACAGTCAGAGTTATATTACCATTTATCCTGGCTCATCCAAGCATTAGAATAGGAGTGTGAATAGAGTGTGAGATATTAAAGAACTGCTCGACATGGCTCCTGCATTATCGTTAATAAATGTGTGAATATAGATATATCTTAAAACAAACACATCGATTCGCTTCAGAAGAACTTTATTAACCCCATGGAGCTGTTTTGAGCAATTCTTTGATCAGTGGATGCACTTTTTGGAGCTTCAAAATCCCACTCTCAATTCACTCCTATTCTAATGCTTAGATAAGCCAGGATAAATTGTATTATAACTCCAAATGTATTCGTCTGAAAGAATAAAGTCATATACACCTAGGATGCCTTCAGGGTGAGTAAAACATGGTTTAATTTTGTTTTAGATCTGAAATATCCCTTTAATAGAATAGCTGATTAATGGCTAGAATTTTACTTATTACTTATTTTTTATATGTGTGTGCTGGATTTTGTTTCTTATAATTTTCCTTAGAATTCATGTTTTTATTCATATACTGTGATAGAATTGAATTCCTTGTGTTGGCATTCTGTTGGTCTACAATGTCAATTGTAGCATAACAGTCTATTTGGCTTTTCTGTCTAATTAAAATTCTTTATTCATATTAACACGTCTAGGTTCTGAAAATGGGTTATAACCAAGTTGAGAAGCTTGACAAGAAGACATTTAGAGGCCTGGACAATCTTGTACGGCTCCATATGGACCATAATCACATTACATTCATCCATCCAGAGAGCTTTTATGGATTAAAAATGCTACAGTTGGTCAACCTTGAGGGAAATATGCTCCAGCAGCTTCATCCGGACACTTTTATATCATTGCGCTACAGCCACATCTACAAATTCTCAACTCTAAAGACAATTTACCTATCAAACAATTCTTTAACCACATTGTCTGCATCTGTTCTTGCTGGTTGTTACAAGATAGAGAATCTCTTTCTTAGTGGAAACCCCTGGTCATGTGACTGTCAGATGAGTTGGCTTGCCAACTGGATAAAGAAAAACCCTGGTGAGAGTCTGGTCTATGATGACCAATTGTTGTTTTAAAATAATAAAATAACACACAGTACAAAAATGTAAATCATCCAAGAATAATCATTCTAATAGTTGGCAAAAAAGATGCTAACAGTTTTCGTTATTATTTGCAGGTGTTCTGAAATGCAAAAGAGACAGGACAATTTTTAAAGAACACCCGTGTCCTGTCTGTGAGTTCCCAGTTTCTTTAAGAGGCAGTAGCATTGTGAATTTACCTGATGATGGCTATACATGCACGAGACCATTGATTCATCCTCGCTTGAAACAAAGAAATGTTACCTTGGGTGAAGATGACTATATTTCAGTCTCTCCCAAAGATTTTGTTGCACCCATTGGCATGCTGGAAATGAACATCACTGATCAGTTCCACAATGTGGCCAGTATAGCATGTGTTGTACAGAGACCTGTGGGAATGGACAACCTGACTGTCACATATGGAGTAAATGGAAAAGATGTACATGCCCTGAGTGCAACTGTCTCAACGTCCTTGGTCTGCAGGATTGATAATGATCATTTAAGACAGATTTGGAACATCTTGGCTATCTATAGTGAGTCACCTATGAAACTTGAAAGAGGATTATCACTTTCTTTGCAATCAGATACAGTTTACACATACAAGCAAACAGCGCCCACAGGAGATGATGTTTTTACAGAAATTGAGGCAAAGATCAAAGCTAATCCTGCATGGTTAATGCAAGGTATGATAAGCTTACAGATGGACCGCATGGCAACAACTTACCAGTCTCTTGATATTAAGTATTTATCTAATGTTCAAGTAGATGTTAAAAGCAGCAAGGATAATATAGATCAATATAGCTGGACAATGATCAGAAGGGACAATAAGACCAAGACAGAACACTCTGTCCTTGTTGGTAGACTGGTTGAACTAAACTGCCAAATCTTTGGGGATCCAAAACCAACCACAGAGTGGAGTCTACCAGATGGAAGTAGGATACATGCACCATACAACAGTGAGGATCAAAGGATTGTGGCAACTAATACAGGAAGACTTATTTTAAGATCAGTGGAAAGCTCAGACACAGGTGTCTATCACTGCATTGCCACAAACTTCCTGGATGCAGATATCCTTGCCTTCAGGGTCACTGTATTGTCTCCATATAGTAAAGAAGAAGAGGTTAATGGAGTTCAAATCTCACAAACTGTTGGTCAGAAAATATTTCTTGATTGCACCTTATCCAGCAGTCCACAGGCTTCGGTTCAGTGGATACTTCCTGATCAAACAGTTTTAGACAAATCTTTTGGAAACAGAAAGCTGCACAGAAATGGTAGTTTGGAAATACGTAGCCTGACGTTGCAAGATGCGGGGTTGTACAGATGCTTAGCTGCTAATTATCTAGGAGCAGATTTGATTGCCTCTCAAGTAATGGTTTTTGATGATTTGTCAACAAGCACAAAGCAGAGTGAGATACAAACTGTAGTACATACTGTAGGTGATAGCCAGAAACATAGCAGCAAATATCACCCTCACATCGTTAGTGAGGATTCAATGAGTATTATCTCAGACAGACCATACACCCGACACCCGATTTCATAAGGCTCCCACTGTCAGAAGAGGCAACAGAAGAACTCAATTTATGGCAAGACGGGTCTTTAATAAAGCCACCAAAATAGCAGATACTCGAAGTTTTGCCACTTTAATCAAGAATTCTGAAAATAAAAGACAAATTGAGGATGAGACAGATGTGCCAGAAGATAGTGACATGATCTCCGGGGATGGTGTCTCTGTGGATGAATTTGCTCTCATGACTACCCAAACACTTGGACATAAGACAGTTAGTAACATTAATACCACTGGTTTTACATTTCCAAAGACCAATGACATAACTGTCAACAGGTTCATGAAAGAAGAAGCAAACAATGTTAATGTTATCTTAAAAACAAAAGACAAATCAAAGTTATTTACAGCCACATCATACCCGTACTCTCATTCTCAGACGCAAACCACACCAATAGTGAGCAGTTACACTACCGTGTTTGATGGAGCTCCAAAGAAAGATGTGCTAGCCCCAAATACAACTAACTCAGATTATGTGTTAAACCACAACAATAGTAGCCCATACATACATGAGAGAGAAATTAACAGACACTCAGTGGAGCCTCTTACTGTACATACTGCAACAGAAGATACAGATAAAATTGAGCTTCTGCTCTCTGGAGACTCAGAAGAGGTTGCAGCTGGGGCAACACCATCATACAACTTTCAGATCCCAAATGTAACCCACCTGCAATCTGAAAGTCAGACTATATTTACAGCTGTCACCACAACTGATAGAGAGCAGGACAAGATCACATTTCACACCACTCAAAGAATCACGTCTCCTCATCTCCTTTCTGGGTCTACAATCATCTCAAAACACCAAATCCAAATCGTTCCCCCTAAAAAATCCCAGCCAGGAAAGAGACGTAACTTTCCTGGCAAACGTAGGATCATTCGTCCCAGCAAAATTTCAGACATTAAGTCTTTACTAGATAAATTTAAACATCTGTCTGTAAACAAAGGGGACAATCTCACTTTACCAGACACTGTGGAACAAATCTCAGATTGTGATGATGAGGGGAGATTTAAAGCTGGAGTGTCTGCAGAAAAATGCAAAACTACAGTGGATCAAAGCTTTGTCAATCCTACCACTAGTTATCGCATACCATTAGAAAAACATTTCTTAACAATAACAGGTACACATTGGTCAACCTCGCCAAAGACCAATGCTGTAACTGAATCACAGAAGTCAGCAACTAATCTTCACCCCATACTTAAAGAGCCACAATATTATAAAAATTATGTTTATGCAGAAGAGATCGAACTAACCAAAGATGCTAATGTTCCTCTATCAATGCCAATCACAACTACAAAGTCTCCTAAAATCACACAAGAGAATGTCAAAGAATTGTTGACTGTACAAGAGCACATGACAGCATCCGCAGCAAAACCTGAGGTGAAAAAAAGGGTGTCAACTGCAGTATCTTCTGAAGATTTGCAGGTTCCACATATAATTGGCTCCCCACCAATGACAAAAGAAAAAAACATTCAGGAAACATCAACTGATGACGCATCGGGCTCTTCTTCCTATCTTGAACCAGATACATCTTATAAAGTCATACCTCTTTCAGCTACAAGGTTTCCTGCTTTCCATGAGCTGTCCATGCCAACAGAATCTGCACCAGCTTCAAACACTTTGGCAGCCCCACCAACAATGAAAAGTGAGGTAAAGCAACATTTTGATCGGGATAGGCTCTCAGGTTCTCACACAAGATTGTGGGGAAATCAGAAGCCTGACTTCAAAAGGAGAGGGCAGGTCAAAACCCTAACAACACCCCAAGACTCGATTACTAAAATCACTGACAAATCTTCTACCAAATCCACCACTATAGCATCACACAGTCAGAACAAACGTGTGGTAGTAGGACCTCTGCCTACACCCTTTAAAGTAGGAGGGACGCCTCTGCCAGCTATTAATCCTGACTCTGAGGCTCAGAGAAACTCTGTTATGTCCTTTACTAATTTACCAGAATTCACCACTTTGACAACTGAACCAGCATCATCTTACAGAAGATATACAGTGATTGGATTACACACTACACCACAATCGCAAACCCAGAGGAACACCAATGCAATCCCAGTGAACATTAATATGAGGCTTAAAGCTGAAAGGGGTTTGAGATACACAACAAAGAGACCCTATGTGAGTGTTCAGCCAACCGTATATGATCAAACATACAAGGACTGTTTTGAGTGTCATACCTCATCTGGTGTACCTCTGGGAAAATCAAACGAGAGAAGAATAAGTTCAGTCACAATGTTTGATCAAACTGCAAAACAATTCTACACCCTCACCCCTTCTTCACACAATGGTGATACAGGCAATTCAAATGCCTATGACCGCTCTTCCAGGTATGACTCATCTAATACTATATATAGGTCATTTGTTGAGGATATTATTTACAAGCCAAGGATTATTGGTGGAAAAGCTGCCAGTTTTACTGTTCTTTCAAACTCTGATGCCTTCCTTCCCTGCAATGTGACTGGCAATCCTGAACCCACCATAAGCTGGAGACGATTTTCATCTACCACAGGTATATTTGTTCATACCATACATGCGTAAGTAAACTACTATGTTACATTTCTTAAGAAGAATTGATAATTATATAGTCTCTTTTCTTTCATTCATATCACCAGGTAAGATGTTGACAGTCAGGAGCAAAATGGGTAAATTTGAGGTCTTGAAGAATGGAACATTGTCCATCCAAAGAACAAACATTAAAGACCATGGACAGTACATATGTTTGGCTGAGAATGAGCATGGCTCTGACAAGCTCGTGGTAACATTGTCAGTTCTGGAATATCCCACCCGTATATTGGAACCAAAGGTGAGGGAAGTTAAGGTTCTCGCTGGGAAAACTGTAGAAGTGGAATGCAAGACAGAGGGCAGACCAGTGCCGATTGTGTCATGGATTCTACCAAACCACACAGAAGTTAAGAGTCCAAACACTATGCATGGAAGAGTAGCAGTAAGCTCAAAGGGCACTCTAACTATCCAAAATGTGTCAACTTTCGATTGTGGAAATTACAAGTGTTTTGCAAGTAATACGGGCAGTACTGACACCGTCACTGTTCGCCTGCAAGTGGTGGCAGCACCCCCGCTAATACTGGAAGAGAAACGACAGCTGGTAAAAGCTGATGTTGGGCAGAATCTCTTTTTGCCCTGTTCCAGTCATGGTGACCCCCAACCTAATACACGCTGGGTTCTACATGATGGCACAATCATAAGGCCTCTTACATCCTCACACCCCAAGATATCTGTTTTTTTAAATGGTACACTTCACCTGAGGAATGTAGCAATGACTGAAAGTGGAAAATATGAGTGTGTTGCAACCAGCAGCACAACATCAGAGCGGCGTGTGGTCACGCTATCTGTGAAGAGGACAGAAACTGCCCCTCAGATCATTCAAACATCATCACTGAAAACTGAACTGATATATGGTGGTCATCTTCAATTGAACTGCTCTGCAATTGGGAACCCAAAACCCCATATAATTTGGAGACTCCCTTCCAAGGCTCTTGTGGACCACTCAGACAGGTAGGCTTATGAGTTATTTTGCATATCATTTTTATTTTTAAAAATACGTTTAAACTTGCGTTTTCGTATTTAATTGTGTTGAATCGGCAGTTGAACACGGAGTGACGCGTTTTATAAGCAGATATTGCTGGATTATTAATGACCCGTATGTGGCAGACGAACTATTAACTTCTGACCGGCCAAACAGCGAAGCAATGACGCTGGCAGAGATGGCGAAGGTAGTATGTAGGAAGTGGCAGATCCCATTTTTTTTATATGATTCTGCTTCAAACAACAGCAAGTGCATGGTTATCAGAAGCGATGGTAGCATTTGTGGGACTTTACTAAAGGGTAAGAATCCAACAAACTTGAAAGTGCATTTAAGAAGTCCACGTGATGTATTTGTGTTTTGTTTAAAACAGTAATAAAAATATCACAAATTTCAACACTTAGTTTGTTGCATTTTACTTTTTATTTTTATATGCAGTCTATATGACCAATGAAAGTATTTTAAATGCAAGTGATCGCACCGGCACCTTAATGTTAGCTAGCATACAGTATAAGCGCTTTGCTTCCACAAACTTTGCAGAAACACTTGAAAGTGCGCACATTTTATATAAACATTATAGTGTAGCAATATTCATTCAGCAAACATATTATTTAGTCAATTCAAGTAATAAGAAAAAAATGTCATCTTTAACTGTTAAATTATGAATATGTATATATTAAAAATAATGATAATAACAGATGAAACATAAATCATTTTTATTTTTAAAATACAACTTTAGCCCGACACTGTTTGCAGAAAATAGTTTTGTGTCGACGTCGTTTTTTTTAAAACCAAAGTAACTCCAAACAACAGATAAGGCTCCTCTTTTTGACACAAATTGTTCAGTGTCATCACATTTAACAGCTTCAGTTTCGGAACGTTCATTGTGTAACGCATCCATCCTCTCCATCACGCTGTGGTAACACACTGCAACAGTGAAAAGGGACCCCACTGAAACAGTGTCGCGCTGTGCCAGGTTCCACAAATTGTATAAGCGTCATACACCGGTAATGCGGTATATTAAATATTCATATAATAAAAAAATTGACACCGGTATTCAGTATGAACCGGTATACTGCCCAGCAGTAACAGAGACCACTTCCTATTATAGGGAGGAGTTTAGTGGAGACACCAAATGGTCTCGCCTTCAGGGGAGAACTCATGGGAGAATGTGTGGACTGGAGTAGTTAACCGGTCATGGGTTGCCAAGGTGGGAACCAATCATGAGGATACATCAGACGGAACCGCTCGACTGAGGGGTTACAAAGTCCGGAGCACTAGGTCCGGTTAGAGATATGTGGTAGATAACTCACCATATACCCGGCCTAAGGGGCTGGGTTACTGCTTCTTTACTGTCGAGAACTGCTACTTGACAGTATCACCAAACAGCCCCTCCTCGCGAGATGGGTGCGTCGAGAAGGCGGACCTTCTCGGTGTCACTCATCTGTGCAAGGTTCGGCCAGAGGTGTCTATGTGTGGACATCGTCCGACCCAGGGCCCGCACGGTCACCTTGGTTGCCTGTGAGCGAGGTCGGTGGCGGTGCGGAGTTCTTGCATAAGCGCTGGGTCGGTCTTACCCTCGTGGAGCTCTCTCAACGCCCTGACCTGCACCTGCAGGATGGCCATAGCGTGGAGAGAGGGGGCAGCTTGGCCCACAGCAGTGAAAGCTCTCGACACCAGAAATGCCGAAAACCTACGTGCTTTGGACGGGAGTCTAGGTCGAGCCCCCCAGTTGGCAGCCATCTGCGGTGCACCGAGACAGCACACTCAACCTGGGGGACATCGACGTGTCCTCTAGCTGCCCCACCATCGAGGAAAGAAAGGGTGACGGAACTAGTTTGACGTTTACGCGCCGAAAAGGGGGCATTTCCCGGTCTTACTGACTTCCTCATGCACATCCGGGAGTCACGGCACTGGGGCGCGCTCAACTCCGAGGCACCATGTATCCGGCCGCGAGCACCGGGAGAGGCAGTGCGGTGGACTGCAACCCAATGCTCGCGGCGGCCCGGGAAAGCATGGCTGACATTAGGAAGCTGCAAGGAATCGTCGGAGTCAGATGCCAGTACGTGACCCCCCGATGCTGCAAGGGACATCTCATCATCATCATGCACCGTTTCCGATACGTGGTTGAGGAACAAGACGGCGGGACCTTCTCTTGGGGAACGGTCAGACGAGACGAGGTGCGAGCGGTCCGCGAGCCAGTGGCTGACGGATTTACGCTCACAATAATCCTCACATCACCCTCGCTGCTAGCCGTAGCGGACGGCAGGGCCGTAGCCACTGCTTTCAGGGAACGGAAGGCAGACGAGGTGGTGGCTGAGTCCCGTGGGAACACAGCCGCCCGTGACTCAACGTCTGAATCGTGAACTGCCCGCAGTGCGGGCAGAACTTATCCACAAAGGCTGCCCCAGCGTGCTGGAAACCCAACACTTGAGGCAGCCATCGTGTCCGTCCCCCTCCTCGGTGAGTGTATTGCACCCATGAGAACAGCGGGACAACCCACGCTGGAGAAATTTGCTCTTTTAGAGAAAAACTTGAACACTCCTGGAACTGCCGAGACGCCCAGGGGAAGTCACTGCAGGAAGGGACAGTCCGCAGAATCACGTCTTAAGAATCCAGCAGTAATACGGCGTAGAGTTTGAAGTCTCGAAATCGATCATGTGTGAAGGCTCCGAAGAACAAAAGGTGAATGAATGCAGCACGCCGTCTCCCTTTTATACCCTGATATCCGTGGGGCGGAGTCCGGCATGCAAATTTCATTCGCCAATTTCATAGGTGTTTTCTAAGCTAGTCGAAGTTGATAGGTTCTCAAGGGTGAACCCCATCTGTCAGTTCGACATAACGTCGAGAGACCGACAGAAAGGGAACCCAGAGTTTCCCTCATTTCAGGGTTAATATACTCAGAGTTTTCACTAAACCTTCTTTCTGAAATGGCCCCTGGTCTATCCCTTGTTTATTTACTAACCTGCTCGGGAGCAAGCTATGATATAGATTAGATCACACCGAAACTGAACCAACCAGTTGCGAGCCAATTTACATATAAATGACACAACTAATTCACAGTGCGTTACAATGGTTAGTTTTTTTTACAATGTTTAATAAAATTTAAATACTACTATAAAAATATATTAATATATATTGCAAACATAAAATCAAATAATGGTTACTATATATATACATTTTGATTTTAGAAACAACATTTGCTGGTTTTCCCTTATACTCACATGAAATGTTTTATTTTACATTATTTTACTGTACACACAATATGGATTTCTTTGCATTGCATTTTTTACATTCTTGTATGTGATGCAGAACCTCTAGGAACACAGTTTCACTGTGTTGGGACATTTATCGTCTTTGTCCAGCAAAGATTCTTTCAAATAAACAGCTACAGTTAGACATAAACAAATCCAGGAGGTGGCTATACCCCATGCGGAGTGAGCCCTCACTGCCAATGGGCATGGGAGATTCTTTGATCGGAATGCCGTCGTAACGGCATCCACGACCCAGTGCGCCAGCCTCTGCTTGGAGACAGCCTTCCCCCTTCTGCTGTCCTCCAATACAGACACGGAGCTGGTCAGAGCTTCTGAGCTCTGCGTGCGGTCCGGGTAGAGGCGCAATGCATGCGTGGGACACAACACGAATCGGGTTGGGTCTTTCTCCCCGATGGGGAGCGCCTGCAAGTTCACCACTTTGCCCTGGAAGGGAGTAGTGGGAACTTTTTTGGGCACGCATCCGGGCCTGGGTCTCAAGATAACGTGAGAGTTTTAGGGCCGAATTTATGGCAATCCGGGGACACGGAGGATGCTCGGAGGTCCCCTACCTTCTTGAAGGAAGCGAGCGCCATCAGGAGGGCCGTCTTACTCGTCAGGTGAGGAAGATCGGAACCTCCGAGGGGCTCTTGGGGGGCCCAAAGGCCCCCCAGGACCACTTTAGGGTCCCAAGAGGGTATGGAGTGGAGATGAGGCGGATTCCGCCCTCTCGCGCCCCTTAGGAACCTGGTGACCAGGTCGTGTCATCCTAGAAACTTTCCATCAACTGAGTCGTGATGAGTGGCGATAGCGACTACATACACATTCAGTGTGGAGGGAAGATGTTAGTCTCCAGTCTCGTAAGAAGGACAACCCAATCCTGATCGAGCACCTCAGTGGGTCTTTCTCGTTGAGAGAGACACCAGGACGAGAAGAGGCGCCATCTAGAGGCGTGTAACCGCCTAGTAGATGGGGCCCTAGCCTGGGTGATGGTCTCCGCCATACAGGGGGAGTAGCCAACTCAGAATCTTCTTGTCCCGTCTAGAGACCAGACATGGGTGTTCCAGAGGTCTGATCTGGGATGCCAGAATGTGTCCTTCCCCTGAGAGAGCAGGTCCTCTGTCAGGGGAATGGGTCAGGGGGAGTCGCTGTCCAGAGCATCAGCTCTGAAGCCAAGTGCGGTTAGACCAGTGCGGTGTAACCAATAACACTTGGTGCTCCTCTTCCCTGGCCTTGCACAGTGTCTGTGCATGGAGGCTTCTGGGGGGGGGAGGTGTGCTTCCGCCCATCCCGCGGTCAGCTGTGCGCAAGGATGTCCGTGCCGAGGGCTCTGCCTCGGACAGGGAATACCAAAGCAGGCAAATGGTGGTGTTGCGGGAGGCGAACAGGTTTACCTGGGCCTACCCGAACAGCATCCAAATGAGCTGGACTGTGCGGGGGTAGAGTCGCCACTCTCCACGAGGCGTAAACTGACAAGAGAGCGCGTCGGCTGTCTAGTTCAGTTTGCCCGGGGTGTGTGTGGCTCGCAGGGAACGGGTCACCTGTTGACTCCACCGGAAGAGGCGTCGAGCAAGTTGTGTTAGCTGCTGTGAGCGAACGCCACCCTGACGATCTGATGTACGCCACAGCTGTAGTGCTGTCCTCGGACCAGCACGTGCTTGTCCCGCACGAGAGGCCGCAGCCTGCTCAGTGCAAGTAGCACAGCCCACAACTCTTGGCAATTGATATGCCAGCACAGGCGGGGGTTCGTCCAACGCCCCGCCTGCGTGCCCGTTACACACTGCACCGCAACCCTGCAGGGAGGCATCCGTCGTCACCACGACTTGCCTCGTAACCTGCCCAGAGGAACCTTAGTCCGTCGAAAAGTCATGGAAGACCAGGGGTTATGGTGCGTCGGAAGCAGGGCGTAATCACCATGCGCCTGCTGCCGGTGTGCCACGTTCTCCTCGGAACTCGACTCTGAAGCCAGTGTTGGAGCGGTCTCATGTGCATCAACCCGAGGGGTATTACCCCGCAAGGACGCCATGTGTCCCAGGAGCCTCTGAATTGTTTCAAGGGGACCGCTGTCTGCCTGAAATGTTCCAGGCAGTTCAACACCGGCTGGGCGCGTACTGCAGACAGTTGCGCCGACATGGTGACAGAGTTGAGTTCCATACCGAGAAAGAGGATGCTCTGCACTGGGGAGAGCTTGCCCTTCTCTCGGTTGACCTGGAGTCCCAATCAATCTAGGTGCCGGAGCACCAGGTCCCTCTGTGTGCATAACAGATCTCACGAGTGTGCCAAGATAGGCCAGTCGTTGAGATAGTTTAGTACCCGCACACCTTCCTCCCCTCAGGGAGAAAGGACGGCTTCCAAGATCTTCGTGAAGACCCGTGAAGACAGGGACAGACCGAAAGGGAGCACTCCTTCAGGTCAATTGCCACGAACCAATCCTGAGATGTCAGGACACGCCTCTGTGTGAGCATCCTGAACGGCAGCTTGTGAAGGTGCTTTGTTCAGGGTACGCAGACCTATGGCGCAACCCACTGTCTTGGGAATGATGAAGTGCGGGTTGTAACCCACTGAGTATGTAGGCGTCACTGCCTCTGACAGAGGGAGAGATGATGCCCCGAAACTTGGGAGAGTCTCTGGCGAACTGGATCGAGTAACCAAGACGGACCGTCCTTATTAGCCACCGAGACAGTGTGGGCAGCTCTCGAGCTCCCAGGGACTGTGACAGGGGGATCAAGGGGACGGTCTGCTTCACCATTCCCACGGAGGGTGGTTCGATGGCTGGCAGAGCCAACCATGTCGCGGGGGGGACCCTGGAGGGAAGGTTGGCTCTGCTTACTTACCTGCCTGGCGGGACAGCTGCACGCACTGTCGGTTTGAGAGTTGTAGCAGCTGTTGTGTGTGTACGACCCTACGCCTCGCCAGGGCGTGAGGTCGGGTTTGCCGGGCACAGTCCAGTGGAGTGTGCGATCGGCTAGAAGGAACACCAAGGGGGAACGAAAAAACTATCTTTGTGAGTAAGTGCCAGGCCCTGAAAAGGCTTTTTGGGGACTTTGGGGAAAAAAAGCTTTGGGGACGAGGCAGGAACCGTCCCGTACCGAACGGTCAGAGGTGGAACTGTGAGGGTCGGGCCCGATGTTATTTCCCCCCGGGGTCTTCCCGTCAGTGTTTCTTCTTCCTGGAAGGTTGCTGATGGGGTGGAGGTTTCCCTTTCGACTTCCTCTTCCGGGATGCAACCTGGGGGTGCATAGGAACAGGAGCGGACGTCGAAGGGGCCCTGGGCTGTTGGCGAGCAGACTTCGCGTGAGAACTCGGAGGCCTGTAGGCGGCAGAATATGGCTGTGCGAAGTTCTCGACGGTGTCGCCAAACAGCCCACCCTGTGAGATGGGTGCGTCGAGAAAGCAAGCCTTCTCAGCGTCTCTCATCCTCGCAAGGTTGAGCCAGAGGTGTCTCTCCTGGACCACTAGTGTGGACATCGTCCGACCCAGGGCCCGTGCCGTCACCTTGGTCGCCCGTAGAGCGAGGTCAGTGGCGACACGGAGATCCTGCATTATCCCTGGGTCGGTCTTACCCTCGTGGATCTCTCTCAACGCCTTGGCCTGGTGGACCTGCAGGATGGCCATGGCTTGGAGAGAGGAGGCAGCCTGGCCCGCAGCACTGTAAGCCTTCGCCACCAGAGATGCCGAAGTCTTACAGGCTTTGGACTGAAGGCGAGGTCAATTCCTCCAAGTAGCAGCCGTCTGCGGGAACAGTTGCACCGCAACCGCACGCTCCACCTGGGGGATCTCGACATAGCCCTTGGCTGCCCCACCATCGAGGGAAGTGAGGGAGCCGGAGCTGGTTTGACTGGAGCGAGCCGTGAGTGGCGCGCTCCAAGTCTTGCACAGCTCCTCATGCACCTCCGGGAAAAATGGCAGCGGGGGTGGGCGCGGTTTGGCACTGCGCTCCGACCCCAGGAACCAAGTATCCAACCGCGAGCGTTGGGGAGGAGGCAGTGGCGTACACTGCAGCCCAATGCTCGCGGCAGCCCGGGTTAGCATGGCCGACATCTCAACCTCTGCTTCGTACTGAGCTCAACCCCCCTGGGGGGGAGCTTGGATTCTTCAGGGTCGGATGCCAGCAGATCTCAACGAACGCTGCTTCAGCGTGCTGGACGCCCAGACACCTAACGCAGCGATCGTGTCCGTCCCCTCCTCGATGAGGGTGCCGCACCTAAGAGAACAGCGGGACATGCCGCGCTGTAGAGTGCTCAGTCATAAAAAGGACTTTTGGAACCTCTTTTTGGGATTAATCAATAGAGTCATTTGACAGCTCAGTGTATATTACAATACTTAAAAGAGTGCAGAAAGAACAAAATGCAACAATGAGCTTTAGGAAAAAATATAAAATTACACCACTTTAAGTAAGTAATCTTAGATGAAAGCAGATGAAGTAGACAAGACAAGAAAAGTTAAAAAAACAAAAAACAATATACAGTAAACAGAATACAATTGCATAAATATATAAATTAACATGGCATCCATTGGGTCCAATTTCGTTACATGATACTATAGCAATTTCTTGGTCTGTTGACAAAAGTTTTTTATGTAAGTAGTTATCTCTATGGTAGTGGAAAATGCTAAATTTAGGGTGTACATGTGCTTCAGTTAACTGGATACAGAATAGTGAAATGTTTCTCATATAAAGTGTGTACTGTAATTATACTGTGTGTTTACGGTAAGTAGTATTAAGCCGTGTAGATGATTCTAGGATGAGCTCCAATCAATATTAACCTGAGATTCTGATTGGTGTGTCACCAGTTTTGCTACCAAATGTTTACTGAAGGATACATGTGTGCTATTTGAGGTTACATCTTGACACTTCAGTTCATTATATTATGTGTTTTCTGAATAAGAACATGGTTCAACCTTTGCGAAATGAGGCTGTTTTTATGTGGGGTTTTGTTCTGAGAATGTGTTTATAGTTGTGAGAAAATGGTGAATTGTTTCAGGAATTGTGTGTTAGCAAGCGAGAAAAACTGTAATAATAGCTTAGACCAAAAATAATAAAAATGAGAAAATGAGTGAAGACGTGTATATACATGCAGCAGATTGGTTCTAGTTAAACAATGACGCTCAAAACTGCTCCGTTACACAGCTAATTTTACAACAACATATCTTGGTTCTGCCAAACAGCAACCAATGTGAAATAACATTGAAATAGACAAGACATCTACTAAAGTGCTTGCTGAGAAGTTGTATACTATGAAAGGGTTCAGTTTATGGCAGTAAAACTTCATTTACACCTTAAAGCAGCCACAAAAATGTGCATTACATCTTGACTTAAAGTTTGCGAGCAAAGCCTTAAATTGCTTTTCTGGATAGTCATTCATACAGCACTTCAATAAATGTTGCAAAAACAAGCCATGACATGTAGTGCTCTGTTTTTAATTTAAACAATCCCTCAGAATGTTTTCCAGTCCTTTAGGCATGAAAAGTGGGCTTTGAATTGTTGCTGGATATTTTAACAAACCTCACAAAAAGGGCACGATTTCAGGAATTGTTTCTCAACCGTTGCGTAAGTTTAGGCAGAATTTGCTTTTAGGCATTGTAACCTACAAATGTGAAAAAAAACATACATGAACATTTATAGTGATTTGCTGGTCTGTGAATAGCAGGTTTAAAAAAACACATGACAGACGTATTAAAAGATTTTACTGCAACAGTTGTCGTGCATTGTTAAAAAGTGTCATATTTTCATTTCAGAATGGGAAGCCGCATAAAGGTCCTGGAGAACGGCACTCTCGTCATCGAATCAGTTAATGAGAAGGATTCCGGAGACTTCATCTGCTTTGCACGCAGCAAAGCAGGGGATGATGTAAAGCTGATAAGGGTTTCTGTGTCTATGAAGCCGGCTCGGATTGAACCAAACATCTTTAGTAAGAAACAAGTGCCTTACGGCCATGACCTAAAAGTGGACTGTGTGGCAGCTGGTGTCCCTATCCCAGAGATATCTTGGGGGCTGCCCGATGGTACCTTGGTTCATAGTGCCGTGCAATCGGATGGAGCTGGAGAAGTTCGGTCAAAGCGGTACACCGTGTTTAATAATGGTACGCTGTACTTCAATAAAGTAGAAATTGGTGAGGAGGGCAATTATACCTGTTATGCAGAAAACAAACTGGGTAAGGACAAGATGCATGTTCACATTAATGTGGTAACTGCAGTCCCTCGCATTCAACCCCCAAACCGTACCTATGCCAAGGTGAGGCCAGGTGGAAACGTCCGCTTTGACTGTAAGGCTACAGGGGAGCCCAAGCCAAAGGTCCTGTGGATACTGCCATCCAAAGATATAATTGCTGCATCTAACGAGCGTTGCTTAGTGCACGCCAATGGGTCTCTTGATATACGCAATGTTAAACTGGCCGACGCTGGAGAGTATGTCTGCATGGCTCGTAATGCAGCAGGTGAGAAAAATCTAGTATTTAAGCTGGACATTGATGGAAATCCACCCATCATCAATGGCTTCAAACAGAATAGAACTGTGGTGAAAGATATAGCAGTCAAGTACTCTAGAAAACTAATAGACTGCAAGGTTGAAGGATATCCTCCCCCAAAGATCACATGGATCATGCCGGACAATATATTTCTCACAGCACCATACTACGGAAGCCGGATTAATGTTCACAGCAACGGTACGCTAGAGATTCGTAACGTTCGGCCATCAGATAGAGCAGAGTTCATCTGTATGGCACAGAATGATGGAGGTGAGGCGGTCATGTTGCTTCAACTGGAGGTCACAGGCATGCTCGTGAGACCTATTTTTAAAAATCCTATTAATGAGCGATTGGTGACTCGGATGGGAAGAACCGCCGTGCTGAACTGTTCTGCTGATGGGCAACCGGCACCAGAAATCACATGGATACTACCCAATAAAACTAGGCTCGGTGGAGAACGTGATAGCGGCTCAAGATATCACCTGGGTAAGGACGGCACTCTCATCATTCACTACTCCAGGAGAGAAGACGCAGGGAAATATCGTTGCTCTGCCAAAAACCAGGCGGGCTACATAGAGAAGCTGATCGTGTTTGAGGTGTTTCAAAAGCCTTACATTCTAACACGCCCTAGAGGGATGATTCGCTGTTCTTCTGGAGAGCCTCTCTACCTGCATTGCCTGACAGATGGACATAAAGCCAGCATTTCCTGGATCATGCCAGGAGGTTACGCTCTTTCCCGTCCGCAGGTGAGCGGACGCTACCATTTAATGGAAAATGGAACACTTGTTATACAAGGGACAACCATTAATGATGGCGGCAACTATGTGTGCCAAGCGAAGAATGAAGCTGGTGTGGCACTTCTGACCGTGCCTGTTATAATCATGGCATTTGCCCCCCGGATCATTACCGGACCTCCACCAGCTGTGAGAGGACTGACTGGAGTTCCTGTTTATCTTCCATGTGTTGCCAATGGAGTTCCAAAGCCAGATATCATCTGGGAGCTGCCAGATCGCTCAGTTCTTACCACCAGAGGAAATGGACCACCTGTAAGCAGTCATCTGCTCCATCCTCATGGGACACTTGTCATTCAAAATCCCACAAGAGCGGATTCTGGAAATTACAAGTGTTCTGCTGTAAACATTCTAGGCAGAGATACCAAAATTACAGACATGACAGTCATATAAGTAGAGTTCATAGGGTGATGACAGGATGTTCTTCTGGAAGGTCTCACTGATAGCACACAACATCTGGCATCTATTGTATGTCTGCATTTTACATCTGGAAGACATCTGCAAAACATAGTTTGCTGATCTGCAACACGTCCCGGAGACGTCAGATGTCATATAGACGTCTGTAAGATGTTTATGATTTAGAATGAATGTAAAACTGCTCTTTCAAAGATGTGGTTTTACATCGCAGATATTGTCCAGCTCTTTAGCAGACATCTTACAGACGTACGTGTGCTAGCTTCGTTTAATAGAGTGAGGCTACTTTGATCTGGCAGGTACAGAAGTCTGGATAATAATGCTGTCTGAGAGGAAAACGAAATACCACGGAGGAATTGAGTCTTTGAAATGACTTTTGATGTCTTCAGTTTTTCCGACAAGTTTTATTTTCACATTGAACTTCTGTATTTAAAATGTATATATTTTAATATTGCATTAACAGCATCACAGAGAATCAGCGTTCAGCGTTTCACATGCTCTGTGCTCCTATGTAATGAGTGAATATTTTTGAGTTTTTCTAACATAAGAAAACATTTAATGTAAAAAAAAGAGGGTTGAAAAATTTAAACTGAACAATGTTGCATGTAATATATTTATGATATATATACTGACAAATGAATTCATAATCTGTTGATTTATTCTGTTCACAAATTTACTGATAATAAATATGATAGTTGTGATGTTCTGTTTATTTTATATATTTGTGGAAAGATTCTGCAATGTAAACTGTGATATAAAAGCAAAAAAAGGAATGTGCTCATTTGATCTGTGTCTTGCCTTCAAACTACTGTCCCAGACATGTCCCTGAGTAAATGAAACATGAGACGGATACTTTGAACTGCTTTCGTATAGAGGATTTTAAATGCAGTTTTTTTCTCAGCCATGATAGTCAACTAAAAATAATGAATTTTTTGGATTAGTAGGTTTATTAAGTAGGTTAGTAGGTTTTTGTCTGCTTTCCACAATATTGTGGATTCAGTATCATTTCACATTGTTTCCATTTTATGTGGATTTCACACAGACGTAATAACTTGTATGCTGTTCATGCTGTATATTCTATCCTGTAACCTCAACCTTTCTACATAAAAAAAAACATTATGCAGTTTGATTTATTAGCTGTTTTCTTCATGGGAACTAAAGAATGTTCTCACAAGGCCCAAAATGATAGCTGTTGGTGTATTGGGAGAAGAATTTGGTCCCCTCCAGTGATGAGGCCCAAACGTTGCTTGACACTAAAGCAAGGCTCTGTTGGTTTTACTTTCGCAACATTCCTTGCCTTCCAAAATTTCAACCTTTGCTTGGATCAACACTTTACACCACACCATCTCAGTCCTTTCTGGAATTTCACGATGCCGTTTTAGAATCCACACCTCTGTTCTTCACACACAAGGGACAGATTCAACTTTATCCTTTCCATCCACCCGAGTGAACTTCTACGGCCAACATAAAGATGAAACACCTGGAATTCAATGTCTGAGATAGAGCTCCAGAAGTCTGCTTGGTGCTGTCACACAGCATGAGACAACAAAGGTTTGAGCAGTACAAGATCTTTAAACCATAAATAGATTCTCTGGTGCCACATCAAAATGAAACGATTAGAAAACAGAAGCTGGAGCAATGTATGCTTCCTTAAAATGAAAGTTGCCTGTCTAGAGGTTATTGTGGTTTCGGCAAAGGCTGTTCCGACATACATTTTGTTTTACGTTAATCTTCCCGTTAAATAATGTGTTACTATATTGCGTTTGAAAGGCCATAGCAGGTCAATATAAAATATGTGTTCTCTGTGGCAAAGAACCTCATCACCTGTTTCCTATGTAAAGATTGCACATTTTTGCTTAGGCAACTCATTTTTCTGAAAATTCTGAGAGCACGTGAAGGCAGCATCGATCAGGCATATTTATATACAATTTCTTTGTAATTTTGCTCACCGGTAAAGCAGTGTCATGGGTTATACGTTTTCTGAGAATAACAGACCTTGGAATGTTATTGCTCAGAGGTTGCTCTTTTATAGCTCATGAGTTTTAATGGAGTTCTCAGTTGTGTTATTTTCAGATGTTTCGGAGAAGAAAAAAACAGAAACATTTGAGACTGTCAGAACAATTCCTCAACCACACAAAGAGCATGGATGTGTAAAATGAATGCAAATTTGGGTCAATTTGATAAGAGTTCATGTTGAGATCTTCAAAAATATTGACTTGATTACAGACTTGACAAATCTGAGCTATTCTACAGCACATCCAAATTCAAATAATAATCAGGTTTTGCTCATTTTAAATGAGGATTTTCAGATTGCAGACGTTCGTCTAAAACGACTCACGGTGCATTTAAGTTATTCGTTTACTTATTCACAGGGATGGGTCGACACTCCTTCAGAAACAGCGTGTGGCACTCTGGAGTGTGGATCAGCTTCTTCTGAAACTGGGACAAATAACACACACGGATGTCGCTTCCCGTCACTCTAATATTTGACAAAAAAATAAAAAGTCCTAATATTGAAGCATTTTTGGATCCTTTAAGCTGCCCTCATGAACACATTATAGAATTGCTATAGAAGGGAGATTTATTTAGCTTCAAACACACCAAACCCTAGTGTACGGTCTGAAAAACCTAGTCTAGAATAATCTTCTCTTCTAGTATCCCTACAGACCCGGCCAGCTCTCAACAAATGTGTTCAACAAAGAAAACCACCGATGGAAAATCAATCTCTTCATAGAGCGAGCGAGCTGCCAACATTTCTGCAGCCGGAGAAACTTTAGACTGAACAAACATAGAGATCTCTGTGTGCCAATGAACATTCACTCATAAGAGGCATTTCACAAGACTCCTGAGACATCTTAACCATTTAAACCCTTCAGTCCACCTAAATCATTCACTGCATCTTCCCAGAATCTTTGTTTTTGTCTACCCTGCTGTTAGATGATGGAAAAAGTTGATTTGACCTGAGGTAAATAAAACTGAAAGTGTCATTTAGTCAGCGCTTTCACGCCATCTTTCAGTGTCTCGAAGGCTGTGGAAAACACAATGAGCAATTTTTCTTTTCCTGTTTGGGCAGATTTCCAGCCTTCTCATGAGTCTGCAGTATTTTCATGTGCCAGCATGAGAATTATGGTGGTGGAGTGCTGATGAGATACGCAGAACAGAGAGAAGAGGGAATAAAGTGGAAAACTTCTCTTTTAACAATCCAACCTTGATCCCGAAAACATTTTTGTGGCTTCTGGACAATCAATTTATTAGATTTTTGAATAATCGAACCTTAAAATCATCCTCTAGGAATGCACTTGCAAACACCTTAGTAACCACATAGCAACACCCTAGCAACCAAGAGGATTGGCTACAATCACCTGTATTTTTTTGGTTCTCCTGCACTACATGAATAAAATAGCAATAAAACATGATCATAAATTCTTGTCCAGCTAAGTTATTACTATTTTTTGTTTTACTTAGTTTTATTCATTTTTTAAATTAGCTTGTTTTTTTTTATTTGTATGTACATGTTAGTTAAAATTGTTGCAATTTTGGTATATGCCAAAATATGTACGGATTTTCTTATGTTGCTGTATAAGATTAATTCAATTTTATTTTAGTTTCATTTTAGTTTTTGGTTACTATTATAATTTAACTTATTTCAGTTTATGTTTGAGGCAACATTTAGATTTTTCATTTTGGTCAATATTCTATTTGATTTCAAGGAACAAAACGTTTTCATTTTAGTAAACAAAAATAACCTTGTGTCCAGTCTCTCACACTTCAAAGCTTTAATGAACTACTGATGCACAATTCAATTGCTATTAAAAAGGTATTAAACAACACTGTGCACACAACAATCACACAAAGCAAAAGAGAGAGAGAGTTACTATATGTACAAGTTGTACAAATAGTTTTTATCCCCATTATGTTAGTATTATGTTAGTATTGAGGCAGTAACATGTAAATCTCTGCAATGGTTTCAGGAAGTGTGGCAGAAATGAGGAAAGATGTTTCCCAACAACACAAGACCAGCCAGTGCTTGGTCAACAGTTTACTGATTTGGATGCAGACAGTACAAACAACAGCAGGATGAAAGAGAAAGTGCACAAAGCATTGTGTGAACGACAATGAAATTTGACAGAAAGTGTCTCTTCTGTGTGTCACTCTGGGATAGGAGCGAGAGTAGACACTGTGCAATATCCTTATTTGAACACAAAAATGTATAGAAAACAAACACTTGAGTTTACAACAGCTTTGAGAAACAGAGAAGTGATACAGACCTCAGAGCTACTACCATCCTAGTGAACTTTCTCCCTTGGTTTGTGAATCAAGCGGAAACAATGGCAGTTGCAAAGGCATGACGATGACATGTTTTTTTCTCTAATACTGTTTAGGTCTCTTGAATGCCAAGTCTTCTGTTCATTAATTTAGACAATGAGATTTTTTTTGAAAGAAAACCTGCTACATTACATGCAGCAAATGTCCTAAACACATTATTTATATCAGTGAAATACAGTATCTACATTTGGTTACGCTTTCCTTGAAGCATGTATCTATAATGCATTATAAAAGTAGTTTTTAAGCATTGTAATGCACCTTTTAATGCATTGTAATGTCTTATAAATCATTTTTATTACAGTTAATACATTATAACACTTAACAATTCATTGTTACACAACACATTTTAAATTGGTAATAATTCTTTACAACTCCATATAATGCATTACAAAACACATTATGAAGAATCATAATGCATTTTACCCTTTAATAACTCTTTATGATGGATTGTACATACATGCTTCAAGGAAAGTTTTACCCTACATTTAAACACAATTGAGTTTTGGTGAGCGTTTGTGGTCAGCTGATATCTACTGTCTGCTGATTTATGGGTTGCAAGAAGATCAGAATTTATCAGTGCGATTGTTCTGATATATTTTGGAGATTGTGTCATTCACGGGACATCATAAAAACTCATAATATGACACTGGCAGGTAAAACACTTCACTTTACACTCTCAACACCTAAACGTCACGATTCTCGAGAATGGCTTATATAGAGAATGGTTATAACATTATGCCATAAAATGTTCAAAGTCATTCAATACACTCTGGGCTGTTTCAACCCGCTGTGGGGTAAATATAGACAACACAAAACCAACCATTGGGTTAAATCAACCTAGTCTGTGTAATGTATGTGTTGTTGTTTTTAAGCATTCAGACTGTGAACAGAATGTAAGGTGTTAGGATTTCAGTTAAGTAATGTTGACTCCATGAGTCTGCATGGCAGGAAGCAAAAAGCAGAAGGGAGATTTCCTTTTAAAAACATCCCGAGAGTGATTTAGCCCATCAGAAGCTACTAGAAGGTAAAACTAAAGACATTCTATCTGGGAGTCGTAGTACATGGTAAGTTTAGTGCAATGTTTTCCATATTATCTCGCTTAAGGAACCACACACACACACACACACACACACACACACAGTTGTCATTAATCAGGTTAAACATATTCTGTGTTAGTTTAAAAATCGGTAATGCTCTACAATAAGATGAATTTGTCAATGCATTAGCTAACCTGAACTAATGATCTCAATGTTACTTGTTAACAGAGTTAATGCACTGTGACTAACATGAGTCACTGTACTGACACACGAACAAGGATTAATGCATGCAAATACTATTTCGCTCAATGTTAGCAAATTTACTAATGTTAGCCATTTTTTATTAATAATGTCTTCTGATTATCACTAATAATAACTAATAAGACTTTGCACTCAACATTTGGGGCTTTGGTAATTCTATTCTCTTGCACATGCTAAAATATATATATATTCCGTAGCATGTAAAAGGAGTTAAATTTACACTGAAAAGATCCTTAAAAAAATGAAATTTTCTATATATATAATTAGCTGTTGCCCTGTTTTTTGTAAAATTTCTGTCTATTTGGTCATTTTACCGTTTTTGACCATATTTAAAAAAAAAATCTTGTAAAAATACTGACATTTTCTGAATATAACCTGTAAAATAACGGGCTTTCTCTGTAAAATATTTTTTTTCAGTTTTCCTTGTAAATTTGCGGTCTTTACGTTTTTTACACTTATCGGTAATCTTGTTTATCTAGCATTTTAAATCTATTCACATGTACCATTTTAGTGAAAAATAATGACTATGAATAAATAAAATAAAGATGAGATGCTTAAGGTTTGAGCACAGTGCATTGTGTACACTTTTGTACTGTACATACTGTACAAGGCAGAAACGGCATGAGGAGAAGAATAGGATTTCCAACACAGCCGGTGTGTATTTCATGTCTCTGATGTTTATATTGTTTACAGAACTGGGTTATCCATGGAGTTGACAACAGCACTGGCAGAGTTCACGGACACTTACTCCAACCAGAGCGGTCGAAATCACACATCGGACGCCTGTTCCCGTGAAGGTACTCTAAAGACGACAGTGTTCCCCATCCTCTACTCCATTCTCTTCACCCTGGGCCTGTCGCTGAATGGCCTGGCAGCATGGGTTTTCCTCAGAATCCCCAGCAAATCTCACTTTATCATCTACTTGAAGAACATCGTTGTGGCCGATATCATCATGACGCTCACCTTCCCCTTTAAGATCTTCGCCGACTCAAACGTAGCATCGGTCGGAATGCGTGTCTTTGTCTGTCGCGTCTCGTCCGTGCTCTTCTACCTCACCATGTACATCAGTATTCTGTTCTTTGGCCTGATCAGTGTGGATCGCTGCAGAAAGACCATGTGGCCTTTTGTCGGCACCAATGCTAGACGCCTGCTGCAGAAAGCTCCTCGCAGGCTTCATATGGACGACGCTCGTGACTATTTGCCTGCCAAACGTCATTCTGACTAGTCTTCCGAACACGTCAGCTCGCTTTAAGTGCAGTGATCTGAAGACACAGATGGGACTGCGGTGGCATGAGGTGGTCAACCATATTTGCCAGGTAATCTTCTGGGGAAACCTTGTGACCGTGATAATATGTTACTCTCATCTCGAAAGAGCTCTACAAGTCTTACGCCCGAACACGAGCTGGACACGCGACACGGACTGGACAGCAGAAGAAAGCCAGCATACAGGCAAATGTCTTCCTTGTGATGGCGGTCTTTTTCATTTGCTTTGTACCCTTTCATTTCGCCCGAGTACCGTACACCATCAGCCAGACACGTGGACGACTCTTTAACTGCGAGCAGAAGTTGTTTTTCTTTCAGTTGAAGGAGAGCACGCTGTGGCTTTCCTCCCTCAACTCTGTGCTGGATCCACTCATCTACTTCTTCCTCTGCAAGTCCTTCAGGAGCTCTCTGTTGAACATTGTCTGTCTGTCGCGCGGATGCTCCAGAGATCTCGGCACAGACACGGTCAGTACGCAGACGTGATGGAGGAACTTTCTTTTCCTGTGCTTTTATGAACACCCTCTTATAACGTGAGGCCACGATGTGGCGCTTTCCTACACCTATCAAAAATGACATTATTATCTGTGCTGAAACAGACTTGCGTTCTGATACAGCCACATGAGGTATTTCACCCTGAAAACAAAAGGCTTTTTTGTAAAGAAGGTTGAATAGATGTTTTCATGGGGTTCATCCATATGCATTTAAAATGTATGTACTGTTTCTTTCTCTTTTCAGTGTAGTTCCATTCCATGAGAAATGAGTTCAAATCAAATGCATGTAATGCGAGATATTTTAACAGCATCATTAAAATTAATGCAGCCTCTGTAATTTTCTTGTGTTACACAACAATTTTTTCTACCAATTAAATATCAATGATACTATAAATAATTGAATTTCATTGGAAATCATTGGAAATGACTTTTATGCATTCAAGAACTGATAAATGCAATGCAATAATCTAAAACAGAATGTCAATGTTGCCAATTCAACGATAAACTATCATGAAAATGTATATAATTTTTCACCTGTTATGTTGCTGTAGGGAAACCGAGTTTAAATTTTTTTCTATTTTAGTACGTGGGTTGGATCCCAGGGGATTGCAAATACCTATGTATAAATGTATAGGATATTGCAATGTAAGTCGCTTTGGATAAAAGTGTCTGCCAAATGCATAAATGTAAATTCTCTTAGTTAGTTTATTTTTGCCCCCATGGAAAGTGTTTTGTTTTGATTTTCCTGTTCCTGTTCCTGTCACCGTGTTCCCTGTCAGTGTTTTGTTATCCCCATCGTGGGTCTTTATTTTTTTTGTTATTAAAGTATTGTGTTAACCCCTTCAGTCCTGCCTGCACTTGGGTTCTTCACAACCGTGACATAAGCCAGGTATCACACTGAAGGGGCTTATTTCGTGATAACAGCCGGGTGCTTGTACATTATCCTACTTATTACACGGCTACTTGCCACATGAGAAAAAACTGGACGTGAAATGTCAATTTGAAATATTTATTAGCTAATTTTGGACTGTTATTACATTCGGTCGTTTACCATGTTGATGCCAAATGCCAAATGCATAAATGTAAATGTTATTCACGACTTCTCTTACACACCATGGAAAAATAAGCGAGGGGATACGCCGTGTACCCACGCATACCCCCTCCTTTCTACAACATTATCACCTGACCCTCATGCATCAAGCCACATTTCAGCAAGTTCCGCCCAGAATAGAAAACAGGACCAGTTAAGTGAAAAGTAAAAGTTAAAATCTTGAAATATCGTTTTAAATATTGCATGACAAATACCCTGAAATTCTCAAAGAAATGTTTTTGAATTAAACTTGAACTTATTGTTTATTGTAATAATAATTTAATTTGAAAAAAAAACAACGTTTAAAACTCTATTTTGTCACTGACAGAAATGATCAAAAAAGTATTTTGTTAACTGTTAATTCTTTCATGTAATGTACCCAGGCAAATTTGCCACCACCCTATCCTAGAGGTTCTCAACAGGGGGCCGTGGCCCACAAAGGGGCCCCAGCTGACTTCAATGGGTCTCAAGATGACTAATAATTTGAAATGAGACAAAATAAGCATTGGAACACATAAAAAAAACTAAAAACCAAGATATTTCAAATTATTTTACCATTCAATGTCAAGCTCTAAAATATTTTATTGGGTATAAATTGTGAGTTTTTGTGAGTGGTGGTTTGAATATTGTTGAGTGCAATGGGGTTCCTTGGAGTAAAAAAGGTTGAGAACCCCTGCTCTAGCCCAATGTTGTAAAATTACAACATTCATATAACAAGCTAAAAATCTAATGTAATCAAAGTATTTAACAGTACCTTAATATCTGCAAGATCTACACACATTACTAATCACAGCAAGAAAAACATTTTAGCCAGTTAACTCACTTGCATGCTGTTTTATCCAGTCAAATGAAAAAGCTGACATTCCTTGAAGCAAATGTGCAGGTTGTGTAAGTTTATGACCTGGTAAACAGACCTATTTACAAAAAACACCCAACAACATTGCAGGACTGAACAGTATTAGTTGTGTAAATGTGGTCTTAAACAGCGGCGGAACGGGGGTGGCTTTTGGGGCTCAAGCCACAAATGTTTTTCCAAAGCCCCGAATCTCTTCAGGTATCTAAAATGAATTTATACAGTACAGTAGGTGGCAGCATTTAGCTTTAGGTAGCCCTCCACTCAAGTAGCGATAACCTAACCGAGGAAGACGTTCCTATTAAAACAAAGGTAAACATGCTTTTCAAATCCGTCATTTTACAGTGGTTTTGTTATTACTGTGAAAGTGTCTATTTATAGTTATTTGATGTTAATACTGTTAACTGATGCAGAGATTATCGGTTAATGGCTAATGTCAACACTCTGAATAGATTTTGATAAAATCATATAAGGGCAATTAAAAGTAAACTTCCCCTTTTAAAACCATCCCTTTTTAAATATTGCAGTTCTTATTTTGACCACATACTTAAATTAAATTACTAACAGCAACTTGTGCTTTGTTCTGGTTTCACCTCTCTTCTGTCAAATGAGTTTGTGGTAATTTACTACTCATATATAAATAAACTGTAAATTATGTGGATTTTTTAGACTAAATCTTATCAGCCACTGTTGCTAAATGGCCTAAGCACACTAACGTGCTGAGGTGTTTTGAGTGACAGATTTGATGGATTTGGATAGTGAGTCTTCTGAGTTCATTGTTTGACGTATTAGCTCTTTTAACCGTTCATTTAAATGAATCAGCTCAAATGAGTCCTTATGTCATGAATCCAACATTAGCAGACGTTAAGTACGCGTTGTGTCTGTGTGTTTATGACAACATCGCAAAAGGAAGAAGTTATCACGGAAACCACTTTACCATTGGATAGGATTGATTTTCGTTTATCAAAAGTGTGGTTGATGTCACCTGCGTCATGTGCGCGTCAGAGAAGAAAAGGTAACCCGTTTTTTTAAACACAACTCACACTCAATTCAGGTAAAAATATTATGGCAAGCCATTTTGTCATTTAACCCTAGACGTTTACTAGTATCTATTTTTAGGCTACTAATTCTTAATTTTTAGTTACTAGTAACTATTCCATTAGATACTAGTACTTAATCATTAGTAGTACCTAAAAATTTGATACTTATGCTTATTTATTAGATACTAGTACTTATTCATTAGATACTAGTACCTAGTCATTAGATACTAGTACTTAATCATTAGTAGTACCTAAAAATTTGATACTTATGCTTATTTATTAGATACTAGTACCTAGTCATTAGATACTAGTACTTATTAGTAGTACTTATGTTATTTATTAGATACTAGTACTAGTCATTAGATACTAGTACTTAATCATTAGTAGTACCTAAAATTTGATACTTAGATACTTAATTAGATACTAGTACTTAATCATTAGTAGTACCTAAAAATTAGATGCTTATGCTTATTTATTAGATACTTAGATACTAGTAGATAGATACTAGTAATTATTCATTAGATACTAGTACTTAATCATTAGTAAAAATTAGATACTTATGCTTATTTATAGATACTAGTACATTAGATCTACTTAGTCATAGATACTAGTACTTAACCATTAGATAATAGTACCTAGAACTTAGATACTAATGCTTATTTATTAGATACTAGTACTTATTCACTAGATACTAGTATTTAAGAATTAGATACTAGTACTTATTAAATAGATACAAGTACTTATTTTTTTGATACTAGTACATATTACATCAGTGACTAGTAACTATTCTATTGTTACTAGTAACACATTTCAGATTTTTGCCATTGACCTTATATGGAGATCTGTCATTTAGATATCAACTTCAGTTCTGACTAGTGTGTCTTCCCTTATTAGGTACTAGTATTTATTCATAAGGTACTGATTATTTTTGGTTACTAGTACTTATTTTCAAGATACTAGAGCCTGCTAAACAGATACCAATGCTTATTTTTAGATACTAGGACTAATTCATTGGATACTAGTACCTAATTGTAACAAACCACATCCAGGGAAGACAGACACGATCCAACAACAGGTTAAGTGAAACTGGTTTACTTGGTATATAAGGTATATAACAGACATCCATGGGAAACATACAATAACTAGGAGAACATGGGACAAAGCATGGAACTATGAACAACGTACACAAGGAGAGTCAGGGGAAGTACAAACAGACATAATACATCCAGACCTGACAAAGACCGACGTTGCAAGTGAGGGTTATATGCCATGTGGGTTATTGGGTGCAGGTGTGTGACTGATTAGTGTAGATGAGTGAGTGCACAGAGTCCTGGGAAGTGTAGTGTACTAAAAGTCCGGGGATAAGGTGAGAGGATATCCAGGGGAGACGCTGGTGCCAGGGGCGGGGTCAAGGCTGGTCTTGCGGGTGTTATAGTATCCCACGGTCCGCTCCAGCGGACTTTTCCAGATGACGAGGACGACCTCGGGGACGAGGAGCTGGACGCTTGGGGTTCTGGTCGTGGAATTCTTTAAGAAGGGCGGGGTCAAGGATATCTTCCCGATGAACCCAAGATTGTTCCTCAGGACCGTACCCCCTCCCAATCCACGAGATGTTCCAGATGGCCACCTCGACGCCTGGAATCCAGTATGGAGTCCACCCGGTAGATCTGCTGGGCCACGTCTAAGGGTGGGGGAGGGGGGTTCTCGACCTCGACACCAGGCTCTTTTGGCCAGGAGTGTATCGTGGAGTTGGTGAACGGCGGGTGTCTGCATTGGTCTTCTGACGGCGGATGGCTTGTTGGATGTGCTGGTGGGCCGAGTCCCAAACCCTCTCGCTTTCCCGAAACCAGTGGTCCACAGCTGGCACGGTGGAGGGGTCTCCCGACCAAGGGAAAAAAGGGGGTTGGTAGCCGAGTATGCACTGAAACGGGGTTAGACCTGTGGAGGATTGACGGAGCGAGTTTTGTGCATACTCAGCCCAGGCCAGGTACCGGTGCCAGCTGTGTTGTTGATTGTGGCGATAGGACCTCAGGTATCTCCCAATATCTTGGATCTTCCGCTCAGCCTGGCTGTTGGCTTGGGGGTGATAACCAGAAGTGAAACTAACTGTGACTTGTAGATGTTTGAAGAATGCTTTCCATACTTGGGAGATAAACTGTGGCCCTCTGTCCGAAACGATGTCCTCTGGGATTCCGTAATTACGGAACACATGATTAAATAGGGCCTCTGCAGTCTGAAAGGCGGTTGGGAGCTTGGGTAAAGGGATAAGCTTACATGCTTTAGAGAATCTGTCCACTGCCACCAGAATGCACGTGAACGTATCGGACAGAGGGAGATCAGTGAGGAAATCGACTGCGAGGTGAGACCAGGGGCGTTGAGGCGTGGGTCAGGTCATGAGTAGGTAATCGGCGTGGGGTTTTTGAAATGGCACAGACTGAGCATCCCTTGATGAACTGGGAGATACCCCGAGGCATCTTCGGCCACCAGTAACGGGCGGCCAAAAGCGAGAGGGTTCGCTGACTGCCTGGGTGTCCAGATCCCGGAACAGAATGAGCTGACTCAGGACCTCCCAGTGGAGCATGCTGATTGCTGGCGAGCATTTCCTGGTCAATTTCCCAAAGGATGGGGCTGAGGAAGGTGGTTGGAGGGAGTATAGATTCCGGAGGAGATGTTTCAGGTTGGATAGGAAACTGACGTGAAAGAGCATCTGCTTTTACATTCTTGGATCCTGGGCGGTAGGTTACTGAAAAATTGAAACAGGTGAAGAATAACGCCCATCTGGCTTGTCTAGGATTCAATCTCCGAGCTACCCGTAAGTACTCCAAGTTGTGATGATCGGTGATGACTGAGAAGGTTTCCCTCGATCCCTCCAACCAATGTCTCCATTCCTCCAAAGCCAATTTAATGGCCAGAAACTCCCGATTGCCGACGTCGTAATTTTGCTCTGCCGGGGAAAGCTTACGAGAAAAGTAGGCACATGGATGAAGGCGTGGCAGACTCCCCTGCCGCTGTGATAACACTGCGCCCACCCCCGAGGTGGATGCGTCGACTTCAACGACGAAGGGAAGATCCGGGCTGGGAAGGCAGAGGGTGGGTGCAGTACAAAAGGCTCCTTTGAGGGTTTCCAGTGCTCTGATGGCTTCGGGGCTCCAGGACAGAGATTTGGACCGTGAGCTAACCATGGAAGTGAGGGGGTTTGCTATGGAACTGAAATTCGCTATAAAGCGACGATAGAAGTTCGCAAATCCTAGGAACCTTTGAAGTTTGCGTACTGTCGTCGGTTGCGGCCAGTTTTTAACGGCATCCACCTTCCTCTGGTCCATGGTGACTGAGTTGAAGCTAATGTGATAGCCGAGGAAGTGGATGTTGGATTGGTGGAACTCACATTTCTCCAGCTTGAGGAACAGATTATACTGACGGAGACGTTGAAGAACTTGGGTTACGTGGAGAATATGGTCAGTTGGGTTATTGGAGTAGATGAGGATGTCGTCAATATAGATGATGAGTGATGTATAGAGTAAGTCTCTGAAGATCTCGTTCATGAAACTCTGGAAAACTGCCGGAGCATTAACCAGTCCAAATGGCATGACGAGGTACTCATGGTGGCCATCAGGTGTAATGAAGGCTGTCTTCCACTCGTCTCCAGATTTGACTCGGATGAGGTTGTAGGCGTTTCTGAGGTTGAGTTTCGTGAAGATGGTGGTAGCATTATGAAGACGGTCCAGTGTGGAAAGAACCAGAGGAAGGGGGTAAAGTGAACTTCTTCGTGTGGGAATTTAGGATCTGGTAGTCTATGCACGGTCGCAAACCTCCATCCTTTTTGCCCACGAAGAAGGAACTGGAAGTGGCAGGAGAGGTAGATGGTCGGATGAAGTTCTGCGCCAACGCCTCGGAGATGTATTCATCCATGGCCTTCTGCTCCGGGATGGACAGGGGATATACGCGTCCCTTAGGTATGACGGCCCCAGGCAGTAGCTCTATAGAGCAGTCCCATCGCCGGTGAGGAGGAAGCTGAGCCGCTAACTTCTTTGAGAATAGGTCCTGGAACGCCCGGTATTCAGGAGGCAAGGGATAAACTAATTAACACAAACTAGGAAACAGGAGGGTAGGAACGATGACGCAGACTAGAGAAACAAAGGATCCTGTATGATTCCACCTCTAGACCAAGAAATACCTGACAAGGAGAGGTGGAACCATGACACTGTGCTCTCTCTTCATCACCCACTGTTGTACTGGTAAATCCGAGTGCAAGATATGCCTCATCATATTTTCTTCTCTTTGTTGTCGTTGTGAAGTTTGAAGTACAATTATCATCTACTTTATGTTTACCTGGCACTTGTTGTCTTTTCAAAAACTTGTCCATGGTTAGAGCGGAATATTCGGCAGTGAGAGAGAGAGAAAGAGTGCGCGCTGAATACTGCAACTGGGGTGCAGCAGATATATTTTCGGCTCATTGGACCATTTTTCTCTTTTGAAATTTCGGTGCATCCCTTTAAATATCGGTGTATGTAAAAACAGGCTTCTGACATTTTTTATGAAAACTGCACAGCGTTCAGTAATATTTTTTATTGAGGTTCTGTAAATTTGCACCAAACAAGCCCAAACAATTTGCGTTTGTTTTCATATATTTATATTGTTCTTATATTTAACTTCAGCTGGTTGGGCTAGTACCTTGGTTCTTGCGTCTCATTCTTCAGTGTTCTGCATTTACCAATCTATAGGCTACATAAAAAGTACTTATTTTATTTTAAATGGATATCTTTATCATTTAAAAACCAACAATGTATGCTATATAATAACCCCATTTAGGAGCTTTTTTAGGCCTATTTGGCACTAAATATAGAAGGAATGCGTTTATAATATAGCAAACCGCGCTATTGACCTATAAAAACTATAAAAAAGCTAAAATCACTGCAAGGAAACTTCCTTCCCTGTGACAGAGCTACGTTCCCGACTATTTTAAGTAATTACACGTCACATGTCTTTAGGATGTGTGTGAACGCACGCACAGGTTCCAGAAAATCACTGGCAGTGTGAACCAAAATCAACAGATCCCGTCATCCCGGGACATCTTCCGCATATTTTCCGGGATCTCTGTATGAAAAGGGCTTAATATCCAGTGCCTTTTGTGCATTTGTATGGAGAACCCATTCATTTGTACAATTAGCTTGAATTAATTTTATTTTTGGCAATTTATTTCCATAAAAGATAAGTTGTGTTGCTTGCCTTGCGTTTTTTGCCTCGTGGTTTTTTTGTGCCAATAAATAAATTAAATAAATATTATTTCAAAGCTGTCCTATGTGTCATTTAAAAGGCAGCAATATATACATAATAACCCAACAATATTGTTTTATTTAGCACCAGGAAAAATGGAGTATATCGTATAACACGCTATAGTGAGATCACTGCCACAGCCCTTATTATTAACTACAGTAAATTGATTATTAGCAGTTGTATACCAATATTTACTATGGTAAGGTTCGAAAACACACATTTTACTTGGCCTACATCATTTACTTTGGGGTTGCTGTGTGAATTTGAGAATATATGTGTGCACAAGATCATAGTAAAAGGATCGACATCCTTTGTTGTGGCAAAGAGTTAGACAGTAAACAGAACAGTTTAACCAAAGCAGAGATCATTCAGGAATGGGTTAAACCGAGATGACTGACTAAATTAAGTTTTATTTTGAATTATGAATGACATAGAAATTCACAGTGCTGATGGTTTCCCCCACGTTAATTCTGCCATCGTCATACTGGTAGTACACCGGCAGCTGCAGTGCGCATTGCAATGCAAACGCTACACACCTTGAAAGGAGGCACGCGCTGAGTGTGCGGCGCGAACTAGCTGCTTACCCATGTGTATCGGGGATTATATTTATCGAATGCCAAAATCGGAATTTATCACTTTGGTTCATAAAGACGACAAAATATACACTAAATATCTATGTATGTACACTGCCTTGCCGCACCCCCCTTATCATAACTCCGCGCCCCCCCCTAGGGGTTGCGCCCCCCAGTTTGGGAACCACTGATATAACCAATCTCAGGTTATAGCGCACATGCAAATCACGTGTCAGTGTACGTATGCCATGTGCATGGAGACAGTGGCTAGGACAGGTATTGAACCTGGGCCTCCCACGCAATAACGCGGGGCTCTTTCTACTGACCAACAGGGGGCGTTCCACACATGCTGGACATAGCACGTATTGGCCTCACATTGCAGGTCTCCATTTTGAATGGTGCTCCCAAAAATCAAAACACGTGCTTACACGGCATGCCGCTATTACAAATGGGGGCCTACTCATATGTGAAAATTAGCCGAAATATGTTGCATCTGTACATGGCAGAGCCCTATGCACGGGGTCTGCTTGTGTACAAGAACAGCTAATGCATGTAGTGCTTATACAAGGCAAAACCTATGGAAAGAGTCTGAAATCTGCTAAGTAACGTCGTATTACACTGAGGCGCTGCTCATGTAAGTGTACACACCGTGGGGTATTCTACACTAGGTTTAGTGGAGAAAAGCACCCGGTACGTGGCCGTTATTATCATAGATTCTCGTCTTCTGCCCAGATGTCGTGCTGACCAAGCCTCAATAGAGGGGTGGATCTCGGCAATCAGTGAATGCTCTTCACTCTTGTTCTGCAGGCCTGAGCAGCGCATGTTTACTGCTCCGTGGGGCAGCGGGCCCACCAACGGCGCACTGGCTGCAGTGGGCCTCTGCCTGCAACCTGTAGCTCCTCTTCGCTTACCTATAATCCATAAAAAGCGAAGCTCTTCTTGGCATTGTTCACCCAAAAATAAAAGTTCTGTCATTATTTACTATAAACCTATAGAAATGTCATTGTTGTTAAAACAAAGAAAGATATTTGTAAGAATGTCAGCAATTTTTAGTTCTGTTACATCATCCACTACCATAGTAGGAAAAAAAATATTGTATATCTTGTTGTTCTGTTGAACACAAAGTGAGATGTTTTGAAGAACTTAGGAACACAAACAGTTCTGGGGCACCTTTGACCACCAATTAATTTTCCCTGGCACTGCCGAGATTCAATAAGGCTCAGGAAAGGTAGAGAAAGAGGGATATCTCCCATAGCGTAGCTATACGCAATGTTGAGAGACTGCTCTTGAAAGGGAACTAAAAGTATGTGATTTAGAAAAATAAATGAATGTTATGTGGCTATTCAAAAAATAATTTGGCACCTGTTTTTTCCCCTATAGGAGCAAATGGCTCCTTAATTGATTTGTTTTTGTCTGGAGCCCTGAAATACGTTATCTCTTTCGACAAAGAAGCGAAAAATGTGACAACATCTTTGTCCTGTTAGAGCCGCCATAGTGCTTACAAAGGAAGGGGTGGAGTGAGCCCTTGGGTGCAATTCTCAACCTCACCGCTAGATGCTGCTCGAATCTCTACATTGCTCCCATAAAGTCAACATGAAACGGAAGTTGCGATTTACTTCCGCTGCGTCCAAAATCACATACTCAATGAATAGGTTCTCAATTTGAGTAGGTACGTACTCAACGGGCAAAATGGGTACGTACTGTTTTCCGTGAACTGGTGTAGTATGTATGCGATCAGCCGTTGTCCGCCATGTTCTTCTTCTTCTTCTTTTTGGTTCAATGGCCGTTCACTCTTTAGGAGTATTACCGCCACCTACTGTATATCTTGCGCACATGGGTGTTGAATCTGTTTTGCTACAAAAAAAAAAAACTTGTAATGCCCCATTCATCTCAGAGGATCAGAGCCCAAGCTTCAGCTGGCGCTGCGTGTTCAGCTCCTGCAGTCTCCGCACTGGTCTCCTCACCTCTTAGATGGGCAGAGGCATCATGACCCTCATCCTCATACATTAAACCCTGTGGTCTAGTCCTGTATGCTCCAAAAAGGTTAGAACTGCCTTAAATACCTGATGATCATTCAAACCCTTTCCCAAAATGTCCACAAGGCTCACAGGCCTGTTACTTATATTGTTTAAAAAGATTGTCTCGCGGATCATCATATTTACTACATTCAAAGAGCACATGCTCTAGTGTTTCAGAAACATCACATTCATCACACAAACCATTTCCATGCTTCCCCATTAATGCTAGTGTTGAGTTTAGTCCTGTATGTCCCATCCTTCATCCAGAAATCATTACTTCTTCCTTTCTGTGCCTTCCATAAAACTGCTCTTTTTTCCCTACTAATTTTACAATATTATAGTACCACCTTCCATTGCTGCTATTTTCCCATCTTTGTTGCCATATTCTTATTATTTTCCTATTAATTACTGATCTTATCTCATTCCTTTCCCGAGGTACCTTAACATCCACCAAGTTTTCCTTTAATGCTTTTCTTGCTAATTTATCCGCTGTTTCATTCCTATCCCGATATGTGCCGGCACCCAACAAAAGTATACAATTATACCCTCTGCTTTCAGTCTGTACAGTAATGTATAGATTTCTACTAGCAGGTCTTCTCTATCAGATTTTGTCGACTTTATACTTTTAAGAGCTGATAGAGAGTCTGAGCAAATTACAATCCTATTTGGCTTAATCTGTTCGACCCATTGCAATCCTATTATTATCGCCACTAATTCTGTAGAGTAAACAGACAATTCGTCACTTACCCTTAAACTTATTTCCGTCATGACTCTTGGAATATACACTCCTATGCCCACTTTTTTGTTCAATTGGATCTTTAGATCCATCTGTGTAAATCTGCACAAAATAATAAAACTGTTCTCTCAAATAAGCATTGATTTCATAACTATTACTATATCTTCCTTCTGCTTTTTCCCGGGCCTCCAGTAATCTTATTTCAACAATAGGTTCAGGGATGTTCCATACTGATACACCATTTACCACAATCCTTGACCCACTGTTCATATTTCCATCCAAAACTATTTCCCCCATTCTTTTTATATTCCCAACACTCATTTAAAATTGTGCGTGTACGGTGGTTCTTATTACTTCCCTGTAGATTAACCCAATACATCATTGCAAGCTTTTCTCTTCTTAAATCTAATGGCATCTCCCCCGTTTCAACCCTGATAGCATCTAGAGAGGTTGATCTTATTGCTCCACAGCAGATTCTAAGTGCTCTGGACTGTATGTTGTCCAGCTTCTTTAAGTCTGATTTTGCTGCAGCACCATACACTGCACACCCATAATCTATGCTAGACCGTATTAAGGCTTGGTATATATGTAACATTGCACTTTTCCTTGCTCCCCATTCATACTTAGCTATTGAAGTCATGCAATTTATTACACCTTTACATTTGTTTTCAATTTTCTTAATATGTCTCTTCCAAGTTAATTTCTCATCAAAGATTAAACCAAGATATTTGAACTCTGTCACTCTTTCTAACGACTGATCATATAATTCCAGAGTCATTTGTTCCATTTTCTTTTTCTTTGTAAAAACCATATATTGAGTCTTTTGTACCGAGAATTTCAGTCCCCATTCTACTGACCACCTTTCAACTTAATTTATTGATTCTTATATTCCTTTAACTACATTTCCTAAATTCCTACCTCTTTTCCATACTGCACCATCATCTGCATATAATGCCTTCCCAATGTTTGGCTTAACTCTTTCAAATATATCATTAATCATTAAATTAAATAAGATTGGGCTAATTACACTTCCTTGTGGGGTCCCATTCAGGATATCATATGATGCTGACATTTCTTCACCTACTCTTACCTGGAATGAACGCTCAAACAGAAAATCTAATATCCAATTATACATTCTTCCCCCTATTCCAATCTTGTTTAACTTAATTAACAGTCCCTCCCTCCATAAAGTGTCATATGCTTTTTCAATGTCAAAGAAAACAGCAACAAGAAATTCTTTCATTATTAGAGCTTTTTTGACTTCATTTTAGAGTAATATCAGAGCATCCATTGTAGATCTCTTCTTCCTAAAACCACTCTAAGCTGATGACAATATTTCTTTTTTCTCCAAAAAATAATTCAACCTTCTTACTATCATTTTCTCCATTACCTTGCATAATATAGATGTAAGAGCAATTGGCCTATAACTATTAGATTTTGTTGCATCTTAACCTGGTTTCAATACTGGTACTATTGCACTTTTCCAGTCTTCGGGTAAGCTGCCTTCGTTCCATATATGATTATATAAATCCAATAATGGCTACCTCTGGTAAATTTTTTAACATGCTATAACTGATCCTGTCTCCTCCTGGCGTTGTATTCTTTGAATTGTTAATGGCTATTTTTAGCTCAAAAGAGTTAAAATTGTCCGCCATGTTGATGATCTTCTTCTCCTTTTTTAATGGCGGGGAGCAAATTACGTTTGTGGTGCATATCCGCCACCTACTGTACTGGAGTGTACATGGGCCAGAGGTTCCATGCGACGTAATAACAAACGCAACAACTTAAGTTCTGAGAGACAGGTGCATTATTAACATCAGTAATGCTGTAACTTTACCTTTCATGAGTTTTCCCAGCATTTGCAACATGTTTGTAATGTCTTCACAAAGGAGATGTCGGGCAGCTGCTCGATGATCTCGCCTTAGGAGAGCACTGCTGATTTTATTGTCAAGGAATATAAGTATTATTGCTTATAATTAAGTGTACCCTAGAAATGCATTGCTAGCTGACACCTACACTCGTGCACAATATTATTGATAAGTGCTGACCAATACTTATTCTTTTTTTTCCCCCTGAAAATTATATATTGTATTAAAATAGGCTCATAAATGTAATTGTATTGCCATCTATGCATTAATACAGACTACAAAAATGCATATGTTTTCAGTGAAGCAATGACATAATGCATGAAGTAATGTAATATGTTGTATTTACAGACAGCTATAGAATAACATGAATACAAAATATGTGAATTTGATGTAAGAAAATAAATTAATTGAATAATTATTAATACATATACAAGTAAACATCACATAAATCAAAGCTTTATTTCAATGTATTGTTGTAACGAATTATCTTGTCTCTACAGGCGTTGAACACCACATCCTACTGCCATCTCACAGTGATTTTAAGTACTGCGCTCATCTGTCCCTGTAACAGTCAAACAAGATTCAAGTGACTGTGATCTGTGCTCAATACTGCATTTATATGTGGAGGTAGTTGCTCATGTGTTAACTCGCTGTTTATTCAACTCAAATGTTCCTGAATTCATCAACAGAACTAATGGACAATTAAAATATATACATTATGTTTAGTTACTTAAGTATATATGTTTATTTACATTACTTATAGGCAGGCACGTGCAGACAGGGGGGGGGGCGGAGGGTGCTTGAGCACCTGCCTTTTTGGCCCTTGATAGCGAAAGTGCACTTTTGTTGAGGCAAAAAAAAAAAAATGTAATTAAGGGCCCTTTTGTGAACGCCTGCCCAATCTAATTATTAGAAAAATTAATTAATAATAATTTAGCCCTACATTAAATGACGCCCGTGATGACCTTTCACCTGACCACCTCATCTGGCACGCCCCCTCACGTTCAGACGCCTTCAGTAGTTTAGCGCCTTTTCCAGGATACAAACCATTCGCGGCTGTCGCTCTCAGCGGAGCGGTGTGCTTGTCACTTATTATTGTTATCATCATAACTAGTATTAGTATTTCACAAGACCGCCGAGAAGAGAGCATGCACGGCGTTTGTGTGTGTAGTCTGAACGGAAGTGACGTTAGCTGAGCAGCTAATGCTACATCTACACACAGCAATATATAAACACAGGTGCATGTTTACTTCTGGAATCTTTGCTGTTGGGGGAGAAAAGTTTCACGGGCGTCGAGGGGTCTGGTCTTTATGTCATTTGACTAAAACTGTTAATACTTTGGAAGTATTATTATTACGGTAGAGTGCCTTCAAAACAGTTATCAAAATACCGGTTAACAGGCTTATTCTGATTTTTACTTCCTCTGAATTATACTCATCAGTGTTGTTTTTCTTATCATCATTATCATTTAAAAAAATTATTTAAATTCAGAAGAGGGTTAGAGCAGAATTACATTTTTAATATGATAAACTATATTTTCTACAACAGTAAAGGCAGCAGCAGCCCCTCAACATCAGCTGCTTCTTGTAGATTATTTCAGCCCACAGTGTTTTATAGCATATTGCCTACAACTTTACAGTACAATATGTCATGATACAGTGGACACGTTTATTTCCAATAGTGACCATGTCCTGCAGAGTTTACTATAACAGCTGTTGTTCTGTACATCAGAGAGGAAACCTTAAAGGGACAGTTCACCCAAAAATAAAAATGACATCATCATTTACTCACCCTCAGGTTGTTTCAAACCTGTATACATTTCTTTGTTCTGCTAATCACAAAGGACGATGTCAGTAACTAAACAGATCTCACCCCCATTGACTCCAATACTATTTATTTTCCCTACTATAGCAGTAAATGGGGGATGAGATGTGTTTGGTTACTGACATTCTTCCAAATATGTGTTCAACAGAACAAAAACCTTGATACAGGTTTGGAATAATCTGAGGGTGAGTAAGTGATGACAGAATTTTCTTTTTTGGGCGAACTATCCCTTTAAGGTTTGGACAATTTAATTCACTTCAGTTTCTAATCCAAGATTTATCAATAGGTGCAAATAAAATAATTTTATACTTTTAAACATTATAATGGTCTTTTCGGTTCTGTTTCTTTTTCAAAACTGCATCATGACATTTGCTGCTGTATCATTACAGAAGCATCCATATTGATACATATATCAGCAAGGAATTCATCACGATATACAGAATTGATGTTTTGAGCACAGCCCTATTTAAAGCTTTGTTCCATGTGCCCCTTTTTTACTTTAGCACCTGCCCCTTTAAAGGTCTCTGCACGGCCCTGCTTATAGGTATCTATGCACTGCAGTGAACAATGCTTTGTACCACATATTAACAGACGTAAGCTACATAAGTGTGATGTGTATTTCATGTTGTGATGTGCGCATTTGCAATACTTAACGAGAAAATGACAGGTCACATGTTACACAGACATTAAAAAGCGTCTATAACATGCGTAAGTCTACTTCGAAGACGCGTCAGTGCGTGGAACGCCCCTTTAAGCTAGACATATTAAAACTCTGCAGCAAAATCACAAATATACTTTACGTAGCATCTTACAGGTTAACTTTACGTTACAGCACTTTAACAAATGCGTCTGCAACGCAAAGAAACGCGTTGTTGGCTAGTAAGACTCACATTTGAAAACACCTGCCTCGCAGTTCTCCGCCATGCTCGTGTTTGAACTTATCAATTCCCGTGGGCTCATGGGATATAGTAGTATGCCCAGTATCTGTCGCTGGGTGCGTCAGAATTTGGGCGTAACCTGTAAGCCATCCGATAATTTCTCACCTGCTCTTTATGAATACTGACGTTCGGGACATACTATATTGTTTTCACATACTATAAAGTAGGTAAGTAGGCGGTTTCGGACGTCACAGTAGTATACACATGTCCAAATCTCGCGAGAAATAGTGCACCATGCGGAAATTTCTCGCCTACTGTTTTATGAATACTGAGGTTTGGGACATACTACTCTTTCGCCTACTGCTTTTTGCCTACTATATAGTACGACAGTATGCGGTGTGGGACGCAGCCTTCTTTTCCGCATCGTGACGTGTATTCAAGTGAAACGGCTTCTGAAATTAGAAAAAAAAGTAGGGTGGGGCTTTAATTTGGACCTTCCCTTTTTGATTGGTTTGTTTTAAGTTGGGCCTACAGGGGAGGGCTAAATGCCTGGCCATTGGACAGTCAGTGTAGTCCTACCGCTTTCTTGTTGCTGACTTCATGTGGTGAAGAGTTGTTGTTGAGAGGGGGGGAGGAGCTTAACGTTTTTGATTAAAGATTGCAAGTGTAAATTAATTTTAAAAAAAAATGGCGTGCACTGATAAATCATTTATAATAATCACTACAACACCGTGTAAAACAAATGTCCTGTTTGAGTGCGACTCTTATTAGTTGAGCATTACCAAGTTGCTTGAAAGCTCTTAGACGGACGTTATAATATTTTTGTGTCATTTAAATCAGCATATTGTCACCGAACAATGTCTACATATAGTCTTTTTTTAAAGACCGTAAAAACTTTATATGTTCCTCATCATACGTAAGTTGTAAATTCATTATGTTAACGTGTACTAAATATGTTTACATTCTTTTAAAATGTACAGCAACAATCATTTTTAACAAAAATTCTTACACAACTAAAAGAAGGACTTTTATTTAACGCTTGTCAGGCAGAATGTGTCCCGTGTAGATGACGACTTTTCCGGTGGCGAGAGAACTTCCGTCAACAACACAAACATCTAGGGACTAGCGATTGCTAGCTGATGATTTCTTTTTACTGTATCATCACTACACACCTAATATATACCAGTTTAACGTTTTAAACTCGTTTGGACAGTTGTCTGTTTGTCAGGTAACACATTTTCATTTTTACAGACATAACTATCTGATCAAATGAAACTGACGATCATTTGACGGAAGACGCTCTTAAAACCTGGGACTCGTTGTTACAGTCATGATATGTGATGATGTGCTTTTCTATAACGTTACAGTAGCACATTGAGTTATTCTCTGTGAGTGACAGTCTGATGTAGAAACATGTCATGACATTGTGATGGGAAAGCAAAGCTTCTGTATATATTCTACTTGTGTTCGTACTCTGTCAGTTAATAATAAACATTTTCCACAGTTAAAGTGTCACACCTTTTCTCATTAAATTATTTTATATAGATTAGCATCTATTTTATTATAGATTTTTAGCCACTCTTAATTTGAATCCCGGCCACTGATGAAGCTGTGTTTATCTGTGATATGACATGATGTGTTTGTTTGTTTGTGAAGCATGAACTCTGGTGTGGAGCGCAGGGGCATCAGCATCCAGCAGTCAGATCTGATGTGTAAGAGAGGATGCGGCTTCTACGGTAACACTGTCTGGGAGGGTCTCTGCTCCAAATGCTGGCATGAAGAGAATCACTGTTCCAAAGATAACAGATTGAGGATGATAGAGCATTGGCTGAGAGGTGAGAGAGACACATTTTATTCATCTTCTGTAAGGGTCATCAGGTCATCAACACTTAAAGTTCCATTTATTTTTCATGAAAAGTATTTCAAATCAAAACAATGTTTCATATTCACACACTTTTGTCCTCTAGGTAACAGAATGTAATGCCGTTCAAACGCATGTGTTTTCAGATCAATAAACTGTGAAAGCAAGGTGGGGTTACAGAGAATCAAACTCTTTAACGTTGTTGAACCGCAGACAGTCCACATGATGATCAGCTGTCACTCTTTACAAAAAGCACAAGAACATTTCAAAGAATTGGCAGGACTATGGGATCAGAATTGTTGCAATATTCTGAATAAATAAACTACGATCCGCAAATAAATATAGAGAGTTTCACAAACATTTTTTAAATCCATAAATATATCGTAGACGTTCCACAAAAAGAAAGGGAATTCACAAATAAATACCATGAGATTTGCAAATAAAAAAATATTTACACATTTATTTGAATGGCATTTATTTGTAGATCGCTTTCTGGACATTTGTGAATCGCTACACGCATTTGTGGATCAGTGCACGCATTTGTGGATGGCTTTCTGCACATTTGTGGATTTTGAAACATTTCTAACGTCAAGACGTGTGCGCAATCCACAAAAAGGTGGACTCCGCCCACTATCTACGCAAGCCAATCTGGTAACTTCCGCTTTTGTTGTCCAATAGGGCATGTCCTAAGTTCAGCCAATCATGTTAGCTCTGCACTAAGATTCAGGGAGGGAGCTAACATGGCGGCTAGTGACGGTCTAAAATGCGTGATATACTAAGAAATAAGAATGGCCTCTTCTTTATACTACTCAGTAATGATTGGTTGCGTTTATATACATTGTCCATATGTTAGTAACAAATGACTGAAACGTTTCTGACTTGATAACAGCGTGCACGGACTGGGGTGGACAATCCCGGTGACTAAGGACTGATTTGGTCTGCTGCCACCCAGCCGTTTTATTGTCTTTATGTACCAAAGTGATAAATTCCCAATTTGGCATTTGATAAAATATAATCTGTATCCCCGATACACATGGGTAAGCAGCTAGTTCGCGCCGCACTCAGCGCGTGCCTCCTTTCAAGGTGTGTAGCGTTTGCATTGCAATGCGCACTGCAGCTGCCGGTGTACTACCAGTATGACGATGGCAGAATTAACGTGGGGGAAACCATCAGCACTGTGAATTTCTATATCATTCATAATTCAAAATAAAACTTAATTTTATTAGTCAGTCATCTCGGTTTATCTCATTCCAGAATGATCTCTGCTGTGGCTAAACTGTTCTGTTTACTGTCTAACTCTTTGCCATGACAAAACTATATGATCACTGTAAGGAACACTACCCATAACATTAACAATAGTAAGCGTTCTTTATAGTGGTAGCAGCGTAAGTATATTGCCAGATGACCATATGGGACAAATCTGTCCACAATTCCCCACATATAAATACTTTAGTAGTATAATACATTTACTATCAAATGAACAAAGTTACTATAATGACAAGACACAGGTAACAAAATAGTAAAAATAAATATGTAATAGACAATACACATATGAAAAAACACAATATATGCCGAAAGGGCAGCCGATGCTATATTGTATGTAGCCTTTATACAAGTTATAAGGTGCTATATTCAAATTGTGTAAGGGAATGGGATAGCTGTATGATATATTAAATTAGTAACATATGTATAGTAAATAAATAATGAGTATAAGTGAGTAGTTGAGTATTGCACATATTTATTGCAAAGTGGGGAGAACATTTAACTGTTCATGGGGCATATGGCCTGAGTGAAGAAACTTTTCCCATGTCTGACTGTTTTGGTGCTCAGTGCTCTGCAGCGCCGAACAGACGGCAGCAGTTCAAAGAGAAAGTGTGCTGGGTGTGAGGGGTCCAGAGAGATTTTGCGAGCACTTTTACTCGCTCACTCTGGATGAATACAGTTCTTGCAGTGGGAAGGGTAGTGATTCGCTCAGCAGTCCGAACTATCCGCTTTAGTGTTCGGAGGTCTTTAGTGTTTGTATGTTTCCCGAGCATGTAAACTGAAATTGAGAGAGAATTTGCGTCGTAAGCAGTAATTTTGAAATGAATTCATCGATCAACACAGAATTATAATGGTAGAGCACTTCAATAAACTTGATCGCTTAGCAACCTTAAAAACAAGTTGTGTGTCTCTTGATGTACACGATGTGGAGGAGCGTTTTTTTGTTTGTTAACGGACTGATTTGAGCCTACCTGAGCACGCTTGTTTTTTCTAAACAAAAACATGTAAAACAAAAGAATTTCCTTTTGTATTGCTGTTAAAGTAGTAAAACAGGCTTCTGACATTTTTTTATGAAAACTGCACAGCGTTCAGTTATAATTTTTATTGAGGTTCTGTAAATTTGCACCAAACAATTTGCGTTTGTTTTCATATATTTATATTGTTCTTATATTTGACTTCAGCTGGTTGGGCTAGTACCTTGGTTCTTGCGTCTCATTCTTCAGTGTTCTGCATTTACCAATCTATAGGCTACATAAAAAGTACTTATTTTATTTTAAATGGATATCTTTATCATTTAAAACCAACAATGTATGCTATATAATAACCCCATTTAGGAGCTTTTTTAGGCCTATTTGGCACTAAATATAGAAGGAATGCGTTTATAATATAGCAAACCGCGCTATTGACCTATAAAAACTATAAAAAAGCTAAAATCACTGCAAGGAAACTTCCTTCCCTGTGACAGAGCTACGTTCCCGACTATTTTAAGTAAATTACACGTCACATGTCTTTAGGATGTGTGTGAACATCCCGGGACATCTTCCGCATATTTTCCGGGATCTCTGTATGAAAAGGGCTTTCCTGAAATGCCCTGTAATATCCAGTGCCTTTTGTGCATTTGTATGGAGAACCCATTCATTTGTACAATTAGCTTGAATTAATTTCCATAAAAGATAACTTGTGTTGCTTGCCTTGCACCAGGAAAAATGGAGTATATCGTATAACACGCTATAGTGAGATCACTGCCACAGCCCTTATTATTAACTACAGTAAATTGATTAGCAGTTGTATACCAATATTTACTATGGTAAGGTTCAAAAACACACATTTTACTTGGCCTACATCATTTACTTTGGGGTTGCTGTGTGAATTTGAGAATATATTGTGTGCACAAGATCATAGTAAAAGGATCGACATCCTTTGTTGTGGCAAAGAGTTAGACAGTAAACAGAACAGTTTAGCCACAGCAGAGATCATTCTGGAATGAGATAAACCGAGGAATGACTAATAAAATTAAGTTTTATTTTGAATTATGAATGACATAGAAATTCACAGTGCTGATGGTTTCCCCCACGTTAATTCTGCCATCGTCATACTGGTAGTACACCGGCAGCTGCAGTCGCATTGCAATGCAAACGCTACACACCTTGAAAGGAGGCACGCGCTGAGTGTGCGGCGCGAACTAGCTGCTTACCCATGTGTATCGGGGATTATATTTATCGAATGCCAAAATCGGAATTTATCACTTTGGTTCATAAAGACAATAAAACGGCTGGGTGGCAGCAGACCATATCAGTCACCGGGAATGTCCACCCCAGTCCGTGCACGCTGTTATCAAGTCGGAAACGTTTCAGTCATTTGTTACTAACATATGGACAATGTATATAAACGCAACCAATCATTACTGAGTAGTATAAAGAAGAGGCCATTCTTATTTCGTAGTATATCACGCATTTTAGACCGTCAGTAGCCGCCATGTTAGCTCCCTCCCTGAATCTTAGTGCAGAGCTAACATGATTGGCTGAACTTAGAACGTGCCCTATTGGACAACAAAAGCGGAAGTTACCCGATTGGCTTGCGTAGATAGTGGGCGGAGTCCACCTTTTTGTGGATTGCGCACACGTCTTGACGTTAGAAATGTTTCAAAATCTTTTTTCAGAGAAACTTGTGCTTAAAGACTGTGCTTAAGTTATTTCAAAAAGTTCATTTTGATTTACACATGAACAACACTGATGAATACAATTATATGAAAAAATAAATAAATGGTTAAACTCATTTGACATCGGCTTTAATCAAACTAATAATTTTATTTAATAAATATGATATGATCCATTAACTGCATTATGAAACAGTGATGTGCATACTTAATATTCCAAGTGGCTTAAACATTTAAAGCTACAAGGTTTTGAGATTTTTCAAGATCATATATGGCAAAGCTATGAAATTAATTTTATTTTCATGCTGTGTGTGTGTCTGTGTGTCAGATTACAGAGAGAAGAAGAGGCAGCGTATGCCAGCAGCCACCAGGGGCCGCAAACACAGAACACCAGCACATCATCCAAAACCGTGACACACAGTGTGCCCATGGTGAAGAGACTTTTCACCTCAGCTCCCAAAACACCTGCAAGGAGAGGTACACACTTGGAAAAGATTGGGCAAATATGAAATGTATAAAACTCTTGAGGGAAATCGTCTTGGTTACAGATGTCGCCTCAATTCCCTGATGGAGGGATGATCAGAGAACTGATGTTACATCTGTAACCAAGACGTTCCCTTTCTGTCGGTCTCTCGACGTTGTGTCGAACTGACAGATGGGGTTCCTATGGAAAACGCCACGGCGCTGTGCCCGGTCACAATCTCTAGCAACGTGGCAGTGACTGGCCTGGGCGTGTCAGACGTGAGCGCTATCGCAAAATTCGTAACCTTCCAAAGGATAGGTAGGGGGTCCCAGAGCTTTTTGAAAGGTGGGAAGCCCCTGCCATCGGCCCTCACGGGTGGCGGCCTTGTTTCTCTAACAGCGAGAAGCCTTCCGGTACCGTAAGGCCACATGGTAAGCGCTATTTACTCAGAGGGGGAACGCGCTACAGAGACCACTTCCTATCGTAGGGAGGAATTTTAGTGGAGACACCAACATGGTCTCGCCGTCAGGGGAGAACTCATGGGAAAATGTGCGGACTAGAGTAGTTTACCGCAAGGTGGAGGTCCACCTAGGGAAGGTCATGGGTTACCAAGGTGGGAACCAATCATGAGGATACATCCCGACGGAACCGCCCGACTGGGGGGTTACAACGTCCAGTAGCACTAGGTCCGGTTTAGAGCTATATGTGGATAACTCAGTTGGTACCCGGCCTAAGGGGCAGGGCTGCTCTGCCCAGCCCGCCCGCAGGAGGTGCTTGCTTAGTGATGGATGGCATGCCTGTTCTTCACCCAGTGGGGGAAGAAGGGAGGCGAGAGTAGCACGCTGACCAACTTATGAGAAAGGGGGGAAGGTGCTTTCGCAGGCATACGCCCTACCGGCTGCCGGTCCTACATGTTGCCATGCAGGACGCGGGCTGATACCGGTTCCACTCGGAGGTTGTAGAACCTCGCGAAGGTGTTGGGCATAGCCCAACCCACAGCTCTGCATATGTCTGTCAGAGAGGCGCCCTGAGCCAGTGCCCACAAGGAGGCTATACCCCTGGTGGAGTGAGCTCTCACTTCTAGTCTCTTGGGATCTTGGGATCGGTACGCCGTCGTGATGGCGTCGCCAATACAGTGCGCCAATCTCTTCTACTGACCTCCAAAACAGACAAAGAGCTGATCAGAGCCCCAGAAGCTCTGTGTGTGGTCTAAGTAGAGGTGCAATGCGCGTACTGGACACAACACGTATGGGGTTTGGTCTTCCTCCCCGGTGGGGAGGATCTGCAAGTTCACCACCTGGTCCCAAAAGGGAGTGGTGGGAACTTTGGGCACGTAGCCATGCCGGGGTCTCAGGAGAACGGTCTTCATCGTGAGATGAGGAAGAGCGTCGTCTCCGAGTGGCTCGAAGGGGGGCCTCTTGAGGCCCGCCAGGACCACATCAAGGTCTCAAGAGGGTACGGAGCACGAATGAGGCGGATTCCGCCTTCTCGCGCCCCTTAGGAACCTGATGACCAGGTCGTGCTGTCCGAGAGACTTTCCAGCATCTGAGTCGTGATGAGCGGCAATGGTGGCTACATACACTTTCAGTGTGGAAGGGGAGAGATTACTCTCGAGTCTCTCTTGTAGAAAGGACAGCACATTCCCGATCAAGCAACTCCGCAGGTCTTCTCTTCGAGAAGAGCACCAGGATGAGAGGAGGGGCCACTTAAAGGCGTATAGCCACCTAGTGGACGGAGCCCTAGCCTAAGTGATGGTCTCAACCACCGCAGGGGGTAGGCCACTCAGGATCTCCTCGTCCCGTCCAGGGGCCAGACATGGAGGTTTGAGAGGTATGGCCTGGAATGCCATAACATGCCTTTGCCCTGGGAAAGGAGGTCCTTTGTCAGGGGAATCTGCCAGGGGGGAGTTGTCGCTTCCAGGGGGGAGCATTAGCTCTGAGAACCAAGTCTGGTTGGGCCAGTATGGCGCAACTAGTAACACTTGATTCTCCTCTTCTCTGACCTTCTCTGATCCTCTGACAGGATCTGTGCAATGAGGCTTACTGGGGGGAAGGTGTACTTCCGCTTGTTCCGTGGCCAGCTGTGCGCTAGAGCATCCGTGCCGAGGGGGGCCTCGGACAGGGAGTACCAAAGCGGGCAATGGGTGTCCATGGAGGCGAACAGGTGACAGTCTGGGAAGCTCTAGCCAGGCTCCCAGGGACCAAGACAGGGGGACTAAAGGTATGATCTGCTTCATCACCCCATCAAGATCCCTGCGTTCAGCAAACCAGCGGCGTCTTGTATTGCCTTCCCATAAGGACAGTAAATCGCTCATTCTCATTCACATCTCCTTCCTGGTGGAACATTCTTCCTAACTCTGTCCGTTCAACCACATCTCTACTACAAAACAACTTAAAACCCATCTCTTCTGTGAATACCTGACAGACAAAAAAAAAAAACTTTCTCTCAACAGGTAGTGGTCTAGCTTTTGTTGAAACCAGTAACTTTGTTTTGGCACTTAATGTATTATGGCTCCTGTATGACATATCGCTTATTGTTCCTAAACTCTTTGTAAGTCGATTTGGATAAAGCGTCTGCTAAATGTCTAAATGTAAATGTAATCAACCCCCGGGGGGGTGGTTCGATGGCTGGCAGTGCAATCCTTCGCCGGGGAGGAAATCGGCTCTGCTGACTTACCTGCCTGGCGATGATGTAGCACAACGCACCGTCGACTGAGGGCTGCTGATTATCCTCAACATTGTGTCTCGCCGTGATGCAACGTCGAGTTGCCCAAGAGCGGCTGTGATAGACACCCGGAGAGAGAGGAAACTCTTTGAAGTGGGTTGTTGGGACAGGGCAGGAACCGTCCTGGATCGACCAAAGAGCGATGGAATGGCTGGGGTCGGGCCGAAGGTATTGTCGATCTCCATGGGGTCTTCCCATGAGGGCCGCTTTGCTTCCGCCACGGCTGCTGATGGGGTGGTGGTCTCCTCTTCAACGTCTTCTTCTGGGGGGCTGCCTGAGTGGGGGGCGCCGCAGGTCATCCGAGTCGCAGCGGGGGAGGATATGCTTGATAGCCTATGTCGGCTTCTTTACTGTCGAGAACCATTGCGAGATGGGTGCTTCAAGAAGGCAGACCTTCTCGCCGTCACTCATCTCTGCGAGGTTCGGCCAGAGGTGTCTCTCCTGGGCCACAAGTGTGGACATCGTCCGACCCAGGGCCCGCGCGGTCGCCTGTGAGCGAGGTCGTTGGCGGTGTTCCTGCATAAGCGCTGGGTCGGTCTTACCCTCGTGGAGCTCTCTCAACGCCCTGGCCTGATGGACCTGCAGGATGAGAGAGGGCGCAGCTTGGCCCACAGCAGTGTAAGCTCTCGACACCAGAGACGCTGAAAACCTACATGCTTTGGACTGGAGTCTAGGTCGAGCCCCCCACATCTACGTATCCTCTAGCTGCCCCACCATCGAGGGAAGAAAGGGCGATGGAACTTGTTTGACGTGGACTCGCCGAAAAGGGGGCGTTTCCAGATCTTACTGAGTTCCTCATGCACTTCCGGGGAACCTGGTACTGGGGGCGGGCGCGGCTTGGAGTGCACTGCAACCCAATGTTCACGGTGGACCGGGAAAGCATGACTGACATTTGACATCCGCTTCTTCTGAGCTCGACCCCCCGGAGGAGGGAGCTGCAAGGAATCGTCGGAGTCAGATGCCAGTTAGTTACCCTCCGATGCTGCAAGGGACATCTCATTATCATCACGCACCGTTTCCGAATACGTGTTTGAGGAACAAGATGGTGGGACCGTCTCTTGGGGAAATGGTGAGACGAGGTGCGAACAGTGTATGACGGATTAACGCTCACAGTAATCCTCATATCACCCTCGCAGCTCGCCGTAGCGGACGGCAGGGCCGTAGCCACTGCTGTCACGGAACGGGAAGCAAACGAGGTGGTGGCTGAGTCCCGTGGGAACACAGCCAACTGTGACGCAACATCTGAATCGTGAACCGCCCGCAGTGGACGAACCCCATCTGTCGGTTCGACACAACGTTGAGAGACCGACAGGAAGGGAACTGCCAAGTAAAGTGCTTTTTTTGTTAACGTTTTACACTGCATTTGTAAAACCTATAAGGTAATGTTCTTATTTTTGAGGTCAATAACATTAACCACATTTTTGATTGACAGTTTCGATTGACCAATTTACTAGAAATTAACTGACAGTGCAATGCAACATAAGCAGTTCACGTGTTTCCAGGGTGTATTGCAGAACCATTGAACACACTTCTGTTTTTATCGTGAAGCTTAGCATCTAAAAAAGTCAATTTCAAAATACTTTCGCTCATGTGACACTAATGAAGAGGCATTACATTTATATAAACTTCTCCCCTAGCCTCACAACTATTCCTCTATGTACACTTAAATATATTGTTGATGTTTAAGGTGGTATGTTGAGTGCTTTTGAGGAAAGTGAATGAAAATTTTCTAGAAGGTTGAAAACAGCGTGTCTGGTGTACATGTTTGATAGATGCTGCAGGTTCCAGGAGTTCTTCATTCAGTAAGCAGCCCAGCGTTGAGTGTGATCATGTGACACAACACTTCGTCGACTTTCTGAAGACCCTGCCGAAACCTGCGTATGACATCTTCAAACGGTGTCATGCCTTCACGGAAAATATTGCACATAAAAAGGTGACAAAGAGCAGAACTTATGCCAGTTTCAACATTGCGTTACAGAAGAACTGATCCGTTTCTGTTCCTGAAAGAAAGATCTCAAAGATCTTTATGATAACGTAAATGTTACAGATTAAGATGTATTTCCAGAATACAGAGGATAGGAGCTCAAATCTGACTTTTGATGATTATGTGTTTGCTTTGTGCCTTAGGTCTTGGTTTGTGAAGATTTCTCGGAATCGGTGCAGGACTTCTATCAAAACATGTCAGAGTATCTGCACACCAACTTGAAAGGTAAGCATGCAAAATAGAGTTAAGAAATAAATCTCTTTATTTAAACGCCTAGTTTTTAGCAGATTAATATATAGAGACTCGTTTAGTGCCGACGTCACGATTACATCATGGCATTAGCTGAAAGCAATTTAAATATCATCTTGCTGTTTTGTGGAGTTTCAGAATCAACAGAGTACAGGCGCTAAACTAACTTAATCTTAACCCCCCAAAATGACAGCTGTAGTACCAGACTGGACACATTCGATCGTCAAAAATGCTTGATATCACTTAAGGTTAAATAAACTGTTAAATTCTTCTGTTGGCATGCCCACCTCGTTAGAAACGTGGAACAAGTACGTTACACGTACATTTTTTAGCGCATATACAACCAGCACGAGAACGAGCAGTTAGCTAACGACCAGAGACTAAACATAAGGGAAACTGTCTGACGTCTCGTGTTATGGATCAGATGTGTGTTCAAGTAGTTGCATTTGCTAAAGTTCGCCTCTGTTACTACACTGTTTGGCGTAGATGTCAGGCCACTTAACTTCTGTCTGTACGACCGTCCGCTGAGCGTGTACGGTGTCTGTTTTCTTCTGTTAAAGTGAACTTTTTCAACAACAAATCACGGTCCCGGACAGTGAGCGACCTCACATATTCAAATGAAATCGAATTGTCAAGTGTCATTGTCCAAAACAAGCTAACCAAACGTTCTAGCTAGAGTTAGTACATGAGTCAGGGGAGTCTTTCTCCCTACACATATGCTCCACCCACATGTTTACTAACAGAAAAAGAGTCCGTAATGAAACGAGACTGCAGTTTTCTGTACGTGTGAGGTTTAGAGGTTAGAAACTATGATGCGCTCAGTAGAAAAACAGTAGTAGTCCATGTTTCAGGGTCGTCGGATCAGACTGAGACGGTGATGGGTGAGGTTGAGCGTTATGTGATGGGTCGTCTGTACGAGCAACTCTTCTGTCCTGAACACACGGATGATAAGAAGAAGGATCTGGTCATCCAGAAGAGAATCGGGTGTGTACATCCTGAAACCATCAAGTAATGACAGATGATCTTTCTTTTGTTAGCTAACATGCGTTACAGCTGACTGTGTGTGTGTGTGTGTGTGTGTGTTTTTTAGCGCTTTGCACTGGGTGTCTATTGAGATGTTGTGTGTGCCGCTAGATGAGAAGCTTCCGAAAGTTTCAGACAGTTTGGAGAGAGCCATTACAGGTACTGACACGATTTAAAACACTGACGCACACGACAATTGCTGATGCTTTTCTTATGCTATAGATATTTGTCACAATTTTGTATTAAATGATCAAATATTAACTTTATACCTGTTTTTATTTATGTTAATAGAAACTTTTAGTTTGATCTTAACACCAAAAAGAAAACAATATGTTTTAAAAACTAAACAAAAATGAAATATTAAAAAATGTGCATGTTCAAATGTGCCATCCTCCTACCATAGCATCTTTTTCCAAAGCAGACTTAATATTCTTTTATTTTGGGTCACCAGCAAATGAATCTTTTATTATTGAAGCAGTCAATTCAATGAAGTGTCTTTCGCACAGATTAGAAAAGATTTAAACCACAATCTGAATGAAATCAGGTGGTTTATTTGGATTGAAGTGGTTACGTGTTCAGACTTTGCTGCTAGTCCGATGACACATGGATTATGTGCGTCCAGCCAGGGTGAATTAAGGTGTGTTCGTCTTCATGGGGTGCCTCAGACTGATCGACATGCCGGTTAGAATTTTAGAATGTTCGAAAAGTTACACCAGCGCAAACCACCGTATCTTTTATTACAACGTTTGTTTATTTGATGATTAATCAGGATTTTACGATACGCTGATCTTACGATACGATTCATTCACCATTTATTTTTACAAAATAAATTGAGACACATTAGAAATGCACCACCTGCCCTTTTATTATTTCTCAAATGCTGCACATTTCTTTTGTAAAATAAAAATATATTTTATGTCAAAAACAAAAATTAAATTTAACATTAACATTAAGAAATAACAAATCCACATTTTCCAAGTTTGCAGTAGACTGCAAAAAAATTACTTACCGAATCAGGATGCATTTTCTTGATAAGCAAAATGACCGGGCTTGTTTTTAGACAAAAAACATGCAATTTCAGTGAACTTGATCTTAAATAAAAAACTGCCAATGGGGTAAGGAAAATAATCTTGAATTTAGGTTGACCTTTTTCTCGGGGCACTTTTAAACCATGTGTTTTTGTCCTCTTCCTATCAATTCAATTCAAGTTTATTTATACAGCGCTTTTCACAATGTGCATTGTTCCGAAGCAGCTTTACAGGAGCAAATAAGAAAAACACAGAAAATGTAAAACACACTGCACAGGGCATGGGGTTTATAGAACAAGCAAGATCATTCTAATAGATAATATCAGCAGTCTCACGGTGAGCAAGCCAACACTGCCCTGTGGCAAGGAACCAAACTCCAATGATAAATAAATGGAGAAAAACAAAATATATCACTTCTTGTACTTTTGGTTTTCATTTCACAGACCTGATCGACATGGACTCTAAACGGGTGCCTAAGGAGAAGCTGGCGTGTGTCACCAGGTGTAGCAAACACATCCTCACGGCCGTTCAGGGCAGTCAGAAAGCTGCCGCCTCAGCAGATGATTTTCTACCGGCTCTCGTCTACATCATCCTGAAGGCCAATCCACCGCGCTTACACTCCAACATCCAGTACGTCACACGCTTCTGTATGCCCATCCGTCTCATGAGCGGAGAGGATGGCTATTACTTCACCAACCTGGTAAGCCATCACTTCTTACAACCTTTAGCTGGAACTTCTGGTGTTTCTTCATGCCTTTCATCAGTTCTGTCCACGTTCTTCTCGCAGTGCTGCGCGGTGGCGTTCATCGAGAAGCTGGATGCGCAGGCTCTGAACCTGAGCTGTGAAGACTTCGAGCGCTACATGACCGGCGGGGCATCTCCACAGCGCCCACTGCAGCTCAGGGCCTCTTCCTCACAGAATGGCTTCAGAGAAGAGCCCGGCGCTGGCGTGCCGTCAGGACTTCGGCAGGAACGGAGAACGGAGGAGAGACGTGAGCTGGAAACTGATCTCATCCAATGGAAGGACGGACAGGTACTCTCTGCGTTTGGAGTTTTGGAAGAGCCGCCTGTGAGGATACAGACCTCCAGCATCTTCACTATTGACTCGGATAATGTCGAGAGCGACAGTCTGCCTCCTCCACTACAGCCGCAGAAGTTTGCTGGCTAGACCCCTTGGTTCTTCTCAGCACATCAGCAGTTACATTTCTGTCTGTGAGGAATCAGGGGGTTATGTACACGTGATAGTTTCAATTCAGACACAGACAACACTCAAGAATCTCTCATATGACTGATGTCGGACTCTCCCCCAACATTAAAAGAAATGAAACTCTCTCGGGTAGATCTTTATTCTATTATTTGTGTTATGGTGACTGAAATACACAGTGTAATTTACTGGCGTTAATAATAGAGAATATAATAATCTCAGTTATTTTTTTACATTCTCTGTGCATCTTCATTACTTGGCTGATGATTATTTTCAGCATTATTGCTAAAACCTCAGATATGGGGCAGTGTAAAGGTTTGCTGTTACACTTGAATGATTTAAAGCACGACGAAGAGATGAAGAAAAGTAACTTTGTTATTGTTGAAAAATATCTGATATTTATTTAATGTTTATGTAACTTTTAAGGAAAAGAAGTTACAGTATGAAAATCAACTTTGATTCAATTGGAGAGTTATTTATTTGAAACATACTGTTTGTTGTATGCAGAGGTGTGTTACTATTGCATGCATGCAGTGTCCAGTTATATTGTGTGAAGCCATAAATGTGTAAATATGAGAAATTAAATCATTAAATGAAGAGAATTAAAGGATGGAGGCGGAGCTGGAATTTTATTCGGTCAGTGTCATGAATGAACTTCTGACATATATGCAGATATGGGCCTATTTACTGGGTGTTAAGTTATTTTCATTTGGTTTGTTTCATTAAATATTATTTATAAATTAATTTACATCTTACTGACTTTTGTTCAAGAGTATCTGATTTCAAGTCAAAGCCAAGTCTTCTGTCAGTTGCTTACGAGTCATTTGTTGTACCACTTTGTGTGACTTGAGTCTAAAGCCCGGTTGGCGCAGGGTTTGTACTATCTGGCGACCTCGTGGGATTTAGACTCAATACACGTCTCATTTCAAATCACAGTCAACCTTTCCAGCATGTTTACCACGTGATGTCTCTATGAGACGCCAAGAGAACCTTATACGATACCTATTCAAACGTTGGAATTTGTTCATAAACAGTTTCTGGATAGATTAACGTTCATGTTCATACATTCACATGAGCCTGGGAAGAGCTAGCCGCCATCTTGTCGGTGACGTCAAATTGAAATGACGCTTCTCGCCTTAGGTGGGGGTTGATCGATCTGCCCCGAGTTCAGAGGTCGGGAAACAGTTCCAGACATTCACTTCCGGGATTGGGGTCGGCAATAGAGGGAATGCACGTGTCGTCACTTTACCACGTGAAAACCACGTGAGCACGCCGGAGCGTGCCCTCCTGGGTGGCAAACATTCAGCAAAATGACTGCTTACAATATCAAGAAACGCAATTTTTATGTATAAGTGCAAAAGTATCATATGAAACAAACGTTCAACAACAAAATACATTGAAATCCTATACGCTTAGAGTTGTCATTTAATCATTGTTTGCATTTATACAATCCAAACTGCTGACCAATGAAACTCCTGTGTGCTGGTAAGAGAGGTGATGAACAGTATGCGTGTCTCAACTCAAGCGGTCTAAAACAATAACTTGTTCTCAGAAAAACATGTTGTGTATTCTAAGTTAGCTACTCTTACACTTGAAGAACACTAGTTTAAAACTAGCAAAGTGGGCAAAATTAGTCTTGAGTAGTATTGAACAAGTACAATTATAAATATACCTTGAATCATATACTTAATAAAATGAATCTCGAAAGCCTACTTATTTTTGCAAGGGACACCGTTAACAGTGCTGTCAGTGGAACATAACCGTGTTTGAAATTATTCTTCTCAGATAAGTTGGAAACTCCCCGGCTGGTGGTTGATTCTGGTCGGGTCGTTGCTGGAAGGCTTGTGCGAATCAAATGTGAGACGCGGCTGAATGTGAAAGCGGAAGGCCTTCAAATAGAATATCACTACATGAAGAACCACACCCGGCTGACACCGGTCTCATCCTCAAACACATACACCATCTGGCAGGTAAAGGAACAGGACGCTGGTGTGTATATCTGAAAAGCCAAAGTCAGGCATCTGGACGTGGAGCAATGAAGCAACACCCTGGAACTTAAGGTCTATTGACCTGCACTCAAGTAAGTGTCTGAGATATTCTGTCAAAACCCTGTGAGCTGCCTGGCTGTCTCTAATCGGTTTTAATGAGCAGTGCATTCTGGTTAAGTTAACATGCAGCGTTGTCTAAAATATTTAACCACAGCCTTTGCTCTGGGAGCGTTCTAGGATCCTTTATATTTCTGCATCAAACCTACAAATGTGGAGCTTATACCATGGTCTGTTTGAATACTGGATTCTGATTGGCTGGAAGGTTTGAATCAAAACAGTTTAATGCACAGGTAGTTCCAGTTAGCTTGATTAACATTTGAAATGAACTGAGGGTTAAAAAGGGGGAATTTCTGGGGGAAACCATCCTCCGGAAAGCCTGATTCTTGGCCTCCACGTCGTGCATTCAAATCCTTAAATGCACGGCTAGCCGTGGATTATCCCTTACTTACGCCACAGACTGCCCTGCATCTCTCCAAAACTACAACTATGTGCCTCACATAGGCAGCTGAGATTTGACTTCGTAGACAGAGATGCTCCCTGTGACCCATGTCACTACTAAACTCGACTCGCAGATTCATTCTTGATCTTACAGATCGAACAGAAGTTTAGCAAGCCCTTTAAAAATGCTTTGTAGACAGACAGCTCACTAGATTTCTTTGGCAATGAATTCTGTGATGATTGTCCTCAAATTATAGGTAATATGATGAAGTTTCCATACTTTTGCTACCCAGCTGGAACAAGAGCATAAATACAGTGTGGTGCCTTATCAACTTTTGACCACTACAAAGGACATTATGCTCCTCATCACCTCTTTATTTTTGTCTTTGTGTACAGAGAATTTGTGAAACCTTTAATCAAGTCCTATATGAATCTACAAGAAGGAAAGATTTAGAATCAAATGTAATGTTAATGGACCTTGTGGCGAGAAAAGTAATTCAGAATGATTATCCTTGCTTGGTTTTATTACAAGGGCTCAGGAACCCAAATCCTACATTGTGATTCATATTAGGTTTCATACAAAATGTTTTATATTATATTCAATGATTTGTATGCATAACCTTGCAAATAAACACACAGCATCTATAAAAAATAATGCAGTATTGAGTGAACTGATTGTGATCTTCTGAATGATTCGCTGCAGGACGTCATGACAACCAATCCACAAAAAGTATTACATGATGTCCCTCTTCATCAAGATCATTTGTTTTCATGTTTGTATTGTCAGATAATATTGACTGCATTACAAAAGGCAATGTAAGTAAAAAACTAGTATTCTAATCAATTCTCATTTTGACATTCTTATATTCGGACAACTATTATATTGTCATGTAGTTTAGGTGTTTATTTGGCCCAAATTACATCTATATACATAAATATATATATATATATATATATGAATCAAATAAAATGTTTAGTTGTGGTTACCAATATGGGATCATACAGCTATTAAGAAGCCATAAACAAATAGAAAAGAGCAAACTGCATTCAGTTAGTTAAGCCATATATTCCCATACCTTCCATGTCCATGTGGTGTAAAGGTCAGCTAAAGATGACCTTGCACCTGGGTTTAAACATGGAGAGGGTGTTCGTCAGGATAGAGTAAGAACCCAGAAAAGGTGCTGTCATCCTCGCTGCTGGAGTAGACACCATTCCAGTCCCTTAGCGTCTCCACCCATACCTGATCACCGGTATCCAGCTTCAATATCACTAGGTTGGATGCCTGGTCAATGTCTTGACCGTGTAGAGTGTCCCTAGAGCGAACTTTTCGCACCCCATTGACCACCAGAGAAGCTCGTAGTGGTTTGTTCCTCACCGTGATCTGGTAGGAGAACACGTAAACTCCTGAATAGGTGCAGTTGAATTTACTTGTGGCTATATCGTAGTGGTTTTCGCCATTGTAAAAGACCTTGTCGAAGCGAACCGGATATCCTGACGGAGGAAAAGACTTGCTAGGATAGAGGCCAATACTAAAGGCAGACCGCAGTCTCAAACCGCTTTGGCCCGTTTGGCCCTTTATTCCACGTAGGCCTTGGTCACCACGCTTCCCTTGCGGACCACGATCGCCCCTCATTCCTCTCAGACCTCTCATACCTTTGAGTCCTGGTGTCCCACGTCCTCCTGGCTCTCCCTTTACTCCAGGGATTCCTGCTTCTCCACGTTCTCCAGGTATTCCGGGAGTACCGTGCATGCCGTGTTGTCCAGATGGCCCAGGATCTCCACGTACACCTGGTGTTCCAGGGTCACCTGGTTCTCCTTTCTGGCCCCTCTCCCCAAGTAAACCACAATCTCCTCTATCCCCTTTTTCACCCTTTTCACCAGTCATGCCTCGGGGTCCCGGCGGTCCGCTTTTTCCAGTATCGCCCTGTTCGCCTTTTGACGCGTTCACATTTGGCTCTCCTTTTTCACCTTTAGATCCTTTCAGTCCTGGAAGACCACTAGCCCCCTTCTCACCTTTAATACCGATTTCACCTGTAGAGATAAACATATTCCATGTTTCTAATATAGCATACACTTACTTTCTCACTGAGATCCACAAATAAACTAAGTCCACCTTTCACTCCGGCCTTTCCCTGGATGCCTGGAGATCCAGTCAATCCTGTGCTTCCTGGCTCGCCTCTATCTCCTGTTTTAATATATTTTGGGGAAAACACATCAGGTGACACCTCCACGATCACAGGAAAACAATGAGGCAAATATTTGTACACAGTACGTGTTCTCAAAGAGTAACCTTTATCTCCTTTAGACCCTGAAATCCCTGGCGGCCCGAATGGGCCTGGTTCACCTTTGGGTCCAGGTTCTCCCTTTTCACCAGGTATGCCTGCAACATGACATAAAACACACCTACTGAACCCATTGTTTGTATACCAACACTAAAGAAAACTCCATTTGGTAAGAATAGAGATCAGTGACTTAGCCTCTCCAACCTGGCAGACCTGTGTCTCCTTTAAACCCCTGTGGTCCTTTCTCTGCAGGGCAGCACTCACAAACGTTGAAGTAGCATTCATTGTAGTCTAGCGTGTAATTGTCTTTGGTGGCGGTGGGGGATGCAGTGGTGTCTGCCGGATAGTCAATATAGCTGTCTGCTGGAACTGTTATGCTCTCTGTAATGGCCACAGGGAGGCGCTCTCTTGTTTTGGTGTAGTCCACAATCCTTGCGGTGACTGTAGGCTTGCCTACATGTACAGTAGTTTGCGGCACCTCTCGAGGTGGTTTCTTGGTGTATTGATACTTTGGCCTCTGAGTGGGCTTGATTGTGTCAAACGAGACAGGGAATGTCAATGCTATTACAGCTACGAAAATAGTGCGTATGCGGAACCCGCCCATTTTCTGTCTGTGGAGAAAAGAGACGAAATGTGAATAGTCACAGAATTATACATTCTCTGCACAAGTGAGCAGACACAAATGCCTTTTCAAATGCATGGTCCTATTGTAGGATGAAATCAGTTATAGTGTTACCTGAATTCACCTTACATACTAAACGCATGTTCTTGCATTATTGTTGCGCTAACAAACCTCGTTACTCAGGGGAGTTACTTTCAAATGTCTGAACCATTAAATGGAATGTACTGTTGTTCAGGTAGCTAGATAGAAAACAGTCTGATATCAGACCGTTGCTGTGTTAAAACAGAAGAAAACACTTCTGTTTTTACGCATTCTGGAATGACACAGTATTTCAAGCTTCAATAGTTTCATAGTGTTTAAAAGCTAAAGATGGCAAGGTATCACTTTCTTTTGATAGTGTCATTGTTCCTACATGCATGGCCGTACCCATCATAGAGGTCCCTGAGGTCTGGTTTTTCCATGGTGTGAAATAAAAATCATGAAACAATTGCCTAAAAGAACATACTGTATTTAGAGCTGTCAATATTGTAGAAAATGCCTAGATGACTGACCTCAGATCTGGTCTACCGCTGTCTAACAGTGCTTTTCAATGTCAGTCTGTATTCATTTGGTCAAAACAAAAGCTGCCGATATGGTACTGTATGTGTTCAGATGACATGCTTCAGATATATGACTTGTAGGACATAAGGTGGGCGATCTTTTCCATGTTATTTAGAGTTTCTGTCTACACCAGGTGCCAAGTGATACCAGACGAGCTACAACTGATTCTGTTTTCTATATGAGTAATGATTTCAAACGTTTCGTTGCATCTGGTTTAGACATGGGCATATGTTACTGTCACTTTGATGTGCAGATGTGCTCTGTTCTGATGCGGTGACCACAGAGCTCGGATTCATCCGTGGAGAGCAGCAGTGCCAAACCACAACCCACATAAAGAAAATAACTCTGCATATAACTGCAGTGAGATAGCGACAAAGAGGTCAAAGTTCCCAGAAAGCCACTTTAATGTTAGGGTTTGGGTTGGGTATGGGGTTAGCAGAATAAGTTTACATGCAGTTGTAAAGATACTTATAGTGAGTAGAATTTCTTTTAAGATATGAGAAAAAAACTGGACATGAAATGTGAATTTTAAGTATTTTATTGGCAAATTTTTATGGAATGCAGACCTTCAGCGAGGAAAAGCATTTACTTTCAGTTTAAGGTAAGAAATGACGTTCAGATGTCACGAAAAGGCAATTTGGTTTAATCATTTGTAAATATAATGTCATATATGTTATTTAAAGATAAAAAAACTACCAAAATGATTCGCTGCATCCAGGTTACCCTGAGTTTTTAGTTTTAGAGGTTGTTATCTAAAAAACAACGAGCCGTGTAAGTGTCACAGTTATTTTATGTTCTGTTAGGTTTTTTACTCCCCTGGTTTGTTTCTTCATTAGTTAATTAGTTTTCAGTTGTCCCTCATCATTGTTAATTAATCCCACACCTGTTTCTGTTTTCCCTGAGTGTCTTCCTTTTGTATTTAAGCCCTGTGTGTTCCTTAGTTCTTTGTCAGTTATTATTTATGTCAATGTGTTTCATCCCCTGTGTTATCCCCTGGTCTTTATTAAAGTTATGGTTTTGATTTATACTTCGAGTTTTGTTTCAGTTTAAAGATTACCCGTGACAGTAAGTTAATAACATATTAAATAATACTAAGTATAGTGTGTATTTTAAATGAACAAGGATCAATAAAAACTGATTTAAATTTATATATTTATTGATTTATTTTTATTGATAATAAAATGAAATCATCATAAAAAAATCAATTATATTATAATGTTCATGACATTTACATTTATTTTCACATGCACAGCACCAACCGATGCAGAGAGTTGTCTACATAAATTTAAGGCAGGTAAATTTCAAGTTTACTGGATGTGCAAATATAATATTAATACAAGTGTGCAGTATATTACAGCAGAATAACAGTACAAAGTTCTGTGTGCAAATAACACATAGAGATTATTTTACTGAGAAGTGAGATAGGCTTGAGGAAAGAAGCTCCTCCTTAGAGTATGTTTACACGATGAAAAACCTTCCTTTGCGTTCCTTCCTTTCGTACACACATACGATAGCATTATCAAAACAATCTGCATTTACACGGATCCAGGAAAACAATAAAATGATGCATTATGCATGCCAGGCCAGTGGATGGCGATGTTGCGCTGTAAAGAAAGACTACGTGCCTGCGGATGTGCAGATACCCTGTTTTAAGCTAAAATCCCATTTAATACACTTTGTCGGCGTGTATGTGTGTTAATAGTTTGTGTATATAAATACTATGTCTCCGCTGGTCGTAGTGGTGGCGTAAATCTACTTTTTGCTAGAGAAATGTTAAAAAGTATGTCACGCAGCACAAACATACAGCATGGAGCGCTCACGCAATGGTTCCAGAGACGAACTGACGGGATTACCTCCAGTTAAGTGGCCTGACATCTACACTTACCAGACAGAGAAACCAAGCGTGTATAGTAAAGATAAACTGAGAGCGTATACATCTATAGATGCCTGCGCGTACTAACTGTGGGCCACCGTAAGCAAATGCATTTACTTGAACACAAACCTGACACATAACATGAACCTTCTCACTGTTCCCTCTCCCTTTATACTCATGCACTTGTGAGGACTAAAGAAAAAGAGATGACAGCACTCTCCTTTATGTTTAGTTTCTGGCCGATAGTGAACTGCTAGTGGGGTCTACTCCAGCATACCCTATGAGTTCAAAAGTGAATGCTGCGTGAAAAACAACCTTACTTGTTGTTACCCAGTTTTTGATTAGGTGGGTGTACGTGAGATAGTTTTAGACACAAACCCAAATCATCACCAACAAAAGACAGTAGTGCCTTCGGCTAATGCCGTGACGTTAGCGCTAAAGGGTATATTGTTTTGGAAATACTGTAATCAAGTTGTTACTTGAAAATGACAGATAGGTGTGTGTTGGAGCAGGACAGCAGGAGCAGACTTGAAGATCCCTGATCTACTGTTAGGTGCTTTTGGGACATGCAGGACAGGACTCTCATGAATCAACCCGTCCATCCACAGCAAAGAAGGACCGAACAAATACAAGTCTGGCAGCTGGACTGTGGGCTGGCGTGACATATGATCCGGAAAAATTCTTTCAGCTGCGTTTCAACACTAATGGATGGTCGATGCCAAAAGCAGCACTTTTCAAGCTAAACACCTTACATCTTGTTTTTTGTTTAAAGCTCAGCATTTCATTCTGTGGCCTGCGTAATGAAATAGTTTGTGACATGACACATGATGTCTGACTGCAGATTTCTGTAGCAGCTGAATATAACAGCTTCAGTCGGGAAAATCTGAGTCTCATTGCCATCTGTTTGGTGTCACTCCAAAAAAGCTTTTGTCCAAAAGAGCAGTGATAATCCCACGAGCTCACCTCTTCTGAGGTAAACTGAAGGCTACTGGTACCACCGACCATGACAGGCTTTAGTTGCTAAACATCTGCTGTTTAAAAACATCTGCTAAACATCTTAGAAAGAGCCGTTTTACATCCATTGTAAATCATAAACATCTTACAGACGTCTGCTGTCAGATGTCATATGTCGTATAGACATCTGGCAGCAGATGCCTCCAAGATGTATTACAGATGTCTGCCAGATGTATGTGTGCTGTCGGGGTTCTGTATGTGTGTGTATGTGTATGCTACAATTTACTGCAGTTAACAATAGTAAATACTGTACTAAAATATTTGTATCATCTCCTTTAACACCATGACATTGCTAACAACATACAGGATGGAAACATGTGGCAGTTTTATTAAAGAAATATACAGTCGTACAAACTTTCCAAAAAATGTACTTTTACATTGTATTTGTCAAGCATTAGTAACAGTTTATATTTCCTGTGCAGAAGCGATTCATACAACCACTAAACATTACCTTCATAACAGTTGCATCATTTAAGTGTAGTACGACATCTACACGTTTATAAACGTGTTTAAACGTCTCTCAACACACCCATGAACCTCTAGAATCATGCAAGCATGAATAGAGAGCTAAGCACCGAGGTAAGATACCCATCTGAAAACCGAGAGGAATGGCTGCTTCAGGAGGGCAACGCACCACCTTGACCTGCTGGTGTCACTCTACCATTCAACACAAACCCAACAGTAGCGTTCACTTTCCCGCTGGCTATGGAAAGAGAGGCGCCTCCATCAGGCTCGCCCGCTGAACACGGGCCCCCCGGCCACACCGCGTCTCTCAAAGCCCCTATGGAAGCGAGAGCAGGTATAGGAAACGGAGGCGGTATCGCAGTACAACCCCAGAGCCCCTAGTGCTCTTGTGCACAATGAAGAGCAACAGAGCGGACAGCACAAGATGCTTCCAGTTAAAATGATCCTGTGATTGAGAGCTTTACAATTGCAAATCAAGAGTGTGTGTACGAATGCGTGATAAAGGCTCGGTTTGCTCCGGTTTGAGGGGGATTTCAGGTGGAGGGGGGGGTCGTGTGACACCTGAGCCGAATGTGTCTCTAGTAACAGTTAAGGCTGTGCTCTGCTGGTAAGCCTTTAATGGAGATCACTGTGACCCTGTAAGGAATAGAGGGGCTTTTGGACTATTCACCTGCCAGTTTTTTTTCTCCTTTTAATTCCTACAGGACGGAGCGCAGCCCTTTTTTACACAATGAGATAAAATGAGTTATGTAAAAGGAAAATCAAATAAAAACCTAAATATATTTTAGTGTGTGGACGTGTGGGTTTTTTTGTCATCAATAGTTTCGTTTTTCGTTTTTTTACATGAACGTACAAGGAAAAGTGTACATTTCCATGAGTATTTTCTTACACATTTTTGAAGCTATACAAATTCCAGCGTTTTTCAAATCAGGTGATCTGAATGTATGAAACTGGCAGAAGAATTAGCCAAATGCTCTGTAATTATTAGATTTAGGTTGTACCATGCCTGAACTACACAAATGACTTCAATGGCAGAAGATATTAATGAAAAAAGCCCATTTGTTCAGACCAGATTAAAACTCTTGCAAAACATGTACATGCATTGTAAAAACCTTTGTATACATTGAGAGTATATGACATCAGCACTGCATCCTTCAAGACAAACATGAGATAATAATAGAAAAGAAAAAGTGTTTACCGGACAGCAGCTCTTGACTCCTGATGAAGTTCAAAACATAGAGGACATGAGTGTATGAAGGTCCCGGTCAGCTCTGAACATATCAAGCCATACCAGACAGTGTGTGTGTGTTCAGTGTTCACGGACGCACACACGCACGCATCTTAAAGCACAGGCGGGGTGGGGTGTACTACGGTTCTGGCCCAGTGCTTCACAGTCTGTCACCCAGACTGAACCCGAACAAAGTGCTGGGCAGTGAAGTTACCAGAACTGACCCAGAAACCCGACCCGGGCACGCAGAACAGTGTGCACTTTATTCACCTAATCATCCTTCTCATTTACTCTTATTTCATCTCTCTCTGATTCTCACATAAGACTGCTTCTCAGGAAACGCTTGCATTTTACTGCTGGGAATGAAAAAAACTGTTACCCTCGGTCTTAAATATGTGCTTGACGTAAACCAATACATTCTGTCATCCCCATTACTTCAGGTATCGCTCTATTTCACTTTGCAGCCAAAAGATAAAAACGGGGGGAAAAAACACATTATAAATATTTTGTGTTTGAAGTTCAGTGCAAAACTAAATGTAATTTGGTCAGTTTCTTGCACTATGCTTGTTTTACGTATTTGACAACACCTAAAACATGTTATAAGCATATAGAGAAAACGTTCCTTCCCGAGTTAATGTAATCCTGGAAACATGGTCACATTGGAAGCCCTCGGGAAGGAAGTCTCCTGCTCCAGTTCCACGTGGATAACACACTGCGGTCTTCAAACTATGACTACAATGTGAAGAAAGAACATGCACTCTTATTGTTCTGAACTAAACAACATGTGATGTCCTTTCCTTTGGACACTGGGGTGAAGATGTTAAAGGGGTCATATGGCCTGAATACGTGTTTTTCTGTGTCTTTGGTGTGTTATAAGTTGCCCATGCATGTATTAGACACATACAATTAAAGATGCATTATATGTAAAAGCGAATGCTCACCCAGACCTGCCTGAAACGCCTCGTGTAACCACACCCCCACAAAACCACGTCAGTTTGTGGTATGATTTGACTAAAAACGCCCTGATGTATACGCAAGTAAGGGGGGCGTACCTGTCAGTACAATTGCTTTGGAACCTGAACCGGAGCGAATTGCGTTTCATACTGCTATTGAGAATAAAACGAAGCTTGAAAATGCTGAGAGACAACATCCCTTGTTTCTGGAGGTGGGGTTTAGGTATGTAAAGTATGTCAAATTTAGTATAGCTTTAACCCTTTGAATGCAAATAAGAAGCATTAATATTAAACTTATGTTAAGTAGTTTATTTACGTTTTATAATGTTATGTAACAACATTGCAAATGTTTTTAACTCGCAGCTATTACAGATACAGTGCCCCCAGCAACATTGGTCCGCTTGGTAAATATGAGCAAAGAAGGCTGTGAAAACATGTCTTTACCATTAGGAAAAAAAACTCTCCTCTCATTGAAAACAGACAGTTGCAAATACAAAACAGTTTTATAAAAAAAAGTACTTTGTTAAATATACTGTACAGTATGTGTGCCACAATTATTGTCACCCCTATGAATTCATATGCGCACATTTTTCTTGAAGTATAATTCCAGTGATATTTAGCTTTTTTTTTGTACACCTGGGTGAATAGGAACAGGAAATTGTTTAACTATTTTTCACAGGGATATAAATATGAGGTAATCGATAGGTAAAACTGCCTGAGTCATTGATCACAATAGATAAGACCAAAGAACACAGCTGTGATGTGCGGCAAAAGGTTATTGAGCTTTACAAAATAGGAAGAAAGAAACAGGAAAACCTTTCCACCTTCAGAGCAATAATAAAGAAATTCCAATCAACTGGAAGCATTATAAAACAGTCTGGAAGAGGACGTGCATCTATATTGTACCAGCACACTGTCAGCATTATGGTTTGAGTGACCAAAAATCACAGCTGCAGAATTGCAGAAGTAAATTGGGTCTAGTGGTCAGAAAGTCTCCAAAGTCTATAGTAACTATAATCCGGTTATACATTTTTTTCAGTCTAATTGCATCTAGGTGTTATGGTTCACTTTAAATTCTGTCTATATTGTCTAACACAGAAGCGTCTTACTCACTTTCCCCCCATCTTCCTTCTCTCCTGTATTTGGCTAGTTAGTTTTACAATGTAAACCCCTAACGGCCAAAAAGTCAACATTGTCAACAGTCCTAATTACAAAAAAGAACATGATCATGTTACTTCAGCCATACTCATCTCTAGAATTAATTGAACCCTGTCCCAGCTTCTATGGAATACAGTCTAGGTCAGATTACATTAGCTGCTTTCTGTCTAAACCAGGAGTGTATTTTTGTACAATGTCATTCCCTCTTTGAATTTCTGTCTGACTTGCACTTGACCAATACATTTTGACTAAATAAATTATTTTAAATAAATATTTTTTTTCAGCTCTCATGACACTTAAGTAGGCTGCACGCTTCTTCCAAGAGCTTCGGAGTGCAGAGTGAGAAATCGCGCAGCTAGAAGTATATGCTTGTTCGCAAATCAATCTAAAATTCAAACCAATTTATTTATATAGCGCTTTTCACAATGTGCATTGTTCCACAGCAGCTTTACAGGAGCAAATAAGAAAACACAGAAAACACAGAAAGGTAAAACACAGCACAGTGCATGGTGGTCATAGACCAAGCAAGATCATTATAATAAATAATATCTAATAAATAACTAAATGAATTAATTAATAAATGCAGTCTCCCGGTGAGCAAGCCAACACTGCCCTGCTGTGGCTAGGAACCCAAACTCCAATGATGAATAAATGGAGAGAAAAAAAACCTCGGGAGAAACCAGGCTCAGCCGGGAGGGCCAGATCTCCTCTGACGAGTCATAGCTGCACTCAGTGACTCCGACCAAAAGCCATCGAGCAAATGTCCACGAAGAACAGGAAGAGCCCACCAGCTGCGACCCAGGAAGCCCCATCCCGCCGAAACAGTGCAGGTCCAATACGGTCTCATTCCGCGATCGACACAAGACAACAGAGGGAAAAATAGTAATGGCATAATGTAACTTTATTCCTCTGTTGTCTGACATCGACCACAAAACAAGACCAAACCAGACCCACACAGCCCCAACAAATTTAACCCCCCAAGCCACAACCAACAAGCCCACCCCACTCCCCAGCAACCTCTGATCAATGTCACTGACTTCAAACTGCTGTCATGTGATGTAAGTTTAGCATTAAATACCAAATATTGTAACTTTAGCATTAATGTGACAAGTAGTCCATCTTTGCTCTTGGTTGGGGATGGAATGAGTGCGGTACCAACCAAAAAGTCAAAAACATCCCATAACCATTTGGAGTCGGAGGAAGATTTTTTCTTCACTATGTCTTTTTCTAAATGCATTTTTCTGAACTGCCAGACAAGTATTGCTATTCCAAAGAAAGGAAGCGTGGAGAGACATTTTCGCACACTTCATAAAAACTATGACAACGATTTTCCTGCAAAAAGCGAGCTTAGAAGAGCAAAGGTAAAAGAACTGAAATCTCTATGATCTGGTCAGCAGTCACTACTCGTCCAGGCCAAAAAGCAAAAGCAGCCAAGGAGACATCATTCCGGGTGAGTCGCACCATCGTCAAACAGAAAAAATCATTGCAAGAAGCAGCAGTACGAACTCATTGTTTCGGGATTTTAAAAACAAATCTGAGATTGTGTCTGCCATCAAAGCTATTGAGATCTACAGTTACGCAAGCAACAGACACAGCAACTGAGAAAGGACTTAACTGATTGTGAATCACTGACATCACTTCCGGTTCCTGTTTGCATCGCTGCCGGCGGCTAGTTTGTATACTTGCACTTGGTGTTAATATTAGTGTATTTTATTATCGTTACTTATCACTGTTTTTAAATTTATTCTAGCTATTGTATATAGGCCTCCAAGGCACCACACAGATTTTCAGAACTTGTACTGGCCGCAGATAGAGTCCTTGTCGTTGGTGACTTTAACATCCATGTAGATAACGTTACAGATGCCTTAGGAATGGCTTTCAAAGACACTCTTAACTCCATGGGTGTTAGTCAACATGTGTCAGGACCCACTCACCTTCGTAATCATACTTTAGATTTAAAACTGTTTTACGGTATAAATGTGGACGACGTTTAAATCCTTCAGCAGAGTGAAGACATTTCGGATCATTATCTGATATTATGTTTGCTTCACTGGCCTACGGCTGCAAATCAAACTCCTTGTTACAAATATGGCAGAACAATAACTTCAACTACCAAAGATGCGTTTCTCGATAGTCTGCCTGAATTGTCTCAAATCTCTAGCATGAAAAATAACGTTGAAGATCTTGACCGTACCATTGAAAATTTTAACTCCACCTTCTCGGAAACACTAGACACAGTGGCTCCTCTGCGTCTAAAGAAGATTAAAAATGGCAGCCTGACACCGTGGTATAATGAACACACTCATGCTCTAAAGAAAGCGGCCCAAAAAATGGAGCGCAACTTTACTCGTACAGCATGGAAGGATAGTACTCGAAAATACAGGAAAGCCCTAAAAACGTCTAGATCCGCCTACTTTCCATCACTAATAGAAGAAAACCAGCACAACCCTAGGTTTTTATTTAACACAGTGGCTAAATTACCAAAAAATAAATTATCAGCGACTTCAGATTCTGGATCAGCATAACAATGATGAATTTATGAACTATTAAAGTTTTGGGTTTCTTGCCACCGTTTGCATACTGTTTTGCACTATTTGCCTGGCCGGGGGGGCTGCTTTAGAATTCAGATGTTTTACATAATTAATATTGCATATAGGAATTTATAGTCTGTTTAATATTTTATATATCTTAATATATCTTTATATAAAGATATATTAATATATCTTAAATGTGTGCTTTCACTGTGAGTGTGCGAGTGTGTGTGTGTGCGTCTATGTTGATGTGTGTGTGCATGTTGTGTGTGTGGAGCGTTTGTATGTCTGTCTTTTGTTTTTACAGGTATATGACTTTAGTTGTTTTTCTTGTATTCAATGCGTCTCATGTACAGCTGCTTTGTAACAATGAAAATTGTAAAAAGCGCTATATAAATAAAGTTGAGTTGAGTTACTTTACAAGTAAAATCCAAGATATTAGAGAAAAAATTATAACAATGTAACCAGAAGTAAAACCCGCTGAACAAACTAACTACATTGCCCCTAGGCAGAAATTGCAATTATTTTCAACCGTAAATCAGATGAACTGTCTAAAATCATTAGATCATCTAAATCAACAACATGCATGCTAGAGATTGCATAATACACCAACAGTTTCTATGTGCAAAAATGCTGAACATGAAGGAGATCATGGATGTATGCATGAAAATAGTGCAATTCGTGCACGTTCACTTCAGAGATGGCTATTCCGCAATTTTTTGGAGGAAGCGGACTGCAAACACACAGATCTCCTACTGCATACAAATGTCAGATGGTTAAGCAGGGGCACATTCTTGGAAAGATTTCGAGGGCTGCTACCTGAGATAAGGAGTTTCTCCTGTCTACACATACTGTAATAAAGAATACAAACAACTTGAGAACGAGCAGGGGCTTTTAGATTTTGCCTTTTTGACTGACCTGACCTGACTAACATGCTGAATGAGCTAAATTTGGAGCTGCAAGCTAAAGAGAAGATGGTGGTGATTATGATAAGCTCAGTTAATGCTTTCAAAAGAAAACTACAGTTACTTACATCTGAGCTGCAGCGCCACAAATTAGGCAACTTCCAAAACATTGCATCTGAACTTGCACAAGCAAGGAAAGGAGCCAGCACAACTTGACAGCTATATGAGCAAACTGAAAAGGTCAGGTCAGACTTCAACAAACCTTTTCTAAGACTTTGCTATATTTATGTTCTTTAAGAGAAGTATCCAAATATCAGAAAAATGTTTGGCTCAACTTATCTATGTGAGTCAGCCTTTTCTCACATGAAGATTATTAAGTCAAAACACCTGTCCACAATGACCAATGATCATTTGGATGCCTGTTTGAGACTAGCTACCAGCAGCTACTGCCCAAATTATGCAAAAATGTCTGATTCAATTCAGTGCAAGTCATCAGAATAAGGTAAATGGCCTGTCATTTGTAATCTGTTGTGCTGTAGATGTTTTGAGTTTAGTGTTAAAATGAATGATATGAACACGACAGACAAGTTAACAAGAATCAAACAAAAAAACGAACCAGCACCGAACAGCTAACACAATGGCATTATATAGGGATACTAATAAAAGGATAACTAACAAGGGACAGGTGTGGGTAATGAGACACAGGCGGGAAGCTAAACGAGGAAACGAGAGGGGGCAGGCTAAAGGCGAGACCGGAGAGAGCGAATGTTATGTCAGAACCAACAATAGCATGCCTCTCTCCACACAAAACAAGAGGCTCTGCCATGATTCTGCCACAAGACCAAGAAAGACATGACATCATGAGGGAGAATCATGACAGAAGCTCCGCCTTAATGAACGCGCCCCAGGTGTTCACCAAGGGGCAGACTAACGTGACAAGACCGACTGGGTAACAGACAACACGGTCAAAATGAATAAAGGCAAACAAGAAATAACAATGAATGGGTTGGGGTGAAACAATAAAAGTTGGGGGAGTCATTGTTTGTGGGTCGCTCAAGGGCACGAAGTCCTGGGGCACGACAGGACCCGGCTTGGCTGCTGGCCGGAGTGCCGAACTGGAGGCAGGGCTGGGTGCCGGCTGAGTAACCGGCCGAGTCACCGGCTGGAAGACCAACAGTGAACAGGAGAACGGGCAAGCGGAACTATTTTTGTGAGGGCGGTTTCCCGCCGGACCGATTTAAAGGAAACACCCAGCCAGTTCGGATCGCTCGGCCGGGGATTCAACGAGCAAACAAGCGCCAGGTGTGCCGGTTAAACGTGGCGATGGCTGATTGGGACTCAACAGAGAAGGATGGGCTATAAAAGGGATGTTGGAGGAAGAAAGAGGGGGGAAGAAGTTGGTGGTCGTTGTTGTTGTTGCCATCGTGGAGCTCTCATTCCCTATCCGGTTGGAGGAGGAGGAGGCAGCAGTTTAGCGAGTGGACACAAGAAGAGTGAGTTCAAGAAGGGTAAAAGGACCAGACCATTCGATTTGGTTGAAGAGGAATAAATGCTGTGAATAAGGATCTAGGAGAAAACGAAAATGGATTTGAACGGATGCCCCCACGAATGAGAATACTCCCTTCTGCTGTGTTTTCCCTGGCGATGTGAAAGCGAGAGGCCGACAGGAGCATGACCCTATTCTATCAGAGCTTCATCGTGTCTCGGCTGTGTGAGAGAAGAGGAGCTAGCGTGGCCGGCGGGCAGATTTGCATGTGGAAGTGAAGTACTGTCTATGTGGTTTCTATCTCCTTACTACTATCAGACACTTCGACTCCAGGAGACGGGTCTCGGTCAAGGCGGCGGAGTATAAGCCCTACGTTGCTGTGAGTACTTGGATTTCAGTTTGTGTGGTGTGGATAATTACACGTGTGTATTGCTGCGGATTGGTTTGACTATCATTGGAGTGTGTGGAGCACCTGTCTTGCCGATGTCCGTGCCTGTGACCGTGAGTACCGTCTACTGGTAGAGCTGAAGTTCCCCACTAATGACCTGGAAATAGCTAATATAAGGAAGCCCTTTGTGTCTACCACTGTTTGCCCATGTTGGAAAACCTGTCTGCATACTTACCATTGCTGTTTGCATAGAAACGTCTCTTCTGCTTCCATTACTGTGTGCTTATGAAGAAAGCCCTGTCTGGATGTTCATTGTTGCTTATAAAAGGAAGCCCCCCCCCTTTGTATACTTACCGTTGTGTTGGACCGGCCTCAGGAGAAGTATGAGCAAGAGGCCTGTCGTCCACCTGCCCTGGCTGGGCTGGAAGAGAAAAGACGGAAAGAAGATTCGTTTTTAGAGTGCTCAGTTTTAAACTAAATTAATAAAATTCGATTTGTTCATTTTTAACATTGTTGTCTGTCTGCTTTTTGGGAACTCCGGGGTCTCCTCGAGGTGGTACTGGTGTCCGGGGCTAGAGTAGTGGTGGTCTGCCCCGACCTGTGACATCAGGCAGGAGCTGGGACCTGTGTTAATATTATAAAGACTTTCAAGCAGAGACCCGTTAGGACCCGTGGTACTAGCAGAGTGTAGTGGAGTTGGCGGGGCGAGACCGTGGTTCGAGACCGGTGAGTAATTGGGAATAAGCGCCAGCTGTGCGCACACCGGGCTCGAATCACGTAGGAGATTGGGAGCATATAAAATAAAGTTTTAATAAAGTAATATAACAGCCGGCGGCCCCTCACGGACGACCGCCGGCGAACAAAACATAAACATAAATACAAATCCAAACGTAACACAAGTTCGGGCCTGGTCCTCTCTCAGTGACGGTCCGGTCGCTCGTTCCTTTTATATGCTCCCAATCTCCTACGTGATTCGAGCCCGGTGTGCGCACAGCTGGCGCTTATTCCCAATTACTCACCGGTCTCGAACCACGGTCTCGCCCCGCCAACTCCACTACACAGAGATACTCAGGGGCTGCGTCCAAAATCGCCCACCATACCCTCATTCACTATTCCCTACATCAGTGTACTTGTATTGTCATTCAGGTATAAATTCTAATTAACTTTTATTTTGAAGAGACTCTTAATTTGAAGGGCTTTGTCTCGTCGGAAATTTCCTGTTTCACGAGTTGTTTTTGTCTGTAAGTCTGAAGAGGCTAGCGGGATTTACTCCGTTACATTTCTGTGTTCTGTATGTATTCAAAACTGTAAACACCACAGAGGCAACGTCGTAAGTAAATAAGTTTATAGTTGCATTAATAAGTTAGCGATAAAAAGTATTATTTACATGAGAAAGGCTCATGTTACAGAGCTAAATTGTAATTTTATATTTTTCTTTGTTACAGTTTTCACTCTGACCTTGTACAATGATAAAAAGAGCCACAGTAAAGAGCATCTAAAACTTACTACGAATCGAGTATTCATTTGAGAGGAAGAGTTTAGCTAGTTGTATAGCTGCAGTTGCTACAATGCAGTGAGGCCAACATAGTGAAAAGACGTTAAAAGGCTGCCGTCATACATCGTGCTAAGATGGAAGCTAAACGAAGTGACAAGATTTCTGCAGGCAGTAAAAGAAGTTTGTGGACATCCGTAGCATCCACTAGCTCGTTAACACGTGCACGAGCCAAAGCGGAGGCGGCTAGAACACGTCTTGCGTTCGCCGAACAAGAAGCTAAAGCTAAAATTGTTCCAAGATATGCCTTGCAAAACTATATCTTAAAGGTCAACCAGACAAAGCTATCAAGGCCTACGATCAAGAGGGAACAGGTGCGTGGCATTAAATCATTAACAATCACTAACGAGGAATACAAGAGGGCGGGAACAAAGACGAGACCGGAGAGAGCATATAGAACACCCATCTCCACATTAAACAAGGGATCCTGCCTTGATTCTGCCACAAGACCAAGAAAGACATGACATGATGAGGCAGAATCATGACAGAACCCCCGCCTTAAGGAGCGATATGCTGACGCTCCTCAAGGTGACAAACAGGACAAGACAGACTGTGACAATGACAAGAACCAACAAAACATGGAAAATAAGATAAGGGGCAGACAAGAATGCATCACAATGGGGTTGGGGTGACAAAAAAAAAAAAGGGTGGGGGGAGGTGGAACAACAAAGTCCATATGGGTTGAAACAAGGTCATATGGGTTGGGACAAGTTGGGGGAGTCTTAGTGTATGGGGGAGCTCGAGAGCACGGAGTCCTTGGGGACTTAGTAGGGGCAGACTTGGCTGCCGGTTGGAATGGCGGTAGGTCCGGACAAGGTACCGGCTGTATCGGCGGCTGGGACGCCGGCCGAAACACCGGCTGTGACGGACAGGGCACCGGCAGGAACGCGGGCCGGACAAGATAGGTGACCGGCTGGAAGGTCGGCTGGATCACCGGCTGGAAGACCGACTGGGAGGGCGGCTGGATCTCTGGCTGCACCGGGCTGGACGGCGGCTGCACCGTACTGGATGATGGCTGCACGGGAATGGACGCCGGCTGCACAGGACCCCACTCCCCTCTCCGTTGACTTCTTCTTCCACTTGCCTGGTGGTCGGCTGCAAGAAAGAGGTGAAGGGCGTGGCTGGCTCCGGCTGGGATCCCTCTGAAGAAGACCCCGAGGACGCTCTCCTCTCCCCCTTACCACGGAGGGTGACTGGTGGTGACGAGGTAGCAGGGGATGAGGCTGATGGTGCGGGGTCCCCCAGGGGCCTCCGGTATGGGGGCCAGGGGTGGTGGAGTTCCCGGCAAAGGTGAGGTTGACAAAACAACTGTCGTTTGCAAGTTGTGCCCGCAAGAGCTACGATTTTGCAACAATACAACAAACCTGTAAAACCACCTGTCGAGACGTCACCCTGACACGATATCTGGTTCATGCGATTCTGGACAGCAACGGCTAGGCGTTGCTTTTGCCTGTAAATTACAGTCAGATTCACCTCGCGGTTTACGCCCGTACGCGATAGTTAAGAACGAGGGCTTTCACAATCTTTTCAATGTTTTGGAGCCGAGAGATGTAATGGTGACACGCAAGTACCTCAGTGAAAAGGCAATCCCGAAAAAGTATGCCGAGGTTAAGAGCAATGTGGCAGCATCCTTCCAGTCAGCAGAAAGAGTTGTCCTTGCCTGTGACAGCTGGACGTCCAGGGCGACTGACTCGTATACCACCATAACATGTCACTATATCGCAAGCAACTGGACACTCGCGTCGCATGTTTTGCAAACCCGGGCTGTCCACACCAGCCACACAGCAAGTAACATCGCAGCATTGTTGAACAAGGCCCTAATTGAATGGAACATTGCAGAGAAAGAACCAGCTCTCGTAACCGACAATGCAGCAAACATGGTCCTTGCGGAGGCGCTAATGAATGTGCTTCACTTCGGTTGCTACGCGCATACGCTGAACTTAGCGTCACAAGCGGCATTCAGACTGCCCAAAATGGCCCAGTTGCTTGGCAAAGTCAGACGAATCACTGGCTTCTTTGATCAAAGCAGCATTGCCAGGCATAATTTGAAAGTCAAACAAAAGCTACTGGATCTACCCTCACATAAGCTGAAGACTGACATTGTAACTCGATGCAACAGCGCATTGGAGATGGTAGAGCGGTTCCTGGAGCAGCAGCCAGCCATATTCGCAGCGTTGCTCTCACCTGAAGTTCGCAAAAGTGAGAAAGATCTCTTCACTTTGTCGGAGACTGACGTAACTACAGCGGGAAGATGCAGTGAAAGCTCAGAATCCCATGAAAGCTGCCACACTAGTCTGTAGAGTGCACACCAACTTTATCAGTTATTGGTCCTCTGCATGCACAACTGTTACACGAGATGAGAATTGCACCCAGCGACTCCAGAATCATTAAGGACTTAAAATCCGCTATACATGACAACCTAATGTCAAGGTATGTTTACAGAACTTTTTTATTCTGTATTAGTGTTGATTTAAAGACCCTATATAAATTCAATATAGATTACATATATTAAATAAATGTACAACAGAGGAAAACTAAACCAGTTCAATGTGATCAGCAGACACTTTTAAGTAAATTACTATGTGAATTAGAATTTTGTGTATGGATGTATTACTGCATATGACAAAAAGTAATTGAAATTTGTTGAATCTCCTTTAGATATGATGGCCTGAAGGAAACGTTGTATACAGCTTCGGCATTAGATCCTCATTTTAAGTCTCTTCCCTTTACGAATGTAAAGTTGCTCTTTCTAAGATGTTTAGCAGATGTTTTTACACAGCAGATCTCCAGATCTTTAGCAGACATATTACAGACGTTCAGACGTCTCCGAGACGTTTTGCAGATGAGCAAACTATGTATTGCAGTTGTCTCTTGCAGATGTAAATGCGGACGTCAAATAGACGTAAACCAGATGTATTGTGCTATCTGGGAGGCTATATCATTCAAAGCAATTCTCTTTCCACCAAGGGATAGAATAGACAATGATTTAAGAAAGATATGCATCATAATCTTGCCAATCTATTTATTTCTGAAATTCTAACAATTTCCCTTTTATAGTTTTACATTCACAAGTTGATGTAATTACAACAATAAGAAATGTTATCCAATGGCAGATATATACAAAATTAACCCATGGGTTCACCAAAGTTTTAGCTCAAAATAATTTATGAATGCTGCATTTTTATTAGGGCTGTACATTTAACGCTTAAATTATAATTACGTATGCTCAGATGCGCGCAACAGTTCCCCTGAGTTTAATATTTTAGTCGAAAATTAATAAAACAGAATAGCCTAATGTGTAATTTGTATAAAATATACCGTAATGTTAATTTCTAATTTATTTAGCTGTTGTATAAAATCAACTTGTGCACTAGTTTTCTGGAAAAGGTGCACTGGTGTGATATTGCGCTTGAGTGATATAGCTAAATAAATATGAGACAGAAACTCATTCAAGGTCTTTCATTGTAGGTTGTTTGTGGACACAATTGTTAAGGCTATATCACGCAGTAATCACCAATCAACTGTATGAAATGTAAGATGACCTACTAGTGTCTGGGTAAGCAGGTGCGTTAAATGCTTAAAACATTTAATCACATTAATTTTCCAGGCATGTTTGCACTGATTCATTGATTAACTCAAGAAACGTGGTGGCTCCTTTTCATAAAGAATTATTTTCCGCAATCCTGAACGAATTCAGTGAATCCAATGAATTGATGACATTTGCCACCACTTTTTAATGTTCACATTATTTAAATGTTAAAGGGCCGCAATCCAAGGTGTTTTCTGCAATGTAAAAATAGTCAGTGGTATCCCCAGAATGTGTCTTTCAAGTTTCAGCTGAAAATACATCACATATCTTTCATTACAAGATGTTGAACATGACCATTTGTGGCTGCAATGGAAAACGCGCCGTTTTTGTGTGTCTCTTTAAATGCAAATGAGCTTCTGCTCCCCTCCCCGTATGCAAAATAGGAGGTAGAGCGCTGCACATGTGCTTTGGATGACATCAAGACAAGCAATATGTCGGAAAGCGCAATTACGTCTGTTACGTCCTCTTCCTCGTGGATGTTTGCTCGGTGGCTTTTGGTCGGGGTCACTGAGTGCAGCTACGACACGTCAGAGGGGATCGGGCCCTCCCGGCTGAGCCTGGTTTCTCCCGAGGTTTTTTTTCTCTCCATTAATCAATCATTGGAGTTTGGGTTCCTCGTCACAGCAGGGCAGTGTTGGCTTGCTCACCGGGAGACTGCATTTATTTATTAGATATTATGTATTAGAATGATCTTGCTTGTTCTATAAACATCATGCACTGTGCTGTCTTTTACCTTTGTGTTTTTCTTATTTGCTCCTGTAAAGCTGCTTTGAAACAATGCACATTGTGAAAAGCGCTATATAAATAAACTTGAATTGAATTAAAGATCAAGAGTAGCAATTTCTGCGTAACCTCATTGTCTTACAAATGCGAACTCTGTTTCTATCCACTCTAAGTATTGTCGCACTTAGGACATACAAGAAAACGCTAGCGGCTAACATGCTTAACACATTATGTAAGAAAGGCGATTTAAAAACGATGTGTAATACTTACTTCTTCCGGAGATGAAGCTTGATCGTGAACAGCTGGTACTGATCCACTCTTGAGAATATTTGTTTTGGCGAAACCCATTCTATACTGACCCGCGTTGACTCGCCACGACCCCGGGAGCCGGAGATACATTCGGCGGAGGGAGACTGGCCGGAGCCTGGTCTTCCGGGCGCTGGGCCACCCATTTTCCGGAGCTTAGATTTTTCATCCTTTCCGGCTACCGGGAGCTGTAGCTCCCGACCTGGGGGCCGCATCGACTCGTGGTCAGCGTTGTCGTATGTCCTGGCTGAGACCTTTTCAACGAGTCCTGGCTCGTTTCTGTATGTCTTCCCGGGGCCGGAGATACGGACCGTTGAATGTTGGTTTGTCGATCCGAAAAAAGTGCTTCTTCCTCGGACGCAGAGTTCTCAGAGAACCCGGGCTCTTCGGAAATGTCTCCTCCCTGCGTCCTTTTATGTTACATTTTACATCCAACAACAGCACACATTTGTTGTTTCTTAGACATTTTTGTTGCTGGCTAGTGGCTACATGTGCTCTTGTCTGAAAATGGCTGACAACGTGTCTCTGGCAAGGTGGGAACTACACGCCCATAAGGCGGAGTCTGTGAGTGGTCATGGGCAGGCGTAAACAATGTGACATCAGATTGTTAGGGTTTCCCCAACAGCCTGTTTTGTGTCACTGTTGTGGTTTAAAGGAGATTACAAAATGAAGAATAGATGGATTTGTATAATTACAGGGTGTTTCTGCACACACGCTGGCGACTCAATTTCTGGTAGATAAACATTTAAAAGTGCATTTTCTGGGATAGCGGCCCTTTAACCAATACATTTTCAAAGTGAAAAGGTGGTGATAGCGTCATTGAAGACCAATTTCTGTGAAACTCAAACAGAACTCAAACTCGCACTGCTTTTAGATCGAGCAGCATTTCCTACTGATCCCAGAGCCGTTCTTCACAGAGAAGCTACGCATTCAAAATATATCGACACATTGCATATCGCAGCCAGCCTGATTTCAATAGGATTTAGTGGTATCACGACAGGCCTAAGGGCAGCACTACTGCAATATCCAGCCACGTGTCATAATAACATGGACTCGAATACATTCGCTCTCTGAATCAGTTCACATTCAGAATGGTCACAGAAAACGCCTACGACGAGGGGTTTTCTGGATTAAAACTATATAAAAATATATGGCTCAGTTGGGGTACAATAACACATATGATGATCTGTGAACCGCCGAAAGCACCTGATATAAGAGGCTGTCTGAATATGTCACACATATGATAGAACGCAAAAAGCGTTTAAAAACTGCTATTAGTAGTGAGGAGGCGCATAATAAGCGCGCAATGATGGGCAAGGTCCGGGACAGGATGGTGTAATATATAGAGGTGGCGACCATCCCCCTAAGTGCTGTCTTGGACCACATTGGCCAGTTACATTTTCATTTCTACTGGCGTTATTCAATAAGGTTTCAGTAAGGTTTAGAGAAGGGGATTCCCCTACCGTTTCACACAATGTTGAGAGACCTCTCTCGAAAGGGAACAGTACGTACCCATTTGGCCCTCGTTAAAGACAGGGTGGGTCATCCTGTACAGAATTTGTTTTTGCCATGTTGGTTGGAAATGTCTTTACATCCTGATAGCAATCAAGAAGTATAGTGGTCAAATAATCATTTTATAATTTTATATAAGCTGTGAAAGGCTTAGGACCAAAATACGTTCTCCCAATCAAAACGTTCTGGCCGAACGCTCTGACTAGTCATGTGTACATTTTCAGCCAATGTATTGCACCCTGTTCACGCAGACATCAAACGTTATCAGCGCCGCAGCGTGCTCATGTCCCTCACTGTCAATGTAGGGAGAATGGCGGACAATCAGCAACTATCAAACTTTCCTGCGGGAACCGACAGCAAGTAAATCTACAAAACGAAAGTCAGTTTTTGAAAAAAATCATGTTGTGTTGCAGAAACGGCCTATACATCAAAACACACAGAACAGAAACTATTCACCTGCACCAGATGTGACATCAGCTTTCCTACCTTTCAAGAGAAGAGATGTCATTCAATAGCTCACAAAGCGAAGAAAAACTGTGAGCAATGTGGGAAGAATTTTCATAGCTCTTCTAATCTGAAAATCCACATGAGGTTACACAGTGATGAAAGGCCTTTCCACTGCAGTGAATGTGACAAAATATTTCAGAACCAAAAAAAATCTTGTTGCTCATCAGAGAATTCACACTGGAGAAAAACCTCATCACTGCAGTGTTTGTGGAAAGAGATTTTCTGATCAAAGTTCTTGTAAACGTTGTGGAGTAATTAATAAGGAGACAAGAGACGAAGATGCGTCGAGACAGCTTTACGCTCCACTTTAATAAATCCACTCTGAACAGCAAGTGAGGACAAAAAACACACGCAAATCAACCATCGGAACACAACAACTGCCCATCACCCCTCCCTCTCTTAAAGGTACAGTACCTTGGTGAATGTCTCTTCAGTAAACTTGTGGTTCGCCACACAGGCCCCCCCAGAATTCACCCCTAATAAAACATAGGAGTCATTATTGCAAAAACCAACAGATTAAACAGTGAAAGGAAAGTCAACGTACAGGGGGGCGGATCAGGCGGCCATAACGGCTTCGTTTAACAGGAGAAGGACGAAGGGCCAGGGGCAGGGCAGGGGCTGAGGCTGCCGCAGGGGGTCGCCCTCGCCGTGGAGGCTGGGCCAGCTGAAGTGGTTCACCAATATCCACATGAGCAGGCTTGAGACGGTCTATCGCCACCCGCTCAGGCCTGCCGCCCATATCCACAATGAGGTTCTTAGACCCCCCCACCAGGACGCGGAAGGGTCCATCGTAGGGGGGCCGCAGCGGGGTATGATGCCCATCGTGGCGGATGAAAACATACTTGGCCAACGGTAAATCCTTGGGCACGAAGGACTGGGGAAGGCCATGGTGAGATGTGGGAATGGAAACAAAAGCATCAGCAATGTCCCGGGACACAGCACGATGAGAGGCCACCAACCACAGGGCCGTGGCATCTGGAAGAAACTCCCCCGGAAAGCGCAAAGGCTGGCCGTACACCAGCTCGGCCGATGAGGCCTGAAGATCTTCTTTAGGGGTGGAGCGAAGGCCAAGCTTGACCCATGGGAGGCGGTCAGCCCAGTCGCAGCTCGTAAGGCTGGCCCTTAGCGCGGCCTTCATATCGCGATGAAACCTTTCGCAAAGCCCATTGCTCTGTGGGTTATAGGCTGTGGTACGGTGGACCTTAACCCCCAGGACCTCGGCGACTGCAGTCCAAAGCTCTGATGTGAACTGCGGACCTTGGTCCGAGGAGAGGTCGGACGGTGTACCGAAGCGGGCCACCCAAGCCATAATGAACGCTCGGGCCACTTCAGCTGATGTAGTGGAGGACAGGGGAACCACTTCTGGCCACCTGGTGGTCCTGTCCACCATGGTGAGGAGGTAGGTGTAACCACGGGAGGGAGGAAGTGGGCCCACCAGGTCCACATTCACAAGATCAAAACGTTGCTCTGGTACTTTGAAGGTTGCCAAAGGAGCCTTAGTATGACGGGTCACCTTTGCACACTTGCACGTCACACAGGCAGCAGCCCAGGCCCTGACGTCTCTCCGCAGGCCTGGCCAGACGAACTTGGCCCCCACCAGCTTGGTAGAGGCCTTCACCCCTGGGTGGGAAGGCCGTGGATGGCATCAAAAACTCTACGCCTCCAGTCAGCAGGTACCATAGGGCACGGTTGGCCAGTGGAGACATTGCAGAGGAGTGTAGTGTTGCCCGTGTCAAAAACCACATCCTCCATGATCAGCGCCGTAGGGGCTGTCCTGTAGGCTTGCAGCTCAGCATCCGCGGTCTGATCCACAGCCATAGTAGCATAGTCGAGGCCTAAGTGGACGGACCCAGCAACAGCTCAGGAGAGGCAGTCGCGTCGAAATTGTCTTTACCGGCCACGTGCTGAATGTCAGTTGTGAACTCGGAGATGGCAGAGAGCTGACGCTGCTGTCGACCAGACCATGGTTCTGAAGACTTCGCCATTTTAAACGTCAGCGGTTTGTGGTCAACGAAAGCCGTGAAACGCCAGCCCTCCAACAAGAAACAGAAATGACGGGTTGGCCGAGGTAAAGACCCAGGAGCTCCCTGTCAAAGGCGCTGTATTTTCTCTCGTTGTCACGGAGCTTCCTGCTGAAAAAGGCCAGCGGCTGCCAGGCTCCACTCACCCACTGTTCACACACAGCCCCCACTGCGTAATCAGAAGCGTCCGAAGTAAGAGCAACGGGGGCGCCAGCAGAGCAGCGTTGGCCAGCGCGGTTTTGGCAGCATCAAAGGCATCAGTCATCTCTGGGGACCAATCCAACACGTCCGCCGGCCTCCCACCCCTCAAGGCGCCGTATAAGGGTTGCATGAGTTGGGCCGCATGGGGAAGGAAAAACGGTTGTAGAAGTTCACCATACCCAGAAACTCCTGCAAGGACTTCACAGTCCGTGGGCGTGGGAAACTGGCGATGGTGTCCACCTTGGCAGGGAGGGGAACGGCCCCTTGTGGGGTGCCGTGGTGGCCGAGGAAAGTAATGGACGACCGGCCAAACTCACACTTAGCCGGGTTGAGGATGAGACCATGCTCATTGAGCCGGCCGAATAGCTGCCTGAGATGCGTTAGGTGGGCGTCTGCGGACGCGCTGGCCACGAGAATGTCGTCCAAGTAAACAAAGAGGATTGGCATGTCCCTCAGCACAAAGTCCATAAGGCGCTATCTGTGCTGCACCCTTAAGGCCGAAAGGCATCCGCAGGAATTCGAAAAGGCCAAAGGTTACCAGAACGTTCCCCTAACTATAGTTTTTGGTCCACAGAACGTTATTTTCTAAGGTTCGTTTTTGGTTAATAGAACGTTATTTTCTGGTTCCCATAACGTTCTGGTAACCAAAGACTAACGTTAGGGGAACGTTCTGTGTTTGCTGGGTACCTTAATTGCACTTCATTTGAAGGCTTTAACCCAGGCCTTTTAAAGTACAGGCCTTCAAAATGGCCTATATGTATTATTATTTCCATAACTTCAGATAATAATTTAAAGAAAATATCCCGGATATCCGTCTTGGTCGCCTGAGCCGTCTGTTCCACCCGGGCCCTCTGGATCCTCGCCATCACCCTGGTTCATTGGCTCTCTGTCTTTGCCTCGGGCTCCATCTCCTCCTGTTAACAAGAAATTGTAAATATTTTCAATATCATTCCAACAAAGTAGCAGTACTCTAAGATAATTAATTTGGGATAAAAGTTGGAGGTCACAATTTTCTTCATGGTCTGATTTTTCACAGCTGAATGTACTGTGTCACTTTTTTAGATGTTAAATTCCAGTATTCAAAAGAAAAATCTTCTATATTAGAACATGAAGACGATGTGGTACAACCTCTGCCAGCTTCACTGCCCTGGGCGTGTTATGACTGAAAAACTTTTGTCAAATGTTGTTGAGAAACATTTTAAATATTCATCTATGACAGAAAACAAAGCACAAATCCTAATTACTTTTATGTTGTTAATCTATATAAGACTATATCGACGTTGAGTATGTGACAGCAGTAGATTGATCGTAAACCTCCTGTCACCCAATATTACAACTATGTTCTGTGGTAACAGTGACTTTCTTATATACCGAGTCTGAACAACTAAAATAATACAATAATTAAGTAACCTGTTCTTTAAAACATCCACAATAGACAGTCCTGATATTGTTTGAGTGACACACTGAGATGGTATACTCTCATTTTAAAGTGAAATGAGTCTTTGCAATCAAATAATTTTCTTTAAATTATCATCTGACGTTATGAAAATAATAATACATATAGGCCATTTTTGAGGCCTGTACATAAAAAAATCAACAATAGACAGTCCTGATATTGTTTGTGTGACACACTGAGGTGGTATACTCTCATTTCAAAGTGAAATGAGTCTGTGCAATCGGATAAATAGGTTTCTTTTAATTATTATCTAAAATGATCTGAATAATTGGTTAACAAATGTTGACAGGTATGGGAATGACCCATGCGGCAGATGAGCCTCATGACCGCAGAGAGAAAGTGAGAGCTGCACATCGCATCATATTATGAAGAGGAGCTTTACAGCTATATGAGTTTGCCTTATTTCCACTCTGTTACTTAACTTGCGCGCACACAATACACATGCGGGTGCGAGAGTAAACACGAGAAGTGGGTGGTGTCTCACTGCTCCAGCAGCTTTTGCATGGGACCGTCACAGCCACACTGACTGAGTCTAGACTGCAGCATTCCACCTGAGGTGAGTACCTGTCCTCCAGCACACATACACTGCACATCACTCACTCACACTCTTCTCATCTGATCTGAAATGACTCCCATCATCATCACAGCTCTAAATCACATGATGTGATAAAAACAACACTGCTGCTGCTGTTACTAGAAATAGAAACGAGAAAAGTAACATCGATAAACATGTTTGGAGGAACAAAGTTTAATATCTACGTTTGATTTAGTTTCACGTGTTTAGTTGGATGTTTCCTGTACACATTTCTGTAGTCTACATCAACATACAACAAAAGGATCTAGTGAATGATGTTGAAAGTTTCTACAGTTACTTAGACTGAACACCACAGTGATGTGCTATTGTCAGTCTTGTTTACACTTAAGGTTGTCTTGGCATCAAACTACACATAACATGGTACAGTATTCCATATTGTTGTAGGGAAACTGAAATCTAGCCACTTAAAAAATATGTCTTTTATGCTGATTTAAATTCGTATTCATATCTAAGCAATTGACCACATTGTAAGTGTGCATTTTACGAGTTTGTTTTATGTGTATGAGAATGAGAATGTAAATATTGACCTTGTTGACATTAGAGAGAGCTCAAGCATGTACCTGCTATGTTTTGCAGCTGGATGAATGTAGGGCTGTAGATCGCCCCTGCGAGCCGCTTCACCTGTATTTCCCCTTCTGGTTCACAATAATATTAATATGCACAATTAAACATGTTTTTTTTTGCTCTCTGCTCTTCCCCTCAATCATTTTTCCAGGCAATATTGTACGGCCTAAAATAAAAAGAACGGAAGGGAAAAAATCTGTTCATAAATAAGCTCTTGCCATTTTTGAACATAAATGTTCCGGAGGATTTTGATCATTTTATGATCCTTTCCGTCTCTTTTACATTTTTATTAAATAATCAAACGGTCATCAATGAACAGCATTGTTTGTGTTTATTTCTATTGAGTGTTATTTCTTTCAGAAGATTTGTTTGTCTCACTCCTCAAACCCGGAAGCAAAAAATAAAACCAAGATTCATTTGATCCGGTTTCACCCCAGGGCACAGCCCAGAGAACAAACACTGAACTGTACCAGCCACCAAATGCAATTGACTTCATGTCATTCATGTCTTGAATTGACGTTTTCATCTTTTGAAATGTGTTATAAAGAGACAAACCCACCACCATTATTATTCATCATTCACTTATCTGCCGCGTGCGTGTCTGTGCATTGTGTCTCACTCTTTAAGGGCAGACCTAACCCGTTGTCTTTCATGTCGGCAGCTCACAGCGGGACGCGTTGACCGGCGAGTCTATATGAAGACCATGAGGGAGTACGTGAGCTGGCTTTACTATCAGTACCTGCTCATCACCGGCATCTATGTGCTGGAGCCGTGGGAGAAGTTCATCTTCAACACCGTCCTGTTTACCATGGTGGCCATGGTGGTTTACACTTCTTACGTGTTTGTGCCCATTCACGTGCGCCTGGCGCTGGAGTTCTTCTCGGGGCTCGCGCGAGGCCATCAGGAGAGCACTGTGGCTCTCATGAGCTGAGCGTGGATACAGCTTCTTTACTTAAACACTCAAGAACTAACAAGCCAGATGACAAGTTCCCCAGTGCATGATATCAGCGGTCATCTGTGCACTGCGCAACATCTTGACCCTGATATCTGTCATCAATCTGACTTGTTTTGACTATTTGCCCCAATGCAAATGAGGAGGTCATTTATTATTACTGATGCTGGTTTGTGCGTTTAGTCATTTTGTAAAACTCCGTCACACAGCAGGTTTTTTAAATGTTTGCCTGATTTGATGTGATTGTTCTGTCCCCAGGTGTGGATGCAGAATAAAGGCCACACAACACAATGGGCCTCATTCATGAAACATTCACAAATATATGAGTAAATTCCCAGTAATTTGCCTGCTAAACAGACCTTCCGGAAAACTTTCCTCCGGATTCACAAATACTTCGTTAACGTCAGATTTCATAGTAAAATGTGTGTACGTAAAGCTGTAAAATATCTTGTTGTTCACGCCTGACGATCAAACTGCGTTCACTTGCTCTGTGCTGATCTCACACATGATTTGCTTTCTCGTGTACTTTTAGCAGCTCGTGTCACTGTGATGTCAGAACTTAAGATATTATACCAGAGTGGCATCCGTGTTTTTTGGAAATAAACTATTTTCACATCATTTCGGTGCTGTTTTTATACAACACTAGTCTACGTTTAGAGAAGGTAAGCTTTCGTTTTTGAACAGAATATGTGTGCAATGTGCATCTATTTGAAACTGAGAAGCGAGCAGACTGGTTTTCCAAGTGCTCATTTATGGTGTCCTCAGGGCTCGTCTAATGCATTTCTAACAATCCGGTTTTCCCTCCTGGATTTCTAAATACTTAGCAAACCCGTCATCAGACAATAGATCAGTTATGAGCTGCACCCTCGTCATCTTTTGGAGATTTTCGTTGTTTGATCACGTACAGGAGTTTAACATTTTTCAATCCGGTGACGGAAGCAACAGCGTTGGCTAATGATGTCATAAGCGTGCGTCCACGCGGTTGGGAGCTCGGCTAACGGAAAAAGGCCCTTTTCACAATGACATCACTTAACTTCTGCCTTCTCGCAAAGCAGTGTATTATGACATCCGTCTTACAACAAACAAGAAGAAGAAAAAGAACTTTGCCGTCGCGCTGGAATTTAACAACAGTGACAGAAAAACTGACGGAACACTTATTCAAGTACTTATCCTAGCACTTTTGCTAACACAAAAAGAAAACAAAACACGTACCTTCATAATCAAACAGTTACTGTTCAACAAATGATTTGTATCCTTTATCGAGCTTTGATCTTGTCATAAGCGAAAATGTGTCTGCAAGATGCTGTACATCATCTAGCCGTATTTGTGGCAGCTGTGCAAGGGACTTGGTAAACTCCATTAGTAACGATACACTGCTTCGCGGCAGAACGGAAGAAGCGTGACGTCATGTGAAAAGGGCCTATACTCGCTTCCCCGAAACAAGACTTTCAGACTCGTTCTATGCTAATATGTGCCGTCGTTTAGGCAAAGCATTTGTCACCACTTTCATTGCGAGAACGGGAGCCATGAACTGGGTTTTTTACTTAAAAGTGGTGCTTCCCAGACCGATCACTGTATGTCACAAACCACTGTGAGAACAGACAGCTCCACATGCTTTCAAATGGCTCTTGCGATACGTTGGTATAGTCTGTGCAGTCGAACACACCTCTTGCCGGTTGGCATACAGGTAGCATCGTTTAAAGTGAATCACTTTTATGTTACAGTTCAATTTAAGGGTGCAAAGACTGACAATACTCTTGAAGAAAATATATTTTCCTCTAAATGAACTATCAATAATATATTCAATAATTTAATCTAGATTTGGAAATACATGGAGTGGTATATTAGTAAAAAAATAATATATACAATATATTAAATAATACATGAAGAAATGAAACATAAATTAATAAATGAAGTGCATCTATTTCTAAATATATGTATTATATTGCATTATATATTTTTGTTTCATAATGGTAGGAATTTTGTAATGGATAATGAATCAGTATTACAGGGTAACCACTTTACTTCATATTTATTTGCTTTTACTTTTGTGCTCTATGCTCATTTGTATGCAGACAATCTCTTTTACTACTACAGCACAAAATTGTATACAAGGTATTTGTTCTCAAAATACACCAGACTGATACATTTACCTTAATAATGTACATCTTTTTTTTTTACTGGGAAGAAGATTCATATATCAAACAGTGTTGTAATTTAATTCTCGCAATGATTTGTGCGATGTTTCAAATACCCTTAAGAGATATTCTCCATAATATTGCTTTAAATGTATGTCTTTGTATGTAGGACATGTTTCTGTGTGTTGTGCACACCGTGCCCCCTTAAGAGAAATGGCTACATGACGCCCCTGCACTCGTACACTGATGTTTTATTCTGCCCTTTCCTCTCAAGGAAATTCACATATAGGAAACACACGGCGTTCCAGAACATGGTTTTCTGTTTCAATGTTGACTCAAGGTAAACGGTGGAAGTAATGTGTTTAATGAGTGAAACCGTGAGAGGGTGTGAAGCGCTTACACAATAGAGTCGGGAACAGTAAGGCCATCGCCTAGCTACATTCACTCATGTCACTGGATCTGTTTTGGGTTTGATAGAGACTGTCGTCTAAGCAGCGTCCAGCGAGTAACACATAAACCCTCCAGATCGACCGATCAAACACCAGTCAAACTCTTAGCATAAACCATCTGCTTCACTACCCTCCTCTGATTCCCGTTACTTTCTGTCACTCTAAACTGCACTTTAAAATATGCTTAATTATTTCAATGTAAAAAAATGATGCATTCAAAAGCGCAAAGGAGAGAAGGGGTCAGACAAAGACCTGTGGACACAAGTTTCTCACACATGCTGCCTTCATTCAGTTAAGGAAAGAATTCACGCACCAGAGGAGTGTGTGTGTGTGTGTGTGAGTGCGTGCCTGCTTGTCTGTATTTGTGTGTGTGAGAGTGCGTGCGTGTGTGTATGTATACTTGTACATCTATCTTTATGAGGACCAGTTTGAGTTTTAGACCCTCAGAGTGAGGACTAAGAGAGTAAGGTGAGGACATTTTGGCCGGTCCTCACTTTCTGAGACCCCTTTAAAGGGCTGTTTGAGGGTCAAGACCTGTTTTTAGGGATTTAGGTCATAATTAGGTTTAGGGTTACTGTTAGGGTCATTGCCTGGTTGCATAAAGCACCTTAAGTGTAATTTTCCCTTAAGTTCTCCCTTAAGTTTCTCTTAAGTGTTACTTAAAGGAAATTCTAAGGGGTTTTTACGTTTCACTTAAAAAAAACCTTAAGTTGATCATTTTCACTTAAGTAATGCCTTAAAAAAAAGTGTTGCATAAAGCCCCTTAACGTCAATTTCCCTAAGTATTACATAAGGGCTGAAAAACGCAGCCTAAAGTGTTTGACGGACAAAAATGGCTGGGTTTATGGAACTCGTTGAAGAAGATTATGTGCCAAGGCGAATATTTCGCGACAGGGAAAACCCTTTGGATCGTCTTAGTGATGAAAAATTGTTGGAGGATTATCGATTTAATCGTTGCGGGATATTTGAAATAGTTTCCAAAATTGAGGGCGACCTTGACCATGTTACGCAGCGAAGTTACAACTGTTAATAGCGCTGCGTTTTTATGCAACTGGGAGTTTCCAGTCGGTCGTGGGAGATGTTTTCCACGTACACAAGTCTTCTGTCAGTAAGGTGGTTCACCAGGTTGCAGGGCAGCTCACAGCCAGTGTAGGAGGGATGGAGGAGATACAGTGGGTCGGGTTTGGGTGCAGGCGCTGATTCGTATCCGTTCGTATTTGGGCTCTTTGCCGTCATTTAACCAAACTGTCAAGTTTCCATCTCGACGTGAACAAGAGATCATTCAAACCATTCAAACCAGTTTTTTTCGGAAAGGAGGTTTTCCTCGAATAAGTGGTGTAATTGACGGAACACACATCAGAATACAGGCGCCCCGGACACACAAAGATCAGTATGTCAACAGAAAAAACTACCATTCAATAAATGTGCAGTTAGTTTGTGACCATCTGTGCAGAATTACAAATGTTGTTGCATCATGGTCCAGGAGTACACGACTCTAGGATTTTGGCTGAGAGCAAGATTGGGAGAGATTTTGAAGCTGGAATGCGTACTGGTGTCCTACTCGGGGACATTGGTGACCCCTGTTGACCTTGGCTCATACAACAACAATGCCTTGACTCACACAAAGTCGATAATAGAGAGGACCATCGGACAGCTGATACGCAGGTTTCACTGCCTCCACAGCGAGCTGTGTGTCGAGCCTCAAAGGGCTTGCAAAATGATTGTAGCCTGTGTTGTGCTCTTCAACATTTTGAAAGAGGAGAATGAGCACGAGGAAGAACAGAGTCCTGAAGAAGTGCAACCGATCCATGAAGATTTCCAGCAGGCTGGACATGCTGCCCGTGATGCCGTCGTCAATGCATTCTTTACTTAGTGGCCCTATAGCAACATTAGTAATTGGTGTATGATTATTAGTATTAAGTAAATATTTAAGCTAATTATCGGAGGAACCGTTTCAAGTAGGGCTAATATTAGTGATGTTTAGTATTATTAATAGTAGTAGCAGTAAAAAGCAATGTCATTAGTATTATTTATTATATTATTATTTTATATTATTGTTGTTGTTGTTATTATTACTATTATAACATTAAAAACACAATACTTTTCAGATCTACCATACAAAAAGTATTTATTCCTCAAATGGTGTGATTGTTATTTTCCCTTCTCTCTGAAGCTGCAAAAGTTGGTTGTTTAGAATAATTTGATACTGTTCCTGGTTTTCCTTCTCATTCCTTATTTTCTCAATCTCTAGCTGCAGTTTTTCTTTTTGTAGCTGCAGAACCTCTCTCTGTAGTTCCAACACTTCTTCTCTTGTTGGAACTGTTCGCGGTCTTCTGGAACACAGAAGCGGGAAGAAATGAATATTAAAGTTGTTCTAAGTCAAAATGAAAATAGCTTAATACATTAGATATAGATGCAGCAATAACTCCTCACAGCTGTTGTCTGGGCAGGCGCTCTGCTGGCGCTCTGGCGGTGCTGTATCTGCTGTTCCTCAGATGGCTGTAGGTGGAAGTGTAAAAGGAATGTCAGTCATTATGTAATTTTACGTTATATGAATTATGTTATGTTCAATTATGTTAAAACGACCGTGTACAATCTGAGCCACCAGAGATAAGTTTAATGATACATTGTTTAATGTTACACTGATACATATTAACAATGTTGTCTCACTCTGTGATACATTGTTGCGAAAGTCGCAACCCACCCGACGCCTCCCCCTATGGAGTCAACAAGTCTCTGCAAGCGCATTCATGCTGGAGAACCTGTACCGGACAGCCTATGCGCTCTCTCGGCAGGAAACTCCCCGTGGAGAATGGCGACTCCATCTCCGCGCAGTTCGGCTTGATGGGAGCGGTTCGGCAGGACACTGCCTGAACCCCACCCATCCTCGCTTGGGCCTCCCTGACCGAGGGTTCCCTCGGCAGGGACGCCCTAGCGCACAGCTGACCGCGAGACAAAAGGAGAACCCCCCCAGTGAGCCTCCCTGCACAGACCTGTGCAGGGTCAGGGAGGAGTGGCACCAAGTCCCACGAGTTGCGCCGTCCTGGCCCAACCAGACTTGGTTCCCAGACCTGATGGCTCTGATGACAGCCCCCCCCTGACCGATTCCCCTGACGATCGTCCGCAGGGGAAGGGCACGGTGTGGCCCCCTTTCCAGGCCTCTGGATCCTCCATGCCTGGTCCTTGGACGGGACGAGGAGAGTTTGAGCGGCTTGCCGCCGATGGTCCTAAGACCATCCAGCTGGCTAGAGCCCCCGCCATGCAGCTTAGGGCTTACGAGTGGCGTCTCTTCTCATACGGGTGTTCCTCCCAAGGAGAGAACCCACGGAGTTGCCGATCAGGTTAGTGTTGACATTTTTACAACAGAGACTAGAGAGTAACCTCTCCTCGTCCACATTGAAGTGTGTGTAGCCGCTTAGCCGCTCAGCACTATCATGTGGAGGGTAAGTTTCTCGGTCAGCTCGACCTGGTCACTAGGTTCCTCTAGGTGCGAGGAGGGTAAATCCACCTCGCACACCCTTGAGCGTTCGAGCCCCTCGGAGACGCCTCTCTTCCTCGGGTACGATGAAGACTGCGCATCTGACGGCGCTCGCTCCATCAAGAGGATGGGGAACCTCCAGGCTTCCGTGTCCTCAGGGTGCCTAGAATTGGCCCTGGTACTCTCACGTGATCCTGAGACCCAGGCCCAGTTACGTACCCAAGGTTCCCATCATTATTCCGTCAGATGGTGAGCCTGCAGGCGCTCCCCTCCGGGAGGAAGACCCAACCTCTACGTGCTGTGTCCTACGCGCATTCCGCGTGGTTTCATGACCGCACACAGAGCCCTTAGAGCTCTGAGCAGCCGTTGTCTGTTCTAGAGACAGCCCAGGGGAGGACTGTCTCCAACAGAGTTGGCATGCTGGATTGCGAATGCCATTTGGCGTACCAATCCTCCGGTCAAGGCCTACTTGTAGTGAGAGCCACTCCTCACGGTGTGGCCTCCTCGTGGACATTGACCAGGGGCGCCACTCTGGCAGACATATGCAGTGCTGCGGGTTGGGCTATGCCCAGTACCTTCATGAGGTTTTGCAACCTCTGAGTGGAACAGGTGTCAGCCCGCGTCCGGCAAGGATAGGGGCCGGCATCTGGCCTGGACGTACGCCTGCGAAAGCGCCTTCTCCCCTCTTCAGGTGAGTAGCGTGCGCTATCAGCCTCCCTACTATTCCCCCCCTTAGGGTGAAGTATAGGCTTCCATCCATCATTAAGCATGGCATTTGGTAACAGATCGGGGAGCGATCTGTTGGAACCAAGTCCAGTACTGGTAGAGTCACCCCTATTCAGGCGGACCCCTATACTTGGACTAGTGCCCCATACGTAGTGACTCCCCTGCAGGGTAGTCCCGTATGTAGATTCTTCACGTTTTCCCCTATAGGCGAATCTGTGACCTCCCCTCCGGTGGCTCTCCACCGAGTACGCTGTCCCCCGAGTCGGGTTGACACATTCCTGCATGCGCTCTCCCCAGGGGAAGACCATGCCTTTTACCTCCACATGTACCTCCCCACGTGGTAGGATGTGGGCTCCGCAACACACTCTTCATGAGAGTAGTGTTTTTCCCAGTGCGGCCCGGAAGGAACCTCGTTACAGGGGTAACGCCACCTTCCGTGATGACCGTCAGTAGAAGCTTCTTAGTATGTCTGATACTGAATCCACTGGAAGATTACATCTCGCGATAGCGCTCAGTTGACTCGCTAGCCCGGTCACTGTCGCTCCGCTGGAGATCGTAATGCGGCGTAGTGCCGTGGTGTGTAGATACTTCCCAGTCGTCTCTCAACACAACGTCGAGAGACCGACTGAAGGGGAACGTCTCGGTTACGTATGTAACCTCGGTTCCCTGATGGAGGGAACGAGACGTTGTGTCTTCATGCCACATCACTGCGCCGACCCGCTGCAGTGACCGAGAACTCTCTCTCAGGTTCCTCAGCACAAAGGTGAGTGAATGACCGCCGCCATCTTCCTTTTATACCCGTATGCACGGGGCGGAGACTGGCGTGGGCGGGCCATTCGCCAATCCTATTGGCGTTTAGAAATTCCTCTCGGAGATGATAGGTTCTCAAAATCAAACCCCAGTCGTCTCTCAACACAACGTCTCGTTCCCTCCATCAGGGAACCGAGGTTACATACGTAACCGAGACGTTCTCCTCCTCTGTCCAATTTGCCTTCCTTTTTTTGTTTTCTTTATCCATTTTTCAATGGGTTTTGTCCTCCAACTCCCGTGAAACCTCTGCTTGAGTTTGTGTAAACCGAAGCGTATCTATGGCAACGACATCATTTTATAACGGCAAACCTGCGCCGCTGTCGTAAAACACTTAAAGGTTTCCCTCACTTAAGGGAAGTGTTTAAGGGATTTTATGCAACAGCCTTAAGGTATTCCCTTAGATAAGGGGAAATCACCCCTTATGTGTATCACTTAAGGGAAAAACCTAATGTGCTTCATGCAACCGGGCACAGGTACTCAGTTCTGATGGTTAGGGTAAGGGGCTAGAGATTGCATTGCGTCAATGTATGTCCTCATAAAGATAGCTGTGCAAACATGTGTGTGTAGCTCTCAGTCATGCAGCCAAAACAATAGATTTATTTTATAAACAGTTTAAATCTGATTGAGATGATGATGCTGCTCAGCCTCTCATGGCTGACCTTAACTATATGAATATGCTTGAATATTTTAAACAGAACATCAAGGGCCTCATTTAGAAAACGTTGTGTAGAAACCGTCCTAATTTTGATGTCACGTTCATTTTTCAATGTGCGTACGTGTGATTAAATAGACATCAATAAAAGGTGGAGATCTCAAACTCTGATTCTATTAATGTCATTGATATATGAAAGAGCACCTGTCAATGTCTAAATCCTTTACAAGCGGCAGGAATTACTTATATTTCCAAACACCTGCAGCACTCAGACAAGTGCGTGCGTCTGCTCAGACCCTGATGTGCTGCTAAGCACTTTTCCACGTCAAAGACCGTTTTTATAAATGTGAACATTCTCTTGGATTTTTGCCTACACACACTCTACGATCAAATGTGTGTGTACGCACGCTTTATAATGTAAATGAGGCCCCAGGTGTGCTGTAAAAACTGTTCACACGTTTGAGTGTATATAATACATGTATGCATTTTCTGTTTGAAAGAGACAAGTAAAGGTTTGCTATTAAGTGCACCAGCTGCCTTTTTATCATTTATAAATTTACATTTACATTTACATTTAGACATTTAGCAGACGCTTTTATCCAAAGCGACTTACAAAGAGTTTAGGGAGCAATAAGCGATATGTCATACAGGAGCCATAATACATTAAGTGCCAATTCAAAGTTACTGGTTTCAACAAAAGCTAGACCACCACCTGTTGTGAGAAAGGGTTAGTGTTTTTTTTTTTTGTCTGTCAAGTATTCACAGAGGAGAAATGTTGTGAGAGATGTGGGTTGACCGGACAGAGTAAGGAAGAATGTTCCACCAGGAAGGAGTTGTGAATGAGAATGAGCGGGAGAGCGATTTACTGCCCTTGTGGGAAGGCAATACAAGGCGCCGCTGGTTTGCTGAACGCAGGGATCTTGATGGGGTGTAGTAGTGCAGGAGGGGTGTGAAAGTAAGCCGGTGCAGATCCAGTGATAGTCCTGTAGACAAGCATTAGTGACTTGAAAATGATACGGGCTTCAACCGGTAGCCAGTGGAGAGAGATGAAAAGGGGAGTCACATGATCCCGTTTGGGCTGTTGGAAGACGAGGCGTGCTGCTGCGTTCTGAACCAGCTGGAGCGGTTTGATAGCCTTTGCAGGAAGACCAGCAAGGAGAGCATTGCGGTAGTCCAACCTTGAGATTACCAGGGCCTGGACAAGGAGTTGTGCCGCATGCTCAGTGAGACAGGGTCTGACCTTTCTAATGTTGAATAAGGCATATCGGCATGACCGTGTTGTCTTTGCAATGTGATCATTGAAGGACAGCTGTTCATCAAATATGACTCCGAGGTTCCTGGCTGTTTTGGAATGAGTGATTGTGGTATTGCCAAGATGGATGTTGAGATCGTGTTGGACCGTAGGGTGTGCCGGAAACACGAGTAGTTCTGTCTTGGCAGGGTTCAGCTGGAGGTGATGCCCTTTCATCCAAGCTGAGATGTCCTCGAAGCAGGCTGTAATGCAAGAATTTACATTTCATGGCACGTTTTTATCCAAACAAACTGTTGAAACAAATATTATTTTGTTTTAGCTTCTGCAGAAGGCATATAGTGCTTTAGTTTTCGGCAAAAATATGAATCACAGGACGCGTTTTTATGCAGAAATGCTTACCGCATCATCATGACAGTTCATGCTCATATCAGAAAACTTCAGAGATTGACACTTGATGACACTATGAAAAGCTGTGCCTGAATTCAAGACACTAGAACTTCCACAGTTCAGAGCAACAACATAAACAAACATCGTGGCCCAAATTTAACTTCCGGTATATTTCTGCAAAGAATAAAGTCCCTGCAGATCATTTCTGAAAACAAGCAAAAGAAAACAGGTGATTACTTTAGCTAGTAAGTCATAACTATGGCTCGCCAGGCTTTGTCACAATGTTTCCACAGACACAGAGTTACACAGTAACTGTTATCTAAAAACAGTAGTGGGCGGTTTCCCGGACAGGGATAGACTGAAATAAATGTAAGAGCTGTCAAAACTAAAAACAACTCGCACTGATATATCTCGACATACATCAGTGTCTTTGTGTTGTCTCAAAACGCACACAAGTGATGTTTTAGTAAGGTGTGTTTGTTAAAACTACTTACATTTAAAGCCTAGTCCTGGTTTAACATAATCCCTGTCCTGGAAACCACCCCTAGAATAGACAGGTACACCAACAGAACCACTAAACCAAACAAAGGACACAGGGAAACGGGAGCGAATATATAGAGTTCTGATGAAGATGGTAATGACTAGTGAAATGGATAGCGGTTGATTCGTACGGATCGTGCTCTACGGTTCGTGATTCATGTGATATCGGATTATGTAAGGGATAATCCACAGCTAGCCGTGTGTTAAAGGGTTTTAATGCAGGGCCTGGAGGCCAAGTGGTTGCCTCCGAGTAGTGCATCTTCAAAACTCTTAACTGCTGATATTATAATAATAAACTAAGTTGAGCATCAACATTAGCTGACGGGACTGTGACATTACCCCCCACTGGTACGACAATTTAATAGGGTAGTTTGCACTGTAAATTAATCCTACCTGTTTATTTTGTTGATGTGATTTAGATTATATTAAGTTTTGCCCTGCGGTAGAAACATCTGACATGAAACGACAATTCGTCACCGGCACCTGAAGTCAGGGAAGACACGAAGGTAAAGCCCACTCTACGTATAATGAAGAATTCTGAAATCGTTTTACTAACTTTTCAGCAATTCCAATTGTTTTAGTCATCCCATAATTTCAGATCACTGTCTGTAATGATGGCATAAAATCTCTTTATCAGCTATAATATAATGCCACTAATATAAGATTTTAAGAGTTAATGTCATACTGTATGTATGTTCGAACATTCTGTTACACCATATACGTCTTTCAGCAAGCATAAATCATAATCATAACATATAGAAGAAAGACGTAAAACACACGCAAGATTTTGACGATATCACTGTATTGAATGCGAAGATACAATATGTCACATTGCATTATTCAAACTTGAGAAAGTTGAAACTTTTAAATGGTTGAGTGCTTAGATCATCATTTCTAGTTTGTTTATAATTATAATATATCTGCCTATGTCTGGTGATTTGAGAGTAATGAAGCTGATGTTCCTATGACAACACTGTGGATTCTTGTGTGAGCATGTGAACCGTTTGCTGTTGAGTTTGCTCAGTCTGAAAAGTCGGCGAACTACTGACTGAAACGACAATTTTTTTGTGATCTAGTATTGCCATGTAAAAGAAAAGGTTGTGGTGGACAAATGATATCTTGTATTACAAACAAGTAGGGATCGAGTTTGAATCAACTTTGGACTTGGCAGTTTAATCCGTCCAATAATTACAAACGCCTTGAACCTTGAGTAGCAGTATATCTGAAATATCACTAAATGGGCTGCGTTTCTCTTAGCGCGCAACGAAGACCTTAACTCAAGTTATACCTTTTCTAGGCGTGTTCCCCCGAACTATACCTTTTGAGGTTACTTAAGGTAAACCTTCTTAAGTGCGACGTTAGGTTGATATCGATGCCTCGGGAATCGATTGTTCGCTCTACCTTGCGTTATAGAGTGGGTAAAGTATTAAGAAAATGTATTATAAAGAAACTCTTTAGAAATAGTAGAAATTGCATTTATCAGGGCTCACTGAAATAGTATAAATTAAGAAAGAAATGTGTGTGTGTGTGTATGTATGTATGTATTTATAATTTTGCAAGTGTCCTTTCTGCGTTAACCAGCTACATTAACTGGCTGTTTGGCTTCGCTTGTTTTTGAAAGGATCATTTATATTCTCATAGTTTGCCATCATGTGTTAATGTTCTCCATGATCTGTGTTGATTCACATTATATTCACATATATAAATCACTCATTTGTGTATAGGGATAAGTGTCCCATACAGAATGCCAATATGCCCCGCAATGGCTTGGAAGCCTTGATGTGCCTCCATCCCGTCGTGCCTGGAAATAGGCATACGTATGTAATCGGTGGCATGATGGAGCAGGATGTTTGTGAACGCACCACCAAACCGAGGTCTTTCTCAGCCCATATTCATCCCCAAACACCCCCAGAAAACTCCCCACGGCATGAAAATGAAGAGTCTCGACAAAGTTGGGCCAACAAGATGCAAGAGCTGCAGAATTTGCTCCCGTGGCAGGCTAAATTTGAGAAGAATTTTCTCTTCTGACATTGTGCAGGGGACAAAAATGTTCTCTAATGAAATTGTGCAAATACACTAACTGGCTCCGCAGACGGCGCCGTCTTTGATTTAAGACAACTGTCTCGCTGCCATAGTTTGACCAAACTCCCCATTACATTCATACCCTTTATATAGACTATACGCCTTTCCCGTCAAATGGTTTGCCAGCTGATGTGCCTTGGGATAATAGGCTGTAATTAAAAACGCTAACAACCATCAGTGTTTGACAATTTTATTCATGAAAACACTTCAATAGCCTACACTGAGTGTATTAAACCCAAGTATTTTATTTGTAAAAATGGGGCTCAGCTGGGGCTCAACACCTCTCTGTGCAACTGGTTGTTGGACTTTCTGACCGGAAGACCTCAGGCAGTACGGGTCGGCATAAACACATCCAACACCATCACACTGAACACAGGGGCCCCCCAAGGATGTGTGCTGAGCCCCCTCCTCTTCACTCTGCTGACCCACGACTGCTCACCGTCACACAACTCTAACCTTTTCATCAAGTTTGCGGATGACACGACTGTGGTAGGTCTCATTAGCAACCGAGATGAGACAAACTACAGGAGTGAGGTGAGCCGCCTGGCTGGGTGGTGCAGGGTCAACAATCTCTCTCTGAATGTGGAGAAGACGAAGGAGATTGTTGTTGACTTCAGGAGAGCGCACACTCAGCATGCTCCTCTGACCATCAACGGTGCGACTGTGGAGAGAGCGAGCAGCACTAAGTTTCTGGGTGTGCACATCACAGAGGACCTCTCCTGGACTAACAACACTGCAGCACTGGCCAAGAAAGCACAGCAACGTCTCTACTTCCTCCGCAAACTCAGAAGAGCCAGAGCCCCGACCCCCATCATGTGCACTTTCTACAGAGGCACCATCGAGAGCATCCTGACTAGCTGCATCACTGTGTGGTATGGCGCCTGCAATGCGTCCTGCCGCAAGTCCTTCAACGGATAGTGAGAGCAGCTGAGAAGATCGTTGGTGTCTCTCTCCCCCCCCTCCAGGACATCTACAGCACCCGTCTCACCTGCAAAGCCCTCAGCATTGCAGGTGATCCCACCCACCCGACACACAGCTTCTTCAGTCTGCTGCCATCAGGGAGGAGACTGCGGAGTCTCCAGGCGAGGACCAGCAGACTGAAGGACAGCTTCATCCATCAGGCTGTCAGGAAGCTGAACTCCCTCCGTCCTTGCCCCCCCTCCCCTCTTTAACCCCAAGCAACACTGAACTCTGACACTACGACCCCCCCCCCCCTTTACAATCTGTGACCCGCACCAGTCACTTTGTCCGTCACTGCAGCAATGATCTCTACCTCATCCAGCATTGTCTGGAATCTACCTCTTCTGACAGTCTGATAAAAGACTGTTCTTTTTTTCTTGCACTACTCGCATCTGCACAGTATTGTTTTATTTAACTGGTTTGCACTTTATCTGCCATGTGCCTATTGTCACTTTATCTCTCTTTATTTTTATTTTTTTTATTGTTCTACAATGTCCTCATTTGTATATCCATATAGTTTGTATGTACATACGGTTAAATCGTATTTATCTATATTTCAACGTCTACTGTCAGTGTTTAATGTTATTTGTATGCACCAAGGGTCTGAGAGTAACGCAATTTCGATTCTCTGTATGTATGTACTGTACATGTGGAAGAATTGACAATAAAGCACACTTGAACTTGAACTTGAACTTGAAAATGTAAATGTAATACTAAATAGAATTTTATATTAAATTATTATATTAAATTTTATATGTGAAATTTAACTGCGATGTAGAAAAGCTTTTTGCATAGCGGTATGAACCATCAAAGGTGATAAGGTACAGCTTAAGGTATAACTTAAGATCGTAGCGTTAACAAGGTTTCGGGAAATGCAGCTCAGATATGTAAAATTAAGTTTTATTTGAAAATTGTATTGCATAACTGACTTTTATAAAATGATGATTATTTTATTAAAATACGCACCTAGTCATTACTTTAGCAACTTTTTGGACAAACCTTAAGTTTTTCCAGTAGCCAATTGTGCACATAGTTGTAATGGAGCACATTTAATACGTTGTTGGGAAACAGAGCACAGAATGATTTGACATTTCGTTGTGACAAGTCCAGAGTGATGGACAGGAACTCTTTGATGACTACTGCAGTGCTTCTCAAAGTGTGGCCGCACTAACAATCCTTCATAAAGAGTTGCATATCGCATTGAACAATGCCAAAAATAGCAAGCGATTGCAGAATAGATTCTTCACGCTGTTATATATAATTGGTGTGTATAGTGTCATACGGCGCTGCGCAGACAGTTCAGTGTATGACATCACAGTAACACGAGAGGGATTTGACAGCATACTCAGCAGTCTCATCTTGAATCGCTCTCGCTGTAAATTGATGTTTATACGCTGCGCCACATAATGTGCATAATGTTGTCCGTTTTGTTTTAGTGGCATACACTGCATGAGCACAACTGTACAAAGTGTCACGTCTACACATGATCAAACAAGTTTGAGAACCACTGGACCACTGTAATGAATAGAGTGGATGCTTTCCTTTCCTGTAGCTCAGTGGTAAGAGCATTCAACGCGAGGTTGTGGGTTGGATCCCAGGGGATGGCAAATACCTATGTATCGCGATTTCTTTAAGACTGCAAGGGAAGCTCAGCTTCCCCTATAATTGTCAAAAAATGAATGGTCAAATATATGTACTATTATGTTAACATTTTATTGACTAAAAATGCGTTAAACACGTTCATCTCGAAGAAAACAATTTGGTTCAGAATCAGCTACTTAGGTCGGCTGACTCGATTTCCTTCTCATTCATTCCCGTAGCGTACAGTGCATTACTCTGTTGAAGCCCAGCGTCCATTGACTTCAATGGGGCTGCTTTAAACAGTTTTTTTCAGCGCTTAGAAACAAGACGCTCATTGGATAATGCTGCGATTATGTCCCGCCCACGGACGCTCAGCGTCTCTGGGATGAATGGAGGAGTGGGCTGGCCCGGACTCCGAGCGTCTGCGTGATGATTGGAGGGTCTGTCATCTCTTTTTAATCCACTTTTATGTCCTAAAACGCTCGTTTTTTGGGGTCGACAGCTTATAAAAACGTATTTCTTGTTTTTTTTTAGCTTGTTTGCTATACACATTGTCACATATCAGCTTTTAGACATTTTTTTTTTAATTTTGTTATAAATCATAAATGACAAGGAGGCGGCAGCTTCTCGCAATGCAAAGAGACGGTTGGTGTGGGCGTGGTCTTCAGATTATGACGCGTATCACTCTGTGTCTCCATTTCCAACTCAGTCCCATCGCGGATTTTGCATGTGTAGTCGAAAGACAAACTGCTGCAACCTTCATCGTATATTTCACACAATTTCACACCACATTCATTGTTTCAGTTTAACATAATTCCCACATTTCCTCCCGTTGAGTTAAATATAACTTGGTACGACAGGGTTACAGAGCATTTTCTTGAAAAGGAACGTAGGGCAGAATTTACATATAAATAAATGGACAATTTTTATGATTTAGGCCGAAAATGAGCTTCCCCTCTTTAAAAGATCAGCAGCCGCCACTGGTATAAATGTATAGGATAATGCAATGTAAGTCGCTTTGGATAAAAGCGTCTGCCAAATGCATAAATGTAAATGTAAATGTAAATGTAAATGTATGTAAATGGATGCCCATTCGTCTTAACAGCAGGGCCTTTCACACAGTTAGTTTAGTCTGAAACAGGGCAGAGTTCAGATTTTCAAGTCTTGCTTCCATGTTTATCATAGTTCCATAGTCCATCATGTCATGACCTTTGGGTTACAGGTCCGATTCTCTAACCGTTCGACCACTGGAAGTGATAATCGTTCTACGGGTGTTTATTATTTTTCTGTTAAACACACTCCTATGAAGTACTTCCAGATCAGTCAATATCAGTTGAACTGAATGAGGTTATACTGTATACTGTCCACCACTGAATAAAGATCTAACAACAAACTAAAGGACAGGTGATTTCCATTGTCTGAGAAGAAATAACTATTATTATTTACGGACAACATAAACACAACGGCAAACGACATGAAACAATCAGAGGGTTAAAGATAAAACACTAGGCTGTTGTTTTTGTTATTTTCATGGTTCTTGATGACCCTGTTACCACCTTGGGTGTGCATTATTTTTGTATTTTGCACACTTCCGGTTTCATCCAGATACAAATACAAATAATGTTGAAACTGATACAGATAAAAATCAGTTTGGGATGGGACAGGGATTAGATGAAACCAGGACTAAATCGAAGTTAAATTAGGATATTTAAATCTGTTTTAAAAACATGCATTACAAACATTTCTTTGTGCATCTTGAGACAAAACCATCGAACTGATATACTGAAGATATTTGAGTGTATGTTGTTTTCGATCAAGACACCTCTACATAGCATTATATCACTGCCGTGAGGATAAAGATGCTGATTTAGATAAAGTACCTAGCTATCCACTGTTAAAACAGTATGTTCTATGTAGTATGAGTGGGAGTAGTACGAAGACATTTTGGACGTACCGGATCCGCCATGTTTTCATTGTCACGTGACCGGTATTCTCTTTGACCTATGACAGAAACTGCAAAAATAACGCATGTAGGCATTGCTTAAAGCATCATGTAATCGCAAGAAAAATTGACATTCCCCTTACAGTTTTGTGCTATTTTTCATTTGTTAACTTTGGCATTTGAGTTGCTCAGCTCCCGTGGCTTCATGGGGAAACATTAGTGTCCATCCAATGCTCACTCACAATCTCAGCAGAAGCAGTAGACCATCAGAGTATTTCTCGCCTGCTGGTTTTGGCATACTGAGGTTTTGGACAAAGTATTTGTGACTCATACTGATTTTCACCTACATAGTGTGGCCCGAATTAAGTGATGAACCGGAAGTGAGACATGAGGAAATCAGCAACAGTCAATACTAATGGAGTGGCTCCATCTAGTGGTGGAGTGGATGGATAGGTGAAGACCTAACCATTTTTATTCATAAAACCATTTATTTAATCTTTCAATTATAATCAAATGAAAATACACATGTAACTTACAACAAAATATTTTAATTTATATAACATTTATATATTTGAAAACACATAGCAAAATGTAATTATACGATTGTAAAAACTTTTAAATCACAATTAGCCTTGTTATTGTAACATTCAGCCTTATTGGTTGAGTTACGAAAAATTACGAAAGGAGTCAAATATTACTATCGAGGAGGTTATTATCCCTATAAAGTGCCTATGAGACTTCCCCCCCAAAATCTGAGATTTTACATTTAACTTATTATTTGTTGTATTAAGGAGACCTTATGCTGTTAGAAATAATATTCGTCAAGCTCCCACACTTCTCATCTATTAAACTGCAAGCAGACACCATATGCGCAAACTATAAAAGATGTCCGCCCTGTCATGGACAAATTCAAAGTAGAATAAATCAAAAGGATCATCATCAATACACACACTGATGCCAGTATTGCCAAAAAAGTTCATATCATCCACTCATTGTTGCATCTTCAGTTATATTATGTGTCAAAACTGTTGCATTATATGATATTTAATATTATATGATACTTGTTGAAAGGGCGGACAATTTGTGGCTAAAGCTAGCATTTAATGAACACGTGGTGTAGGCTACCTGCAGTAAGCAAAGTGATTTACTGTTGAAGCTGACTGTGCACCTTTAAAATATACATTTTGATTTCTGAAAAGTTTTTATATGAATGAATATATCACTATGACAGGGTGGACATGTTAAGCTTGACAACATCCAATATGATGAAAAAACAGATGTTTTAAGGCAAAATGGGGAAGGCATATCACCGAGTACATCAGTTGGTTTTTTAAAGGCCATTCGTCCCAAAATGACAGGGTGGACAGCAATTCAGGGACACACGCAAAATGCTTAAAATGATCATGAAATAGAATATTCATTTTTTTTTTTATGTTATATCAAATAACTGATATACAAGAAACCTAATATGATTTTGTTGTTTTTATTGTCCTTAAGTATTTTATTCGTTTATTACACTCAATGAAGTTAGCTGAGCAGTGTGTGGGACATGCCAAAATCACATAAATCGAATCAAAGAAATTATGAAATTATTTAAAAAAACATTTTAAGGATTACACAAATAAACCTGCTGCATTTGGATCCGGTTCCCTGCAGTCTGCCCCTTACGTGACAGAATCCAAGCAGACCGGTTTATCGAAACCTTCAAAATGTATATCCACAACATAAGTGATTACACAGAAACCCTTTCAGGTGGCCCTTATGAGAATGATCAAATGTTTTTCAGTCAGTCAAACATAGAAACAAACCGGTGAAGTCTTTTATTGGGTTAGTTGAGGCAATGCAGAATGGCACCACAGCTTTTCAAATGACATCTGAACCTCAAAGTAACATCACTGAAAGAGTTCACGGACAGAGTGCCAATCTGCATTCATGCATCCGTCATCATGTTGGCTCCTTCTCCACCGGTGGCGTCGCTCAAACTCAAATCCTCCAACATCTCTGTCAGAGAGATCCTGGGAGCCCCGTCATCATCGGTGTCGCTCTCCACCGGGATCTTTGACGTGTCTGTACAGGCACAATCACATGAATGTCAGAAGAGATTGACTAGCCAATCATGTGACATCAATCATTCAATGATCAATGCAAAAATAGCGCTTAGGTTTTGTGGCGCTTTAACATTGGTTGCAGTGAAATGTACATTTTCATGTTTCAAGCTGTTTGAATTGACATGAGTTGATTTTTTTTAACGAACCGGTAACTTGGTTTAATCATTCGTAAATATAATATCATACGTTATTAAAATATTAAACTGCCCCTCTCAAAATGATTTGCAGTATCCGGGTTAAAGGGTGTTATTAGTTTTGAGGAATGTCGCGACTGGCCAATCAGAATCGAGCATTCAAATGAGCCGTGTTATATGTAATGTTAATGAACCACCCTGATAGCACACATACGTCTGGTTTACGTCTATTTGACGTCTGCATTTACATCTGCAAGACATCTACAATACATAGTTTGCTCATCTGCAATATGTCTCGAAAATGTCTGCTGTCATGACATCATATAGACCTCTAGAAGTTGTCTGTAAGATGTTTATGATTTAGAACGAATGTAAAGCTGCTCTTTCTAAGATGTTTAGCAGATGTTTTTACACAGCAGATCTCCAGATCTTTAGCAGACGTATTACAGACGTCTCCGAGACGTATTGCAGATGTTCAAACTATGTATTGCAGATGTAAATGCAGAAGTCAAATAGACGTAAGCCATATGGATTGTGCTATCTGGGCAGTTTAGTAGTTTATAAAACACTTTGATACGCTGATGTGAGCCGAGCATAAAATATAAACTGATGTATTAAATATATTTAAATGAGTAATGAGCATTGTAACAGTGTCTTCTGTAGCGGTCACTTAACCCTGCGGTGAAGCAGTTTTTAATCTTGTGATTAAGAGCATTGTTCATTTTCGAATAATTATTGCAGACCGATATTCGACTAGTCGTGCACACCCTAACCTAAACATCAGACATTTAAAGTTAATTATGAATAAACATGTAATTATCTGCAGAATATCCCTTAGAGAACATCCTGTTTAACATTATTTAAAAACCTCCCTGCAACATTCTGGAAACATTTTTGGTTTTTATGATTGCAAACTTGGAATGTTATGATTTAAGCCCAAACAGGACCCAAACGGTAAGGTTATGTAAAAGTTCTGTGTTTGCTGGGAACTCAGTGAGAACACGTATGCGTGAGTGTGTGTTTACCTCTAAAGATGTTGATGTTTTTCCTCAAGACGTCATCTTCCTCCAAGTCTTCCAGGAACTCATGATATTGTCTACAAGAAATGATTGTCCACCAATCATCAAACAGCACAATAACAACATGTGGATTCCTTTCTACTGTTTATTCTCACAGAGCAGCTGATCTCTGTAAATCTCCTCATAAGCTTACCTCTCATCATCAGAGTCGACCGCTTCTTTCTCTCGGTCCAACTCCTTCAGTTTCCAGATTCTGTTCTTCATACGCTTCACACGATCGTAACTCTTCTTTATCAGCACCTGAACATCAGCAGCACATTCATGAACATGCCACATTTACCCTCGTTTTGTTTCTCAAAGACTACGTTTCGTTTAAAAAATAGATTTGAAATGTCAATTTATGCTTTAAGACTACAGTCATATGTGAACTTTGGTTTACAACAATTAAAGAAATTGTGTTAATTCTTAAGTCAATACAAATTTCAACAACAAAAATACATGGTGATCATAAGCCTCCGTTTAGATTTCTTTACCTACTTTCTAATCCTTTCTTATGCTGGTCAGGTGTGACAACAGGTGTGACTATTTTTTGGGATCATTTACCCTTTATGAATTACGTGTATTATTGTTCACACTAAGCGACACACAATTTCTAGCGGTTGTCTGCGATTTATTATGCGCAGCTCTTCAGTGAAGTACGTTAAATGCTGCTGCATATGTAAGCCAGAGGGCGCTCTCACACAAACTCCAAATAGACGCCGCAGAAGAAGTACCACAACACGCGTAGATCCAGGATACGCTAATGGGAATCTTCCTATCACTGTTCTCCTCGGGTATTCTCACAATAAAAAGTATATTTATAATAATGACGTTTGATGGGTGTTGCTTTTTCAAATGCACGTTATAAGCGACTCAAACAGCGCATGAAACATAATATCCTAATCGCTCTAGACAAGTCGATATGTGTTAATCACGATTGAAGGTGTAATTGAATGTGCTGAAGTACACCTGTGCTTGTTCTGTGTGAACGTCCACAGAAGTGACGTGTAGTGTCTTACCACATCAGGGACGCGGTCAGGGTTCATCTTATTGAGAAACTCATCATTGATATTGGCGTTGGCAAAATCAAAGCTAAAGTGAAAACGCAGAGAGTCAGTTCTCATCATCAGCTGTAGGACATGAATGAAGACGTGTGTGTAAGTGAACTGACCCGAGAACCAGATCTCCGATGTTCAGCAGGTGACCCAGAAACGTTCTGCAGTGATACTGATGACCAGAGTCCATATCTGAAGTCTTCTGAACCCAAACCTCAGCTAACATGTGCTGCAAACACACATGCATCAGTATTTACACACATGAATGACATTTTCAATTCTATTGTTCTGGACATTTACAACATTTGCTATTTTAGATGCGCAACATGTTCACGTGTTTTTTGCTATACATGTATATTCTTTAATCTCGGCTTTACCCTGTTGGATGTGAGACCGGCGCCGGCCCCCAGTCTCTGGTCTCTGATGATGTCTGTGTCCATGATAATAAACTCCTCTAACTGCCGCGGGCTACACAGACTGTTGAACGGGTGTCGCCAGTAAGTGTTTGCGTCCACCTCCGCAACTGAAATAAAACACATCACTCAATCATTCCCACCAGAAGCACTTTAGGATGCCGTTTCAATCGCTTAGCACTTTAAGGATTTTAAAGAACTCAATAAATAAAAATAAAAAACGACACCGTTTTTGATTTATTAAGGTCTTTAAAATCCTTGAATAAACTCTGCAAATGGATTCTGCCACTCACCCGAGTCCGAGTTTGTTTCCCGGCAGTGATATAATGCTATATAGAGGTTTCTTGATAAACTTGCACTCAAATATCTTAAAGTATATAAGTTTGATGGTTTTGTCTCAAGATGCACTAAGAAATGTTTGGGGGCGTGGACGTTGGGCCTTTTAATACGACTATGTTAGCTTTAAGCTAAAGATCAATCTAGATGACATGTTTGAATGGAGTGAGAAGCATAACGTACTGTACGGGTGGGGTGGGGTGTAACTCACTCTGTAAGGTGTTGGGGTCAATCAGGTGAATGGAGCTGGTGACCCGGACACACACACACACCTGACCCATGTTACCCAGACTTTGAGCGAGCCGCGGGGATAGACACACCACGTTATCCTGTGAGACACACGCACACAGAGATGAGCATCACATGAAAACTCAATCACTGTGTCTGTTCTGAATTTCATACATTCAACCAAAACAAAGACATTTTTAACGCAATTTTTTCTACTGTGGGAGTCGATAGTGGCCAAGAACTGTTTGGTTATAAAATTCTTCCAAATATCTTCCTGTTCTGGACCAGTGTTTACAGCTTGAGAATTGGGTGGATACCAGAGTATAGATAAGCTTCATGACAAACTATACTGTTATTGACTCTTGCGTTGTTTTATCTCTGTGTATTCAGGTGTTAAATGGCGAATTAGAGGCTGCTGTCTGTCATTTTCCATCCCTGAATGATGTCCGAAGTCTGCTCGACGTATGTGTGATATCTAGGGCCATATGATTTCCATGATGTATTTGTAATCTGCTTGTTTTACGTGTTTATGAGTGAAAGAGCGGCATGGTTGCGCTTGTGGAGCTTTCAGCGGCTGCGTTTCACAACGAGGAAGCTTCCGTCAAACACCTCTCTGCGGCAACCCGTCAAAATAAAAGTCCTTCATTTGAGAACAAGTTACAGCATTGATTTTAATAAATCTGGCCACGGAGTTTATTTACCTACTTAAATAAATTGAAGTAAATGTGCTAGTAAAATTATAATAAAAAAAAAGTACATATCATAAAAAAATATTAGTTGCTCAGAAAAATAGTACTTTTTTTGTGGACCTAAAACCAGAAAGGAAGAAAGAAATACGGTCTACCGGCCAAATAACCATAGTGATGTACTGTAAAGTAAATATGTTGAATTACATTATGATGTGCTCCTATGCACATGCTAAGTGTCGTAAGTGGTATGCTAAGGAACACACACACACACGTTTTGTTATGTGGCATTTTCTGTTTGCTCAGAAGCATTTGTAAACTGCAGTTCTAAAGCTCGGCTGTAATAAAGAAACTTAAAATGTTTAACATCTTTTCACATCATATGTTTTCGCATCAAATTTAGAGAGTAGTATCGATAACAGTATCGATAAAATCTTAACAGTACCCATACCTACTTAATATCCTAATGATTTTTGTCAAAGAAGAAAAATCTATAATTTTGACCCATACAATGTATTTTTGGCTATTGATACAAATATATCCGTGTGACCTATGATTGGTTTTGTAGCCCAGGGTCACATTTAAAAAAAATCTGAATACCAGAAATAGAAGTCATTTTATCAGTCAGCTTGTTGTCCTGAAGGAGTTCCCATCTTTTGACAGATCAAAACCTTTGTTTCTTTCTTTCTATAATGTTTGACCAGTAGGGTGTGTGTGTATCTCCGGTATTGACTAACCCCAAATGTTCTGCACACTGAAAGAATAATAAGGAATCCTCAAGCCTATTCATTATGTTTCAAGTTTGTAATAATTGTCCCGTACTGACAATAAGATATGAAACATCGAGCTCAGAGTAGAAGCGTGTTTACCTTACACACAGGAACAATCTCCATTGAGAATGTGCTTTTGTAGTTGTAGGTATTTGAATGAACATCGTGAGATATGAGCCGCTGAGACGCCTTAGACCTTCAGAAGCAAACAGTTAAACACTCATATCAACATCATCAAGAGGAATGAAAAGTCAAGAGCGCTGGAGAGGTGTCCAGAATGAATGATCGTGGATTTAACTATCATGGTGATTGGCCATACCGGCATACTTCAACTGAACAATCTACTTCAGTGCAAATAATGTCTCGCGTGACTTGTTTAAACGGATCACGCATAAATCCATTTGAGAAGTCAATAGTTATCTTTGGGTAAATGTAATCTGCCTTCCAGAGCAGAGCTTTGCTGTGTAATATACATCATGCGCTCCTGACACGCTGACGGGAAAGACCATGACATGCGTCTCATACCTGCCGGGAACCGTGCACTGCAAGAAATCCATCATCTTCTGAGCGTTCTGCTTGGAGGCGTAGTAAAAATCAATGCCCTCTGAAAACCCAGCAGAGAAAGGTTGATGGGAATTAAAGAGCGCATCATCACATCACACACAAACAGAGAGACGGATGATGGGAAACGCACCGTTGATCTCCTTGATGCGAACCGTGTTCTGATGGAGCTTGTGCTTCAGGATCAGCTGCTCCAGATAATAAAAAGGTTTTCTTGTGGACCGTCTGACAGGACGACACATCATTAATGGCATTACGACATTAGTCTTATGAAGGCTGAAGTAGTTTCGTGTTTAAGTGCGCTCCATACCTTCTGCCTCACTTGCACAACAGCTTTCCAGAAGTCTTTAGCTTCCACTCGATGACAATCATCACACATCTGAGCCAGAATGACAAACTCCACCACAAACACCTGCTGCAGAATGGCTCCGTTCATCACCTGCACAACATCAGTCAACATCAGTCCGGTCACGGCATCTACAGTACACCTCACCCCACGCTGTATAACATCTAGCACACCTCCTTCTGGACGGTCAGCTTCATCTTGATTCTTTTGGAGTGTGGTTCCGTCCATAGGAAGCCAGCATCAATAAGCCTCACCTGACCGCAAGAAACCAAACACAACGTGAGTTTAGAAACGGCTGCGCTTTTACTCCGTTATCATCACGAGACTGCTGTTCGCCATCAACCTTGGCCATTGTGCTTTTCAGTTTCTTCAGACACAGAGCGAGAAGTTCCCTGGACTCCAGAGCGCACTGAATCCACGTGCCGGGAGGCTGTAAATATCTAAAGAAACACACATGCCGGTCAAACCAAAGCCAAGTTCTCTCCATACGAAAACGCAAAGAAGTGCAAGCACGTAAATACCTTTCACACTGTCGGCAAAAATTTACGGAGACCTGCTTGGGAATACCCTCAGAGATGTCCACTTGAGATCTTAAGCAGGCCACGCACATGTTGGCTGGGTTTGGTGGGATGGGAACACCACACGTACAGCAAAGACTAGCAGTGGGGTGAACAACGACCAGACATTTCAATAAAAAAGTCCTGCCTTCCATTAAAAACAGCCACACATCAATGGACATTATCGGTTCTCTGGGGCGGCGTGTGGCGCTTGCCTACTTCAACTTGAATTGAAACTTCGGAGAGAAACGTTCTGATACAGTCGATTTCAGGTTTAATGATTGGTCTAAAATATGCTTTTCATTTCAATCTTTTTTTATTGCTTAAGCATTAAAGTACAATAAACATCGGATGACAATGAAAATTAAATAAAAAAATGAAGAAAAGGTTATAGTACAGTTTTACAGTCTTGACACTTTTTTTGTTATTAATCATCTTTAATGTCTGTATAAGTTATTTTCACAAATAAACTGGGAATTATTATAGAACATTTGCAGTCATGAATCAAATATTGTGCAAGTCAACTCAAAACATACACTATATATTTAGGATTGCAATGGAAGAAATAACGTTCATCACACATTGTTAAATCAAAGTGTAATCCAAACTTCAAAACAAGGCAGTTTGACAGGTCAGGCCAAAATTCCTTGACAAGGGGACATTTGAATCTGATCAAATGAACATGACCAAGATTTTGGACAAATGTGTTGTGTATGTGTTATGCAAAATTATTAGAAGTTCTTTAACTTTGTTGGATATACAACATTTATAACAGTCGGACAACTACACAACACATATTTAATACTCACATGTTCCCTTGGCTGCTTGATGGGGGGGCATGCATGTACTCCATGACTACAACAACACAGCAAAATCAAACCCATGACACAAAACAACGTGATTATAAAAGATCAAAAACATTTCAATCTTTAAACTGTAAAACATTTATCACATACTACACAAAAATAGAGTATTACATAATATAATAATTGAAGTAACGTTCCTTGAGTATTGACTGTAGTAACATTACAGTAAGTTATGTGGTAGTTTCACAGCACATTATTAATAGTGTAACCAGTAAACTATTACCGTGTAAAGTAAGACATTTAGTGGCCCATAAATAACGGACATAAGCCCAAGATATTCTCTGAACTCCCTTTGGAGTGCAAAGTAAAGACCATTAACGCACATGATTATAACAATCGTTCAGTACCATGGTAACTACGCCGTATTACCGTCTGACACCATGTTGACGTCACAGTAGAGTGACGTGAGATTCATGTAACAAGAGTTTGAAGCATAATTGAAATACTCACTGCGCTTGTGATGATTATTGACCTGATCGCTGCACTGTTCTGCTTCTCGAGAGTCACTCCGTGGATACAGCACATGTTTCTCAGCGCTCTGCTGTCGCTGCTGATGACGTCACGACACGCTGACAGCAGTGTCAGGACCCACTGCGGCCCTCCGCTACCCAACACTCGCCTGACTATAAATGAGCATTTTCAACTTTTACTTCGATAACACTAATGATAAAGGATGGCGTTAAGGTCCGTGTTCGTTTTATTCATTTGATATCCTATTCGAAATCAAATAACAAGAACTTGAAAAATGACTAGTTTCTCATTTTTTCGTTTAGTTCACCAAACGGGACATTTGTTTTTGGCCCGATATTTTAGTTTTCGTTTGGCGTTTAAAAAACGGATTTTGGCCTCAATATGGCATTCGTACAAGTGGGCGGTGCTGTAACGCCTCTTACACCCGATTGGTCAAATCGCTCACCATTCTGTACGGCCTTAATTCTGCTCGGCAGAATAAGAGTCACCGCCAGTCCTTCAGTTTAATATAAGTTATTGTACAATGCGACCAACTGCTAACTGTTAACTGTACGTGATATTTAAGCAGAAATATGTGTTGCAATGTAGGACATTTAAGAGATTGCAAGCCATGCAGTGTGCCGTACAGTATTACTTCGACATCTAACACCCCTTTCACAGAGTTAAATCCCAGAAAATTGCTGTAAAATTGCTAGAGAGTGCTGCTTTCAGTGGGATTGACCTAGAAAGGTACCTATTATTATTATTAGTAGTAGTAGTAGAAGTATTAATAAAGTTGCCTGCATCAGAAAGCGCCCTGTGTGAACAAAAGGTAGGAACAATGCTGTAGGGTCCGTATAGTGATGACAAATAAAGTGGCTATAAAAACAAGAGTAATTTATGTCCGTCAATTATTCAAAAAAATTATGAGAATAATGTAGTCTGCAGCTAAACACAGTTTTAAATTTTGAAATGACCTTAAAATGAATTAATAGAAAGCACTTCAATAGGCTTGATCACTTCAACCTTTAAAACACGGCTTATCTGGGTGTAAGCTTCTCTGTCGACACCTAGGCTGATGTTAACAATCTCGACTTTCACCAGAACATTTATATGTGCTTGTTTTTCTCAACAAAAACAATGTCAACGACCTCATCTCCACCCGCGAAAGGGGGTCCCTGTGACCGGCGTTGAACAGCACCCCCACTTGCTCTTCCCCGAAGACCACATCCCCTGCGCCATCCAGCAACTTATCAACATAGTCCCAAAATTCTGCGTTCCCCTGGCGAACACCGCAGAGGAGGCGAGCCTGGTGGGACTGCACAGCGTCCATGCTGCCTGCTGGGTTCAGTGATGGCTCGTTCGTTCTGTCACGAATCGCAGGGGAAGAACCCAGATGCAGGCAGCGGTACGGAGTAACAAACAATACTTTTAATAAATACAAACAAAAACCCATGATGGGGGAAAAAACAGAATAAACTATATTTACAAAACTAATAAAACAAAACTTCTCACAAGGAAGACAAACAGGACAGGCAGATGAAATAAAACTAAATACCAAACATTAAACAAGACTAGGCAAGGCAAGGCAAGGAACATACATCAGGGTATTCCAAAAGGGTATCCACAAGACCAGGTAAGGAGGACACGAAATATACATGGACACCGTACAAAATGAACGAGCACAGGACAATAGACACGAGGGCATTTTATAGGGATACTAACAAAGTATAATTAACAGGGCACAGGTGTCGGGGATGAACACTGATGGAGAGCTAAATGAGGAACGAGAGGGCAGGAACGGTGGGAGCATATGGAAGGCCAAATGGGCCAAAATGCCTCTCTCCACATAAAACAGGGAATCCTGCCATGATTCTGCCACAAGACCAAGAAAGACATGACATGATGAGGAAGAATCATGACAGCCCATATATACATGTATATATATATATTAAACTGAAGTATTTGTCTTTTAAAAAGCAGCACTATGCTACATAATAAAAAACCCAACAGTATGGCTTATTTAGGCCAATTTGGCACTAAATATATAAAGCGGTAATAATAAAAAATCGGGCTTAAACGCCACAAGGGAAATTCCTTCACTGTGACAGCCGTAGTTGTATTACTAAACAAAATATACTTGATGCGAACTTGATGTGCGAGGCCCTCTGGAGGAGATCATGTTTTTTGCTGAGACTTTATGATGATTTATGATGATTCTGAAGTGAGTCTGTTGCTATATTAACCAACAAGCTTTCTTTAGTTAGGCTTTATTATTGCTTTGGTGCTAATAAATAAATGTTTGTTTAAGGATGGGCTGTGTCTGATGATCATGTCTTTGAGTTGAGCAAAAAGCAAAAATTGAGTTGAAGCAAAGCACGTGTATTAAGAATCGATTCGTATTTCCTGAATCAATATTGGTTTGTTGAATTGAAGATTGATTAAAATTTGAAGAATCAATATTTTTAACCCAGACCTATTATAAATGTTGCAGGTCCAAAGATATACCCTAAAGCAGTGTTGGGGAATTTACCCCTTTTAGGGGAACACCTTTTATGTGTAGGGGAATTTACAGTAAAGACCCGTAGACCAGTTATGATGAATGAAGACAAGGAGTCAGGGATGAAGTTAGTTGAAAACGAATAGTTTGTAGTTTTCCAGCAGAAGTCAGTGTCAGCGCTTACGAGGAGTACCACAGGCCACTCTGCTTCACATTCAACACAACAGTAATTATAGTCTAACAGAGATCAGTAACCTAAGTGTTTATGATTCTGATTGGTTAATATCTACAGTACACGTGGACGTCCAGTTTACAGCTTATCTTCAAGTAGTGTATGACAACAGAAGCCCTAGTTTAGGCACAACACGGCTAGCATATCTATACATCCGGTCTTCTACATATAGTCATTCCACCATCAATAACTAACTTCTGTAAATGGGAAACACACACACTGCTCCCTCGAGCTTACTCTCAAACATTTCCAAAACATAGTGATAATATTTACATTCTCACAGCCAGATAGAGCTGTTGTTTTATACTGGAGACAAAGAGTCAATGCCTAAACTGAGAACTAGAACAAAAGACAAATGGTAAAACTATTGTTAATCATATAGTATACATACATTGTACATGTAATTTACTCAGATCACAATAATTATTATGCAGAAAAATATTGATTGAATTATTTATTATTGGAATATAACTGATGAATCATTAATCTATTTATAATAACTACACAAAAGGATGTAATTGAAGCTTAGGTGGAGCTAAGGAATCCACCCCTTCGTATGTTTTTTATAGACGGCGTGCACTATTTCTCCTTAAAGAATGTTCCCAATCATCATTACAGAATGCTGTTTTAAGTGCAGCAATATTCATAAACTTGCACTATAAAATTGTTGCTGTTTAAAGAAAATGATTTGTGATGAGACTCCTGAGATTTGACCCGAGGTAGTTCGGACAAGCGGTAGAAAATGGAATGGAATGGATTTGTGATGAATTGTCTTCATTTTGTTATTTTGTTGAGTCCCTGAGGCTTCTTCTCTGCAGACTCTCAAGCTTCAGATTGAGGAGCTAAGGAGTCATCCCAGGGCCTGGAAAACATATCCAGGCAAATTGAGGAGATTGTCTCCACCATACAGGGAACAGCACACAGGCCAATTTGATTTCAGTCTTCAAAGACACTTTTATGTGTCTGATTTGCACAGGTACACAAGACATTGCATTTTGAAATGTGCTAACCAAGACTCTTTAAACTAAAAGAAAGAAAGGTGATGCTAAAAAAGCAGTGTGGATATTGCTCAGCGAAAATCATGTTTGGGCTATGCATAGATACATGCATTGGTTTGCAAGTTTGTGGCCCTTGTTTAATGGGGTCTTTAAGTAACTGCTCATATTTAGAGACGATAATTGATGACTGCTGTTTTTTAAAACAGTTAAATAGTTGCTGTCCTTCTAAATCCTTGTATGACCAAATTAACTGTTTTTCAGAAGAAAAGGAAAAACTGTTTTTTAATGACGAAATACTGTGTTGGAAAAGTTGACTACAAAAACCAACTGACAAACAAAGGGTGACTAATAATAATTATGATTTATATTATGATAAATATGGGGATATGAGGTTTTGAAAGGACTGCAGTGACGATATGTTTGTTTGCAACAGCTGCAGCTGATGTTGACTTTTTTACATCAGTTATAGAACAACCAGTGTTCTCATCATGCTGCAGGAGTGTGATTACATGCAAGGTTTGCATGCAACAGTGGATGAAGAACTCATAGAAGATATTGTAATTACTGAAGTTGCAGGCCTTTAAATTGTAGAATAAAAAAAAAACTACTAATTTAAGTGGATAAAACTGTGCAAAGATGACAAAATATGCTAGAAAAAGTGGGAGGCAGAGTTATCATTTTTGTAACAATAAACATCAAATGTCTACAAGATCCAGGGTCTGACAGTAAACCTCTTTGCCATTGTTCTGCTACACGCTACAGAATGAATTCAAAACTTCACTGTCACAGAGTAACATTAACATTGTTTTATCTTAAAGCATCAACAAATCTTGCAGCGGAAACTTTATCTATACATTGAAGTGTTTGTGTTTTGCACAGTGTCTGGTTGGCAAAAAATATAAACAAAATTGCTCAAATATTGGCTCATTCACTTCTTTGTTTGTGTATGCATGAGTGGCAGTTTTCATAAAACAAATTGCGCTGTTCTAGGCTTTTATAGGCTGTTATATTTCTGTTTGTGGGTGTTTGTGTGTACATGTTTGTGTTTATGTGTATTAATGTGAGCGCCGGTCACATTATTAGACAAATACAAAAAATCGCTGTGAAATTTTGTCATTCCCATCGTTTCCTATGAGCGGACAAATGTGTCCATGAGGGGTAAGAATGAGCGCATTTCTTTGTACAACCACTTAACCTCTTTAATTGCTGTTGCAGTTTATATATTCACAGATATACAGTACTGTATTATTAAATGAACTTTAGCCACATAGAAAGGTTTATACATAGCTCATAAAACTTTCTAAAGGTTATGAATGTGTGATGCACAGTATATCGTCGCTGTTCTTCCGAAACCTTGGGTTTCAGGAAATTGAAAAAACACTGTACTTCTTAAATGAATAAAGAGTTGACGAGCACTTTTTTTCATAGTTATTTTGGTTAGATATTTGCAAAAGCCAGTGACGAACATAGCTAAAGGGGGGGTGATAATAATATTTTACGGCATAAAATAAAAAATCACAAAACATGGAGATACAAGGTTTCAGAAGGGCACCAGCGATATGTTTTTGTTAGAAGCCCGTCATTGTGTGTTCTTGATGACATGTAAGGCTGTGATCTTCACTGCCAATAGAGCTTCATTACAGGCTTGAGGGATTAAGCTCGGTGGAAGAAGAAAGCCGTATCTTCCACGGTCCTGAAGCTCAAAAGTGAAGGAATATTTAATGCCAAGGTTATACGCCCAGTCATCAGATCCTCCTGGGGCTAAATCTATAACAACAGAAAGACAATGAGAGTTCATATAAAGAAAGAGAAACTTATCTGCAAAGCTTAAAGGATAAGTTAAAGCATTAACCTCTTATAGTTGATTGATTAATAATGGAAAACAAAGGGAAAAAATGCAGTCCAGATAAAAAAACGCCTTAAAGCCACAAATGCTCGTCTTGCACTAGCTCTGAGATGTGCGTCCATCACTTCACGGTGGTAAGGTCACGCGTGACATGGGCGCAAGTGTTTAGAAGGAAGTTTGTGTATTATATGTCTTTGTGTGAGTTTATTGTGTGCATATCCTGGATGGTTCGATTTCCACGCCTACATCACACATTTACATTAAGATGTTTAGAAGACGCTTTTATCCAAAGGGACTTATAGAGAAGAAAATCAGAGCCATTGAAAGAGAGTTGCGTCAACTCTGTTGACTCCAATGGAAAGAAAAATTCACAGAAGTGCATGGATTCTCTCAAAAGCTCCCGGAAGTTTGTAACGCATGGAGCTGTGCCTAAACAGACCGATTGTGACAAACTTTAAACCCATTTAAAGACGTAAGACTTTTAATAAATAAACAAATGAAAGAAATAAAGCATTTAAAGAGAAAACATAGCATCCTGAAACAATCTCAAGGCTCCATGAATCAGGTGACAGGCGAAAATGTTGAACTTCCGTTGTCGCGACTCTCTCTCTCAACGGCTCTGAAGGAAACTAATAAAGCGCTTTGTCAATAGAAGGCAATAATACAATAAGTGCCTATACCAAGATACTAGTTTTCACAAAGCTGGAACAACACCTATTGAGAGAGAGAGCACTAGTTTTTTTTTTGTGGTGCGTGAAGTCATAGACACGAATCACAGAGCTAGTGCAAGATGTGCATATGTGGTTGCTTGTCACGCTTTGTCTCCTCTAGGTGGGAAAATGACACGCATGTATGAAGGTAGTGTCATAATCCTGCCCCACCTTGTCTTGATTTTCTAGTCTTGTGGCAGGGTCGTGACAGTCGCACGTGTTTTGTGTGGAAACGCATGATCATTGTTTGTTTACGATGGTCATGCGTTCTCCAGTCTCGTCTTTGACCCCGCCCCCGTCGTTTCCTCGTTTAGCTTCCCATCAGTGTTTCATTTCCGACACCTGTCCCTTGTTAATTATCCTTTGTTTGTCTCCCTATATAATGCCCTCGTGTTCTCTGTCCCTCGGCGGTTCATTGTTTAAAGTACCTGTCTCGTTGCCCTCGTCTGGAACTTTGTCCTTCCTGTGATCCTGCCCTGCCCTGCCCTGTCCTGTCTTGCCGTGTTTCGTATAAGTTATTGTTTCCTTGAGTCCTTGAGTTTATTCCCCCTCGTGGGAAGTGTTCTGCTTGTTATATTATTAAGAATTCCTGTTTTGCCCCATTGTGGGTTTTGTTTTGAGTTTACGTTTAATAAACTGTAAAATGATTTTTTTTGGTTATTTAGCTGTCTGAGTCTGGGTTCTCTGTCCGCAATCCTGACAGATGGAGTAACATTAGCCGAACTGGGGCGATTTTCTATTGTTTTATCATTCATGACGTGTAGTGGTGTGATTTTTATTTAATCAAACAAGTATTACTTTGTGCTCACACTTAACACGCAGTTTGTATATATCACATAGCAAAAAACACAACACATAACAGGCAGATACAGCTACAGATGCTATGGCTTTGGCTCTCATGTGTCTCGTGACTGGTTGCGTCATTACGTTCGCTTACATTATGAAACGCCATTGGCTGTCCTGCTCCAATTGTGTCACATGCTAAACTTGAGTGTATATGCCACTGCGTACGTCCCTGGAGCACGTTCGTCAGCTACTGAAGCCAACTGTGCTCAAACAACAATTGAAGACTTTGGAATGCAACGCGACCTGTTCGTAATGTTTTTATATATTTTTTGCTGTGTGTTTTAATAAATGCCCAAGGCTGACTTCTGTTTGCTTGTTTTGTGTTTTTTAATCTTCGGGAGGGGGGCAGGTTTAGGGTAGGAGTGGGGTTAAAATATCTCTAAAATTATTTAATATATAAGAACAAATAATACATATTTATAAAACTGCTTCAGTTTTACAAGAGCAAAGAACTGAGCGTGTCATGTTCACGCCTAGAGGAGGCAAAGTTGACACTGACACGTATTTTCGAGTGGACCAGACCAGCGCCTTGGAAGGCAAGGGGGTGAGTAAAAAATCAGGAAATTTGCATTCTGGAACGAACTCTGAGAAGCTTACAGATGGTTTTTGCTCCGGGACCATATTTATAATGATTCCTGTAGTATCTGCGTATTTTTGTCGAGGCTTCCTTAGCCAGTTCAAGCTGTTGACAAGACACAAGAATATGGATATAGAAATGTTAAACACACACAGTTTATACATTGAGTTGTTCATTACACGCACCAGCTCATTGTGGTTTGTAGCTTCATCGTAGGAGCAGGAGTAGGGAAACAGGAGCATCTGAGAGTAGGAATGGATGGAAATGTAAAGCTTCACTGTGTCTTTTTGAGAACGCAGAAACTTGGCCACAGCCTGAGCCTCCGGTTCGGACTCGGGGTACTGACCGCAATACGTGGGATCACACGGATCATTGGACGCACCCTTTGCTTCATAAAACATCAATCATAAGAACACATCTTTATTTTCACGTCAAAAAGACGTAATGATGAACCGCCGTCTGTGTGACACTTACTGCACCAGCGAGCATCAAAGTTTCTGTTCAAATCAACGCCAACACATTCACTTCCCTCGTTGAGTACAGAGCGATTTTTCCTCCACATTCGATCCTGTTTGGGAAATGAACAATGGAAGGCAATGGAAGTGTCTGTTGTTAAAATCAATGACGGATCAGTTTACGGATATTTAGCAGGGTTAATATTTTCAGCATATTACTGTTGTCCACGTGTACTTGTATCCATCTGGGTTCATGACTGGCAAGATGTAAATGTCCATGTTATTCAACATCTCTGTTATTTCACTGTTGTGGGTGTAAAATCTTAGCGCCTGACAACAAAGAACAAAGAAACTATTTTAGATTACAAAACACGATAGACTGAGTGACATCACTTCCTAATACGTGAGATAATTCCACCCCCAACAATGATTGGCATTGGAACCGCAAATGCAAAGAAAATTATTTTTTGTTTTGTCAGGCTTCATACGTGACGCAGAGAAAGTGAATGAGCAGATGAGTGATTTCTACTGCGATTAAAATACGACAAACCACCATGTTTGCACTTTATGTTAAGATAGTGGTGTAAGGTTTTATAATACTGACATAGTTGACAAACCACAAGCAGAAAGCTGGAGCAATCCACTCTCGCGCATGGATCCCACAGTCCATCCACATGGCCCTGTTCACCGCACCCCTTCTTCCAGACAACTGCAGCCAGAGAGAGAGAGAGATGAGAGAGATGAGAGCGCTCGTTCTGATTCTGCTGACAATAATACTATCATCTGAATCTCTACCTTCATGACTTGGAGCGGCCTTTTCTCAAATGATGATCCAATGTCAATAACTTTCACCATGTCTGAATGCTCCTTGCTGGTCTGATTGATCCAGAAATAGATCTGAAATGCAGGGCTTGTTGAAAAAGATATGATTTCGAGTTTTGAGAAAATTTGATTTCTCGCAAGGCTATACTCATCTTACATCCTCTAAAGAATGATATCTCTCATGGTATACACCACCGCTGCGGGGATCTGACGAATCATTTCTGGTCTGCATCTCAAGCAGCTCTTCTGTGTTTTCCACAAGAACCCTGAGGTCACATGCAGAGTTAGTGTAGGCTTGTCATTACGCAGATTTTTTCTGCATTTATATGATCTAAAACATCATCTGACTTTGTCAAGTCTTCTAAGTAAACTACGACAGCCCAAAGAGACTCAAACATTATATGTGGTCATCTGTTTATTGAGGATAATAATTCAATATTACAAGCAAAAGTTGTTTTCCGTGTGTGTTGCTATCATTTCTGACACACATTTACTGATATCATGCAGGCTTTCCTGCAGCTCAGTGGTAAGAGCATGGCGCTAACTACACCAAGGTCATGGGTTCGATCCCAGAGCATTGCACATACTTGGAAACAGATGAATAGGATAATGCAATGTGAGTCACTTTGGATAACACCGTCTGCCAAATGCGTAAATGTAAATATTGTGTTGATGCTTTGGATATTGTAAACAACCCAGCCTCACCAACTGTGATATTATGAATCATGCTTGTAATAAATAAATGAAATAAAAAAGGATCAGATTGTGATTTGTGAGCCTGGACCACAAAACCCGTCATAAGTAGCATGAGTATATTTGTAGCATTAGCCAATCAGCGTTAATTTCGTTGACAAAAACTATGAAGAAAATGATTGATATTATGTTTTTACTCATGAAACGAGAGGATAACTACATAAAAATTGATGCATGATAACGAAAGCTGTAGGAAAAATATACGGACATTTTCGTCAACTAATAAAAACGAGCCGAATACATTCTTGTGATTTGTTTGAATGAATACGCTCTTCACTAAACGAGTCAATCGAGACAAAATGAGATGAAATGAACCGGTACATGTCATTCATGGTTGCTACAATGCATGTCCAGTAGTTACAGAACTTATCTGAAAATAAAGGCAATGACCTGGTTAAATTTAATTGTAGTGTTAAGAAAATTATGTCAAAAACAGTTAAATCGTTGTATGGAACATTTAATTACACCAAGTCAATGAGTTAAAGCAGTTAGATTTTTGACTGAATGTAATATGACTAAAACTAAAATGATGAGGATGACTAAAATATGAATAAAACTAAACTGCATTTTCGCATAAAGACTTTGACTAAAACTAAATCAAAATTTGCTGTCAAAACTGTAGCCAAAAAAACATTGTAGGGGTCAAAATGATTGATTTTTCTTTTATGACAAAAATCATTAGTATATTAAGCAAACATCATGTTCCATGAAGATATTTTGTGAATTAAACAGTTTAAACAAAACTGCTAAAGCGCCTCTGTTTAACAGCTTTAAAGGCGATTTTCTCAATATTTTGATTTTTTTGCCCCCTCTGATTCCAGAGTTTTAAATAGTTGTACTTCGACCAAATATTATTCTAACAAACCATACATCAATGGAAAGCTTATTCATTCAGCTTTCATATAATGCCATGGCCAAAAAATTTTGTGATCCAGGGTCACATTTGATATGTCAGTTTACAACTTTAGGGTTAATTTACCCAAATATGAAAATTCTGTCATCATTTACTCAACCTCTTGTCAATTAAAACCTGCATGACTTTCTTCCTTCCACAGAGCACAGAAGATATTTTGAATAAAGTTGGTCAGCGAATAGCACTGGACCACATTCACTTCTATTGTATAATCATAAAACCAATGCAAGTGAATGAGGGGCCGTAAACAACATTTTTCATGCAGGTTTAAAAGGACGAGAGGGTGAGTAAATGATGATAGAATTTTTATTTTTAGGTGATCTTTCACTTTAAGATTCATCAATGTACATCGTTAAATTGGCATTTCTTCTTCTTTATTTTTCTCTTTGCTTCACTAACTGTTGCCTAAACGTATGTAAAGCTGCTTTGCAACAACCCAAACGTGTGGAAAAAGCTAGATAAATAAAACTGAATGAATCTCTTTGTAGGCTTTAGTTTTCTGACTTCTGTGCAAATGTAATAAAGGTATCACTGCGTCCTATCGTTTAAAAAAAAGTTACATCTATTAGCAGTTCATTGCTTTCAAGAAACCGGTTTCGATTATGTGTTTTTCTCTCATTTAAGTCCAACAAATCAATGCTACCTTGAAAATATACAGACATCTAAAAGATTCGATAATGAAACGTAAGGAACTTTCTAAAAAAAGCTTACACAATCTGTAAATCATTCACAGATTTACGTACGTAAAAGGGATTTGGTGTTGTTGTAAGAGTTGGGTGACGAGCTCCACACTTGTTGACTGAACGTAGAGGTGAACCTCAGAGTTTGTTGTAATGTAACTGGGTGAAGCTGGTTGCCACAAAACTGTCTGAACGAGAACACAACATCCAGACACACATTTAGCAAACTGAACGAGGCAGATTACTTTGCAAAATTGGTGGATTTGATCAATGAATAAAATAAACTCTCACCCCATTGTGACTGGTCACGTTTTGCATTGTGTCCACATGGTCCTGTGTGGTCACAGTGATGGACAAAACCTTGTCACTGCACATGAAGAGAGAAACAGCTGATATCGAAATAATCGCCTAATGCATCTTCAATACATTTCAACATTCGAAATCAAAGACAGTTAAGAGGGCATGGTAATGTCAAACATATATCTTTAGCAAGGTCAGTAAGGGTTGACCCATTTTAGCCACCAAAGCCAACACCTTAGGTCAAAAACATTGTGCTATATAGTACTTAAAGTGGTTCTTGGCTCATAATCATAGGGGAACCTTTTTAAGTGCTGTACAGAACCATATCCTGGTGCTTCAGTGGTTCTTCAGGTTTTTTTTGAGAAGACTGAGGTGCTATATAGAACTGCTGAAGAACCATACAGCACCGCTTCCGTGTAAAGAACCTGTTAAGCCCCTGTATGGTTCTTCAGCGGTTCTATATAGCACCTCAGTCTTCATCATTCAGAACCACAGAAGCACCATGGTTCTATACGGCACTTAAAATGGTTCACCTATGATTAGGAGCCAAGAACCACTTTAAGTGCTATATAGCACCATTTTTTTTTAGTGTACAAAAATATATTCTTGTATGATGCAAAAAATATATGAAATATGACTTACTGCTCTGACGTGCACATACACATTTCAAGAAAGTTGTTTAAACATATAAAGTAAAGCAGCTTTGTTAGAGGCTTCATTTTTGTTTGTCTGTCTTCAGATAACTTGTGCACGAATGTAACTAGGTAGGAGGCCAGTATTGATCTAGATCTGTTTGTTTGCTGGTTAAACTTTACTTTCTAAGAGAACTTCTACAGTGTTCAGAACATTACTGCCACCGCTGCTATATCGGCGGCTCAATAAGCACGATCACCAAAGGGATCCATGGAAACAAATGAAGAATTCTCTTGTTGAAGTGATGATGAATAATAAAAATGTGCAAACTGAGGGCACCACACCACAATGTCAGACTGTAAACAAGGCCACCTTCATTTTCACGTAATCGCTCATAAACAACTGCTCCTTTTGTTTAGATTAAGAACATGAAAAAATGGCTGATTTCTATTTTTTTAAGGGTCTATAAAATCTGTTACACTTGTAATAACTGTAATAAACTTGATAGGCTAATTCAATTGTGCGTTTTATTCATTTGTTATCCTATTCAAAAAAAAAAATTACACCAAATTTAAAAATGACTAGTTTCTCGTTTTTTCGTTTAGTTCACCAAACGGAAAATTAGTTTTTGGCCCGATATTTTAGTTTTCGTTTGACGTTTAAAAAACGGATTTTGGCCTCAATATGGCATTCGTACATGTGGGCGGCGCTGTAACGCCTCTTACACCCGATTGGTCAAATCGCTCACCATTCTGTACGGCCTTAATTCTGCTCGGCAAAATAAGAGTCTATAGGAGTGCGATACTGACAAGTGTTCTCTTTCTGCATTAGTGTGTTTGCTGTACACCCTGTCACACGGCAGTTTTAGGCATTGTTCTGTTTTTTGTTATAAGTCAGAAATGGCAAGGCGGCAACTTCCCGCAATAGAAAGTCAGTTGGATTGTTTCCCCGGTGTGGGCGTGGCCTAAATGCGCTCTCTTTATGCGCTAGCTCAAGTTCAAAGTCTACTCCTGATGCATGCTGGGCCAAATTTAACTTATTTTAATGTTTATTGTTTAAAAATATATGTATGGATGAATAGTCTCTATATCACGTAAATCCGTTATAGTTTTCCTGTTATTCATGTGGTAGAGTTGAATAACAAATGAAGATTCCTAAAACAAAAAAATATCTCGTAGTCTCTAGTGTAAAGTTCATTTGTACATAAGACATAAGCTCATTCGTACTAACGACATACTCAGCCGGTGTTCAAACTGGGGTCACATAATATTTGTTTCATCATGTTTAACCTAAAACCTTTCAACTTATTTTAAACTCTTCAGGCCAGGCTTTATCAAGCCAACATAAAGTTTGTTCTCAAACTTTACTATCTCGTTATTATTATTTTTGTGAGATTAATCGACTAACTCCTCATAGAGTTGTAATGCTTTAGCAAATTGGGCTGAGATCTATAGAATGGGTCTGTCTTGCATTGCTATATTTTTGACCGGTCGAACTTGAATAAAGATCAAACTCCAAAAATGCCATTGACTTATCTGAACAATGATGACCATAATACTTAATGCTGTCCACTAGAGGGGTGACCGTCTCTTTCAATCTACTTTATCCCCTCTCCATATACCAGTTAAAGTATTTAATCTGTACTGCCATGAATATGCCATAGCTGTATGTCTGAGAACAAAACTCACACATAAGAAACATCAATGAATCTGAACAGTTTGGAGCCTGCATGCAGATGTGTATGTCAGTTTGTAATACACAAAATCTGCAAAATTTATTCTCAGAACATCACATTAACCAAACGAAATGTGACCTGAAATGTTTTAGACATTTTAAAGATTTTTTACTGACAAATGTTTACATTTGCACCCTGCTTGAACCTGAACATATGCAGGATGCCGAAAAATTGAATACTTTTTTATACAGAACTACAAAAAGCTGTGGTTATTTCAGAGGTTAAGTGTTACAATATTTTTTAATAGATTTCAATCGTTATGCAGCCATTGAATACTAAGTAGACTACTATGTAGTGGTCATTGATATTTCAAGTTTTTGCTATTTTTATTTCATCTGATGTAACTAAAAAACTAAAGTAGGACTTATTTTACTATGTGTTGATTAGTGGAATGAAGTAAAAAAAGGATACTTCAAGTGAAAATAAGTGAAAAAATAGAGGTTTTAGATGTAAATAAAATATACAACAAAAAAATTCAAATAAATGCATAATTTGAGTGCTTTTAAATATATTACAAATGAATAAAAAAACATGTTGTGACATTTCTTGAAAGAGTGGTTGTAATCATACCATGGACAAATGTGTCCACGAAGGTCACAAACAGGGTCCTCTAATGAAGACAACCAGAGGGTTAAACTGTATATTTGGCAATGGCGTATTTATTTATTTATTTTTGAGTGCGCCCATCGTAAAAGATGTAATGGTACAGTATCCTGTGATTCTAGATTTAACTATGAGTAAAGTAGAAGGCTGTCAGATGCAGTAATGAAACCTCTTATTCCCCCATGGAGCAAGAGTTGTCACCTTCATTTTTTAGAATGGAAATTTCAGAAAGCGACACACCTCTGAGAGTTGCCAAAGAGAAATATAGCATTTGTATCAACTGCTGGCTCCTTTAGTTTATTTTCATATTACATATTAAGTTTTTGTTGCACTGGGTTTTTTGCCACATCTCATAAAAAGAAAAACCTGAAGTATACTTTACTGTTTGCTACAATTCTAGAATACTTAAGTATAATATACTGTATCTATTACTACACTTTGATCATCACCAATTACGCAGTACTCGACCACGTGAGCCACACGATGTAGTATTTACACAAACACTGAAACTAAGAAAAATGCCTTGAAAGGTTTCACACCAGCCTGTCGTTGCACTGTAGCCGTGCAGCAGTTTTGATACTCTGTTTCTCCAAAACTGGACAATATTGAACCAGGAGAAAAGATGTCACAATGCCCATTTCAAGCCTTATCTCAATTTTGACCAAACGTGTAGTTACTGCACTTTGCCTGTGTGGGGCAGTATAGTAAACGTATGGTAAATGTTAAAGGATCCTACAGTATTTACTAGCCTGCAGCTTCTCAATCACTGTGGGTAATACACAATACTTTACATTAACAGAGGGTGGTAATTGATATATTACCCTACAGTATTCTAGGATGATAAAAAACAATAAAGTATTGTAGTTTTTTACTTTGATGATTTAGTTTGACGCATGGAGATGGGACGATGAATATGGACTTTTATTTTGACAAGCATTTTGTTCAGCTGTATTTATTTGCGCGTAACAGATGTGTGTGAGAACGCAGCGCGAGCGCTATGACTGTCTGTCCGTCAGTGTCTCCGTCTGACGTCTGATTCTCTCTCTCGGCCACATAAACAGACAGATCTCATGTGATGTCTGATCTCATCTGATCTCAACGCGTTCGCGTACTGTGCACCTGCAGCGGACGGACGTCGATCAGAACGCCACTCGGTTTCTTGACCAAACCACACATAGCGCCTGTGTATATTTGAGCATTTGTTCGCGTTCGTTGCGGCGGATGTGCGTTTGAAGCGCGGGGGATAATATGCGTTAGCACACTATCGACTCGTCGTTGCGCACGCGTCAGTGCGCGTGCCGGAGGAGAGCATGAGCGTGCTGTCCGTGCTGTGGAGAATCATGCGCTATCTCCTCCTCAGACCCGGGACCCTGCTGCTCCTCTGCATCAGCCTGGCGCTCTGGAGCTATCTCTTCCACACGGATGACGTCAAGACCATTGTGCAGTCCATGCACGTGATGAAGGGGAAGAATGATGGAGAGCTTGCGGACGATGAGCAGGTGTCCAAGGCGTGGGAGTTCAGGAGTCCTGCCGCAGCGGTGTACTCTGTCCAGGGCAGGAGGGGTCACATGGAGGACAGGTTTGACATCCTCCTCACTGACACGCTCAACGGGAGTCATCCGCACATCTTCGGCGTCTTTGATGGACACGGAGGAGAGGTAATGCACGTGACGTCACACTTGAGTCATCTTCTTAACGCATTGAAGCTTTAATGTAGTGAATGTCTGAGTGTCACAGAAGCAGCACACGGTGTGTCTTGTTTCTACAGTGAGGCGTTCGTTTTACTGTTTAATGTTTATAAATGTATACAATGTTTTCTGCCAATGGGGTCAGAAAAATAATCTTGAATTAAGGTCGACCTTTTTCTCTGTCACTCAATTCAGGATTAGTTTTCTTACCCCATTGGCAGATTCGCACAAATTCACTGAAATTGTATCTTTTTTGACTAAAAACAAGACTTATTTTCTCAGGTCAGTTTGCTCATCAAGAAAATGCATCTTGATTCAAAAATGTTCAGACGCGTAAAACAAGACAAAAATACTAAGAGATTCATTTTTTGCAGTGTATTTAAACACACCGGCTCAGCGTTTCGAGGTAAAACAGACACAAACGTTAAACTTTAAATAACAACGTTAAGAACTTTAAAAAACACACAAACATGATCGTATGTAAAATAATAAAATGTTTGTGTAACAACATGATATTCAGTAATAAGTATGTGACGGTCCGCATGTAAGTAAAAAACACATAACGTTAGTAACACCGTGTCTACATCTTCTGCATCCAGTGTGGACAAAAAATACAATTATAATGGGTTCTAATAAGTGATACACCGCATGAATATATGCATTCTAGCAAAAATAGTGTGATATGATCAAGCAGCAACCAGCGCAGAGAGAGAGTGAGCGACGCGTGCAGGCTTTATATTAACTGTGTTCACACCGAGCACTGTGTCTTGGCCGTTGAGGGCGTCGAGGAGAGTTGAAATCAGGTCAACTTTATGGCAATGAGCTATGACACGGTTCGGCGGCAACCAATCGGAAGGTAGAAGTCCACCGCTTGAGAGGATTACAGAGAACGCAGCCCTGTAAACTTCGGTCTACGTCAGAGGGTCCACCAATCTTTCTACAGCGTTGTTGTCAGGGCAGCCAGAGCGATTTTTGACTCTCGACGGCAATGGTGTGAACGTACAGTAATGCAGCAAACGCGTCGGCAGTATGTGGAACATTTTTAAGTGTCAGAGAAAGACACAGCACAGAATTTGCTGCGCCGGATTCCATTTCTGAAATATGAAAGCTTCTTTCGGTCGGTAACTTGTGTACTTCAGACTGGAGCGGGTGGTCCATTCAGCCCATAATTAACCAGTCTTACTAAATGAGCAAAGCTCATTCACATCCTACGTTCTCTTGTGGTTCACTGAGCTTTGAATGATTCGCAGATCTCTTACATTGTTTAAATGAATCGGTTCAAAGGAGTCATTTGTTTATTGAGTACAATTCCCTGTACTAAACAACTTGTCAACTTGTTCTGTGCATCCTGGCCACGAGTGCACCTTCTTTTAGCTATAATGTTGAATGACACTTTTTAATGAAGTGTTTTGTTGAAGGGGTACAGTACATTCTTTCAGGCTTCATGCTTCTCAGGCTGTTGTGATTGGTCGGTGCCTCTCAGTGCACGTGTGTTCATAAACTTTAGCTTTGAGCAATAAACAGGAACAATGGCGCCAACTTCACTTCATCAGTTAAAAACATGCGGATCGATCGAAGTGTAACGAGGTCTGCTAGTGCATGTGCAAACGTCAATCTTTGTTTGAGATTGCAATTTTTTCCTACTATGGCAAGGGAAATGACACCGGACCGATTGGCGTCAGACCGGTTATATTAATCAACACTAATAACAGAAGCGTTAGTTTTGCCTTTTTATATTGTACCCGAGTTGGATAATAAAACAAGCAGATTGACCAGGAGACATTTGCAAGCAGGACTTCAAAGGACGTCTCATAGAAGTGTTTTAGAGGTATGCACACACACACAATATCAGTGTGTTACACAGAACAGCTTTCACAGCCGATGTTAAAGTCATGAAGCTGTTATTTGACAGTTGGTTATCTTAGAATGTGTGTCGGTGAATTCTTATGACCAGCTGTAGGACTGTGATGAAAGTGAAAGTAGTTTAGCGCGTAGCTCAGTCAAATGTTTACGATCTCTGATAACCGATCTCTTCCTCTTCTCTAAGGAAGGCCTCGCCCATTTTTTGGCGTATTCCTTTGGGCGGAGGTTATTAAAAGCCCTTGGAATGGTGACGCCCATGTACCCGGGAAGTAGAGGGCTATAGTCCTTGAAAAGTGAATTCTGTTAAAGACAATGTCTCGCTTGGCACTGAACTTTGAGCTTTATCATTTTGCACGTATTATTTATGCTCTAACAGCAACATTACACACTAACTAAAGTTAGAAAAATGGGATCGCAGGGAATGGGACCTTTAAGTTATATTGTATTATATTGAAAAGCAAGACAACATATAAAAAGCACATTTTGACCATTCAGTTTGTGCAATAGTGCAAAAATTGGCTAAATAAATAGGAGAAATGTGAAAAGCCATGTTCGGTATTCGGCCTCAGGCCAAGTTTTTTATTGTTATTCAGCTTCGGCCAAGGATTTTAATTTCGGTGCATCCCTAGTTCTAATGCGTTTCTAATGTCTTTTGTCGTGTCACGTCCAGTGTAGACGTGTTGTAAGTTGTTGGCAGATGTGGCTGTTGCTCGTTTCTGTTTATTCTGATCTCACTACCTCATGTGTTCAGGGGCCGGTTGGATAAACATAGCCATGGTCTCTAAGAATTAGTCTGACTTACTAAAGTCAGTGAAGAAAGACTGTTGCATAAATAAGCTCATGAAAGTCTTTAGTCAGACAGTCTAAATTGTAGAAATAGTAAGACACTGAACAACTTAAAACAAAATGGCCGACAGTAGGCCCTAAACCCTGCTTTTCTTTCTGAAATAATTTGCATATTAGAGGAATACAGCGCTGCCAAATTAACTTGAATGAACACATTTTCTGATAACAGTGCAAATAATCATAAAAACAAGGCTTGGACTACAGTAACTGAGAACATTAATATTGTTAATTGATCAGTTTCACAAACTATCAAAGATCTACAAAAAATAAATCTCCAGCATTTTCATAAGACTTCCAGTGAATTTTATTGGTCTTCGAAAGCTCTTCCTCTTCTTATTGTCCATTTATAAAAATATTTGCTACTGTAAAGCACAATACAAAGTCAGGCCAGTTTTGAATCTAGAGCAGATGACAGTTTATTGGTTTCCATGGCAACATGGATCATAACGAAAAGTTAGCCAGGGGTCGATCTCTCACAATTTGCACAGGCACAGAGGATCCAAATGCAGGTTATTAAAATGGGTAATCCAAGGCACAATCCAAAAATGATCATACACAGATAATCAGTCCGAAAAGGAGAACAGGGTAACAAAGAAAAGCAAGTGCAACATAAACACAATACCAAGCAAAGAGTGAGTGAGAAAACAAGGTTCAAATAGACAGAACTAAACGGATAACAAGAAACAGGTGGAAGTGATTAAGCCATGAGTCCAGGCAATGGCTGTGTCCCAATTCATTTTTAGACAATCATTCAAAACTTTAGTTAAATAAAAATAAAAATTGTAATTCACTAAAACGGTACATTTCAGTGTTTATATATTATATGATGTTATTAAAGGTAGAGTTTGTAACCATTGTAACAACCAAAATCCACTAGGCCAGTGTTATATATTTTGTTCAGCTGAGTACTTACAATATCTCAAATGTTTCCAACTACTTGTAAATCGTGAGAAAATCGCCATTCAAAACAGTGACACGGGCTGTGCAGTCGCCTGTCAATGGCGTCATATCCGCGTAGGGCTGGGCGATAATATCCTACTATTTTTATGCTCTCAGTTTCTCAATGACTTACGGTTAAATGCCGCCCCATCCGAAAGCCAGAGGGTGCTCAATACGGGAAACAGAAGAAAAACAATTAGTTCCAGGAAATGCCCGTGGTCACATTCTATCGCTGTACTTCAAACCTTTTCCGGTATTTTCATGATAATAAAGTTAATTTATATGATAGACGAGTGTTGCTTTTTCAAATACACGTTATAAACGACTCAATCTCGTAGTGATTTTAGATCGAGTAGTACTTCCTACTGATCAAACAACCGTTGTTCACGGAAGAGCTGTGCATAAAACATCTAATCGATTTCAGGATTGATTTGGACATGTATAATTAGCGTGACTTGCGATATATATCGCCAGCCCTATATCCGCGTTACCCTTTGTTACCGCTTTTCATGATGTAGAAACAGCATGACAACAGTGTCGTGGACAAATGCGGAAGTAGTATAGAGTCTAGTAAGCCACTAGCTTTTTTCCAGCTTTGACTTATTTATGGACCACAATTATTCGCAACATTTATAAAACTTCACCTCATCCGCTAACATGATTTCTCTTTCCCGTCTGATTGATGGCCATCAGCGGTTGAGTTGAAGACAACAGATCCCATCATTCCAGGCTCCTTCACAGCGTCATCAAGCTACGCCATTGTAGTTGTTTTGATCGTGCGCCCTCTAGCGACAGGTTTTTACAATCTGCATCTTTAATTAACAGTATTGGTGCATTATTGTGTTTTATATAAACAGTCAGTCTTCGTCGATTGGCCGTTTTTACTGGGGGCGGGACTTCCTTTGCGTTAGCGGCCATATGGAGCATTTGTAATGGCAAAGGCACATTATTATTTATTATCTTTGATTAAAGCAGGGTTTAGAACGGAGATAACCCGGTGTTAAGCGCAATGTGAAGACAGACAATTTGTCTATAGACAAGAATAAATGCGACACAATGTTTATCTGGAAACAAAATTGCTTACTGTCAAGGCTATCCACATCATGTGGCTCCATCTCTCTGATGCTGTTTTTCTTTTCAGATCTAAATGATTCTTTATTCAAAAAGAGTGCTTTACATATCAGATGTCAGACAGTTTCTGCACAGCACATGTTTGGATGATGAAGGGTCATACACATCTGCTGCAAATGCTTTACATGCATTTCATATTTGAAGTTCTGACATGAAGGAGAACAGATCAAATCTGGACAAGCTCGCTCCAGTACTTTTATTCTCTGCTGCATTTCCTCATTCTTTGTGTGTGTCTGTGTGTGTTTGGTGGCTGTATCTGATTAAACATAAGAAGAGTTTTGTGCAAATATCACAGACATTTTGAGGCCACATACGGCAGGAATTAGTCCAGCACATTTCTGATGGTGGACGAATGTTTTACTTTTATATGCTAATAAATCTGATCCTGAATAAGCTTTGTACTTCGTAGAGGATTGACTGCATATGGTCTCCTCCATCCTCAATCCACATCACACCCCTACTCCTCTCACTCAGTAGAAAGAGTTTCAAGATGGGGAAGAGAAGTGTCCACTGGAATGCGGATGTTTTTATCATGTGATTGGGAGTTTATTCTACTTTGTGTATCTTGTTTTTTGATCAAGTGGTATCTCTCAATAGGGGTGTGATATGGAGTGAGAAGATGAAGGAGTGTGATGTGGAGTGAGATGAAGGAGGGCTGTGAAGTAAACATGTTTCAGTATATCTTTATTTCTCACAATATGCACATTTTTTGTGATTACTAAACAGGAGAAGACATGGAAGAATGTCTCGTATGAACTGTACCTGTCTTTCACGCATATTACATAAACACAGATAATTTGATTTCCAGTTGAATCGGGTAATTTAAAAGTAGACATTAAAGCTTTCTTTAGACATACGTTTCATGTTTGTGTGATAAGTATTTGCAGAGTTTTGGATCAGTGACGCATTTCAGAAATGACTTATGTGAGTGGAGACGGCTGATAATGCGGCCTGTTTATTTTCTTAATTTGACAAAATAACAACGCTTTGATGTTATTGTAAGCGTACACACGTAAAAGTAGACGACTTACAGTTTCTAATAATGTCTTGCATATATCTGTATGCCCAAAATAAATCTAATATTTTAAGTCTCTTTTGCTCTGATAAGAAAAAAGAGAGGTACTTCTTAATGTCGTTTTCGATTAATCGCCCAGCCCTATTATAAAACCTAAAATAGATAAATAATTTGAACCATACAGGGAAACATCCATAAAAATCAGGTATAATGTACAACTATGTTAATAAACCAATATTTTACCAGTACACATTTGTTTTTCTTTTGTGTTAGGTTAACTTCAATTTATTTTTTAAATATAAGTACTATTTTTTATTTACTGTTGTAAATAAAAACACTGCACACATGACCACGCCACTCTTTCACTCATAGACACGCAAAACAAGCAGGTTACATATTTCAACCGCATCTGCATTGTCCTCCACTGCCACCGAGAAAAACCAAAGCCACCAGAAGGGAAACCTGCAACCTTTAGCCAAAAAAGTGTGACGGCTAATGCCGTGGCTTTAGCAGACCGCAGGAAAGGAGATCAGAGGTTAGCGACAATTCCATCTCCCTATACTAAGAGTATCTCTGGAAAAACTTCAAGACTGGAGAAGACATGTTATGGTCACAGAAAAAGACGTAATGAGCGTGATGCGGTTTTAAAGCAAGAGTCTCTTTCACTTGGAAAGCGGGTGAATCTCGGATATGTTAAATCTGACTATTTTATTGATTTATCAGCAAGCATACTTTATCGGATGTAGTCATTAGTTTATCGGAGCAATAAAACCGACGTCTTTTTTACCCATATCGGCTGATAATTAATATGTCTGATGAATATTGTGCATCCCTAGTAATAACCAACGCTACTGTAGATTATGAAGTAGTACTCAGTGTTAGAATAAATCTAAACCAACATGTTAAGTAAGAGTCCTAAAACTTATTAAGACTTACAAATAAGAGTCAAAAAAGTAATCCATGCGAGATCAATGTAGTCTGCACCTCTCCTTAACATTTACATGAAGACAGATGAGTAAGAGCTTCTCCGTATTGAATCTATAGCTGCGTTTCCATTACCCTTCAAAATGCGCAAATTGAAATAGCGCATTGAAAATACGCCCAATGGAAACACGTCAATTTTGCAAAAACTCCCATGTAACGCAAAAAAAGTTCTCGCGCTCATATGAGGTTTTTTTCCAGTCAATACCATAATGGCATATTTCGCAAAACTGCAATGGAAACACTTTTGGTTGTATTTTGGCAGAACATTTGGAAGATAGAATGTAAGGAATTCACATGAATTAATATCTTATATGATGGCTCAAATGCAGGACGGAGATTTACAAGGAACAGTGAGTTCAAATGAAAATATATAAGGAAATATAGACATTCCTTTAATCACAGTAGGTGGCACTATGCTCTAAAGTTGGTTTAGAAGAAACAAAATACACTTTAATCGCATAACATCGTTTAACGGAAAGCAGTCATTCCGCAATATTTTTTGAATGACATTTAGAAAAAAATCACTTTTCTTCACAAAATTCGCAAATCTGTAATGGAAACCTGGCTTATGTGTGGTTCTCTCAGACAGCTGCGGAGTATGTGCACACTCATCTTCCAGCAGTTCTCAGACAACAGCTTCAGCAGTATGAGAGGCAGAAGGAGAACAGCCTGCTGAGCCATCAGTCCATCCTCAAGCAACACATACTCAACATGGACAAAGAGCTTGTGGAGAAACTCTCAGCCTCCTATGATGAAGCAGGTGATGGAACCTCAGTTCATCTTGTTTTTAATACTAGTTTATTGAAATGATTGATTAGAAATCATAGACGTTGACTTTAAATGTAGGGCTTCAGATGATCATTTGAAATAAAATGATTCTTGATGACTTTTATTTTGGCATCTCCTACCTTGTTGCCTACCTGTGTATGAGAACTTGACATTTTTTCAGATCATCTGCGGTCATATTGTGTGTGTGTGGAAAACCCTCTCACTCTACCAGAGATTCATTTGTCATTTCCAGGAACTACATGTCTGGTGGCTCTTCTGTCCGAGAAGCAGCTGACTGTCGCCAACGTTGGTGACTCGAGGGCCGTCTTGTGTGATAAAGACGGTAGTGTCATCTCGCTGTCACATGACCACAAACCCTACCAGCTCAAAGAGAGGAAGAGGATCAAGAAAGCAGGTGCGTCTGCGCAGAAGTCATTTAGTTGGAAGAGTTTGAACGAATGAATCATTTTTTGCTGCAGTAATGATCACAAGTAACCTAAAAACTGGTGTCACTTCACCTTTCACCTTTTATTGAATATGGGGGTGTTTATAATTTTCATGGGTTTTAAAGTCATGCCTGTTTAAACTTTCAAGAGATTTTACTTGCCACAACGTTCTTCATACATATGATCTCGCACTCAGACACCATGTGTCACGCAGCACGAGTCCAGAACTAAGTTCTCTTCTGTGTCAAGCAATGAATCTGCTGCTGTCTGTGTCAATAATGTTGAAAAGATCATCATTTCCTGCTCTTTGCAGGAACTTTTGAAGCTTTAATAAGAGTCAATGCATATTTGTTTCTCACAGTTTAACCCCTGTGCTTTAAAGCAGCACATTTGTCACCGCACAGGGACTACTTGCAGTGATCTTAATATATTTTAATCAATGCATTTGTCTGCATTTGAAGCTGGTTATTTGTCACATACACTTTGTAAACATGCAGAGAAATGTTCATCTGGTACACAGTGAGAATATAGAAAATATATGTAGAAAATATAAATAACAATGTATTTACAACACAGAATTTGAAAGACTCTTCTCTTATGATAAAAGAGGTTTAAATAAGAGATCAGTGTTGAGGCAGACAGCAGGTGGCAATGGAATCAGAAAGGTGCAAATATATGTTACTGTGTTATAAGTGTTATAGATTGACATTAGACTGTCGGAGTCCTTAAAGTGCGGGATGTGTCCATGTGAGTCTAATGGCGTGGGGGTTTTTGCTAACAGACGTCTACCAGACTGCAGTAGACAGAAAAGAGAATGTGCAGGGTGTGTGGAGTCTTGAATGATTTTAACAGACTTTGCATCGCCTGTTGTAGATGTCGTGCAGAGAGGGAAGCAGTGTTGCCAATTTAGCCGTTTTTTTTCAAGATTTAGCAACTTTTCACACTTTATTTTTCAAAAGCACCTCGCAACAAATTTCGTACAACATGTACTGCTTTGTTAAATGTGATTTTATGTAAAGGTGTACTCATGAATTAGCCTTTGCATAAGAGCATCTGCTCAATGCTAATGTAAATATGTAAATGTCACGCAAAGCCTTCATCATCATGTTTTCTCTGCTTCAGGTGGCTTCATCAGTTTTAATGGCTCATGGCGTGTGCAGGGTGTTCTGGCCATGTCCCGTTCGCTTGGCGATTATCCACTAAAGAGACTGAACGTGTTGATCCCGGACCCTGATGTGCTGACCTTTGACCTGGACACACTGCAGCCTCAGTTTATGATTCTAGCATCAGACGGCCTTTGGGACACCTTTAGCAATGAGGAAGCCGTGCATTTTATCAAGGAACATCTCCACGAGCCACATTTCGGTGCTAAGAGCATCGCCCTTCAGTCATTTTATCGCGGCTGTACCGACAACATCACAGTGATGGTGGTGAAATTTAAAAAGAGAGCCTCTAAAGCTCCCGGCCAGTGAAGATGAAGCAACTCTTACAAATGATAGTGACATGCAAACATGAATGAATAGCATTAACATGAGATGTTAACAATGTTACCTGTATTTTTGGAGCAGCACTTATTTCTAAGAAAATCCTTAAAAATTTGAATTTGAAGAATCTTTATGCTTCTCTTTTTCAGTGACAGTTTATAGGGTTCATTTTGCCAGGATATAAAATAACACGAATACAAATACCACGAAAGCGTCTCTATGACCTGTGAGATGGTGTCGTGTTCTTTATTTGAGGAACAAAGAAACTGGAAGTTTGTGGAAGAACTGGTGATATCGTGATTTAGTTTTTTTGTGACATCAGTGCTCTATCTCAGCTCATGTTCGTTCAGAAATGACTAAATCAAAGTAAAACATGTAAACGACCCTGCGCATAAAGACATATGCAACAGATTAAGTCTACATGGGATTGTGTTGTGCGATACTTCTATCATGCCTTTATGGTGCTGTGTTATATGGAAGGGAGCCGAATACCCAACACTCAGTTCTTCATTTCAAGAGAGGCAGTGAAGTTAAGCGTGTGGCTGAACTACGTGTTTCAAGATGTTCTGTTGAACACGTGCAGACATGAGAAATAGCTTGAACCAGCATTCCATGAAATGTCAGATCGCTACAGTTCTGTTTGTATGTTCTTGTGTAGAAAAGAATCCGTCGTTTTTTTGTCATCTTTGTTATAATCGTCTTCTGTGGAAGTTGTTGAGATATTTCAGGCATATTTGATGTGTCAGTTGACTGGATGTGATAATAGAAAGAGCGTAATGGAAGTACGTTGACTTATTTTCACCGACGTTTATGAGTTGATTTGCCAAAACAGTCTTGTCGTCCAGCATTAGTGTTGAGTGTCATATGCACATAAAAAATCTATGTATATACATACGGAGACGAGGAATAACAAAATGAATGTGTATATCAAGTATTATAACACAATGTTCAACAATTCAAATGATCTCAAATGATTGAAAATATTGTTGGTGTTAAATAATGTTAAGTCAGTTTTTCAGTATTTGTTTTACATTTGAAAGTGTAAAGAAGCTTAAATCAAATATCAATCCAGAATAAAATAATTATAATAATAGTGATGAAATTCACTCTTCTCTGTTTTTCACTTAACAATGTAATACTATTAAGAACTACAATAACAATATCTTTTGCTAGAAACCAAGTTAAAATATATTTTGGTAGAGGGCAAAAGCAGTTTTTCTGTGGGAGTGCATGAGATTGAGGGTTACAACCTCCTCCAACTGTCACGCGGGCCGGTGTGATACACAATTCTGTTCGTCCCAGGGCTTGCCCTGCAATTTATTATGCGCAGCTTCTCAGTGAAGTCTGGTTAAATGCTGAAAGCTAGAGAATATATCCGCCAATATATACGCCGCAGAAGAAGTACCACTTAAACTGCATCTCATTTCGAAGGCTTTGTCAGAGATACTCTTATTATAGGGAGTTGGGAGGGTCTGATACTTTCAAACGGAGACCCGTAACTGCTAACAAAACCCATTGACATCCATTCCAAAAACTAGCATCTGGTCTCCTTTCCTGTGTTCCGCTGAAGCCAGGGCGTTAGCATTAGCCGTTACGTTATTTTGGCTAAAGGTTGCAGACTTGCCTTCTTGTAGCTTTGGCTTTGTCCTCCTGAGGTCTCATTTGTCGACCGCATACGTCATCGAGGTGGTCTCATTTCAGTAAAAACATTATAAAATTAACATTTATTTTGTTAAAGCCCCACTGTAATGCCTTGGAACTCGCGGCATTAATTGATGTGTTGACGTCATTTCAACTGAAAAATGCAGAGAGCACGAGACCTATCGAGTGGCCCCGCCCCCTTTAAATAGCGTTTAGTTTAAGGCACAGTCATTCTGGCAAAGCTACATTTAACAGCGTGATAGACACTGTCCTGTAGCTCAGTGGTTAGAGCATGGCGCTAGCAACGTCAAGGTCATGGGTTCGGTCCCATGGATTGCACATACTTAGAAACAAATGTATAGTATAATGCAATCTTAAACCATATTCGCACGGGTTTCATATTATCTGGGGACCTTGTGTGATTTATAAATTACCTCCCCACATCTGTATTTCATGTGGTGCATTCGCAAGGGATAAGTGAAGCCTGTGATTTTACTCAAATTTACGGACTTATTTCCCGGATGTGATGGCAAGGCTTTGCGTATAGTTTGTAGCCTATTGTTGTATGGTGTTTAATGATATATGACCGTACCTGTCAGCATTTGAGACCCGCGATCGCGGTGATCTTCTGTCCGGTTCGCGATCACTGGTCTCAAATGCTGACAATGTCACATGCGTTTCCATGATAAATAAATAAACGGGAGACTCCCGGTCAAAACAAAAATGTGCCTGCAAGTTGGTAATGTCAGTGATCTGGGACGGTGAGAGGTGATCTCCCCCTGGGGCCAAAGTGATAGATTGGCTTCTTCCGCCCACTTATGGCCCAAGATTGCCTCTCTACTCACCACAGTCGCCAGCATCACTGCGTCTGCCTCGTTCCACTTTTTGAGAAGGTTGAGGTGATATTTTTGATGTGCCCCGCTCCTGTCTGGCCGCACTACCTCATAATTGAGATCCCTGATTTGTTTTGTAACCACAAAGGGTCCTTGCCACTTGGCGAGTAACTTTGAGCTCGATGTTGGGATTAAAACGGGCACTTTCTCTTCCGGAGCAAATTTTCTTAATCTGGCGCCCCTGTTATACTGCTGGCTTTGTCTGTCCTGGGCCTGCAACAAATTCTCCATGGAGAGCCGCCCCAGTGCGGAGTTTTGTTCGCAGGTCGAGGACATACTGAATTTCTTTCTTACTGGCGGTAGGTCTGTCCTCCCAAGTTTCTCTTAGGACGTCCAACACCCCACAGGGCTGACGTCCATAGAGTAATTTGAAGGGGGAAAACCCCGTGGAGGCTTGGGGCACCTTGCGCACGGCTTATAACAGAGGCTGAACAAATTTCTGGATCATGGTTTTTAAAGTGCGATTAAAACGCTCTACCAGACCATCAGTCTGTGGGTGATAAACGCTGGTACGAATCGTCTTAACCCCCAATAACCTGTACAGTCTGCGGAGTGTCCGTGACATGAACATCGAACCTCTTTGGGAATTCCCACGCGGGAGATTCCCACTCTTTGCGGAAATATTGCGGAGCGCCACTGCCTCCGGGGTATCGTGTTGCATAGTCCAATATGACTAATACAAAGCGATGCCCTCGTGCCGATCGCTCTAACGGCCCAACCAGGTCATCCCAATTCGTTCAAAGGGGGCCTGTACAAGAGGTAGAGGGCACAAAGGTGCTTTTGGGGTGGCCGGTGGGTTTACTGGCCAAAAAAAACGAGTCGTTAGTCGATTCAGTGTTGCGGTTTGGCCTAAATGCCTGGCCATTGGATTAGAATGAGTACTTGTTGGTACGACCAATTGGGTTGTATCTTCTTTTGATTGAGTATTTTGGCTCACTCGATACAACCTGTCTTTTTTAATAGCAAAGTACTGGTAGGCGAGCAGGAACGCCGGTTGGAGAGGCTGTCCGTTGATCGTGCGGACCTGTTCAAACGTGTGTTTGAGTCATCTCGAGACTGCTCCAGAGGAAAATCATCACACGATGAGAGAGTCTCCCTCTCAATCGCTCCCTTTCCCTGAATCAGATCTCAATGGTCCCGGCTCAGCCTCTCCCAACTGCGCCACCGCCCCCATCCTTTGCTTTCGTTTACGCCAAGAGACATCAGCACACAAATACCCCGTTGGGCTTGGGAACCATCACGATGGGGTTCGACCAGGGGCTGCGGGACAGCTCAATCACCCCTAGCTCCTTCATACAGGTGATTTCCTCCTCTATAGCCAGTCGGCGAGCTTCCGGGACCCGGTAGGGACATGATGGTTTCAGGGGAGATGTGAATCTCGTGCAGTATGATTCGAGTCTGCCCGGGCCTCTCAGAGAAGACGTCACGGAATTGACTGACCAGGGAATGAAGATCTACCTTCTGGGTGGCGGATAGCTGTTAGCCCATTGGGACTTCCGCCGGTTCTGCTTCAGCGAAAGCCGGTGGGGCTATTCATCTTTTGAGTAAGTTGATGTGGTAGATCTTTTCCTCTTGGCGGTGTCCCGGCTGCTGGACGTGTTAGTTGACCGGCCCTACCCTTTCCACTATGGTGTAGGGGCCGTTCCAGGAAGCCAGAAACTTTGAAGTGGCTGTCGGGATCAACACCAGTACCCAGGCTTTGGTGTGGCGCAGGTTGCTGCTCCCAGGCTTCTTTGGCCACGTCTAGCAGGTCCATCCCCACACGCTCGAAGGGCACCTCAATGATGGGTATGGGGACGAGAGGACTGGGGGGAGGTCGCTTTGGGGACGTTTTCTGACATGTCGGGCAAGACGGGGCCGGTCGATGCACCATGCACCCGGTCATCCAGACGGCATGCTCTGAGGTGGCAGATTTTTTGCTTGTTTTCCAGTAAAATTCAAAGTAAGAAAGTCATTTTTTGCAGTGAAGTGAAGGTTGACTAGTTGGATGAAAACGGTGCTTATTCGAAAATGTTTTATGGGATATTCAAATTTTGCGCAAAAGCTAAATTCGCAACTTTGGATGGAAACACGGCTTCTGTTTGCACTATCCTCTGCAATTGGCACATGGACAACAACGATGGCCGGGACTTAAAAACTTAATTTTACAGTATTTCTGTTATTTTGACATATTTTCCATGTAAAATGTAAAAATATTTTTTTATGTACTTTTAAAATACAGTGAAAAAACGTAAAATGATAGAAAAAGATTTACAAGAAAGAATAGGAAAAATGTATTATATGTCCTCATATCCTGTAATTTTACAGGAAAAAAAATATTATTTTACGGTATATTTCTGTCGCTCCAGTTGAGAATGTTTTTTTTTTAATGGAATCATTTTTTTTACAGTAGATGACAGTATGCTGTCACCCCTTTGTTAAGGGTACTTCTATCTAAAAGTCTATTCTGCTCCATGTTTGAACATTGCAAAGTTTCACACACAGTTCTACTTATATGGTATGTAATTGTAATCATCAGATTACAGTCGTAAGTAGTTAGTCTTTCTTGACTAATAGCCCTTGCAGCAATTTTTAAATGACAAATGATCAGACAACAATCAGACCAGTTGAAAATCTATAGACATAGTAAATGGTTCATTGATTAAACATCAAGATCAGTTAAACTGAGTGATAAGAGATGCAAATCAAAAGTTAAATTTTGAATAACATTATGACACGCAGTTATTGTGAATGAATAGTTGATAATGATCAGGGATGCACCGATATGTCAATTTCAGCCAATAACCATAACTGATAATTATGTAATGTTGGAAGCTGATAACCGATAGACGTTATCTAAACATGAATATACATTTGCCTAAAACAAAAGGCAAAAAGTGGACACCTGCTTTTTCTTTAAAACATTGATTGCAGGAAACAAGGTAAGATGTATTTTCTTCATGTACAGAACCCACTCTACACTAGTTAAATATTCTTTAACATGTTCTGGTATACTGTACTCCTAGTAAATACATTACAGATGTTTTTCCAGTGCAACCCAGAAACTTGTTCCCAACGGCCACAAGACTAACAGGTCTCAAGACAGAAAGCATTCAGACAGCAGTCTGATTCAAACAATATGCTTTTGTTCCTATAATTTACACATTCCTAAATATCTACATACTGTACCTACATCAACAACATACCACTTACTTGTGAAAATAGTACCAAACCATTAAAAAACTGTAATGGTTATAATGGGAATTGTATTGGTTTTAATGGAAACTATAATGGTGTCTAGTGGTATGTGATGGATTCTATTTGTGGGTACTTATCTGGTAGATGGGAACAAATACATCCTATTGCATTTTTTATTGCATTTTCAAAGGTTTTAATTGATAAGCTAATGGTTGATAATGATATTTTAATGGAAACCATTAGAATTCCTGTAATGATTTCGGTCGGGTTTCTATTGTACAAAACCATAAATATTTGTGAAATCTTTTCTACTTTTACAAATGCAAAGAATTAAATAAGGGGTGAGAGCAAAGTTGGGAGTGAGAGCGGGTTGTCAGGATGATGGAACCAGAGGTGCTATGATAAACAAATGTTACCTTCATAAATACAATTATTTCACATACAGTAAAGTGACAAACATCATTTTCCAATCTTGCCTGTTGGCATTTATTTGTGCTGTATTAATGAAAATACTAGAGTCACTGGATCGCTCTAATGATGTATGTTTGTGCTTTGTAGAGCTTCACCACGTTGAGCCCCAGTTAAGATTACATGACAGGATTTTAATGTCACATTATTAGTTTGTGTTCAGCTAAAGAAACAAAGTCAGATTCATCAGTGACTACATGATGAGTGAATGTAATAAATAAGTGACATGTCATGACACCAAGAGTCTGATATATCATGAGCTGTAGAATAATCTTCAGCAGCACACTGTACGACGGAAGAGAGACAGGAAGAGTCACACACGATAACAGCACTCGTCACACAAGTAAGTAACCTTTAAGATGCTCTACGTCTTCTTCATGTGTGAAAACATTGGTAGTGGCACCGGTGGTCCAGTGGACTGTACTCCAGCACGTTACGTGGAGAGCGCTGTGGGTGACCTGAGTTCAAATCCTTGCTCCTTTCTTCATTTGCTCTTCAGTTGGCTTGAGTTTTCTCATTAACATGCAGCTGGTGAGTGTTTTGTTTGTGTTTGTCTGCACTATAACCTTCTGTCATGTTTTTTTCAACACCGAGTTATCATCACTTTTTTGTTGAACATCACCGCCCAATCGTGTCATTTAGCTCTATAGACCGTTGGATTGGACGCAGGCGCCTGGACTGCAGTTAACTTCCGCTCTGTGTTTGGCTAGTGTCTAATAACTTTATATCTAACTTTATATTTTATTACATTTTTCTAAATATTAATAAATATTTTTATTTTATAATAATTGTAATAAATAAACAATCGATCAATGTGTCCTGTAGTTCGGTCGCATTTAAAGAAACCGTATGGTACATTTTGGTATTGCAGTCTAAATTCAAAATATTAGAGAGACGAGTTTAGCCAAGTTATGCTTCTTCTCGGTTTCTTTCGCTTGTTATCAGAAATAATCTACAGGCATCGTATGAATGTGGAGCGGAAGTTAGGGGCACTCCAGGAATGCGTGAATGCACTGTAACGTTTGTTTATGTTGTTGTTTTGAAACCGTCTATTCATATTGTTCCTCCAGACACGATAAAGATGAACGTGAGTCAGCTCAACGCGTCTCTCAAGTGCGAGCGGGACACAAGCGTCACCTCCGTCCTCTTCCCCTGTCTGTACGCAGCTTTATTCCTGCTGGCCGTGCCGATGAACGCTCTGGCCGCCTGGATCTTCTTTCAGATTCACAGCAGCTCAACATTTGTGTTTTATCTGAAGAACGTGGTGGTGGCGGATCTGCTGATGACTGTCACACTGCCCTTGAAGGTGCTGACCGATGCCGGCTTGGGCTCCTGGCACCTGCGGGCCTTTCATTGCCGTTACTCGGCGGTCCTCTTTTACAGCACCATGTACGTGAGCATCCTTCTGCTGGGCCTCATCAGCTTGGACCGTTACCTAAAGATCGTGCATCCGTTCGCGAAGAGCCGGCTCCAGAGGCTGGGGGTGGCCCGGGTCCTCTGCGCTGTTATCTGGGTGATGATGTTGTCGTTGGCTCTGCCCAACGTGGTCCTGAGTAACCGTACGCCACAGATGTCCTCGAGCGCTCGACTGCGCTGCTCCAAGATGAAGGGTGAGGCGGGACTCTCGTGGCACGAGGGCTTCAACTACTTCTGCCAGCTGCTGTTTTGGGGCACGTTGTCACTGATGCTGGTGTGTTACACGTTCATCAGCAGAAAAGTGTTGGAGTCGTACCGCGTGTCACGCAGCAACAGCGCCACAGCCACTAAACAAACCACCTGTAAGGTATGGTGAACTTTCTCCTGTCCTGAATGATGATGGTCAATGTTGTGTGTACTAATATCTGACGTCTCTCCTCAGGTGTTTCTGGTAGTGGGAGTTTTCTTCCTATGCTTTGCACCCTTCCATCTTGCCCGAATCCCCTACACCCTCAGTCAAACCCGAAACACGTCTCATGTCCAGTGCTGGACTCACAACCGCCTCTATTGGTTCAAAGAGATCACGCTGTGGCTGTCATCGACAAACGTGTGTCTGGACCCTCTCATTTATGTTTTCTTGTGTCAAGTCTTTCGTAAGAAACTCACGGCCACGCTGAGCCGTCGACCCGAGCTGTCTGTGACCGGGTCCACCATCAGAAGAGAAATGCCCAACCTGACTCTCACTAATGTCAATGAGAATGAGTGCTAATGTCCATCTCTCGTCTGGGTGCCATTTAAACCACATGAAAACTACACACTACTGTGTGCAGAAATGGTCTGATCTTCAGCTCACAACAATCCGCAACACACAAGCTGACTGACTAAAAATTACACCGAGTATTCAAGGCTCAGTCAGGAGAAGTACATTAAGTAAACCTCTCTATTATGATGCTGTAATGTGTTTTCTGAAAAAAGAGACTCCATGTGTGTGGATGTGTGGTTCTGGTAAACACTACAGTGTGTGGACCAAATGTGCCCAAAATAACAATAGTTTTTAACTTTGGTGATATTTTTCTTTGATCCCCATGAGGAAAAATGAAACTAAATGATGTTGAAAATGTTAAAATGCTGAATGTTTGTGTGAGGGTTAGGAGCTGGGGGTAAGGTTTTGAGATCATTACATCCTGATAATGTTCTAGCTGCATTCTGAGCAGTTTTGAGTAATTGCGCTTCAAAGTTTTCGCATTTCATATGAGACAGAAACCCTAAATGTATTCTAAATGTACAATATTAAAACATAAAACTAGGGTTGTTATAATGTGTTGACATGTATAAAAAAAGTGACATTTCATATTTTTCATTTTCATACTGGTACTATCACTCTTTTTTTATGTCAACTTTGTATTTGTTACAAATGAGCTTATAAAAGATTTCAAATCAATATTTTGTGTCCAGTTATTTACATGTGGCATGAGCTGCTCGCTATCGCACTGCGTCGCATGCTGGGGCGGTGCTCACATGTTTGTAGGAACATGCACTGCTTTTTTTAATGTAACTTCATATCGGTCCACTTCAGGACTTCCTGCGTATCCCGTGAGAGACGGAAGCGTGATGCTGGGTTAACCACGCCAGAATTGAACTTCCTGCTTGCCTTCTAGAGCCTGCCTTGTGCTGTTGGGTTTGTTGACCTGTATACTGTTGCAAAGCTGAAACTATGTAACACGATGATGATTGTAACCGAAACCATATTGTCAATTCTTGGTTGCTGTCACGTTTGAATGTGTTGGGGGTCGTAGGAAGGTGGCTCATGTTTATTCTGTTCTTCCTTTTCTCCGGTTTTTGGAGGGAATTGTTAGGGAGCCAGAGTAAGCACTGCAAGAAATGACTTTCTTACTTACTAAAAATGTCTAAACATTCTTGAATGAAGAAGCATTTTCTTGATGAGTAAACTGACCTAAGAAATTAAGTCTTGTTTTAAGGAAAAAAATATGACATTACAGTAAATTTGTGCTTAAAACAAGCAAAAAAATCTGCCAATGGGGTAAGAAAAATAATCTTGCGACTAAGAAAAAGGTCAACCTTAATTCAAGATTATTTTTCTTACCCCATTGGCAGATTTTTTTGCTTGTTTTAAGCACAAATTCACTGATATTTCATGAGAAAAGGAAGAACAGAATAAAGATGCAGCCACCTTCCTACGACCCCCAACACTCAAACGTGTGTTTTTGTTGTTGTCGGAGGAAGAAATATCTTCTTTTGTGTTCTGCAGAAGACAGAAAGTCATACAGGTTGAAATAAGAGGGCGAGGAACTTGACTGAATTTTCATTTTTTGGGTGAACTGGCTAAAGTCATACAAATCCAGCACAAATCCAGTAAAGACACGTGGACTATTCCAACTAAAGTGCATGGCACGTACACACCTTAAATATCCAGTTGATCTCAAATTCATCTTAAGTACTTATAGAGTAGTATTGCATACGTCGTATCTTAGAAGAGTCTTTAGTTTGATCACATTTATTAAAGATTGATTCTACTGTACGATAATTTCCGCAAAAATTCGACGTCCTGGGGGTGTAGGGGGGGACTAAATCACGAGCACACAACACATCATCGTTTGTATAACATCCATCACTGAAATGCTGTGAACAAACAAACATCTCAACTTCTCTCACTATCACAGGATTAATTTGATGGTAAGCGGGTCTTCCTGTCGGTTGACGCGTGGGCGAGCTATTCTTTCTGTCTTCTTGCATTATGCTACAGTTCAGATACACATACGGCAGTGGTCAATCGTTTGACGGCAAACAAGAGAGCGTGACAGGGTTGAGGAGCAGTGTTGGGAGTAACGCATTACAAAAGTGATGTCATTATATATATAATATATTCGTTTTTGCTGTAACGCAGTAATATAACGAATTTCTAATACAATTTGGGTAATATTAATCCCGTTACAATCTCAGTAACGCGACTTCCCCATAACAACGTTTTTCCTGCCTGAAATTCTTTTTTTACAATTTACCAACACATTCCATTCCCAGAAAAAACAAATCTGTGATTAAAATATTATCATTGTAATACTTTTTCCTGTTACTGAAATGCGATTGTTGAAATGAATGCAAAGGATTCTAAAAAAAGAATAGAAACGAAACGAAACGAAAGTAGAAAGAGGTTCTGGGTTACACCCTGTCATTAGGCTATGGGTTGCATTATAGTGGGCTCTACCATAATTCACAAGATGGCCGTTTGTCTACTTTTGCGATTCTGACAGCGATTGTCAGTTAATTGTGCCAGGAGCCTTCTCTGAGCCTCTTATATTTGAGGCTCCATATATTTCACTTGAGTATTTAAAACCGACTGTGGGCGCTCGACAACACATTGATGCACATTGTTTGCTTTGATACAGAATGTCCGCACAAGTATTGTCAAACTAGTCTTAGTTTCGCAGATAGTTTATTTAATTTAAAAAAAATTATATTGTGGTAGTCCAGACATTGACACTCAAATCCTAAAGTATTAATTTCTGCATTGTTTTAGGCATTGTAGACAGACATAAGGTTGTAGTCTACAGGTATTTGCCAATTTGTTGATGTGGTATTTGCCGCGCCCCTCCTGCGCTGTATTTGGATGGTCGAGTAAAAAGTGACATAGATGAGCACAATCATTCTGCATTAACACATCGCCCTCCACTTGATGTACTATGTGAATTGTACCTTTCCTGTAGCTCAGTGGTAAGAGCATTGCATTAACCACGCAAGGTTGTGTGTTTTGCTTCTGTGTAAATTACAATCATTTTTCAAATCATGTTGCTTTTCCGATGTATTTACATATTTCAATACCCTAAAGTAATCCAAAAGCAATCTGACTACATTACTTTTATATTGTGATACTTGGATTACGTTACTGATTACAATTTTTATGAAGTAATTTGTAACTGTATCGGAATACATTTTAAAGTAACCGTCCCAACGCTGCGTACTGACGTATGAAATTAATCAATCTATGTTCTATAACAGGGAATATGACAGGAATGTTCTAAAAGAAACTCACGGAAACACCATCAAAATATTATTTTATGAGAGTAAGGTCAATAATTCCATTACTGCTCTCCATGTAAACATAGTCACCATACATCTGAGAAGTAACGTGTCGTATCAAAAGGACCCATCCTTTACCAGTGATATAACTGCATTTCATGAAATGTATTGTTTAAGTTTACCTGATAAATTATGTTTGTTAATTATTGATTGGAATAGAACATTTATTCAGCACTAGTTAATGTTTATTTTCAAAATGTAATTGGACATCATAATTGTTTCTTTACCAGACTGATTAAATGTAGTCTTTACACAGATATTTATTATATATTCAGCCTAGTCTAAAGCCGTGCAAACGAATCTCCCTGATATGATGTCCTACCTGGGAATCAAAACAGAGTGTGTTGAGAGTTATAAGTATCTGGGCATTCTATGTGACAGCAAATGAACTTTTAGGTAGGGCTGTCAAACGATTAATCACGATTATTCGCATCCAGAATAAAAGTTTGTGTTTACATAATATATGTCTGTGTACTGTTCATATTTATTTTATATTCATAAAAATATACACATCCATGTATATACTTAAGAAAAATATAAAAATGAAAAATATATATACATGTATGTTTACAAATACAAAAATAAATTTGCACCTAACACAGAAATATATTACGTAAACACAAACTTTTATTCTGGATGCGATTAATCACAATTAATCGATTGACAGGCCTACTTTTAGGCTACTCAACTCAACTCAACTTTATTTATATAGCGCTTTTTACAATTTTCATTGTTACAAAGCAGCTGTACATGAGACGCATTGAATACAAGAAAAACAACTAAAGTCATATACCTGTAAAAACAAGAAAAAGGTGAAAACAACAAAAGACAGACATACAAATGCTCCACACACACAATATGCATACACACTACACACATTGACATAGACGCACACACGCAAACACACTCGCACACACGCACAGTGAAAGCACACATTTGAGATAAAGGAGAGAGAACCACAGGTCAAATATTAAACGGACTATAAATTCTTATATGCAATATTAATTATGTCTAACTTCTAAATTCTAAAGCAGCACCCCCGGCCAGGCAAATAGTGCAAAACAATATGCAAACGGTGGCGAGGAACCCAAAACTCCAATGGAGAAAAAAAACCTCAGGAGAACCCAGACCCAACCAGGGGATTCCAGTTCCCCTCTGGCAAAAGCTGCTGCCTCTGCACAAGCTCAACAGTGCTTGCACAACAAGGCTACATAAAAAATAAATAAACTTACTAATAAGGTAAATTATAGATTTAAGATTATCATTAACAATCTAATAGCATTTGAAGTGTTGTAGAAAAAAATCGTGCCAAGTTGCCGCGTCCTTTATCCAGCTCTATCATCTCAGCTCTTGTCAGGTCCTGCGGTAACCTTGGAACAAAGAGACAAGACTGGTTGAGAGTAGAGTACTGTTCTGCACTCTTTGATGCAACAGGTAGATCATTTGTTGTTGGATGTGTTCCTGGTTCCGGTTAATCTAAATAATGCAGCCTAAATCCTCTGAGGATTAGTATTATGGATGTGTAGTGTATGCAAGATTAAAAAGATGCGTCTTTAGTCTAGATTTAAACTGACAGAGTGTGTCTGCCTCCCGGACAGTGCAGGAAAGAATATTCCAAAGTTTAGGCGCTAGATAAGAAAAGGATCTACCACCTGCACTTGATTTTGAAATTCTAGGTATTACCAACTGACAGGACGCCTGAGAGCGTAATGCACGTGGAGGATTGTAATACAATAGAAGTTCATTCAAATACTGCGGCGCTAGACCATGTAGGGCTTTATAGGTAATAAGCAAGATCTTAAAGTTAATGCTTTATAGGTAACCAGTGCAAGTTTGACAGAACCGGGGTTATATGCTCATACTTTTTTGTACGTGTAAGAACTCGAGCTGCCGCGTTTTGAACCAGTTGCAGTTTTTGTAATAGGCCTGCAGGGCAACCACCTAAAAGAGCATTACAGTAATCTAGTCTTGATGTCATGAATGCATGAATTAATTTCTCTGCATCTGACAGTGACAGCATATGACGTAGTTTAGATATATTCTTAAGATGGAAAAATGCAATTTTACAGGTGTTGGCGACATGGCTCTCAAATGACAGATTACTATCGAATACAACGCCAGAATTCTTAGCTGACGACGAGGATTTTATGGAGCATCCGTCAATAGTTAAGCAGTATTCTTGGTTGTTACGTATGGCGGTTTTTGGTCCAGTAAGTAACACTTCTGTTTTGTCCGAGTTCAGTAGTAAAAAATTGTTACTCATCCAGTTTTTTAAATCAACTATGCATTCCTTTATTCGATGGAACTGCTGGGTTTCATGAGGCTTCAAGGAAATATAAAGTTGAGTATCATCAGCATAACAGTGAAAGCTAATTCCGTGTCGCTTTATTATATCTCCTAGAGGTAGCATATATAATGCAAAGAGCAGAGGCCCTAAGACTGAGCCCTGTGGTACACCGTACTGGACTTGCGATTTGAGTGACACCTCATTGTTTATTGCTACAAATTGAAAACGGTCAGATAAATAAGACTTAAACCATTTCAATGCTATTCCAATAATGCCGACGTACTTTTCGAGTCTGTGTAGGAGTAGGCCGTGGTCAATGGTGTCAACTGCAGCGCTAAGGTCTAGCAGCACCAATAACGAAATACAGCCACGGTCAGACGCTAAAAGCAGATCATTTGTAACTCTAATTTGTAAGGCTACATATTTATAAATTACTTTTTAAATTTAGGTTAAAACTAGATCCTTACTATAGAAACAGATCTTTATTTTCTTTAATCACTAGGAAATATTGGTATCTGCTGCCTTCTTTTCATTGCTGGATGATGGAGATTTGTATCTTTATATGAATGCCCCTCCTCATTATCTTAAAAGACTTGAGCCTGTATTTCACAGTGCCTTATGCTGGGTTCACACCAAACGCAAAAAAAAAAGCTCTTTGTGACTTGGGGGAAATTTCGTTATTTTTGCATGAGTGACGCGATCTGACAAATATTTACTAGCTCAAAACACTTCATTTGCATTTGGTGTGAAACCAGTGTTACGCTTTATTACTGGTTGTAGTAATCAAACACATCATTGTCTTTTATATGATATGGCAGAGTTAACATCTTTTTAATATTCGTAGAAGTTTTCGTTGGTACTGTTTTACTTATAAATCATTCTGTGGCTTAACTCCATTTTACTCTCAGTTTGTCAGATGGAAATTTTATTTACAGTCTTCGTTCAAACGAGTTGTTACATCTTAAAATACCTCGGGTTGAACTGAGTAAGGGAATAAAGGATGTATAATATATATTGCTTCTTATGCTTTGAGTAATTTACAAAACATCTTAAAGCTGATTGTACTTCCCTCATTAAATGAGTCCAGTCACTTTCTACAAATTATGTGTTTTCTCTCCTGATAATTTGTCGTTGTGGATTATGTTGTGTAATGTGTTTTGTTGTAAATTGTACATTTGTCATACTGTATGTAGCTGCCTCCTTGCAGGTCACTCTTGTAAAAGATATTCGAATCTCAATTAGTTTTTCACCTGGTTAAATAAAGAATGAATGAATATTGAAACAGGTTATCGAAAGGAATTATTTTACTGGAAATGAAAAATAAATACCTCAGACCTGAGAAAGGGACACTATAGGATTCCCATATAAGGTTTAGGCTGGACTTAATTCTTGTGATATTTCACCTAGGCAAATATCCAGAGAGCTATGGATGATTTTACAAAGAGCCTTGCTGAAAAGGCTGCGAAGGACCTGCAACCTCTGTCTGTGGGGTTTTAGGATTTTTTTCAGGAAACTTGAACCCCATTACCGGGTTCCAAGCAGGAAGAATTTAATGGAAATAGAGACCTGCACTGTGTGAAGAGTGCCGCTCTAGAGTGAACTACTCTCTAGAATCTAGATATCGTATATTTCTGCCGTGTAGGTCTAGTTAGATAAGAAGTGCTATGTAAGTTATTAGTAAAATAACTTCTTATTTCAGTGCTTCTGAACAAAAACCTGAATGAAAGAAAAATGTAAGTTTTAAACATTATTGTTCTTCAGTAATAATGCAACTGCAACTGAATCCATTGTATTATAATCTCACGTAAAGTCACTTTGATCTGGACACATCATGTTTTCCTATTCTTTCCATCAATTTTCTCAATAAATGTACACGACAACAATGGAGTAGAAAACTTTTAAAACGTTTTAAGCTTCACGTCCACATAACAACATTGTCAAAACGGTCTGTGCCATTTATACAGATCCACAAAAACAAGAGCACATACGCATATTACTTTTCAATCCAAAAGTGCTTTTTAATACTCTTTGTTGGCATGTATGTGTAATGTAAGTAATTTGTCTCTGCTGGTCGTAATGGTGCAGTTAAGAAAATAACATTCTGAAACACATTTTACCATTTCATAACAAATATATTTAGCTGGACATGTACGGAATGACCACTTTCAGCACTTACTTCAGCTCATACAATGTAAAACCTTCATCCATTGTGCATCCAGATGGCACTTTTCCATCCAGTAAGGATTCTCTTTCATAATTTGTATTTGTATACTTTCTGATTGACGTTATTATCACTATGAGCACAACATTATGAGTTATTATCCTCTATAACCAGTCACTTGTGAAGTGATCTTCACACGGGCGAAAGCTGTGTAGGATGCTATACAGAAGACACTATAGAGGCTTTGTGAGTTCGCCTCAAGCAGGTGTGTGTGTGTCAGATGATCACTCTTGTCCATCTAAATCGGGCACCAGATAAGGACTTTCACATTAACAAAACAAACTTGTCAAAATAGATCATACAATGAGACAAATGCGCAAACAAATGTAAACAGTTGCATGCGCATGTATACGAGTTGGTTGTTTTGCACAACAATGAGCACAATGGTGATAAAAAGCAAGGACGTCTTCGTTTGGATAGATGGTTCTATCCATGTTATTAGTCGTGTTTGATTTCATCCGACGCAGCGCAGACTGACCAATGGATGACTTTGCAGTAATGATAGACCGGTTTAAACACATTCGGAGCAGACGACTCTCGATTCTCTCTCGCTGTGCTGTAATGTCACCGGAGGGCTGTTTCACAAAACAAGTTTAGGAAATAAGCCAGGCTTATTCTGGTTAGTCATGCTTATTCTCAGTGGATTTGGTTTCATAAAGCAAACTTAAAATAGTTCAAACTCAGTTAATATGGCAATTTATGCTGGGAAACTAGCCTGGTCCCGGGCAGGCTAACTATCAGGCTAAGCCTTAGTTGTTGCTTAACTAGAGGTCAGTTAACACTGACCCACCGTAATCCGTCACGATATTACCACTGATTCTCTCTTAAAATGCAATTTGCTTTATTAATCATTATAAATAAATAATGAAAGAAATCCATGTAATACAATCAATTATAGGCCACAATAATAACTGCACATACTGTCTGACTGTGACATAAAATAAACCTAAGAGCTGAAAACAACTTGAGCCGACATATCTTCAAATACATCATTGCCTTTGTGTTGTCTCAAAATGTCTACACAAGTAGTTTTTGTAAGGCATGATTGTTAAAACGACTAAAATGTTCTTATTCGACTAAACCCTAGTCCTGGTTTGAGATAATCCCTGTCCGGGAAACCACCACTTCGTGTTTACCCTAACATTACAGTAAGTTCCTGTGAAGTAGTCATCTTGCTTTGAGGTTAAGTTACAGCTAAAGTGAATGAGATGTTTAGTCACACAGCCTTAGATGAACATCAAGTGTAAATAATGCATGCTGGGAATCATAAATGGGTTTTGTACTCTGATGTTACGCGGCATGTCACTATTGTTGAGATTCATACACAGATTCTTCATGTATGTGTGATTCTCTGCTGTTGTTGAAGTTTTTATTTGCCTCATGAGGGCTGTTTCATTAAAGTCGCTTAGAATAGCGGGAATTAAAGGAGCCATTCTTTTGCTGTTTTTGAAGATTTGATTATGTTTTTTGGGTGTTTTTTGGGTGTTTATGTTTCTAATTTCAAAAAACGCTTTATATTTCACATATTTCAAGTCTATTGTTCACCGCTGTCCCTCTTCTAACAAAACGACTGGATTTCTTCCGGTCTATATAAAGTCCCACCTTCCGAAACGCTCTGATTGGTAAAGCTGACCAGGTCTGTTGTGATTGGTTCCCCGCTGAGAGTGTGTGTATGTGAAGATGTCCCACCCATACCATATCAGCGAGCTTCCGCTCCTCAGGCTGTTGTGATTGGTCGGTGCCCTCTCAGTGCATGTGTATTCATAAACTTTGGCTTTGAGCAATAAACAGGAACAATGGCGTCAACTTCACTTCATCAGTTAAAAACACGCGGATCGATGTGTAACTGAGGCATGCTAGTGCATGTGCAAACGTCAATCCTTGTTATAGTGTGTTCAGACCAAACGCGACTTGCGCAAATGAATCGCGCTATTCGCACGTAGTTGGACGCTTGAACATTTTGAGTTTACTCGCTTCATCCGCGCGTGAAATTCACGCAAATTTGCGTAATGGACGGGGCTCCAGTCTCGTTACAAAATGACTTATGACATGGATTTTGTTGAGAGTGTAGATGCACTTTATGTGTAATGAAAAGCTGAAAAACATGTTATATTTTTTTTATTTTCTATAAAAGTAAGAACAAGAATCATACAGCTCCGGGTGTCCACAAACAGCGACGATTATTTTGTCCTCCATTTTGTCCTCCTATTTCGGATTTCTGCCTCCGCTCGTCGTCTAATCACCTCACTACTAGAGCAAGCTCCTGATTGGTTAACGCTGTGTGAATTTTCGCGCGAATCACACCACAAGTAGGTCTATCGCGTCTTTGCATTGACTTAACATGTAAATCATTTGCGCCTAATGCTTTAATCGCGTTTGGTCTGAACACAACATTAGTGATCGCAATTTTTTCCTACTATGGCGAAGGAAATGACACCAGACCAATTGGATCAGACCAGTTATATTAATTAACACTAATAACAGAAGCGTTAGTTTTGCCTTTTTATATTGTACCCGAGTTGGATAATAAAACAAGCAGATTGACCAGGAGACATTTGCAAGCAGGACTTCAAAGGACGTTTCATAGAAGTGTTTTAGAGGTATGCACACACACACAATATCAGTGTGTTACACAGAACAGCTTTCACAGCCGATGTTAAAGTCATGGTAGCTGTTATTTGACTGTTGGTTATCTTAGAAAGTGTGTCGCTGAATTCTTATGACCAGCTGTAGGACTGTGATGAAAGTGAAGGTAGTTTAGCGCGTAGCTCAGTCAAATGTTTACGATCTCTGATAACCAAACACTACTCCTCTATTCCTCTTCTCTGAGGAAGATCTCGCCCTTTTTTGGTGTATTCCTTTGGGCGGAGGTTATTAAAAGCACTCGGAATACTGACATAATGTACCCGGGAAGTAGAGGGCTGTAGTCCGATTCCAGCCGTTCTCTGTAGTCCTTGAAAAGCAAATTATGTTAAAGACAATATCTTGCTTGGCATCGTACTTTGAGCTTTATCATTTTGCAGATATTGTTTATGCTCTAGCAGCAACATTACACACTAACTAAAGGTTGAAAATTGGCATCATGGGGAATGGCCACTTTAATGGAGTCATATGACAGGGCTGAAAGGAATATTATCGATTGTTTTAGATGTAATGTAATGTGTATATACGATTTAAGGTTCAAAAACGCTTTATTTTCCACATACCGTGTATGTTTGTATCTCCTCTTTGCTCCGCCTTTCTGAAACACGCAGATTTTTTACAAAGCTCATCGCTCTGAAAAGCGAGGTGTGCTATGATTGGCCCGTTAACCAGTGCATAGTGATTGGTGGAATACTGCAAGCGTGTGTCGGAAATGTAACACCTCTTACCATATTTGGATCGTCAGGTTTCAAAGCAATTGTACTGACAGGTACGCCCAGCATACTTACGTATACATTTCGGCGGTCTTAGTCAAATCATACCACGAACAGATGTAGATTAGTGGGGGTGTGATTACAAGAGGCGTTTCAGGTAGGTCTGGGTGAGCATTTGCTTTGATAGAATGCATCTTTTGTTCCACATTTACATTTACATTTAGTCATTTAGCAGACGCTTTTATCCAAAGCGACTTACAGGTGGGGTAAACAATGGAAGCAATTGGGACAGCATAAGGATTACAAAAAGCATAAGTGTAATCAAAAAAGAAGACTGGTCTCATTCTGGATCATCTGTAGAGGTTTGGTTGTGCAAGCTGGAAGTCCACCCAGTAGCACATTGCAGTAGTCTAGTCTGGACAGGACAAGAGCCTGTACTAGGACTTGCGTAGCATGCTCGGATAGGAAAGGTCTAATTTTCCAAAAAATTGTAGAAGATGAATCTACAGGACCGGGCGGTGCTGGCAACCTGATCTGTGAAGTTAAACTGATCATCGATCACCACTCCCAGGTTTCTGACCTTTGAAGATGTGATGATGTGATGGTTGTGTTGTCAGGTTCAGCTGCAGGTGATGGCCATTCATCCAGAGCGAGATGTTGGCTAGGTATGCTTAGATGCGTGCAGAAACAGTCGGATCGTCAGGCTGAAAAGACAGGTGGAGTTTTGTATCATCCGCATAGCAGTGATAGGAAAAGCCATGTTTCCAAATGACAGAGCCTAGGGATGGTTCCCAAACTTTCATTTGTGCAATTTCACGTGTCTAATGCATGCATGGACAACGTCTTGGTTACGGATGTGTAGTGACTGAGACCGATCAGACACGCAATAACTAGTTATATATAAGTATAACAATAACATCCCCCACCCAACCAGCAAGCTGGTCGCCAGGGGGTCTACCCCCAATCTGCAACTAACACCTAGGCAGGACCAGATCTCTGGTGACCATAGCAACCCACACCAAACCATCAAGATAACAGTATTTTGCGACAGAATGGAATGTAGGGAGCTGAACTCTCTTTACTCACTTTGGGGACAGACATACAATCCTAAATACATCAATAAATAAATGTACGTACACTCATTTATAACCTTTCCATGTATTGATGTTCTTGTTGTTATGTCTGTTTTTAAACATTAATCCAAAGTATCCATGAATGAGTGTATAACTACTGGAATTATTAGATTTGTAGTAACTCATTTAACCAAGATGATATGTAGATCATGTTTGGTGTCTATGAGCTACATGTGTGACGTCCTTAATGTTGATGTTTGTTGTGTTTTGGTAACTCTTTTCATATTAGTTTTATCAAACTCTTAGAAGTTTTCTTAGTGAACATCCAATCAGCTTTCACATGCAAAACACCATCTGAAAGACAAAGACAATTACATTTCCCTCCAAAGTTGCCATCTCCTGATTGGATCAGTCACGTCTGTGGGATGTGACATCCTTACAGTTTAAAAGAGACCACGAGAGGAGTCTCTTTGGTTTTTCGGGGGTTTTTAGTTTGTTCGTAGTTCGTTCGCTTCGGGTTCTTCAGGTTTTTCGGTTCACTGGGCTTCGTCACCCTGCATCTGTAAAGGATGGACTAGAAGAAGACTTCACCCGTACCCATAAGTTTGTGCCAGGCTGCGGCCTCGTCTTTCCAGATACAGATCCACTGCATAAAACTGGTTCCCTCTGACCACATCAGCCAAGATCAACTTGAGCCTCAACAAACTGCATCAGGACACTTTCTTTCTTTTGATGGGCAAGACGTGCAAGTATCAAACTTAGTCTTATTAATGGATGCATAGAGCATCATTATTCCTTTTAACAAAAGGTCCTTTACAAGAAGAAACTGATGTTTTTCAGGCTATTGGTCTTCTGAATATCATATCCATGCTCTGTTCTTCTCTCTGCTTCAACTTCAACCTTCTTCCAACGCTTAACTGTATGTGTGTGTATGTTAGATTAGTAGGTGTTTAGTCTAGGTAATAAAGTCTTGTTTTATTTCACACGTGACGTTGTGTGTAGTTCATGCTCATAATCCGGAGTCCCTAACATGCCGATTCTTGCTGCCTGCTCGTATTGCTAAGTGATTTCCCCACATCATGAATTTTGATCCAGATAATTATAATTGATCATAATCAATTGAATTCATCCCAATTTGGGCTGATATTTGTTTCCCTTACAAAGGGTGGTGGAGAATATATTGCTTATAATTGTGATCAAAGCTCATGATAATTTTTACAAATTTGGTGAAGAATAGTGTTTAAATAATACTGTTCCTCATTGAATACACTATAGATGTAACCTCAGTTCCCTGACCCCGAACCAACAGATGGGGTTCGTCCTTGAGAACTTCTAACTACTTAGAAAAGGCCAATGAAATTGGCGATTTAAATGTGCATGCCGGACTGCGCCCCCGGATATCCGGGTATAAAAGGGAGATGGCATGCTGCATTCATTCACCTTTAGTTCTGAGGAGCCTAAGAGCCTCTCACGACTGCTCCATCAGGGAACTGAGGTTACATCCGTAACCAAAACGTTCCCTTTCTGTCGGTCTCGACGTTGTGTCGAACAGACAGATGGGGTCCCTATGGAAAACGCGTCAGACGTTGGAAAATGAATGGAAAATGTTATCAGACGTGTGGAAAATGTGTCACACGTGAGAGCTATCGCCAAAGTCGTAACCTTCCAGTCGAAAGGTAGGGGGTCCCAGTGCTTTTTGAAAGGTGGGAAGCCCCTGCCATCGGCCCTCACGGGCAGCGGCCTTGTTTCTCTAACAGCGATTGGCTCTAACTGGGTAAGCGCTATTTACTCAGAGGGGGAACGCGCTACAGAGACCACTTCCTACAATAGGGAGGAGTTTTAGTGGAGACACCAACATGGTCTCACCGTCAGGGGAGAACTCACTTGAAAATGTGCAGACTAGAGTAGTTTACCGGAAGGTGGAGGTCCACCTAGGGAAGGTCATGGGTTACCTTTACCTTTACTGTCGAGAACTGCTGCTCGACAGTATACCCGAACAGCCCCCCTTACGAGATGGGTGCGTCGAGAAGGTTCGGCCAGAGGTGTCTCTCCTGGACCACAAGTGTGTACATCGTGCGACGCAGGGCCCGCGCCGAGGTCGGTGGCGGTGCAGAGCTCCTGCATGAGCACTGGGTCGGTCTTACCCTCGTGGAGCTCTCTCAACGCCCTGGCCTGATGGACCTGCAGGATGGCCATAGCGTGGAGAGAGGGGGCAGCTTGGCCCGCAGCAGTGTAAGCTCTAGGCCACAGAGATGCCGAAAACCTACATGCTTTGGACGGGAGTCTAGGTAGAGCCCCCCAGGTGGCAGCCGTCTGCGGTGCACCGCGATGGCATGTTCCACCTGGGGGACATCAACGTATCCTATAGCTGCCCCACCATCGAGCCGTGCAACCACTGCAACCCAATGCCCACGGCGGCCCGGGAAAGCATGGCTGACATTTCAACATCCGCTTCTTCCTGAGCTCAACCCCCCTGAGGAGGGAGCTGCAAGGAATCGTCGGAGTCAGATGCCAGTTAGTCACCCTCCGATGCTGCAAGGGACATCTCATCATCATCACACACCGTTTCCGAATACGTGTTTGAGGAACAAGACGGTGGGACTGTCTCTTGGAGAACGGTCAAACGAGCGAGACAAGGAGCGAACGGTCCGCGAGCCAGTGGCTGACGGATTAACACTCACAGTAATCCTCAAATCCCCCTTGCTGCTCGCCGTAGCGGATGGCAGGGCTGTAGCCACTGCTGTCACGGAACATGAAGGTTCAAAACCAGACTTGAATGAACTGAACTAATCAGTCAGGCTTAAATGGGTTTCAAAAAGCTTAGCTTTAGTTCACGCGATCCTACGAATTCAAAAGAGGCTCAGTAAGTCAAGATAATAGCGCGTGCACGCTATTATTCAGCAGCCATACAAGTCAAGCATTGGTCAAATCGATCGGCTTAGGAAAAGAGTGGCGCTCTTTTTCTTATATGTTTAACGGCGGTTGACATCCAGCGTAATAGAATAAATTAAATACAAGAATGTATTCAAACAGAGAGCAAGGAAAAGGGTTATTAAAATATCTTAAATGTTATGTCAAAAATGGTAAACCTACATTACTTGTTTTTATTTTTTATAAAATGTATTAAAATACAGTTCTATGTAAATGTCTTAGGTTACCATTAGATTTCAGCAATGGTATAATGTGCATATATAAAATATCTTTAACTCAAAGGGTTTCTGGTTGTTTTTTGAGGCTGAGTTTAAAGCACTGATTTATTATCACTAAACAGAGTTTGAACTGTATCTATGTCTGTATCTATGTTCTTACGTGCTGTAATCACTGTTTAGATATTAGGTTAATATTAGATTAGGGCCCATTTGTGTCATGATTCTGCCTCATGTCATGTCTTTCTTGGTCTTGTGGCAGAATCATGGCAGGATTCCCTGTTTTACATGGAGAGAGGCATTTTTGTCCCTTTTGACCTTCCACGTGCTCTCTCCGAGTCTCGTCTGTGTTCCCGCCCTCTTGTATCCCTCATTATTGCTTGTTAATTAGTTAATGCCACGCACCTGTCCCTGTTTGATTTCCTCTCCTTTAAATATAGTCCTCATGTTCTATTGTCCTGTGCTCTGTCATTGTGTTTGTATTACTTCGTATAGCACCCTGTGTGCTGTGTAAAATAGCTTGAGTGTGCTTACCTATTTACCGGTTCCATATATTTATGCTCTTGGTCCTGTTCCTGTTGTCAAAGATCTTGTCCAGTCTAGTAAGTGTGCAATCTAGTTTATTTAAAGTGTTGTTTATTTCAGTATAACGGTGATATTTAGTATATAAAGTATCTACGTTCTGTTATTATCCTGTTTGTCCTGTTATACCTCATCGTGGGCCTTTGTTTTGTGTTTCTTGTAAATAAATACCCTTTTTGCTACCCCTGAACGCTGCCGGCAATTGGGTTCTCCCGAGCGATTCCTGACACACTTGTGTGGTGAGGTGCTCACATTGTGTATTTTCCAAATATTATTGACTGCAGGACACTGACTAGCCCCTCTTAGACTGGGACCACATGTGACAGGGAAGTCATTACAACAAAATTATAAGAGCATGTTATAAGTACAGATGTGTTTATTTTATGTCACAGACACCAGCATAATAATCTACAATTCATTAACTCAAAATATGTCTACATATCAATGAAGCAAGGTTGTTACAGCAACTTACCATAATTAAAATTAACCATAAATAAAAGAAATGTTCGGTACTATGAATACAAATTAAATTTTATGATTAGATATTTTGGCCTATGTTTGTACACCTGCAAATGTATCATGTTTTAAAAAGGAAACTGCAGTTAAAAAAAAACTGTTAAATTCGTAAATCATTCATATGTTCATTAAGACATGACAAGCAAATGGAACTTTGTACCATTTCGTCAGATTGATGTTGATGAAACAGATCCAGTACACTGATACAGTACACATGCGTTGTTTTTCTGTTTCGTCCGTTCACTTAAGACATAACCTATGTTTGTTAAGATACTCGACAAGAGGGGCATGTTGACCTACTTCGTGTGTGAATTTGTCCGTTTAAGCGCTACAAAGACCACTCAATATTTGCGGCATGTCTGAGACTTTCCTTGTGCGCGCTTCGGATCTTCTCACAGCGCGCAAGTGAGTTTTCTTCGTCAATCCTATTGAAATTTGTCTACGTTATTTGATTTGTTGTAGGTATTAAATGTGTATCCATCAACAAACATGCATTAGCTGAACTTTGTCAGTCTGTTTTAGGCATTATAATTTCTAACAAACCATATTATAAATGCGTCGTCAGATTTAAGATGAGCCGCGGTCTAAGCACGTGCCGAACCGTTCAACTTTTTACCGAGAACCATTACACCCCCTAGTAAGAACTATGCAGGCACGTAATTACATCTCCGTAACAGTAATGCATTGGTTGGACAATGCCTACAGTTTAAGACTGTAATCCACAAACTTTATACTTTTTTTGACGTAATAACATTTTGAAATGTACAGTACTACTATTACATTAGTTTTATTAAAAAGTTACATGTAAATATAGTAAATTCAATAACAAATCAATTTAAGCAAACGTTATATACATAGAACAATTCTGTAGTAATATATGAAATGTATATTTCTTGGCAGCACACATTTTCCACCTCAGTTGGCATTGTATTGCACTGATGACATTTACACCTTTCAAACGTGCAAAAATATATATATTTTAACATCGTGGATGACGACAAGGTAATTTTCACAATGGCAGCTAAGCAAAGAAGTAATACATACCACAAAGAGAAGAATTCGTGCTGAAGTAGTCGTTGTGGCTGCTGCTGATCAAGTTCAAATTCAGACTCGGAATCCGATTCTGAACCATATGTATGGCTGGGTGAGACTGTAAATAAGGCATAGTTACTTGAAGACAATAAAGTGGTTTATGTTGTATTTAGGGGGCACGGTGGCTTAGTGGTTAGCACGTTCGCCTCACACCTCCAGGGTTGGGGGTTCGATTCCAGCTTCCGACTTGTGTGTGTGGAGTTTGCATGTTCTCCCCGTGCCTCGGGGGTTTCCTACGGGTACTCCGGTTTCCTCCCCTGGTCCAAAGACATGCATGGTAGGTTGATTGGCATCTCTGGAAAAATTGTCCGTAGGGTGTGAGTGCGTGAGTGAATGAGTGAGTGTGTGTGCCCTGCGATGGGTTGGCACTCCATCCAGGGTGTATCCTGCCTTGATGCCCGATGACTCCTGAGATAGGCGCAGGCTCCCCGTGACCCGAGGTAGTTCGGACAAGCGGTAGAAAATGGATGGATGGATGGATGTTGTATTTACATCGATGTCACAGCTAGCTGACCGCTAAGCAAAGGCTGCGTGAATGTGTTACTTTTTAGCTCCGCCCCCTCGTAACTCTTCATTGTCTGCTTACTGAAAGAAACGTTCAGCTGTATCTGTCCTTTATAAATGTGATCAAACTAAAGACTCTACGGATATTTTAAGCTTGCAATACTATTCTGCAAGTACATAAAAGATTAACATGAGATATTCAGAAACTGTCTGAGATACGGCTGCTTTAACATGAGTAAAAATGGGTCTTTTAATAAGTACCAGAAATGTTTATGAAAATGAGCAGTAAGGCCATCATACCCTGGAGATTTTTCTAAAGTCAAACTGCCTATTGCTTTATCTAACTCATCAGCATCACACGACTTTATAAAATCATAATCAATAAGGTGTATGAGATCTTTAACATGATTGAAAAAGGATGTTGAATCGTCCAAGGAAAAGGATGAGGAATATAAGTTACTGTAAAAAGAGACAACTTCTCTAGTAATTGAAGCTTGATTTGTATTGATCTGGACCTGAATCGACAAGGCTTAGATTGAAAGTCTCTCTTGCCTTCTTTATTCTAACCTGTCACGAAACAATGAATGAGAATGAGCGGGAGAGCGATTTACTGCCCTTATGGGAAGGCAATACAAGACGCTGCTGGTTTGCTGAATGCAGGGATCTTGATGGGGTGTAGGAGTGCAGGAGGGTGTGAAAGTAAGCCGGTGCAGATCCAGTGATAGTCCTGTAGGCAAGCATTAGTGACTTGAATCTGATACGGGCTTCAACCGGTAGCCAGTGGAGAGAGATGAAAAGGGGAGTCACGTGAGCCCTTTTGGGCTGTTGGAAGACGAGGCGTGCTGCTGCGTTCTGAACCAGCTGGAGCGGTTTGATAGCCTTTGCAGGAAGACCAGCAAGGAGAGCATTGCGGTAGTCCAACCTTGAGATTACCAGGGCCTGGACAAGGAGTTGTGCCGCATGCTCAGCGAGTTAGGGTCTGACCTTTCTAATGTTGGTTGAATAAGGCATATCGGCATGACCGTGTTGTCTTTGCAATGTAATCATTGAAGGACAGCTGTTCATCAAATATGACTCCTAGGTTCCTGGCTGTTTTGGAAGGAGTGATTCTGGTATTGCCAAGATGGATGTTGAGATCATGTTGCACCGTAGAGTGTGCCGGAAACACGAGTAGTTCTGTCTTGGCAGGGTACAGCTGGAGGTAATGCCTTTCATCCAAGCTGAGATGTCCTCGAGGCAGACTGTAATGCAAGCTGCTACAGTGGTATCGTCTGTGTGAATCGAGATATAGATCTGGGTGTCATCAGCGTAACAGTGATACGAGAAGCCATGTGCCTGTATGATGGGTCCCAAGGATGTCGTGTGGATGGAAAAAAGCAGCGATCCAAGCACCGATCCCTGAGGGACCCCAGTGATCATGTGGTGAGCAGTGGACAGCGAGCCCCTCCATGACACCCTGAAGAATATGTCAGAGAGGTAGGATTTGAACCAGCAGAGAGGAGAGCCTGAGATTCCTAGAGAAGACAGGGTTGCTAGCAGTATCTGGTGATTGACAGTGTCAAACACTGCAGATAGGTCTAGCAGAATCAGGACAGAGGATTTAGATTCCGCCTTGGCTACCCGCAGTGCTTCTGTGACCGATAGCAGTGCCGTCTCAGTGGAGTGGTTTGTTTTGAAGCCAGACTGCTTGTCATCCAGTAGTTTGTTCTGGAATAGGTAGGAAGACACCTGGTTGAAAGCTGCCCTTTCAAGTGTTTTTGCAATATATGTGGTAGGAGAGAGACAGGTCTGTAACTGTCGGGAGCAGAGGGGTCCAATGTGGGTTTCTTCAGTAGGGGCGTGACCTGGGCCTGTTTGAATGTGGATGGAAAAGTGCCGGCGAGCAGGGAGGTGTTGATGATGTGTGTGAGTGCAGGTGTGCTGGATATGGCCTGAAGGAGAGAGGAGGGGATTGGGTCAAGAGGACAGGTGGTGGGGTGGCTGGAGAGAAGTCTGGTGACTTCAGTGTCCGTCAGTGGGGTGAAAGAGGAGAGTTCGATGGTTGAAGTGTGGTAGGTGTGTACTCTGCTGGTTCAAATCCTACCTCTCTGACATATTCTTCAGGGTGTCATGGAGGGGCTCGCTGTCCACTGCTCACCACATGATCACTGGGGTCCCTCAGGGATCGGTGCTTGGATCGCTGCTTTTTTCCATCCACACGACATCCTTGGGACCCATCATACAGGCACATGGCTTCTCGTATCACTGTTACGCTGATGACACCCAGATCTACATCTCGATTCACACAGACGATACCACTGTAGCAGCTTGCATTACAGTCTGCCTCGAGGACATCTCAGCTTGGATGAAAGGCATTACCTCCAGCTGTACCCTGCCAAGACAGAACTACTCGTGTTTCCGGCACACTCTACGGTGCAACACGATCTCAACATCCATCTTGGCAATACCAGAATCACTCCTTCCAAAACAGCCAGGAACCTAGGAGTCATATTTGATGAACAGCTGTCCTTCAATGATTGTCCTTCTGAGGTACCGAGAATTGTTTGCTGATGGATGATGTTTTCTCATTGAAAAATACAGCGAAATACAGTGGATGTTGAAGTCCCCAAAGACTACAAGAGGGCCGCCATCCTCCGGGAATGATGAGAGCAGCACATCTAACTCTTCAATGAAGTTGTGAAGAGGACCTGGGGGGCGGTAAACTACAACAACGCTGAGCTGAGTGGGAAAAGTGATATTAACAGCATGGTATTCAAATGAACAGTTGTTGCATAGGGAAGATAGTGTGGAATATTTCCAGTCATTGGTGATAAGCAAACCTGTGTCTCCTCCTCTTCCAGTTTGGCGGGGAGTGTGAGAGGAGTAGTTTTTTTGGAGAGAGCAGCGGGTGAGGCTGAGTCTTCAGGACGAATCCAAGTCTCAGTAAGACCAAGAATGTGAATGTCAGACTGGCTGGTGAACGCATGGATGAAGTCAGTCTTGTTCACAGCTGACTGGCAGTTCCAGAGACCCACAGAGAGAGTCAGAGGTGTAGAAGGGGAGGTGTGAATGGGACGCGCGTGAGAGTGCGCGCGTCGTGCTGTGCGTCTTGGGTGAGAACACTGCCTACGGTGGAGTACAGGAATAAACTTGAAACACATGATGATCGGTGGAGTCGCGCAGGTAGAGTCGCACGTCTTTACACTCGTCGGTTTTCACACAAGGAGGCTGAACACGAGGGCTGACGCTACGTTGACGCTTACCGCAACAGCGCAGAGGCACTGCTTAAGTATGTGTTGAGATCAGCGCGAACAGTATACAGCTGGAACACGCCTTCTCGATTAGCAAAACAAAGTCTGAACGACTTGAATGGGCCACGGATCAAACAGCGATCAACTAGCTCGGTGCTTTTAAGTGCAAACTTATAATGTCAAGCCGTAACGAGCGGCTAACGGCAACTTGACTTCAGTACCAACACAACAAATAAGAGACAAATAAGCCTCAGCTTTAAAAACAAGCCCAATATTATTTGATTATTTATTATAAATCTAATTTATCATTTACTATTTATTACAACAAATGAGCCTGAAACATATTAAACTGGAACCACCTTTTTATTTTAAAAGGAAAAGCAGAAGTTACTTAGCAAAAGTCAGCAAACTGCAACAAAGCGTGAGGGCACGCACTATCCACTCATCTTCGATCACCTGCGAGAAGAATAGGGTTGGAGAGATGGAAAAGAAGAAAAAGATAAGAGATTTAAAGGGGAGCAACACAGCCACATATTTATAGCTTAATAAAATAAATTAGAACCAAATGTATCTAATATAATTAGTATTTTATATGACTACTTGTTTTTTTATTATAGCCTGTGATAATTAATTCATTACAAAATCATTGTAAACATTACAAATTTACCTTAAAAAAGTCATCCCTCTCCTCCCTTGCACCATCCATCTTCTCCCCTGTCTCCTCTCCATCTCTCTACATCTTTTGCAAGCCGATATTGCTTAAATTTTCCCCAGCGTTACTCGTCGTAATTGCATTTTTACTAATAAGAATTAAAAAAAATGCAATTACGACTAGTAATGCTGGGGACAATTTAAGCTAATTCGGGTTTCCATATACATCTCTGTACATCCCAACACTGAAGCGCTGCAACATCTCCTGGCTTGGGACAAAGTCCTTGCAGCAAATCCCAAATCTTCTTAGGCCATGGCGAATGCACAATATGCTACTGAGAGTTGTCTGGCCCATTCTGTTCGTAGACGTCAGGAAGGCATCACACGTCATTCACGTGTAGCAGTGAAGTTTTTTTGTTTTCGTTTTTGATAAATGTGTGTATGGCGCTCGAATTGTATCGTTTATTTCCTGACCAAGCTCACAGATGTGACTGCGTGCATGTGAACTGCGTGTGGAACAGTGGCTGTTCTAGACTACTGTAACTGGGGGGGCCAGGCAGAGGCCACTTATGCTTTTAGGGGGCTCACTAACATTTGTTGTCATGATTATTTTTCAGTCATTTTTCAATTGAAAACAAGTTCAGCTCAATATTGCTGTTTTGGTGAAATATCATTCCCGATTTAGGGGGGCCAGGGGGGTGGCCAACTGTACTGACACGGAGGCCCCCTCTGGCCCCCCCTAGAACCGCCCCTGGTGTGGAGAACTTTGTTCGTCTAACGTGTCTGCCTTGCCTAATTTTAAATAGCGCACATAGGCTATACAGATATATATACAGCTACTTGTACCCTATGATGGGCTTGTGTTATTTGAGACACACTTTTCAAACAGTGTGGAATAGAAGATTTGATCATTAACTCTTTCCCCGCCAGCCTTTTTAAAAAAAAAGTTGCCAGCCTACGCCAGCGTTTTTTAACATTTTCACCAAACTTTAATGGCTCACAGTACATTGTCTGTAAAGAATATATGGAGAAACAATATGTCAAATGAAAGAACAGAGTCTCTGCTTTTAAACAAAAAAAACGTATTCTTCTATCTTCATTTGTTCTTTTTTTATCACTCCTTAGATGCGGGTAAGTTTCTTAAAAAATGCATCACTTTGATTAAACAGCTGATATAATTAACATTTTTTGTCAAAGATTCCGCCCAGATTACACTCATAACCATCATTAAAAACTGATAAAATATATACGTTCTAGGTTCTGGGATCCTGTACTTTTTCCCAAAGGTGTGTAACAGCGCCACCTGCTGTACAACAGTACAAACACTGATTGCCGTAATAACTCGTCTTTGGCGGGGAACCGTTTTTTTTTTAAATGACGAGATAACTCGTCAATGGCGGCGAAAGAGTTAAAGCTATTATTAAATTAGATTAAGTATTGTTTTTTAAGTAGATAGAACTATTACATAGGCAATCTTTAACATCATTGAAGAATATCAAGAAAATACTATATTTCGGGCTGTGAAAAAACTAGTTTCATAATTGAAAAAGCTTTTAATGTATTTTACAATATAGTTATGTGGAAGCATGATAGGAATTATACAATTACAAATAAAAAGTAAGGTCTAGAATAAACTGGATGCATTACTTATGTTCTAAATGTCTATTTTATAAAAATAATTCTATGCAATCTAGCAAGCTCATATTAACCAAGTGGTCAATACCGAAATGAAAGGAGCCACTAGACCACTAAACATTAAAAATAAAATCACCAGTAGGTGGCGTCAAAGCACTATTCTGTTGAGATTATATGATGGGCTAATCTTCAACCTATTGTTTCAAAGACACAAAAATATATTTAATACCCACACAACTGCTCTACTTACATTTGTGTTGCTGTGGTGCTGTTTGGAACCATATTTTCATTGACTATTGTGTGAAATGCTAGTCATTAACAACTTGTTTCTTTACAGGCATTCTGAATGTATGTGCTTGTTGTTGGTTTCCACGGCATGCTACGTTTTAATGTTTTAATGACAACAAGAATTTCTTGGCTTTAAATGATCACAATCCGAACACAAAACTGGAGCATAATATAATAATAGCATAATCATTTATTGAATGTGGTTGTGCATCTGAGGTAGTTTCTGCTCCGTCGTTCAGTTGTTCAGCCAGAAAATTGTATTCAGTCATCAGGTCTTCAAGCAAGAGAAGTGTGAAAAAAGACCCGCTCTTATTTATAGCAGGTGATCAAAAATACAATAAGCTACAAAGTGAAGTGACATCATAACCTAGGAAATTCGTCAGTAAAATAGACTTGAGAATAGATTAAAATGATAACCTGCAGACATCATGAGTAAAATAGCCTTGTTTATAGATTAACATGGTAATCTACAGACATTAGCAGACATCTATCTATCTAAAGACCAAAACACACATGGCACATAAACTAAAGTAGGCTACTGTCCTACATCGCTTACATAACACTCTACATCCTCTGATTTAAGTGTGAATGGCTTCTACACTAATACCAGCTTTTTGTCTCTCTATGAGGACTGCATACCAGGTCCAACCAAGCCTGATGATCTTTCCTATACCACCGGGATATCGGAGGCCAACGGACCCAGTTTGCCCAGCCCAATTTTTTGTTTTGCCATTAAAACGTATGTTTTTTTTCATTTGACTTATGAATATAACTTTTCCAAAGATACGGAACCTCTGATATAATACACACTATCGTAAGCAAATCTGACATGCATTTAAACATGTAATCCTTAATTTCAAGAGCAAATGTATACTGTCGAAAATTGCTTATCTCTAAAACTGTTAATGCTTTTGAGCCCTTAATGTACAAGAACAAGACTTACTGGAACGTCCTACAAGTATATCATGGAGTGCACTTTGATAATGAGCAATATAGTTCTCTGCTATTTGAGTACACGTTAAATACACGTTGAGTACGTGTGAAATACATGTTGTTGATGTGTACTTAAGGTGTTAAAATTCACATATATTTTAACCACTTGGCCTTCCATACGTCTAAAGAAATATTTGCCAAAACGGCCTTCCATAACACTGACACCTGTTTGTGTTGTTCTGCAGGTTCGCACTCTTTCTGTATAAACTGTCGGTGACTCTCTTCGCTTCTCGCGGATGTTCACTCGATCAGACCAGCAGTGAACGATGCGACCAGTCGCTCAGTAAAACACTGCGCTCGAGACGCTGATGGGACGCCATGACGTCACAATGGTCGCTTGCGCGTGTCAATGCGTGTGCGCAGCATAAATCCATGTGTTGTTGTTAGATGTTTTTATTAGTCTTCACTAATGTGTCTTCACAAAACAAACAATTTCTTCAATCAACTAACCAGAACACTAAGATTATATTGTCTGTAGCTCTAAAGAAATATAAAGTTTCAAGTACATATATACATGAAATATTTATATGCGTTTGCATGCGTGTTTTTATAAGTATATTAATACTATAAAATATATAAAATAAACATAATTTGGAGTTTTGGTCCAAATGACACATTTTGATGCAATACAAAAAGAAAGCAAAAGGTGGCGCAAGTGCTGTATATTCACTTCACTGCTGCTTTGACATCAATGGACAGGTCAACACTGTGATATGTACAGTACAGGAGTCATTGTGAGTGTCACTTATTTAATCATAAATTATTTAAAAATACTATTATTTCATAATAAAGGCTTCATTTGACTTCAACTCAAAATACTTGATTTGTCCCTCGAGTGAAAGTTCTTTGAAATCTAAAATAGATGAGAATTTCACACCATATTAAGTTTTCACGTGCTTAGTTTCATTCAGAATCCAGAAAACGTTCTAGTAATGGAACTCATTACATTAACAGCACATCAAACCTGCTGCCGATTCTGTAAAAAAAAAATGCAGAGCTGTTTAATCATTTGTACAATCCTTAATATGAGCTAGTGAAAATAAATCAGTACAAAAACATGTTGTTGACCCCATCTATATGTATCTTTGAACTATATTCCCATTCATAGGCCTTCTTACGTTTTTCTTAGCAGGGAGACTGAGAACTGGATATTTTCCAAGCCATGACTTCTGTTCAACGGGTGCATAAATATGTGTGAAGTAACACAATTCCCATAATCGTGCATCACAATGAGTAAAGAGATGTTGCGCTTTACAAGGTGGCTATAAGAAAATAGCCAAAACATTGAAGATTCGCCACCAGGGCTCAAATTAAAGGGATCCACCACCCAAAAATGACCATTGGCTGTAGTCACCAAAGCCCAGTGGTTTGGCCTTACAGCGCAGTGCTATCGTCACATCCTGTACAGATGATGATGTCATCACGACAAAGCTTTTTGCTCTATTTTACTAAGGGATGATGCTAACAGGTTTGATACTGTGGTTACATTTAGCTCCAGTTGTGACTTATGCCGCTACTTTAATAAAACACATATGATGAATACATGCAAAAACAAGTTTATTAAGACATGATGATGACAGCTGTGAGGCACAAGTGGTGAAACAGACTCATTTGAGGACACTTCTGTAGGCCAGTGAAGAGACATGAGGACAGCAGTGATCTGGAATCTGTCAGTACAAACACAAATCATCTGGAATCGCTGAATAATCAAATTATTGAAAGCTGTCGGACGTGCCATGCTCTCTTGTTAGCTGTCAAACTACTGGCCATTGCCGTGTGTATCTGTGCTGTCACACTACGCTGATGGTGTAAGTAAGGTGTGTGCATGACGTGTCTGTAATACACTGATAATGTGACAGTCCAGATGTCTAAATTGGATTTGTGCTCATGCCTTTAGCCAGATTAAGGTAATGAGTTCTCAATGTGAATATTGTCTTAATCGCATTAATATGGGAACATTATTATAACATACACAGCAGTACACTGTTGCTAGGGTGGTCTGGGTGCTTGTTCCAGTGTTGCTAGGGTGTAGGGGATTTGAGGTGTGACTGTTTGAATACCTGCACACCCAGTCTGGACAGATAGCGGTTGCGCAGGCCGAACGGAGACAGAGGCTTGACGTGTTCTTGAGCATTCACCGACTGCTGACGGCTGTGCAGACGTCCGACGTCCCTGTGACAAAAACACATTCTTTTAAAGTCGTTTTCTATGTTAATAAGGACACAGAGATGCATTTACGCACTGAAATAAAACTAACAAACGTGCTCTTTTTTTTTTTTATTGCAATTCCCATTCACACCCAGTACAGTATCATACAAAAATCAAAAGAAAAAAATCAAAGTCTAAAAGTGTATAAACACTGTCTATCTGTCGGTCACAGATGATTCCAGCAGTGTTTGCACACAGACAGACACTATGGTAGATATCAAGTGCTCAACATCAATGTTTGACGTCATTTCTCTGCATAAGCTGCCCTGCAGCAGACAGAGTCAAAGAAACAATCTGCTAGTTTCTCCTCAAAGTTGTCAGGGGCAAACTATATAAAAGGCACTTTAAAATAAAGGACACTTGTCTGAGAAGCAAAGCAGGTTCATAAATCTTGACAAAAGACAAACAATGAAGCATGCACACTAAGCCCAGAACTGTGTATTAAAAAAAGTTAACGCTCATTTTTCGTTGACTTTAAAATTGACAATTCTTTAAAAATCAAGCTTTCTGGGATATAAAATCATTTCAGTAATATATGTGCAACACAAACATCTGGTTTAAAAACAGTATAAACAATGAAATTCCAGGTGAGATTCTCAATCCATCTGTCAGTGCTTATGAAGACAAGACAAGACCAGGCAGTCTGTTGAAATGACAGAGGAGAGCAGCTAGTCGAAACAACCTGCCGTCGGGATGACGCGCGACTGAAACCTTCATTACCGTCGACACTCTGCTGTGGATTTCTCAGTGTGTTCTCTAGAGATGCGAGAATCAGTATTTTTCACACTATTGGCCGATAGTTTAAAAACAGCCGATGACCAGAGCCGATATATGCTGTCCATCAAAAGCGGACAGGAAAATGCAATCAATTTGTGCTCTGTGTATAGAACATGTTAAGAAACATCAGCAGTTTGATGTTTAATATTAATAGTCATTATATGAATTATTAAAGTTAAAACAAATCCGTCATCATTTACTCGTCCTTTTGTCATTCCAAACCTTTATGAGTTTCTTTCTTCTGCAGAACAAAAAATAAGTTATTTTGAAGAATGTTTTTAGCTGGACCCCATTCACTTGCATCGGTTTTGTGTCTATACAATAGAAGTGAAAGTGGTCCAGTGCTATTCGGTTACCAACTTTCTTCAAAATATCTCCTTTTGTGTTCTGCAGAAGAAAGAAAGTCATGCAGGTTTGAATTGACAAGAGGTGAGTGAAAGATGACAGATTTTTCATTTTTGGGTGAACTATCACTTTAAGAAATATTCATTTAATCTCAGCAGATATCACTCAGAATAATCGGCCCTCGGTCTCGCTGTGAAAATGTAATAATGCTCATCTCTGGTATGATCCTCTCAAAAGCATCTCAACTAAAGACGTCTGTTCCAAGAGCCTGTGGAAAGAGTCACTTCAGGTCTTTAGTGATGTGAAGTGATGTCGAAGCGCTCAGTGTGAGAGAACGGAGAAGAGAAGAGAAACTCCCGTGATGAAGAAGGCCAGTCAGGTGCTCAGAAGAAGAGAAGAACCTTCACCTGAAATACATCACAACGCATCAGCACGTGCACATCATCTTCACACATCACATGACTCAAAACAAACATCATACACGGCCAAATACAAACACTACCTGTCATTTATAGTTTTACCACATTTTACAATGATAGGAAACCCATCGAAATCATGGAATGACACAATTGTAACTTTAAGAATAATGTTGACTTAAAGCATCCGAAATAAATGAACTCCTATGTGAAGGGATTAACCAGCGTTTGCATTCCATCTTAAAGGACAAGACCAAGATCTATATGCACTTTATGTCACATCATATGACCAATAACCCCATTTATTCGTGAGATTAATGAGAAACGCTCCAAATAACTGAAATCAATGTTGTGTTGTGTGTGCGCGCACAGTCCTGCTGTCTCGACAGACCGATCCGAACAACACTCAGCAACGGCCGGTAAGATTACCAGCATGTCAGAGGAGAGAGAGCAAACGGGACATTTCTAGAACGTGAGATCTCTGATATACAATCAAACAAAGAATTATTCAGACATTTATGATCACAGTTTATTGGCTATAGTACGGTCATAAAATAAGACAAGAACTCAGAGTTAATCTGTGTCAAAACAAATTCATCGTGATAATGTCAGATAACTAAAAGGAACTTCAAAGAGTCAAAGTGTCCGAATAAAGTTTGATCCATTGTACGGGAAGTCCGCTGTATGAAGAATTTATGGGTATAATATGTCACAGTTTATGCATTAGTAGTTAGAAACACGTCAAATTTTTTTATTTCGTAAAGAAAACCCTAAATGTAGTACTCATTTTAACCTAAGGAGGCCGCCATTTTCTTTTTCAATGACATTATCTGGTTGTACGCAAAGGCAGCCAAACTGAACACAGACACACAAATCAGTTCTTCTGTAGATATAAGGTGCCGAAAGATAAAACTATGTTAAAAAATTCATGATTAAATATAAAGAAAGAAAATAAAGACCATATCTGGTGTATTTTTATACATTTTAAACTTGTTGGTCAGAAACAATACAAGCATACTGTACATATTACAACCAAAAATCATCGTGGATTTAATATATACAAGATATTTTTAGCCATTATAAAATGTATTTTCTCTAGATTTATCATTTTTGATGTTTGATTCTCTCTCTTTCCCTGTCATTAGTACGGCGGCACACATTAGCATTAGCTTGTATTATAATAATAGAACAACACTTTGTGTTCGTCCCTTTCAGCAAAGTTTTTCACAGGCGAAACATGACGTTTAGAATGCGTGATTCTGGTTGGCCCCAGGACCAAAAAAGACGACGCTGTTATCTTGATTCTGGTTGGCTTATTTTTTATTCAAAACGGCGACTAGTTTGCAGGTATGGCCATTGTTAATATATTAAGCCTCACATCTCTCTCTACCCAGGGTTCCCTTTAAATGTCAACAGCATCACTTTCTGCGCCTTTAAGCAAACGAATACAAGAAACCCATGTGGTGTTTGCTGTGATCATTAAGGTTTATACTCACTCAGAAGACTCAGAAAGAGCTTTGGCGCGTCTGGCCCGTGTTGAAGCGGACAGGTTCAGCTCTCCCTCTGATAAACAACACAACACAACAGCTGTGTGGATGACGCACAAGACAATCCTGAAATCATTTCACTGACTCACTGACATTACCTGTGTAGGAGTTATACAGATACAACAGGACCACGGCGATCAACGCAACTGCAAACAAACCAAAAACACCACGGCATTAAAACAATCGGCTCTGGTGTGCTCGTCATTCGTGATTTGTAAGCCATTCAATGTGATAGGAAGACATTACCCGGCGGGGTTTCGGGTGAACTTACAGCACATGCAGACGATGAAGAAGACCTCGAGGAAGAGGTAACCTTTGGTGTCCAAGATGGCTCCCGCGGCCAGAGAGATGACAGCCAGACCCAAGTTCTGTATGGACTGCATACTGCACCCATGGCAAGAGCAAAAACACTTCAACCACGGGTATAAAAACGGCATGAACACATCCCGACACCATCTGCTGTTTTCTCATTCCACCTTTAACATGAACATGCCACACTTACAATCCATAAGCGGTGCCTAGCTGATGTTCTGCTACCACAAACGCCACCATCGGCCAGAGAGCACAGGCCAGAAGAGAATAGGACAAACCTAAGATAGACTGCGACAACACACAATACAGCACTTCAACCACGATACAACCTGGCATCTCAACATCCTTCATGAAAAGCAGCCAGCCGTTTACAGAAAGCCGTCATACATGCACAACCCGTCATAAAGAGATGGGTGTGAGCGCTAACCATGGCAATCCAGGGGTTCCAAAGGGTGAAGGCCAACATTAGGTGAGATAAGAGTGTGGTGACCACAGCCAACAGAACCCACATGATGTTCCGGCCCGTCCTATCAACCATGAAACCCAACACAGGCGAGGCAGGGGCTGAGATGATGTACACGACACTACAATTCACAAGAGAAAAACACCTGTGTCATATGTGCATACAGCAAGAACACTCGACGTAACGTCATCGCTCGGTTTAGAGACATCGCCATGTCACTGGGTTAAGGTGCCGTGCATGGACATGAGGGCAAACTGCACAGCAGGATTACTTATGAAGGTTACGCACAGTAACTAAACATCTGCGCTGCAATGCCATGCTATGTAAGCCTTCATAGACACCACTGTTCATATAACATTTTGTAGATATTGTATTTATGTTCTCTGTGTGAGTGTGTGTGTGTACCTGTTGATGGCCCTGGCCTGGACAGAAGTAAAGCCAAACTTCTCGATGAAGAAAACTCTGCAAGTCAAGATCACACGAGCATGACTTCAACTGGGTTCCAAATGTTTATGCCCCGTCTCCTCGTTTCACAGAGGAATGAAGTGTGCTCTTCTGTTTCTCCATCACTTACCTGACCCCTGCACTGGACAGGCAACAAAACAAGCTAAAGAAAGGGTTGTGTGTATACTCACTGGCCCAGTCCAATAAAGGGGAAGATGGCCACGTAATATCCCACACATATGATGAAGATAAGCCAGAGAGAGAAGGGGAAATCTTTCACATCTGTCAGCTTGATCACTTCCCCTGAACACACACGCACAGATCTCTAAATGCATGTCAAACAGCGAACGCAACGCAGCATCATCATCATCATTTCTAACAGTAACTTAGGACTGCTGTGTCTTCTCACCCGTCTTGCCCTGCTCCTTGTGAAGGATCTTCTCCGCTCTTCTGTCCAGAAAACCCAGAACCAGTGCGCACGTGAGCGAGAACACACACGTCGATGCCGCTGTGACATCACACACAAATAATCATGACATCGCACGATCTTGAAGAGTAAAGGGTTTTTAAACACTTCATCTGACCGTCACCTCTCTGTCTGCATGCGTGCGTCTGTTTGTGTCGGAGTGTGTGTGCGTGCGTGCGTTTGTGGCCTTGTTTTTATATCCCGGTGGGGACCTAAACCTGAATACACACCAACACATGGGGACTCGTGTCACCGTGGGAACCAAAGTCGAGGTTCCCTTACAGACAAAAAAGCATGTAAATTGGACGGAATGATCTTTTTTTTTAATCTAAAAATGCTAAAAGTTTTCTATGATCTTTAGGTTTAGGGGATAAAATACAGTTTGTACGGCATAAAAAGCATTACGCCTATGGACTGTCCCCATGGAGATAATAAACCAGACGTGTGTGTGTGTGTGTGTGTGTGTGGTGAAGGAGAAATGAAACACTGATACTTCAGAGATTCACACACAAGCAGAAGCAAAGTGAGAGCGTAAGAGAGAAGTGAAAAACTTCATGGCAGACGTCTCTCATTTCAAACACACACACACACTTTGCGCTTGTAATGTCATACGGTGATGTTTCGCTTCAGAGTCGATGACGTGTGAGCGCTCATATAATACAAGACTCATATTCAGCAAACATGTCGGCTCAGATTCTTTTGCCGTTTCTGTAAAATTGCTTTTTAGCCAAGATCATAAATCATGAAACAGCTTGTGATTGAGATTTATTTACTATGGTCTCCAAAAATGGCCATTTCTGGCTCAGGTGTTAAATTGTTCTTATATGCGTCTGAAAGAAATTCAATTATATTCTTTCTTCTAGAATGGCCACAATTTTTTACAAGACCAAAAAGCATGAGGCAGTGTACCTTCAGTGATCTTACCTTTGACCTGCCATAGACATAGGTAAAGTCTTGCCAACTTTAAGGTTGTGTTTCAACTAGAGGTCTTCACGGAGGACCCAGGACCCGATATTTACTGGTTAGCCGTGTCCCGGTCAGGTCCAAATCCTATTACTCCGGGTCTATTTCATATTTTTATGATACCTGAGCCGATTAAAATTCAGCACCGTTCGTGTTTTGCAACTTAGTTTCAACTGGTAAAATGAGCTGATAAAAACCAGGAGCGAGCTCAGTCAGGACTCAGCAGCAGCCGTCACCGTCAGCCTCCAGGGCAGGTAGGCAGCTAACGCACATGTGCACGTCATGTTTCTATGGCAACCAGAGCTTAAGCAGTGACAACGTGACTTTAACAATTGACGATTGGCTCTTTTGGTTAGAAGGCGGGACTTATTTCACCATCGCGCGCATTGCAACTTATCCCATTTCATGTTTATATTGATATAAATTAAGCATCTTGTTTTATCTTAAATTGTTGTTCAGACTCGGCTCAGAGCACAAAGTAATGCTGCTCGTTCCATCGGCAAGAAAGGAATAACATGGATACCACATTAGCAATGAGACTTGCATCACAATCCAGTACGTGGGGGGTAACGTTAGGAGGTAAGACAAAAACGCTTATTTTTGCAACTTGTTTACTGACTTAACAGCAATTTGCTCTGGAATTTGTGCTGATCGGGTCCAGGGTCTGTCTTTCCGGCCGGGTTGGGGTTCGGGTCGAACGTTCAGTTAATAGTCGGGTCCGCGTCGGGTCTGTGTAGCACAACCACGGGTCTCTTTGGGTTCGGGTCCATATTTTTGAACCCGTGAAGACCTCTACTTTCAACTGTCTTGTCTTTCAATTCCTTTTTTTATGCCAATTTTATGCAAGCAATGCCTCCGCATGCCTTGTAATTATGATTCCAAGATGTTTCAAGGAATTGTGAGCCATTATAAATGCAGATTTAAATAGAATTTAGAAAGGCAGCAGATACTATTTGCACAACAGATTTAGTTAGTAGATTAGATTTAGAGTTAGTATTTTTTCTTACAGATCATGAGAGTTATTCCCAGTGTGGTGTGTCCGGCATATCCCATCATCATCTGAATCCGGCCGTACACCCAGCCAATGACGTTCATGTTCACTGTGCTGCCCTGAATGACAGACGGAAGAACAGAGACGTCTCCTCACATACATGACATTGAGTCAGACATGTCAACAGACGATAATGACAGGTTTGTTAGTCGGGAGTGAAATATGTTGTTTTGGTGGCGTAATGCCATAAATCAAACATTATTTTATGATCCAAGTGTAAATCAAGTGAGCAACTATGAGAAATATACTTAACCGCTTGTCTCGCATGTAACAGATCAGATGAATGTGATTGACGCTGATCTGAGAGCAGTGCAAACGCAGCAACACACTTACCAGTCTGGCCATACTGAGCTGCAGGCCGAACACCAGGTTGAGCTCTTTGCCTTTAAACCAGCTGACTGCATACGTGTTCTGAGCCACAGCCAATGACTCTCCACCGATACTGAACACAAACACACGTCATACACCTGCAGTTAATACACACAGCTTTCATCCACACCCTGCCGCTTCTTACCCGAATACAAACCGGCCGGCTTCCATCAGCCAGAAATGATCAGCCAGAGCCCCGGCAGCAAATATGATCTGGAAAAATATCATCACAACATTTACACACAAATCAACAACAAAAAACAACGCCAGTGTGTGTGCGATGACTCACCTGTCCTATTAACACAAACAATGCAAAGATTATCGTTCCCAACCTAGAATGAACAAAACCACAGTGTGTGTTATAGCTGTAAAGTGACATCACATCAGGGGATGGACGCGAGAAGGACTCACCTGATGCCAAATACCCTGTCCAGCAGAAATCCACCCAGAAAACACAGCACCACATTGGGCCACGAGTACCACGCGTACAACTGCATGAACGACGCCGTGTTCAGATTCATATCCTGACACACACAGAGAAAACACAATCACACACCACATCTCATGAACATCTCAGTTTTCTCCTCAGAAAAAGAGTCAGATTTGACACAAGTCAATATGATTAAAGGTCACAATATGAACTCAAACATTTCTCATCGAGGTCGTCCGACCTCCGTACTCCTCATGGATTTCAACAATAACAATCTCCAGCAATATACACTGGGCTTCATGACAGTGGCATGAGTTCCTCTGGACACACACCTGCATGACTTGAGTTTGAAGAGCCGCTGGGTTGTCATAGCAAAAGTAACTCCCTGTAAGACACGGTGGATATGAACATGAGATCGCAACATCTGCGTTTCTGGGATCTGGGATTTGCATATATAATGTTTACACACATTGGATAATCATAGATGTGTGAAGGCTGTCGTTCCAATATCACAGACGGCTTGTCCACATGTACTGTAGTCTATTCTTTACTGTGGAAAACTGTAACAGATCTTTTCAATACTAATTATGATGCCTAAGTTACTACAGGAAGAACCCTTACGAAAATGTACCATGGTTTTACTACAGTTAAAATTGAAAAGCTTTTTTTTTTTTAAAAACATAGTAAACGATGTTTACTGTAGTAAAACAATGGTTCTGCCCTAAGTAATCAATCCACAAAAAACTATGATTACTTCACTTGTACCACAAAAAAAACCCCAATCATTTTCGTAAGGGAACGACTATGGCACAAATTCACTGTAGTTAACTCTACTGTAGTGTACAAGTGTGCGGTAATTAGTATAGTATACTAATGCAGTATACTACAATTTATCACACATTTGAGTTAACTGAATGGAACACAACCGTGTGTAATATTTTTCATGTGGTCCATAGAAAGAACCGCTAATGAAGCTTTTATATATATTTCTATAATGAAAACATGCATAAGAAATACACCAGCAACGTGGTACACATGACAGTATTACTTTATGTCTTAAGCTCAGTGTGTGCGCGCGTGCGCGTGCGTGTGAAATCTCACCGAATCCCAGGAAGCACATAAAGATCAGAACCAGGATCCGGTGCAGCAGATGACGAGGGTCACACAGCGGGCTCATGTTCACACTCACATCTTCATCATCATCGCCATCATCTTCATTCACGAGACCCCGGCGCTCTCCCGAGTCTGCCATCGTCGCGCGACACACACACGGTCATATGACTGACTGCAGCGGGTCATGTGACAGCCTGTTGCGCGTCACCGCCAACGTTCTTTTTTCCTGAAGTGAAACAAACAACACAACACAACATCAAAACATGTAGAAATGCAACACAACAAACTATAACATTACATTTTTTTTATAATTCGATAAAGTAAATAAATAAAATAAAAAAGAATGACACAAGGGGTTAAGTCCACACATTAAACCTCTAACAATTTCCTTAAGCGCACATTGTTTTTCAAAGATGATATACATTTCAGATTGAACCGAAGGTCTACCTGGTCCCACAACATCCCAAAAAGCACACTGTTTATGATCCCAGTTAAATCTGCACCTGATAGACTCATTTCAAGTATGTAAAGCATTAAACCTCAGAAAGAAACTTTGCTCTGGTCTGTCCGTCTTTCTCTTCAGAGACAAATAGATGTTTTTTTAACTTGCAAGAGGTCACTCATAATGGCATCCGGGGGGTTCTTCCCTATGCCCTAAGCCCTTCGGAGAGTGTAGGGGACCAAAGAACTGTTTCTTGAAGTGCCCTTCTGCGTCATTTTCCCATGCTGATACAAAGAAACTGCGCAAAGAATCATGGGGGATCACGATCCATCAGCTGTACACTTCTAATGCCCCGTTCACACTATAAGCGACATGATCCCAATCATTCACTTCCTGGCGACCGGATGGAGCATGTCTAGCGACACGACAAAGTTGAAAACTTTATGCAAATGAGGACCAACTTTCGAGAGTGACAGCCAATAGGATAGAAGATGGGAGCTAATGTGACTTTTCTGCTCTCAGCTCCTCCAGTGAGCATCACAAGTAGTGGAAGTGCCCACTAGTGACCTAATCGCCAACGTGAGCTGCATTCACACAACCAGCGACTCTGTCACTGGGTGACGCCAGTCTCTTCTATGTTGTTAGAAGGTGTTCCTAGCTTTGTTTGCAGACCAGTAACGCCCTGTTGCCTATGGTCACTGTCGCTCGTGTCGCCAGGTGTTGCTAAGCTGTCATTGAAATGAATGAGATCGTCTGACTGATTCAGACGATCAAACGTTCACATTACAAGCGACTTTGTCACTGCAAGGTCCCGTTCACACCCCCGGTGTGTCGCTTGTAATGTGAACGGGGCATAAAGCCTTTATTCCAATCGGCACTTGGTTCGAAAGCGCACTGTGAATGGCGTATAGGGAATAAGGGAAAATCTATACATCGTTTCTCCAGAAGTGGAGAGAGATTATCCCCTAACTGCCATTGCACGCCGCGTCATCAGGCAGAAGAAACGGAGGACTTTACTTAAATTGTAGTTTTTGTTATATAAACTAATGTAATGAAGATGCATTACAGATGTAATGAGTTTTATTCTACTTTATTTACCTCAGCTGTGTTTAATGTGTGTGTACATGTTTTTATATCCCGGTGGGGACCTAAACCTGAATGCACACAACACATGGGGACTCGTGTCACTGTGGGGACCATGATTGAGGTCCTCATGGGCAAAAAAGCTAATAAATTGTACAGAACAATATTTTTTTTAAATGTAAAAATGCAAAAAGTTTTCTATGATCATTAAGTTTAGGGGTTGGTTAGGGGTCGGGGATAAAATCTACAGTTTGTGCGGTTTAAAAAACATTACGCCATGGACTGTCCCCACGGAGATAGTAAACCAGACATGTGTGTGTGTGTGTGTGTGTGTCCATACGAAAGGTGATTCAAGAAAGGGGGCTAGAGGGCAAGGTGTCTGTTCAGCAAACCTCTAGGAAGTGGGAAAAATTTAAAAAGAAGTACAAGGTAATATATGTTAATATCTACTTTATTTACTTCAATACAATATCAAAATGTGTTTTAATGTGTATTGAAAAACACTTCGGAAGTTGACCTACGTATTAAGTATATTGCTACTGTCCACATCTTCATGTTTTGTGGGGGGCTTTTTTTCACATATTACATTTATCAGTCAACGGGTTTATGTTTGTCATTGGGTTTTGCAAAAATGTAACTATTAAAAAGTGCTCATCAACCTTGACAACACAGTATTTAATCATTTAAAAAGAACGGCGTTTTTTCCTTTTGCTGAGAAACTGCGAAGTTGGACATACAAGGTTTAGGAAGGACAGCAGCGATATACATTGCATATGAATAATAATTTAAATTGGTTAATAAATGTTTGAGTTTAGTAAAAAACAGACGTGGAAGTAGTTTCTCATCATCATTTAATACATATCACTATATATATTGTTGTATAGGAGTTGAAGTACCCACCAACTGGGTCAGGAAGAGATATGGGGAGGTAACTGCTAGCTCATGGCTATTGGATGGTGTTATGGATGAGGCTATTGGACAAAAGGCATCTATAAGACCACCGCCACTAAGTTTTATTTTTATTTAACCAGGAAGGTCCCATTGAGATACAATATCTCTCCCACCAGAGAGTCCTGGTCAAGATAGGCACCATAGGACATAGATTACAAACAAAAACACATCACCAAACAAAAAAACCTGTTCGACTGTTAAAACATGTGCACTTTTCCATAAAAACTGATTTAAAAAAAAACAGAGATGCCTTGGGTACGTGTACCCACCAACTGGGTCAGGAGATGGGTAATGTCATCTCTGGTTCTAAATGAAGACCTGTCCACCAGTCCTCCTCCTTTAGCTTCTGCCGCCAGCACTGTTTCTTCTCCCTTCCACCAGCATTCCTCCTACCAGATGCCCAAAGAAGCATTTAACCAATGAATTATAGATACTCCAAGAGGAATCTGTTGTGGAGGATGAAAGGGAGATTTTTAACCCTCTCCAAAAAATACTCTGTGTCTCTAATGCACAGTTCATTGTTTCTTCCTGTTTCTACTTGAACATTTTGCTGATCAGTTTTTTGTCAGAATTTCAACGTTCAGCATTTATTGAGGTTTTCTTGTTTATTCTTCATGTATGTAGAATGTATAATTTCATATGTTATAGTTAATATATTGCAATTGTTACATGTATGAACAATAACAAGTACTGTATGTATAGGTGTGTAATGTATTTAACAAAACAAAACAACAATGTGGTTCATTCATAGTCGTGGTGTTGCAGGACAATGTGTCATGCACAGGAGCTGAAATCATAGCTGCAAGCTCATCAGTTCTGACTGATCCTCCGCTTGCTGCCACAGGTTGTGATCATCTGGTGGGCTCCATCATCACATCCACAACATCTGCGACTCCAAGGCACATGTTGTGTAGCATTGTGCAGGCACTTTTGGAACTACAAACTGATCGAGAGGTAGAGCCTGAAGAAAGATTGCTCTCCATCGGCACCTCATCCTGGCAAAAGATGTTTTATATTTATACAGCCATCCCGTTAGTAATCCTCCAGTGGATGTGTTAAGGTCCTCCTTTTCATCGTCGGGGATTGGGTGTAGAGCTACTAGTCAAGCCACAGGTCAGTATAAACCTTGCCTGGGATCTCGACGTCCACTGTTCTCACTTGACTGGTCTTGACTGGGGTGCATTCCGACTACCTTTCCAAACGGCCAATGTGCTCTAGGATGCTGGGGATCTATTATCCATGGGGACAATTCCACCACCCAGAGGGCCCCACAAAATCCAGGAATTATACTATATAGGCCCATGTTCTGTGAATAATTCTAATATTTTATTAGTTGTATAACTGAGATATTATGATAACCAAAAAAAGCATGCAATTTGGTTAAAGACATTTTCTAATATCTACTCCTAGTCTGATACAAAGTATTCTCAGAAGTCCCACCCAGCTCGTGAACGAGACGACCAATCAGAGTTGAGACGTCAGATGAAGTTAGCGATGTACATGCTGACTGACAATGTCGGGGAAAAGAAAATATAAATCAGGTTACCAGAAACGGAATGAATAGAAGACGTTTTTAACTGTAAATAGAGTTAATTGGTTTGTATAACAAACAGAAAAAAACTGTCACAACGCATTATGACAAGTATTAAGGACCTGCCGGCTGTGTTACGGTCAAGAAAACACGAATGCATCACAATGCTTTTGGAAGAAGAAATGTAGGTATTAGCTTTGTTCAATAATATATTATGCAGCAGCATTTATTATCTAAATTAAGACAACAAGTAATGAGAAGTGTGCGTTGCAGTGCGCATCTTCTGCTCTTTATCGGTCTCTTTCAGCAAGTTGAAACTTGTCAAGAACTATCTCAGGTCTACCCAAACTCAGAAGAGGTTTAATAGCCTTGCCCGACTTTCAATCGAAAGCCAGCTAAGCAGACAGCTGGACCTCAAAGACATCATAAGTGACTTTGCCAACAAAAAAGTCAGACAATGGGATTTCGGTTCATCCTAGGTTAAGTGACGTGAAATGTCATCAAAGTTTAAAGATCGAGCAAACCAATATACATCTTCAATACAACTGATGTTATAAGAATGGTTTGCACAATTTTCATAGTTATATTTATATAGTTGTTCATTAGTTTTTGTTGCTTTACTGTTACTTCTCTTTATTTGTTATAATATTTGTTTTATATTTGTGTATTTTTCTTGTGCTGATGTTCAGGAAAAACCTTTATATGCATTTATTTGTTAACTGTTTTGTTATTTTGTAAGAAACACCTATTAGGATATACAGTGGGTACGGAAAGTATTCAGACCCCTTGCAGAATCTGGAAAAAGCTGAAACATTTGGAAAAATAAGAGGATTTTTTTAAATTAAGGCTTATTTTTAATTTAGTCCTGCCCTGAGCAAGTTATTTCACTAAAGAAATGTTAACATAAAGTTCACACTAAAGAAAAATAACAGAATGTGGGCCTCCATGCTTGTATATTGTACAGTATATGATATGTGTGCGTGGGGGGGGCCCACATCAATATTTTTTCAGGGGGCCCCCAATCCTCTTGCTACGGCCCTGTCATAACTACAGTATCTTGGGTAATATCTGGGAATGTGTGGTGCCATTTCTGTCTGACCTGCAGTTTTGGAAGGTAATGGTGAATGAAGGAGGACCAGAAGTGGTCAGCAAGCACCTGAGAGTGCCTCCATTGTCAACGACTTAGGCATTCCTCTTTAGGGTATATGACTGTTATATATGCATTGGAAGACATGTACCCAAGGGGTTTTGAATTAAGGATGTTCTCCACCTCAATTAACACAGTCCTGAGTACCTCCTCTACGAGTTGGGCCCCAACAGTTGCAGATAACAACATCTTTACGGATCTTATCTCTCTCTCTCCCACACTCCCCCAAAGTGTGGTGCTGCAGGAGGATTAAACTGGAACGCTATATTTTGTGACGTGAGTCTTTGCTGAAGATCAGGTGTCATGGACTTGAATTCCTCCTAGAGTTCCCCTCCTTGGAAATGTGTCCCTTGGTCTGACTGTAATTCTATGCAGGAGGTCTATGTGTACTGCTTTTGTGGTAAGACACTTGTTAAGGACTCCCCAACTCTTTTCTACCCATCGGCAGATCTTTACAAGGAAGGGACAAAGCAGTGGTGGAATAACAGGCAGGCCGCAGGCGCGTAGAGACACAGACGTGCTAAGGGAAGGTCGGCCATTTTGGAGACAGTGGGTTTGGCCCTCAAACGTTGCCATTTCATACAAGCATGCTGCAGACTGCGAATCACCTCTCTTCCTCTTAGAACCCATGTAGTGCCCCCTAAGAGATTCCCACAGGGGAGGCTAACCTGAGTTCTGAGATTTATTATAAAAGAGGGGAATCAAATAGCAATTACCTAACTTAGATGGCAAATGATCACAATAACTACATAGAATGGCCAACTTTTACTGATAAACAAAAATACAGAAAACAATACTGTAATACAATGAGGAAGGAAGGAGATGGGAACCGGCAAACATTCAAACGTTTAATAAAATAATCACAAAGTAAATAGACAGCCGGCAACCCCTCACGGACGACTGCCGGCGACACACACAAACCACAACTAAAACCCAGGCCTGGTCCTCTCTCATTGATGGCCCGGTCGCTCGTCCTCTTATGCTCCCGATCTTCTCCGTGATACAAGACCGGTGCGCGTACAGCTGACGCTCGTTATCACTCACGCACCGGCCTCGACTCACGGTCTCGTCCTGCCTACTTCACTACAAATACATAACACAAAAGAAAATTAAAGCAATCACATTTACATAATAACAGTTAAATGACAACACTCAATGAGGCAAACCACAGATATGTTTAAGATACAAATTAGATAACCCAAAGTCAGTGTTGCTGGCCTGACCGAAGCTTGCTTGACTCTCGTACTCTCTTTAAAACCTTCTCTGCTCTTCTTTGCCCGCCTGCCCCCTCACCTCCATCGGACTTAAGATTTGACGATTTTGCGTCTTTCTTCGTAAAAGAAAACGACCACCATCAGCACTCAGTTCTCTGCGCCGCCGCCTCTTGAACATGCCCAAACCCTCGACACATGCTCGCTCCCCTCTTTCTCTCTCCTATCTGAAGATGATGTTACCAGGGTAATGTCTTCTAACCACCCAACTACCTGCCCGCTAGATCCCATATCCACTCATCTCCTCCAGGCCATTTCTCCGTCGGTTGTTCCCGCTCTGACCCACATTATCAACTCGTCTCTCACCACTGGTACTTTTCCCGCAGTCTTCAAAGATGCCCGTATTACCCCGCTACTGAAGAAACCCAGTCTTAATCCTGCACTGTTAGATAACTACAGACCGGTATCTCTTCTCCCCTTTATTGCCTAAACTCTTGAGCTTGTTGTATGTAACCAGCTCTTCTCCTTTCTCATGCAGAACAACCTCGTGGACAACAACCAGTCTGGTTTCAAGAGCGGTCATTCTACTGAGACTGCGCTGCTCTCTGTCTTTGAAGCCCTGAGACTGGCAAGAGCCGCCTCTAACTCATCTGTACTCATCCTACCAGATAGCCTCAAGGCTATGGGTGTCTCTGGTTGGGGGTACAAGGGTTCAGGTCCTACCTCTCAGGTAGGTCATTTAGAGTATCCTGAAGAGGTGAGGTCTCTGAGTCCCAACATCTCGATACGGGGCAGCCTCAAGGCTCATTGCTTGGACTGTTGCTCTTTTCTGTATACATGACATCCCTTGGCTCTGTCATTCATAATCATGGATTTTCCTATCACTGCTATGCGGATGATACAAAACTCCACCTGTCATTTCAGCCTGACAATCTGTCTGTTTCTGCACGCATGTCAGCATGCCTGAGCAACATTTTGCTCTGGATGAAGGACCATCACTTGCAGGTGAACCTTACAAAATCAGAACTGCTTGTAATCCTGTCCGACACAAAGATTCATCACAACTTCTCCATTCAACTGGGCTCATCAACCATCTTCCAAAACGATCAGATCAGTGGTGATCGATGATCAGCTAAACTTCACGGATTAGGTTGCCAGCACCACTCGGTTCTGTAGATTCATCCTCTACAATATTAGGAAAATTAGACCTTTCCTATCCGAGCATGCTCGAAAGTCCTACTCCAGGCTCCTGTTCTGACCAGACTGGACTATTGCAATGCGCTACTAGCTGGCCTGCACAACAAAACCACTATAGATGATCCAGAGTCCAACGGCAAGAGTGGTCTTCAAATAACCGAAGAGAGCACACGTCACTCCTCTCCTCATTAAGTTGCATTGGCTCCCTATAGTCGCTCGCATCAAAATCAAAACTCTGCTCCTGGCCTACAAGACCACCACTGGTTCGGCACCCCCTTATCTTCACTTGCTTATGCAGACTTATGTACCCACCAGATCCCTACGCTCTGCAAACGAACAATGTCTTGTGGTGCCATCCCAAAAAGGTAAAAAAATTGCTCTGAAGGACCTTCTCTGGGCAAAAAATCCTTTGCTTTGTGTACTATGGTAGGCTATATAAGACCAGTTTTTCCTGCACTTATGCTTTTTGTTGTCCTTATCTTGTTCCAACTGCTTCCATTGTTTACCTCATTTGTAAGTTGCTTTGGATAAAAGTGTCTGCTAAATGACTAAATGTAAATGGTAGCCCAAAACAAATGGATGCTTCGCTCCTCCGAGCAAATAATAAACAAATGAGCTCACCGCAAAAGTCTTGCACAATCCTCGCAGATCACGTCCATTTCAGCCCCAATCTCTCCGATAATTAGACGTCACGCTCTCCGTGACATCTCTCTCGCATGCTGGAGGAAGTTGGAGTCATCCACTCGAACCGTTACCTCCAACGAGAGTCCATCAACAGTCTGAAACACACTTTTAGCCAAAGTAATGATCAGCAATGAGATATGTCCTGGTAATTTGTAAGGGTTGATCACCTTAATATACTGGATAGCACTTGAAACAGGGCTTAATTTGTGCCTGAATAAGCCATATCCGGCACCTCCAAAATCCGATCTGGCACCTCATTTGGCAGATCCCGCTCCTCAAGCGCTAATGGAAAACCTTCGTGCTGACCTGTTGCATGCATATATTTATATATTCATGCATATATATATTCATGCAACTATTTTATTTTGGTAATGAACAGGCTGTTAAGCTTGAGATGCTGGAATATTGTGTGTGCGCGTAAGCGCCAGTGCAATCGCTTGCGCTGTTACTTTTAACTGCGAAGAGATGCAGAAGGACTGATAAAATACGTTTAACGGATGATTAAATGCTTTATATGCCTAACCATGGGCGGCATTTACCTATTGAGTTCGGGGGGGGCAAGAAAAAACATCAACAGCCTTTTGAGCACCTGCATCATCTAACATCAGCAGAAATTTTATACAAGCAGATTTAAGTAACCACTAAACAACAAAACAGCCGTACCTTAGTGAAGTGCTAAACCACGTCCACCAGGAGCCACATCAAATCGATGAACTGTTTTATCAAAATCCACATGATAGGCCCGTTCAATGTTCAGTCCTGCAATGTCCGAGAGTCTCTCCTGTGTCATTGTGTTTCTCGTGTTTGTTTTCAGTCGGCTCAGGCAAGAAAAAAATAATTTCACACGACGCAGTGTTCATCGGTACAGTCAAAAATAACTTGAGGAGGTTGAACAGTGACAATCGTTGTTCAAAACTCACTTCTACTGTTGACATAGCATTAAAAAGTGTCAATACGGCTTTCGTCTCCTCTTCTGGAAATCCGTAGTGATGACAAATAAATGTCAGATCCTCTTGGCGCCCGTATAATAGCTGTGGGTAAGCGCAATCAAAGTGTTAATGACATTTTCTTGAAATCACTCACGGATCTCATTTACCGTGTTGTCTAGTACACAGACATGAAATTCTTTGTAATAGTCCTGGGCTGAAGCTGAATTTGGTCCCGTCGCAACTGCTTTGGATCTCCTTCATGGACGTTGCGGACTGCGTAGTTGTTCTTGCGTAGTCCCGCGTAGTCGACTGTGAACTCCCGAAGCTGCTGGAAGTGGTGATCAGTTCTCAAAGTTAAAGAGCAGAGATTGTGGCAGATGCTAGGCTTTTTACACTACCATAATGCAATGTGGATGACTGTAGCGCTTTGGAAAGTATATTGCACTGTTTTAGAACATATCGCATCAAAATACAAGAGAACAAAAAGAGAAGGTCGGCCACTGATGTCAGCAGACTACTGCCTTTCCCCTGATTCGCACATCGTTTTCAGAAATTTCAGTAAGAGTGTCAACGATAGTCTCAAAGTTATCAAGTATGGCCTTGAGAGCCTCTGCACTGCAGCTCCATCTTGTGTCGCTGAGAGATTTCAGTGTGTAACTTTTACCCGCAAAGTTGCTGTTCTGATCTCGCAAAGACTCAAAAACAGCATGCTGTTTTGCTGACCCCTCGATACAGTTATAGAGAGACTGGACATTAGTCAGCATGTGTCTCATGGCTGTGTTGGTGCGACAGACATCCACAATGCATAGGTTGAGTATATGCGAGTGAGAGTGGACATACATTGCCAGCGGATTTTCGCTTAAAATTCGCTTCCCATTTTAAGTCTCTGTAAGTGACTTCATCTTCAAACCTGCAGAAATGTGCACGCTGCTCTTATGATGTTTACTGAATTTTTCTGTGGCTTTTTTCCAGTTGGCAAATCCAGTGATTTGAAATGTGTCTGTTTTAGTCTCGTTGCCACCAAATGCGCGACATGGGAAACAAAAAGCCTGATCAATGGTGGGACTATATTCCAGCCATTCATAAATCCCATACCATTCTTTCCTGAACTTTCTACCGTCTGTCATTGGACATGAAATTACTAGTTGATACGGCCCGATTTCAATAAAGTTGGTAGACATTTTTGGTCCGTGAACTGGAAAGCGCTGTCTGCTCTGTTGTCTGCACGGTTACCTGTCCTTCATCAGCAGCAATATCTGTTTTTGATTTCATGTTGAAGTAATCATCCAACTTATTGGAACGCCTATCCATTTTGTCGGATAGTAGTAGTACGTATTACTATGTAATGAGTAACGTAATACGTAATGCGTAACTTATTGCTCTTATTATGTTTTGCTGCCCCCTTTCAATGCGGAGATACGCAAATAATAACATAGGAAACTATTTTCACATCTGAAACTCTTTGACTGCAATAATTAAATTACGACGTGGAGGGGCATCGGCCCCCACCCCCCAATGTCGCCCATGTGCCTAACGTTACCAGCACCCGCAGGTGTAATTTAAATTTAACGTTAAACTTCCGAATTCTACACAAATGTCGAGGGCTGTGTTTTATTTGTTTACATGCACAAATATTCACAACATCATCATTATGACAATATACTGTTTCCATCACCTTAACGCGCATTTGAACTAAAGTAAACTCAAGATAAAATTCTGTTAAATTTCTTTGATAATTCAGAGATTATGTTCGCATGTCCGTTTCAATTTAGGCTTTTTTTAAGCATTTTCAATACATCTAAAATGTTAGATCGAAAAACCCTCAGAGATTGCACATACCGTTACTCCACCCCACTAACTTGCCGGATCTGCCACGCCCCCTTATTACAGCACTTCAGAATTGACAAATTAAGCAACACTACTAGCTTATCTTTCCCATGTGTTCTCTTCCAACTCCCCTCGCTCCCTCTCCGACGTCACCCCCCATTCCGCACTGGATTGACTTAACAGGTGAGAATGCATAACAGTTTACATTTTACAGAATCTGTAGTTTACTCAAACTTAATAAAATAAAAAGTACACATTAAATGATAACAGTAATTAAACAGGTTAACGGTGACAACTAGGGCTGTCACGATAAACCGACGATAAATTTTATGTTTATGCACAACTTGTGAGTGAAGTACGGGAAAATGCTGCTGCATCCGAAAGCCAGAGGGCGCTCTTGTGTGGAAACTCCAAATACACACTGCAGAAGAAGACCATAACACGTTCTAGAATCTAGGAAATGCCTATGGACATCTTTGATATTTTTTTTTGTTACTCAAGCCTCATCAGGTATTTTTATGATAATAAAGTATATTTATAATGATCATGTTTGACTGGTGTTGCTTTTATCAAATGCACATTATAAGCGACTCAAACTCGCACTGCTTTTATATCGAGCAGCACTTCCTACTGATTCCAGAGCCGTGCTTCACGGACAAGCTACGCATTAAAAAAATATAGAGACATTGCAAATCGCAGCCAGCTCGATTTCAATAGGATTTAGGGGTATCGCGATAAGTTGTCGTGCAGCCCTAGTGATAACAACACATTTTCCTTTTCAGCACTGGAAATTTTCTTTATATTTTAAACAAATAAAATTAACTGAAACAGTTTGTGGCGAGGAGGGCGTGGTTTATCGAAGACTGGGGAGAGAGGGACAGGAAACCGGTGGGAAATAAGTAGGTCAAAGACTGATCATAAACGGCTGTCTCTTGTTTCAGTGATTGGCGAGAAGAGGATAAAAGCCAGCACGAGGAGAGAACGAGAGCCAAGTTTCAGGGCGAGAGCACGAGTGAGAGACGGTGAGAGAAAGTGCTACCTCTTGATTCTAATACCAGTGCCGAGAGGCTGTATTTAAATATTGTTTCCTTTTATTTTATGTTTTACGAAATAAAGGTTCTGCTCTTCCACACCGACCCCGTCTCCTTCCTTCAGATTTATTGAACCGTATTACACAGTTACAGTCCGATTTCTTATTTTCAATCGGGCTACACCCAGAACTTTATCCTTACTTCGTAGTCTTGGAGAAGTAGCTTTACTGCTGGGTGTTTGGCATCCAGTACCACAGGGTGTTTTTTTACAGCAGGATCTAAAGTTTCAGCACGCCATAGCCTACGACCAACTCTGATTAGATCGGTAACCTCGTCATATTCTGGAGCTAAGGTGTGTAAGTGGCTACTATGTGAAAGCTCCTTACCGGACTTCAGTTGCTGTAATTCCTCTGGGGAACTCTCATTCTCATTCATCTGCTGTTTGGTAAGTACTTGCTGTAGGTTCCACTGATTCTCCAGCCGTCCTATGTAGCTCCCGTGCAATGGTTTCCATGAGTTCTTTCCAGGTCAGGTGCTCACGACAAATGAGTTTCTTTGTGGTTACTACTCTACAGAATGCAGGTTTCTTGAGCTCAGACTTGTCAGTCTCAGTGCGCTATGTAGGGTTGGCTGGCCAGTTCTCTGGTGGAAGAGGCAAGAATGGCATCCCTTGCCTCCACTGGTTGGGTCTATACAGCTCTTTCAGGGTCTTAACTCTCGTCAAATCGTCTGCTGGATTTTGAACTGAATCCACGAGTTGCCAGGAAGTGATGTGGGTTAGCTCATGGATTTCAGCCACTCTGGTCCAGACAAAAACTTTGAAATGGAAATTTGAACTCTGACTGAATCCAAGACAGCACAGTAGGGGAGTCTGTCCAAAGTACTGTGTGGCGAATGGGCAAAGTTAACTCCTTGCTTAAGAGGTTTGCCATCTGGGCATCAGTAACGCAGCGCAGAGCTCTAGACGTGGCACTGACAGGACTATTTTTGGTGGTACTCTGGAACATGCCAGTACAAATGCCAGATGGATTTTGCCAAGCTGATCTTCAGTGCGCAGGTAAGCGACTGCTCCATATGCGCTCTCAGGGGCATCGCTGAATATATGGAGGTCTGCAACAGGTCTTTCTTGGTCTACTGAGGCTGTTACATATGTTCTTGGGAAACTGATCTCGGGAAGGAACTGCAGCTCATTTCCCATTCATTCGAGCTTTGGCTTAAGGTTTGGGGAAGTTGGGTTTCGTCCCACATACGCCGCGTGATCCAGTTGTTGTAGCAATACCTTTGCCCTGGTAGTGTACAGAAGAATGTTTGCACACATTTTAATTTAGGACGGCTCGCAATTATTCAGTGCAGCTCTTCTGTGCACCTCCCCTGCGTCATCTCGTGTAGCAAACAGTCTTAAAGGGGCCGTGTACGGAAGCCGTTTATACGGTGACCTGTACTGGTTTACGGTAAGTCAATGTTGGATATCCTCCGTCGCCTAATAAGAAGTGTCCAGGTGGTGGATATGCCGCAAGCTGGTAAACGGGGGTGCAACGCAGGACTGTTGCATCATGTGTTGATCCAGGGTATCCACAGAACACATCAATAAACCTGCCGCTGTGGTCACAGATTCTGTTGAAGTGACAGTTAGCATCTCTCACAAGGGCTTTTATGCGTGTATGGCAACCATCTATAGCACCCATAGCCCCCAGGAATGTATTGTGATTGGCCAACCTAGCAATACCTCCACTAACTGCCTTCCTTTCCTCTTCTGTGGATGGGAGTTCAAATATACTGTCTCTGTGTTATAGAAAGAACTCATCTCTCTTACTGAGCGGAAGACTTTATGATGTGTCCCAAGACATGGCGTTGATCCTTATGAAGCATGCTCAGGAGTGCATTCAGGGACTCATGACTAAAGCCCTATTCGCACAGGATTAGTATTACCTGTGGACCTCTGGTCATTTGTAATAATTGTAGAGATTGTCTGTGATCTTAATCCCGTGCGAATCTGCCATGTCTGTAACTTGTATGTAAAAATTCCCCCACAAATTACCTACCATATGTTGATGAACACTGAGGTCCTGTGATAATATTTGTCCCATGCGAATTGGCATCTCTGTGATTTCGCAGGCTCATAAATCATTTTTCAAGGTTTTATTCACCGTTTGCAAATAATGGAGGTGTCTTGAAGTGTTTTGATATTAATTTGCATGCTGGGTCATTTCCATACATTGCATTATAAATCGCACAAGGTCCCCAGATAATACTAATCCTGTGCGAAAAGGACTAAAAGCCCTGGTGTCGTTTTCTTCATCGAAAAATACACAAAGTACTGGCGTAGTTGCAGGATTTACATCATACAAAATATATATGGAGGGTCATGCATTAATTAACTTGGATAGAATGGTAAGGAAGTAGTTTCATTACTGATAGATGGAAATGTTTATATGGAATCATGAAAGGGAACTGTCAAAAATAGCAGAAGGAAAACAAGGAGCGGACCCACTTGCAGTAAATTATGTTTAATGATAAAATCCAAAAGCACACAAAGGGGTAAATCCAGGCAGGGAACACGAGGGATACAAACAATAATAAACACCAGACAACTGAACACAAGGGCTAAATATACACAGATGAAGGGACAAACAGGTAATGAGACACAGGTGACAACAAAACATGATAACGAGACAAAGCATGATGGGAACTGGAGTCCTTACAATACATAGACAGAAAACAGAGTGGAATGGTGCCTCAGGTGGCGGACAGAGGTGCCAGCAACAGGGCGTGACAGGAACAATGAAATACTGTTTAGGGAACAATACCAATGCTGTATTGGTTGGAACTGCACACCAGTTTTTCACTGTTGCACTTAAATAAACATACATAAAAGTGATTAGATTTGGATTTGATGAAAAGTGGTGAGAAGCAGCTGTGGTTCTGTCCTTTTTTGTAACGTTATTAACACATAGTCTCCTAGGACCTATTGCATTACATTTACAACTTCAAATCTGAAAATAATTCAATGAAATAATAGTAAATGTAATAATATAACAAAAGTTTTAATTATATGGATAAGATACACAGGGTGTTTTGCATGTGTGTATTACATTTATTTTGAATTTGAAAGTACACTTTTTATGTAATACCATAATTTGCACAACCATCCCGTTGCCTTTCTTTGACGACATTACAGGGCGTCTAAATAAGAGATTACTGTCAGCAAAGTCCACTCAACAGATACCACGTGCTGCTCAGAGAGTAGGGAGCAGTGAACACTGCGTAGGAACCCTGTGAAATGGAACGCAGCTTAGGTTTGACACCGGTTTCGTGTGTACAGCGATGTGTGAAACCAAACGCATCTAATAAAAAAACGAAAATATGTATATGTTATGATGTATTTAACACTGTAAACTACACACCCTGACATACATTTTGAGTTTAAAGGGATAGTTCACTCAAAAATGAACATTCTGTCGTCATCATTTACTCACCCTCAGGTTGGTTTCAAAACTGTATACATGTCTTTGTTCTGTTAAACACAAAGAAAGATATTTGTAAGAATGTCAGCAATTTTCAGATCTGTGACATCATCCACTACCATAGTAGGAAAAATGTATATATTTTTTATTGTTCTGTAGAACACAAAGTGAGATATTTTGAAGAATTTAGGACACAAAAGTTCTGGGGCAACTTTGACTACCATTACATTTTTCCTACTATGGCAGTCAATGATGTCCCAGAATTGGAAATTGCAAACATTCTTCCAAATATCTTTCTGTGTTCATCGGAACAAAGTCATTTATGCAGGTATAAAATGACATGAGGGTGAGAAAACGATGACAGAATTTTCAATTTTGGGTGAACTATCACTTTAAATTAACATTAATATTATCACTAGCGATCCTGTAGCTCAGTGGTTAGGGCATTGCGTTAAGGTTGTGGGTTCGATCCCAGGGGATTGCACATTCCTGTGTATAAATGTATATGATAATGCAATGTAAGTGGCTTTGGATAAAAGCGTCTGCCAAATGCATAAATGTACATGTTAAATAAGCATACGATAATAAGGGAAATGCTGTGTATTAATACCTCAGAACACGTTCTGCTTCCCCCTACAATGACTTCTTTGCATTTGTGTTATGCCGCGGTCAGATATCATATCTATATGAACATGCGAAATGAGTTCGGACGGCTGCGAACATGCGCCTGAGCGACTGCTCCATCTTTCACATTAGCGAGAGGTCACGCTGTGACGTTTTGATCTTCTATTGGTCTCACGCACTCACGTTCACCAAAGTTGAGCTTTGTTACGCAGCGAGATGCGAAATATCTTCTGACGTGCTCGCGCTTCCTGTCTGCCGTCGCAGTCGCATGCGTATGAACGGAAGTCAATGGAAGGAAAATCCGATCGCGGATTTATGTTGCGGCTCTATCGTGCCATCAGTAATGCGCCATGTTAGCAAACTTAGCGACCTCATTCAAACGGTTCAAGTATTCAAGAACGTGAAAATGAACACAAGATTCAATTTAACAAAGTTGTTTAAATCCGTATTAATGCCCAGCCTTTGTGTGAAGTGAGGTCCCCAACAAGCTTTGTTTGAAGGGCTATATGGCCCTTGCCCCTACTAGCCCTCCGATCAAAAGAGAATCGAGACAGATCTGCCCCTTTCACGAGAATGCACCAAACCGAGGGGCAGGGGAAGTTCAGGGGCAAGGGTAGGAATGGAAGTGGGCCTGAGTTTAGTGGAGATAATAGTTACATTGATGGATGGCCTCTCTCATTTCAGAGAAGATGCAAACTCAACCAGAGATGAACAGTCTGTGTTCTCCGATCAGATCAGATCAACAAAAATCCATCTTTTACACACACTGTTTAAGGCAGGCGTGAGTTGATTTCTACTGTAATTATAAGGGCATACACTATGTTAGGGGATTCATGTTTTAAATATCACTGTGTTAATGTAGAAATATTAACTGATTGAAAAATAAATCAATAATATGAAACCAAACCTGACAGCAGGTGGCGGCAAGTCACTGTGTTAATGAGCGAGTCAGTTAAGTTACCTTTGGTCTGTGCTTGGTTTATTCAATATTTATGTTCATATTTATCTATATTAATATAAAACACAATCAGCCTGAACAATGACCCCCAGCCCCCAAAAACACTTCGGATCCACACCAATCTTGTGGGTGACCTATTTTGATCTCAAAAAGGTGAGTTTTCACCAAAAGGTGAGGAGTTTGCATCCATGTAGAATATAATTGAAAAGACAACAGGCATAAAGTCGGCTAGTGGAAGGGACTCATGTCTGCACGAACATCACAACCACCGCTGACCGGTGACCAACTTCTGACCGTTCTGCATCCAAAGCTGGTTTGGCCAGTAAGAGGTGTTGGATGTAACTGGTTACCAAGTAAATATTTACTGTAATTTAATTACTTTGCCCTTGAAAAAGTCAAGTACTATAATTTATTCTTTATAAGTACACTTACTTCTGAAGTAATTCAACTAAATACTTTGTTTAATATATGTGTGTGCAATAGTGGAATTGACATAGAAATTCAAAGTCTAACTTTAAAATACGCACATTAATGTATAATTCTCACATTTGTAATACTTTGGTCAGTTAATAATACTACTTTATGTAGTTTTATATGATTTATTTGAATGAATTTAAAGAGCCGTTTCATGTCCTTGAATCACTGAACTACTCGAGGTTGATGTAGGATATAGAAAGTCATTAGTAATTAAATGCTTTTTGTAGTATGTACAGTAGTATAATTACACTATTGAATATGTAATAATTAGTAACTAGTAATGATTTACTTTTTCAGAGTAACTTACCCAACACTGCCAGACCCCTAGCGGAACTCTCACCTTGCACAGGACCTGTGCAACGAGGCTCGCTGGGGGAAAAGGCTAAAGCTTGTCTCGGAACCAGCTGTGAGCTAAGGTATATGTGCCAAGAGGGCCTGCGGTCAGGACCACCAAAGGGTGGGTTTCTGGGTAAGCAAACAGGTCCACCAGTGACTAGCAGAAAGTGATAATTAATGTACAAAATGTAAAGAAACACTGGACTCTGCATATGCTGGTCATGTTTGTATCACTTAGTACACTTGATCTTATTCTGAAACAAAGCAAACACTTGAGTTAAAAACACTGCGTGCTCACACAACACATAACACTGTGCCGAGGGATCAAGTTTGTTTAGGCACTTTGTGTTTTTGTCCAACAATGAATCAAATCATCTCATGAAGTCCCGAAACGAGTGACAGATGCATTGGAGCAGTCGACAACACGATAAAAACAAAGGATGGAAAGAGGTGAGTGAGGCCGTCGAGGTGCAGTTTGAAGCTGTGAACAGCGCAGCAGGGGCCTGTTTCAATAAGAGGTTCAACCAACTCTCGGCTAAACCTTGAACTCCGAGTTGGTTTACTTGGAAATTAGAAACCTTGAGATTTTGGTTTTTAGAACAGCTGATTTGAGTTAGTTCAATTTACTCTGGGCAGGCTTACCCTGGGAACCACGACTGTAAAAAGCCATCATCAATGGAGCTCCGATATGAGGATTCACCATGGCAACGGCACCAAAAAAAGCAACATGGCAGCAGAAAGCACTTGAGAGTGAGGCACATACAGTGGATTTACTGATGTGCTGAAAATGACTTAAGTTAAATTAATAAATAGATAAATGTACCAATAAACAAATGAATTCATCATTAAATGAATGAAACAACAGAAATAATAAAACAAATCGTATGTTCTCACTCGTGATGAGTGCTCTAGTTACGCGAATGAGACGTCATGGTGTATAAGACACATGTAGGGCGTCAGACTCTCGTGTAAAGTTGGATTCATCGCCGGTTCGAAACCCTGACCTGAGCAGATTTGAGTTGGAATGACTGCATGTTAAAATTAATTGTTTATTACCTTCATCGCTTCATTACATGGATGTCTCTATTTATTAATTTCTTTATTCATGCACTTTATTAAGTCATTTCTCATCGTCCATAGAAACTTATGCTCGGATGTAATACACATACGGTGGCTGATGTTCTTGATGTAAGGATGTATGAGATATATTTTGATATATCTAATTCACTGTAAAGATAAACGGTACAGTTTTAATGAAAATGCACAGACAAATGACAAAATTCTAAATTGCTCTCCTGAAATCAAAGTGCATCCCTATGAATGAATGCAGCCTCTTCATGAATCCTCTATAAAAGCACATATGACATATTAGTCACTGAGATGGTGTCTGTGTGATCAAGATGTGGGCCATGAATCACTGTATTAATGAATGAATGAATGAGGGACACCACTTGCGCTTTAAAAGTGGAGGAGGTGGAAATAAACTCTGAGTTTACCAAAGAAAACCTGCTCCCGACCAGGTTAGGTTCACAGAGTAAGTTACTATGGTTACTGACTCCGAGTATAAGTGACCTCTCCTTTAGAAACGGGCTTGAGTTACCCCACTTTCTCGGGTTTGACAAACCTCACATTCTGAAACACAAAACCCCGAGTTTCACTCATCTCAGGGTCAATATACTCAGTTTTCACTAAACCTCCTTTCTGAAACGGCCCCTGGAGACTGATGCACATTTACATGTTGTATAATTGTATGATCAACATTATATATAATACATGTCATTCTTTCCGTAACTCTGTTCAAAATTTATATTAAAAATCAATCTGTTAATTTCAGTAATGATGTTGAACAAAATGTTGAAATTGAGAGGTTAGGACTTTTTTAACGGTGAAAGTTTTTTTTATTACTCAGAGAGTGAAGAAAAAAACAATACCGGTAGAAATGTGAATGGTACCAATACTTATTGCAAGTCTTTAAAAGCTTAAAATATACTTAAAAGATACTTAAAAGATACTTTAGCAAAACTCTCTCGATCTCTAGATTCTATTTGACAAAACCGAGTTATTCACATATTCTCATTCTGTGACAACCGATGTGATGTTTTATTCTTGAACAAAAAAGGTCCACTGGACAAATCTTCAAAAATGTTGAAGCTCAGAATGCAGATAGAACCTTATAATTCCCAAGCTGTCTGTGGATTTATAATAGCACTGTTATTTTCATAGTTTACTGTAAGACACAAGCTGCTAACATCCTGAAAACTGTGTTTGAAACCCCAGCGTGTGTTGAAACAAGCACATGTTTCTTTTGAGAGGTCGGGTCAGATGTAGAGAGAGAACAGCAGTCCTCTGGAATGCTTCATGTCACTGCTCATCCAGACAGCTGTTATTCAACAAACCCTCAGATTTATAAATGGAGCATGGCGACCAGCCCAGATGAATGGGGAAAACACACTCTTATGACACACACGTTAGATCCATAAAAAACAAGAGTCAATGCGCGAGTAACAGTACAAAAGGGTTTTATTTTAAGTTACTTTAAAATGTTTGGCCAACACTTAAAACAGACCATAAATAGAAAACTAAACAGGAGACCGAGGCTTCCTACAGAAAGGAGCGGGCTGGTACAGCAGCACACATAACGCACATCCAAACCACACCAATGACGTGTAGGGGATTTACAGTAAAAGACCGTAGACCAGTTATGATGAAAGAAGACTAGATTTTTATAAAATAGAATAAAATTTAGTGAAGAAAAATAGTTTGTAGTTTTGCCAGCAGAAGTCATCTTCAGCACTCTCAAGGAGTTCACAGGCCGACCTGCTCTACATGTGAAATACAGTGATATTTAAGCTAATAGAGTCAACTAAACGGCATCATTATTTGGATAAATCAAGCTCACATGACTGGTTATCAATAGATAAACAAGAACACAAAGCTCTCAAACACTTCTGGAGTCATGAGACAGGACATATAGTCCTATAGATTATCAAAGATGACAGGCATGTACTATAATACGAATTAAAACACGACGTTATGTCTGTCTCGTGATTTTGCACTCTTTCGTGAACAATACAATCACACATACACAAACTGCTTAGAGTGTGTGCTAACAGAAGATGTTTTACGTAGATGATGGTGATAAGTCCCTTTTCACAGTCACACTGACCTAGCAGGAAGAGAGAGCCGAAGAATTCATTAGAGACTTTAAACCATTAATTATTCTCTACTTTCTGTTTCAGAAAAGGTTGGTGTTAATCGTGCTTATATCATCAATTTAAAATAAGATAATGCTGAATAATAATTAATTAATATTTGTCAAAACCACATAAACGTATTTATATTTGAAGTAAGGTGAACCCACACAATGCGAAGTCACAAAATACACGCAATCGATGACACAGCAATAGTGCCAACCCTTGGGGATGCAAGATCACGAACCACTGGAAGCACTCAGCCCCTAAAAACAAGAAAAAAAACAATTAGAAAACAAATCAATTTAATACATATACTACCAAGCAAACTCAAAAGAAACCATAATCTTAAAGTAAATAAAGTCACCAAATAATAACAGAAAACCAACTTTTTACTGTCACTACTAATACCTGTCGAAATGATAAAATCTCAAAACAACACATACCACAGTTACTGTATAGCAGTAATCGACACAATTGCTCACGGTTGTAATGGCCGGGATACTGGGCAAACCTACACAAATGGACTCACAGAAGTGTAGAAACATCACACAAGCCAAGACCAGATAAAGTGATAGTTCACCCAAATTCACTGAGCCTCGTGTCATTTCATACCTGAAAATTACTTTGTTATGATGTTATGAACACAGAAAGGTTTTAGGAAGAATGTCAGCCATCATTAACTGCCATGATAGGAAAAAAGGTAATTATTTGTTCCTAAATTCTTCACTTTGTGTTCAACAGAACAAAAAAAGACAATATTTTTTTCCTACTATGGTTGTGGAAGATGTCACAGAACTGAAAATTGTTGACATTCTTACAAATATCTTTGTTTTTAACAGAACAAAGAGATGTATACAGGTTTGCAACAACCTGCGGGTTAGTAAATGGTGACAGTATTTTCATTTTTGGGTGAACTGTCCCTTAAACGATCATGAAATGACTAAATTACCAACGGCACAGTTTCCACATGGTTGTCATCACCGCAGTCGTGGCCTAATGGTTAGAGTCAGACTCGTGACCATAAGGTTGCCGGTTTGATTCTCAGGGCCGGTGGGTAGCGACTGAGGAGCTCTTGAGCAAGGCTCCGGGGACGCTGCAGTGACAGCTGCCCACTGCTCCAGGTGTACGGGTGTTCACTACTCTCTGGATGGGTTAAAAGCAGGTCACACTTCAGGTGTGGATCACCATATCTGACTTATAGGTCACAATAGTTTTACATAAGGTTCTACACTAGTGACAATAAAATAACTCACACAAATAGAATAACATTTAAAACCGGGAAAATACTCTCTTGGACACTGGGCCATGCTGTAACTAAAGGCACAGTTCACCCAACAATTCTGTCATTTCCTCACCTTCGAGTTTTAATTTATTTGTTCTCATGAACACAGAGAAAAATATTTGGTAGAATGCTTATAACCCGACACATCTTGCGCCCCCTTGACTCCCATAGTCGGAACAAATACAATGGTAGTCAAAAGTTGCCCAAAGAACACTTTGTGATAAACGGAACATTTCTTACCATGGGAGTCAATGGGGGCCAGAACTTTTTGGCTAAGCATTCTTCCAAATACCTTTCTGTGTTCATTATGAGCAGATGTTTACAGATTTGAAACAACTCGAGGGTGAGTCACGTTGAATGAAGACAGAAGTTTTATTTTGGGAGATATATCAGAGTGGCTCAGGACGAACAGAGACGCGCGTCCTCGCTCATTCTTTTTTAGCACAAAGCAAAGAAAACATTCAACTAAAACCCTTCTAGGTCATCTAGTTTTAAATCAGACTTGCCAAGCGGCCTCGCCGACGGCGCAACGCTCACAGTGATGTCCACAGCGCTCATATGAGCACTTGTTCAGCCTTTACAACAGCCACTCAATCGCTGCGACTTTGGCCACGTTAACAGCATCAATGCTGACCGGAAGCGAGCTTTGAGGCACACAGCACTGCGATGAGCAAGTAGCTTACATTGACACCAGACTTCAACACTACACACAGTAACGTCACGTCTGAACCCACCGGCACACTTATTAGACCCCGACACTGTGTCCACGAACGCTTTAAAGAAACCCCGCTGTCGTGTAGAACACATGAGCCCCGCATCACGGCAACACCCCAGAAGCAAGAAAAGCACTCACCCAACAAACATAAAGCAGCTAACCGGCTACAAACACAGACCTCCTTCGTACTAGGGCATGAAGGGGCGGGGCGTCGACCATGACGCACGCCCCAGAGGAATTACCACCTGGTTTATATACGCTAGCAGCAAAGTAGCCGCTGATTGGTTAAATGGTTACTGTTTGTGACGCATTTAAGCAACTCACAAGTATGCTACATAAACAACTGGATTCTTCAGAGAAACCTCACAGTTCAGCGCAACCTCATCTTTAGAAATCTTATTGCTGTGGATCAGTAAAATGTTCAGTTTCGCTTTGTGGGTTTTCTCTTTGGTTCAGCTCAGTCCAGCTCTGCCCGTCTCTCAGAAACATCTGCTGTCCTGCTGCGACTCTGCAGATCCTGTGGACAACTGTCTCAACACGATTCAAACATCTGAGGTAAACCTCCCTTTAGTGAGTATAAACTAACTTGATGCTCAAAGTTAGATGCAATGCTGGGTGTTGTTGAGGTGTGAGGGGTAAAAACTGGAAGCTGGTGAGGGGTTGAGTCCGGAGGCCGTTGAGGAGCGAGGGGTTGACACCGTAGGCCACTGAGGTGCGAGGGGTTGACTCCGGAGGCCGTTGAGGAGCGAGGAGTTGACGCAGGAGGCCGTTGAGGAGCGAGAGGTGGAGGCCGTTGAGAGCGAGGGGTTGACACCGTAGGCCACTGAGGTGCGAGGGGTTGACGCCGGAGGGCGTTGAGGCCCTAAGGGTTGACGCTGGAGGCCGTTGAGGAGCGAGGGGTTGACACCGTAGGCCACTGAGGTGCGAGGGGTTGACGCCAGAGGGCGTTGAGGCCCTAAGGGTTGACGCAGGAGGCCGTTGAGGAGCGAGGGGTTGACGCAAGAGGCCGTTGAGGAGCGAGGGGTTGACGCAAGAGGCCGTTGAGGAGCGAGGGGTTGACGCAAGAGGTTGATTGAGGAGCGAGGGTTGACGCAAGAGGCCGTTTGACGCGAGGCCGTTGAGGAGCGAGAGGCCGTGAGGAGCGAGGGGTTGACGCCGTTGAGGAGCGAGGGGGGAGGCCGTTGAGAGAGTGTTGAGGTAGTGAGAGTTGAGAAGGGGTTGACGCAGGAGGCCGTTGAGGAGCGAGAGGTGGAAGCCGTTGAGGAGCGAGAGGTGGAGGCCGCTGAGGTGCAAGGGGTTGACGCAGGAGGCCGTTGAGGAGCGAGGGGTTGACGAGGGAGCGCCAGCGAGGGTTGACGCTGTTGAGGAGAGGTGGAGGCCGCTGAGGTGCAAGTTGTTGACGCTGGAGGCCGTTTAGGTGCAAGGGGTTGACTCCGGAGGTCGTTGAGGAGCGAGGGGTTGACGCTGGAGGGCGTTGAGGAGCGAGGGGTTGATGCTGTAGGCCAGTGAGGGGTTGACGCTGTAGGCCAGTGAGGGGTTGACGCTGTAGGGCGTTGAGGTGCGAGGGGTTGACGCTGGAGGCTAATGTGTTCTGGTGTACAATGGTTTATTTGTGCCTTTTTAACACAAGTGTACTTGTATTGTACTTTTAATCTAGTTTTAGAGATACATCTCATGCACTTCTTATAACAATGTAGTTGTCCACTTGTCAGATTGTACTATTGTGACACAAAAGTGTTCAATAAAATAAACTGTGCTAATTTATTCTTAAGACAGTTCAGTATTCAAACAGTACACTTAAAAGTTTACTAATACTAGTATGTACTAACAAGTATACTTAAATATTTTTTTATTAATTTTAAATATGCACATCATTCTTTTTTTATTTTACCGTAATTACTACACTTGCAAACATATGCTGTACAAATACATTTACAATAAACGACCGAACTCAATCTTTTGAACCGATGGATTTACAAAAATGATTTGTAATAGTTCAGTAACAGTTAAATAAATTGGCTTGTTTAAATGTTCTTGGATGGTGATTGGTGTGATGGTTCAGTTCTTCCATTTGTTCTTCTTAGCGGGCAGCTGTCCGGTTGCCTCCAGGTATCTGTTAATGAGTTCCTCCTGTACAGACGCCAGACACGGTTGATATCTGCTGTAGTCCATAGTGTACTCGCCTTTACCCTAAACAACACAGATACAAAACACACTCAACATGAAAGAGCATTTACAACCCATTTGATTGGTTCTAAATGTCTTAATGTTAACCCTGTTGAAAAAAAAACCAGCATATGCTGGTTAGTTAGGTTTTGAAGTATGGTAGCTGGTTTAAGATGGTCCTCCTGAGCCGGTTTAAGGAGGTCCTGAGCGGGTTTAAGATGGTCCTAAACCAGCTCAGGACTAGCTTAAGCCAGCACATGACCAGCTACCTTGCTTCAAAACCTAACTAACCAGCATATGTTTTTTTTTTTCAACAGGGAAGGTTAAAATACACACGTTTGCTATTAGTACGCTTTGATAAAAGATATTCCTTTCTATTCTCTCATTAACACTATCCAAGCTTCTTTGATTGAGTTCATGGCAATAAGCCAATGACTTGATGGGAGCATGAGGGATGTTACATTTGAAGTGGTTTCTATAGCAGCGTAAAGCTGCATGTGTTGTGTTGTGTTTGTGTTACCTCTGTGCAGGAGCGCAGCTCTGTTGAGTATCCAAACATATCATTCAGAGGAATCTAATGAAACAAACAGACATCGATCAATACATGTGTCAGTCATATATGTGCATTTAATATCAACAATGCCATTTCAAGGTGAATCTCACCAAAACAAGTCTTTGTGTTACATTAAAACAAACATCAGATCAGTTGTGTTATTTAAGAATACTCTCAAATCCATTTTATGTACACTCTCTTCTGCATTCCATAGTCAGCTAACTCTGATCCATTCGACGTCCTTCACTATAACTTGAATGTTTTCTTGCTAAACCTATCGGTTAAAAATCACCTCAGCGCTAGAGAGCGCAAGTGGCTTAGCTGGCTGAGATGTTAGCGGAAGTACGTCATCGCCTCTTACATGATGTCGAAGTAAACGTGATGGTGTGACTCACATCAGCATACAGTGTGAAGTATCCCTCCGCCCCGTCCTGTCCTGTGATGACACCATGACGACGATTGACCCCGGCAATAACTGCCCCCTGGAATTCATTAGGGGCAACAACCTCCACGGACATCACTGGCTCCAAAATCACAACATTGGCTTTCTCCATCGCTGAAGAGACAGAAATCATAAAAAATAAGCGGAGGAGAAAAACAGGGATTCTTAAAGGGATAGTTCGGTCATCCTTTATTCCCACTCGTTTGTTTCAAAACCTGAACATGACTCTGTCTTTAGACATTTTGAGAAATGCATGAGCTTAAGTGTTTTTTGCGTTGGTTACCAACCTCCTTTGTGTTCTGCAGAAGAGAGAAATCACACAGGTTTGAAACGACAAGAGGACGAGTAAATGATAAAAGTTTCATACCCTGTTTGAGAGCGCCCTCTCCTGCACGAATGAAAGAGATTTCATTAGAATCCACCATGTGATGAGCGCCATCGTCTAGCACGAAGCGCACTCCAGATATCTTGTGTGCCGTCAGAGGACCCTTCTCACACGCTTCTCTGAACCCCTGACAGACAAACACAGCCGGAGAGAGAGACCGTGGTGACATCAGGCACAAGCACACAAGCACGCGTATCAATGCGCTCTTACCCTCTCCACAGCGGGGATGAACTGCTTGGGGATGTTTGTACCGATGGTCCGGTCCTTAAACTCCAGTTTTGTGTTAGTGTCGGTATCCAGCGGTTCCAGAACCCCCGTCACTTTGCCGTACTGTCCGGAGCCACCCGACTGCTTCTTATGTGTGAAGTCAAACCTGCAACAACAACAATAATATTATCAGTAAGGGATAATCCACAGATAGCCGTGCGTTAAAGGATTTTAATGCACGACGTGGAGGCCAAGAACCACCCGACGCAAAGTGCATTATAAAGCCGTGGATTATATGACCCGCTTATACCACGGTCATTTGCTGTTAAAGTTAAAGCCGTTATTGATGTTTACAGTGTGATTTGTGATCAGGTGGTGAAAATGACAAGTGAATTGATTTCTGACAGTAAATTTCAAACATTGATAAAACTGAATGGAACTACCTGTCCATTAAAGGGACAGTTCACCCATAAATGAATATTCTGCCATCATTCACTCACCCTCAAATTGTTCCAAACCTGTTTACATGTCTTTGTTTTGCTGAACACAAAGGAAGATATTTGTTAGAATGTCAGTAAGCAAACAGATCTGACCCCCATTGACCCTCATAGTATTTATTTTCCCTACTATGACAGTTAATTGGAATGAGATCTGTTTGCTTACTGACATTCTAACAAATATCTTCCTTTGTGTTCAGCAAAACAAAGACATGTAAACAGGTTTGGAACAATTTGAGGGTGAGTGAATGATGGCAGAATATTCATTTATGGGTGAACTGTCCCTTTAAGAGAGGGCGGGGTGCTGCGCGGACCGGAAGTGTCCATAAACCACGATCGCACGGAAGAAGCATGGGAAGAGGCGTGTCGACGTCATACGGCGCTGCGCACACGCTGCGCAGACCGCTCCGAGTATGACAGTCAAGTATCGCGTAAGTGACTGAACGGCTGTGCTCACGCGATACTCTGATGTCACACGGGGGTCTGTGAGCGCAGCGCTGCACAAAGTCGAACCGAACGCCTACTGGGTTTGTTTACACAGTGATGTCACGTTCAGAGAGAGGGTCAAAGTCAACAGCAACATCATTTTATTTCTCATCCGTCTGTATTCTGTGTTTTATCCGTCACACACAGGCGGAAGCTGAAATGTCGACAGGAAATCTGGTGCCCAGTCATTTCCCAGCCCGTCGTGCGGCTCAAGTGGCCCTGCATTACATCAACACGCGGCACGGCTCGCCCTTCAAAGTGTTCGGACTGCAGCAGGTGCACGAGGCTCGAGCCCAGGTGAGTTTCACGTGCTCGCAAGCGTGTAGTGTACTGTACTGTAGCGCGTGTCTGTGGCTTAGAAGTGTGTAGTGTACTGTACTGTGTGTTGCTGAGTAAAGTTTTCTGCTGACAGGAAGTGGCAGCAGGAGGCAGGAAGTACTATCTGGACTTCTCTGTGGTCGACTGGGCCAGTGAGGTTTGTGTGTTCTGCACTTTCATCAATGTTAGAATCTTCTTAAAGTGACAGTTTGCCCAACAATAATTCTCTCCACATTGACTCGCCCTCCTGTTATCTCAGATGTATGTGACCGACTGACTTGAGTTGAACGCAGACAAATATATTAAACAAACTCTCGTCTTTAGATGTGAAAGCTCCTAAAAGCACAAACATCCCTCATTAAAATAAAGCAAACGGCCCTCCAGTGAACATCTTCTGAAACAAAATAACACTTTCACATTTTTGAAGGAAAGTTAGGATGTGTATGATGCTTTTATATGACCAAACATCACTAGACAGATAGAGAACACAGTCTAGTGAGCATTTAAAGGCAGCGTTCAGATCAATTATACAATGGATGTGTCACAGAAAAGTGTTTTATTTAAAGCAGTCATGTGTCACAGGACACCACACCTGCTGTATAGAGAGCTGAGTGACACCCAGACTGTGTTCAGTCGTATACCTGAGATTTCAGGTGTGTGTGAACCATTCCTTTCATGTAAACACTTAACTTTGTTTTTAGATCCTATCAGCCCTAGATGCGCATCACTAAAATTATTACGTGAAAGTAAAAAACTAAACTAGAACTGAAGCAAGCCTGGTGTAAACCTGCATAGCAAAATTAAAATAAATGATATCAAACAACAGCCAATTTAAAATAGGACTAAATCTGAATTAAACACTACAGTATGTAGAAATGATTTGACTGCAGTAAGAATTCAAACTGTCGCTGGTCACGTGTGTTGTGGATGTGTCAGGGTTCAGCAGCATTCAGATGTACGGCCGAGGTTTTCTTCCCACGGCGAGATGAGGTCGCCCCACCCGAGGTTCAGTGCAGCTGTGAGGCTCTACAGCACATCAACCGCACGGCTGAAGAAACGGCTTTTTACCGCAAGTACAGAGAGGCCGAGCACGCCGTCACCGCACACGACCTTCCAGGCACGTTCATTCCCAACACATCATACACAGACAGAGCGCCGTGAGCTTCACGTGCATGTCTCTCTCTCTCTCTCCTCAGACAGCTACGGTAACATGACTGAAGACATGAAGCCCTTCTGGCATCTGGCGCGCGTGGCCGCGTCCTTCATCATGCTGAGCGAATCCACCGAGAACACCGAGTTCAACATGGCACAGGTGGCCAGCGTCGCACAACAGGTGAGCTGCATCACATGGGATGGGCGATATGGCCCTGATACTCTTTCACGATAATTTTTTGGTATTTGTTGCGATAATGATACAAATGACGATATATCTATAACACCATCCACCGCTGTTTGTTACAAGTGAATTAGCTGCATGTAGTCTAGAGCCTCAGAAACACAAACATTAATATAAAAGGAAAACTTGCCCCGAATCAAACAGGCTCCTAAAATATACCATATAATAGTGATATTTGACTTCAAAAGGATGTAGTAAAGAAAAATGTAATTAACTAAAACTAAATAAACGCATCATGTGATACCTAAACTGTATATAGCCTATTGTGGAGTGGAAACGTTCGCATCACACTGTCAATCTTTCTCTCCTGAACTGTGTGAACCTTCTCTTCTCACAGAAACATATACTGAATCTGTCTATGACTCGCGCTACAGAAAGAGAACAGAAGAATGGGGATAAAAGAAATCTAATTAAATAATCTACGCTTTCATAAGCTCATAAACGTATATAAAAAACAACATGATACAAACTCGAATTTTAGACTGTATGTTAACAGGCAGCAGTGCTGAAAGCACATGTGGGCACAAGCTGCGCACGGGATGCTCAGTTCATGCATCCTGTTTATAACGAGCGCATAACATCTATAGAATGTTTAAATAAATACTTTTAGCCAAACTAAATGTTGTAGTGTAACATGTTATGACTTTCAACAAATACTTAACTAATTAAATTAAACATTAACTCTGATGCTCATACAGTGCCAACCTAAACGAGATTTAGAGCTCGTCTTTTAGTGCGAACTCTTTCTCAGCTTCACGTCCGCTATACACGTTTCACTTCACATATGAGCTGTGAATTGGTCTCAATACGCCATCAACTAGAATTTATCGTTTATCGCCGGAAGACAAATTCCTATCGTGTTGAGAATCTTACCGGTAAATCCATGGTGCGCACACTGATCAGCACGTGTGACCTTTGACCTGATGTATTGCAGGCGACCCTTGAGGAGCAGCTGATGTTGAAATATCACGTTCTGCTTCACGACATGCCCTCACAGGTAACGCATGCATCGCAACATCACAGACGGCCTGCAACTAACCTAATCTGCTCGGTCACATTTCTGTGGGTTTTATTCGGTGGTTTTAAGAAACGGGCTTTCATGACTGATGTGCGTGTGTTTTAGGAGATCATTCATTGGAAGCTGTCGATGTCCTGGTCTCCAGATGAAGGAGTCAGGGTGATGGAGACTGAATGGCAGCCCAAATGCCCTCACGCCATGCCGCCCAACAGCACTGAACCCGTGTCATTATCATCCGCTGTAAACTGATATGAAACACTGTGTGTGCTAAAGCCACGGTGAAATAAAGAGCTCAGGCTTCAGAGTGCTGTGTGTGAGTGCTCTTATCAGTGCGTGCTTGTGTTTGGATTCCTAGGCGGTTATTTGTTCATGTAAACACTCTTCTTTTTAAAGTGACAGTGCACTTAGCTCCATTATCTTATGGTTACCCAATTTCTTATTTTTTTCCACTTCTACCTTATATTTCAACATTGTTGGCAACACTTGAAAAATAAACCGCAAATAAACAACACTCAATGTCTTGATGATCTAAGGACTCAGTTTCTGTGCTTATACCATAGTTTTTGAGCCCTGTGTAAATTCTTGTGAACTTTCTGGGCCAGTAGTCACAAAACATTTATCTTGGCACTAAGAGTTCTCCTAAAGAGCAGTCTGAGTTTTTAGTCAAGAGTTTTCTCTTAAAACCTCTTCACAACGCTGCTGAGAGCGTTTACTAAGGAAAAGAAAGAAAACTTAAGCTCATAGAAAGGGGGGGTTGACCTTGTTGCTATGGATGATGTCAGCAAGCTTAATGACTATGACCACAGCGATTGGCTGATAGAGGATTGGTCTCTGTCCATCATTTAATCACAGAAATATTATAGAATGAGGTATCATCTTTAAATGACACATTTGAATTAAGATCTTAAAATAAAAACGTAGTCATATTCAATTAAAATATTAAAAAAAAGTTATAAAATATAGGCTAAGTATAGTTAAATAAGCAAAGAGTTAATTTGCAAACACTTCTAACTCCATTATTAATGTGCATTCCAATTATTATCAATCATACTTTTTATTAAGTAACAATAACAAATAAACACGTGGTAACAAAAGACTTGCGTGTTTTTTGAGATGTTAAATGAAAAGGAGTTGTCTGCCTTTGCAAATAAACTATGTGTTCAAATAAAGTAAATGTTCTGCTGATTGTAAGCATCTTGTCTGTCACTTAAACCGGTAGCATATGTTAAGCTCATTGTTATGAAATCTTTCTAAAATGTTTAGGTTTCAAGGCAGAGTGCCGGTGTTACAGCCATTTTAGGATTGATGCCAGTTGGTCTTAGTCCTCTTCACTACTCCTAACGTTCACAGATTTAGGAGCTAGTTTTAGTGCTAAAATGCTTTAGGAATACTTTAGGAGTCCTAAAATTAGGACTGACGCACCCATTATCTTTAAGAGTTTACATAATCAACAAGTTAGGAGCTACTTTTAGCCTTAAGATGTTTGGTGAATACAGCCCCACTTCTTTACTTAAGAAGCGTTTAACAAGGCTGGTTCAGAGATGCCTACACAGATGAGTCTGTTCGGTTTCCCTCGCCTCCAACTCGCTCATTTCATGTACGGTAACTCACACAAAGGCACAAAAAAAGTGTGTGAGACTTACGTCACAGCATTGGTCACGGTCTCTCTGAAGGCCACCTTTGGTTTCCCCATCACACACGGACAGTTATATTCTCTCTCCATCCTCTACAACACAACAGCACAACATCATCACCATGTTAGTGACTTCTGTGAGGGTCTTACACGCAAACATCACATCACAACGCTCAGTTTGGAACTCGTCAGATCTTAAACAAGACAAAAAAAACATACAAGAAATTCAGTGCATCATATTGTGTTGTGTCCATCTGTAATGATGCTGTGAAGTGTCACAATCCAGCTCTAATGACAAGAACCATGACAATGTGGGCATTTCACCTTAGAATCGACCAGAAGATCCTAGTAAAGATAAACGTTATTCACACAGCATCTTAATGCTGTGAGAAGGAGAGCGAGAGGAAGAGCACGCCCATCAATTTGCTTTGTCCGCTGTACAATAGGGGTGGGCGGAATGACCAAAATCTATTTCACGGTAAAAAATTATTTCACGGTAACAATTTCCTATTATAATTCTATATCTAATACCAAATTTTTCTTAGATATTTTCTTAATTTATTACAGTTCATTTACTGTAAATGCTCCCCATATTAAAATGTAGGCAAGTTATGAAAATGTACTAAAGATATCAAATTAAGTTCTGATAATCAGATTTATTATGATAGGCTAAAGCCAGAAGATAAATATACACAAATATGTATACAGTAGGAACACAGACGACATGCGCACTGTCCCTGTGTTGCGAGGTTTGTTTATTCCCGCGCTTGTCTTTGCGCACCAGTCTCTGGTGACTCCACACGCGTCTCCCAAAACGGGAGGTAGCAGCGCGTCAGGATAAAAGCGCTCACGCGACGAGCATCATTGCGCAAGTTTCACCTCGACCCGCCTACAGTTAAACTTTATTAAAACTATTAACAGCTTTACAAAGCGACCTGACTTCTGAAATACATGAGAATGAGCTTTATTATATGTACGCGCAGATCACTGCAGCCCTGCACGAGCACTGTGGGTGAGAGAGAAAGCGCCGGACTGGAGCGGATCACAACACTAAAGACTGAATTAGATTTTGTCAAAATCAACTGTTTGATTTGTTAATTTGTTATTGGTGAATTAATTCACATGTTTTTTTCTCATCATAACGGCCAATTTGCAGAGTGCAGAGTTAACCACGCCTACTTATTTACATTCCGCGGAATACACGGAAACCTCTTACGGTCAGTGTTGGGTGTAACTAGTTACTAAGTAACTAGTTACTGTAATTAAATTACTTTTCCTTTGGAAAAGTAAAGTAAGGGATTACTCTATGTTTTCCTGTAATTTAATTACAGTTACTTCTGATGTAATTAAACTAAATACTTTGTGTAATATCTGTGTGTGCAAACATGGAATTGACATCAAAATTCAAAGTCTAACTTTAAAATCCATGCTTTAATGTATTATTCTCACATTTGTAATAATTTGGTCAGTTAATAATACTACTTTATGTGATTTTATATTATTGATTTGAATGAATGAATTAAAAGAGCCGTTTCATGTCTGTCCTTGAATCACTTCACTGATCAAGGTTGATAGGATATAGAAAGTAATGAGTCATTAAATACTTTTTGGAGAGAGTCATTTGTACAGTAGTCTAATTACACTGTTGAATATGTAACTAGTAACTAGTAATTAATTACTTTTTCAGAGTAACTTACCCAACACTGCTTACGGTTGACATTTTATTCCGTGGTAACGGCCGCCCAGCCCTACTCTTTAAGCAAAATATCCACTTTTCCATATCGCGTGAAGAGGTGCGTCAGGTGAAATGTTTTTATGTGGTGAAGTGTGTTGTGTGTACCTGCGAGTAGATCTCCAGGTGTAGTTCTCCCATGCCGGAGATGATGGTCTCCTGACTCTCAGGGTCGTACTGAACTCTGAAGGTGGGGTCTTCTCTGGTGAAACGATTGATTCCCTTGGAGAACTTATCTGTGTCATTCTGCGAGACGGAAGATCACTAGTGACTGAATATCCAACAGTACACAAACACAACGACATGTGACGTGCTTCAGTACCTTGTTAGAAGGTCTCATGGACATGGAGATGACAGGATCTGGAATGTGAATGGATTCCTGTGAATAAACACCATCATCATTATTCTTGTTATAATCAGTGTGTGTGTGTGTGTGTGTGTGTGTGTGTGTGTGTGATTCTTCATGTACCATGGAGAGGTTGGCGTTATTGCGAGCAGTGAATGTATCTCCACTGGCGCAGTCAATGCCAAACAGAGCACAGATATCTCCCGCGTACACCTCCTCCACATCCTGAAGATCAACACCACAGTTCACATTCAATCGCTGATGGCCGCAACACAACACAACACAACAGCGCAACTCTTCAGCATGCACACAAACCTCCATCTGATCGGCGTGAAGTCTCACCAGCCTCGGAACTCGGACCCTTTTACCCGTGCGGGTGTTATAGATGTATTCAGTTTTCTTCAAACAGCCCTGATACACCCGCACGTACGTCAACTGACCGAATCGACCCGCCTGAACGAGAGGGGCAAAGAAACAAAGTCGAGGTGCGTTGTAGGAAAACAAAAACATTCGCACTGTCTGGAACTCACCTCCAGTTTAAAAGCCAAACCCACAAACGGTTGCGAAGCGTCTCTGGACGAGTCCATCTGAATTTTTGTGCCGTCATTTGTGTCCCTGTATGAGAGAAACGCGTTCACATCTGTACGCACATAGATGAGGAGAAACACGTAACAGAAGCATTCTTCAGATTTTATTTTGTGTGTTTGTGATGTGATGTGATGGAGAGCTTGTCGTGTACTCACTGGTGGTTGAGAATGGCGTAGTTATTCACCTCGCTGGGGTCGGGCAGATATTCCAGCACAGCGTCCAGCAGAGGCTGGACTCCTTTATTCTTCAGAGCGCTGCCTACCAGCACAGGAGTGAACGCTCGCTGGACCGTCGCCCGCCGTACAGCCGCCTAAACACACGCAGACAGAGAAACACTCAAGGACACGGGCCAACAGCGTACGAGTGACGTCTACTCTGACTTGCGCTCGCACCTTCAGCTCGTCCACGCTGGGAACTTTCTCTTCCAGAAACATCTCTCCAAGCTTTTCATCTGCGTTAGCCACACACTCCACCAGCTCCTGACGCCTGTCCGCCGCCTCCGCTCGCATGTCCGCCGGGATCTCATCCAAGCGAATGCTCTGACTTCACAAGACAAAGACGTCACAACAACGCTTTCACATCGCGTTCACCAACCGTCATTCTGAAAAGCCGAGACGCTTTACCCGAAAGGGCCTTCAAAGAAGATGCTGCGCTCCTGGATCAGATCCACAATCCCGCGCAGGTTTCCCTCCAGACCGATGGGAATATTGACAAAGGCGGCGTTATGATTGAGTTTAGTCCTGCGCAAACAACACAAAAGGAAACACACATGAGCTTATAATTCAGTTCACAGTCCAAACGCATCAGACTTCAATCGTGGAGCACTTTTCCACCATCGCACCAAATCCTCCTCGTTGCTTAATGGTCTAGTTGCACAAAATAAATGGCGCCGGTGAGCTTTTGCAACGCCTGTGTCGGCAGACTCATTTCTGGTCGTATTACACTATCGAGTTGTTTTGGCTTAGCGAAGTGCTCAGCAACGTAAAGAGGATCTGTCATATCGCTGATATATTACTTTCTTCTTTTTGATCAAAAATACACCCATATTTGCCCGTCAAAATCCTCCTTTTCCCATACAGTGGGCACATATGGTGGAAAAGCGCTCATGCTTTCTAAAACGTATAACCACAGAGCGTTTGATATCGTGCGCTCTTGGATCAGTCAAAGTACTTATAATCATTTTTCTGGCAAGACTTTTTACTGTGGCGTAAAAGATTTGGGGAAAGGTGCAGTGTTGAACATCTACACCAGAATAAGTCTAACCCATCTCATGCGATCAACAAACCTTCAGTCATTCAACAAACTTTTTATTTTACTTTTAGCATTCGTCAGACGTATCATTGCTTCCAAACATGCAAGTATACATTTACATGACTTGTCTATAATTTCTCACTCTACACTTCCTTCACCATGTTCACCAGTGTTAAGCCTGAGGTCAAATGGATCTACAGGCTGCCGGTTGTTTATCTAAGCGTCAGGTCCTGATCACACTGTCGGGTTTATTCTTGTGATAACTGTATCTGTACATACAGTAATCCCTCTTACTACACGGCTACTTATCTCATAAGTTAGTTATTGAACATGAAATATTGTTTTGACATATTTTATTAGCTCATTTTTACTGAATGCAGACCTTCAGTGAGGATGACCCATTAACCTTCATCAAATAGCCTTTGGTATTAAAGTCCCAGTGAAATTAAAAATGACAATGCCTATTTTTTCATGAAATATTGCAGTGTTTCTTGTAATTAGTTGATCAATGTGGGTCATTCTCTTATTAAATTGATGTGCCCTCATAATCTTCAGTTAAAATCTGAAAATGCACTTCCTTCCTGTGATGACTATCCATCTTAAATGACATATGTTAGATGGCTTGGGCGGAGCATCTGTTAACTCCTCCCCTTCAACTGTTAGGCTGCTGATTCAGATTCATTGTTTATTGTCCCCAAATAGGAGATTTGTCTTCACAGACTGTACCCGTGCTGTAATACACATAATCTGCCATCCAAACACATCTGCCATCTGCCGTTGCGAAATGCAACGGATGTTTTTATACATCCAGTCAAATCTCTGGAAAAGACGAAAGCCAGGCCCACTATTTTTCTCATTAGAAATTCCATTCCATCAAATTACTGAAGTAAAAACGATCCCAACTTCCGGTTCACGGAAAATTTCTGGCATGAATTACTCACTTTCTAGTTGTTTCAAATCTGTAAAATGTCTTTGTTTGGTTGAACACGGAGAAAGGTATTTGGACGAACGCTTGTAACCAAACAGTTCTTGGACCCCATTGACTACCACTCGATGCTAGACTATGTATTCACGTTTCCCCAGCAAAATGTGGATTTGCTGCACCAATAAGACCAGCGGAGACACACTATTTACATTCGCCAGACTTTAAACACACATACACGTCGACCACCGTATTAAAAAGAACGTTTGCCTTATAACCGTCAATGTGTATGTGGCAAGGCACGTCCTGTTTCTTTACACAACAACATCGCCATCCACTGGCCTGGCGTGCATACTACATCCCTGTAAATGCAGACAGTTTTGATAACGCTGTCATGTGTACGTGAAACTTTTCAAAAACGCAAACGTTTAACCGTGTAAACGTGGCCTCATCTTATTTCACTTTACTAAAGCAAGATTTCCTCCCAGCTATCGCTTTGTATCAGTTTTAAAGTAATTCTGCGTGTGACCTGAGCTGCTGCAGGGCTCGGCTGGGATTGGCACCCATGCGGTCCAGTTTATTGATGAAGGTGAGGGAGGGCACGCTGTAGCGCTTCATCTGTCGGTTCACAGTCATGGTTTGACACTGCACACCTCCGACCGCACACAGAACCAGCACGGCTCCGTCCAGCACGCGCAGAGCTCGCTCCACTTCGATGGTGAAGTCCACGTGACCTGAGGAACACGCGCAACACAAATGCTACATCAGAGTCACATGACCTCATGACATGTGGCCAGTTGTCATCTCTTATATACAGTACGTATAGAAAATGATTGATTGTTCAAACCGTTCCATTCACTGCACTGCATTGTGGGCTAGAGTAGTGAGGATCAGTCAGCAGCGTGTTGTGTTGTGTACTAATGATCAGTGAATACACACCTGGTGTGTCGATGATGTTAATGTTGTGATGTTTCCACATGGTGAATGTGGCGGCAGACTGGATGGTGATTCCTCTCTGTCTCTCCAGCTCCATAGAGTCCATGATAGCGCCCACCCCGTCTTTGCCTTTTACCTGACAACACACACACACTTCTGTTGCTTTCCTTGTCGTGTTGATCTCGTAGGCCTTGAAGCAAAGCCGTCTGAGAGACTCGCTCACCTCGTGCATCTCTGCTATCCGGCCTGTGTAGTAGAGAACTCTCTCTGTCAGCGTAGTCTTCCCCGAATCAATGTGAGCCGAGACCCCGATGTTCCGGATCCGCTTGTTGGGTGTGACTCCATTTGAACACGACCGACAGCTGCTGATCAACACCTGACACGACAGAGAGATGGAGACAGAACATGACTGAACCTGCTACAACAATACTGTCAGACCTGAAACTAGAATGATCACCTTTCAGAAACCATCCAGAACACAGCTAACACAGCACACATGTACATAGGCAGGCACAAACCCCATAACACACACATCAAACTACAATGACCTGGGTTTAAAAATCCCATCCACGGGAAACTTTAATCCAACAGTGAATGAACTGAGAGATAAAGCACGCAGGGCCTTCTATGCCATCAAACGTCAATGTCCCATAGAAATCCCAGGTAGAATTTGGCTGAAAATATTAGAATCAGTGATTGAAGTGATTGCCCACTATGGCAGTGAAGTGTGGGGTCCGCTGACAAATCCAAATCTAAATGGGAAAAACATTCAATTGAGAGCCTGCATACAGAAGTCGGTAAAAATATCTTACAAGTGCACCGGCACACAACCAACAATGCATGCAGAGCAGAATTAGGCAAATATCCACTGATCCTAAAGATAGGAAAAGGCGATCAAATTGTGGAAACATGTAAAACACAGTGAACCTCACGCATATCATCCTAAAGCCTTGAAACACCACGAGATGAGCAAAGAAATGAATCCTTTCTGTCGGCTGGTCCAGAGCTTCAGTCCTGAAGGTTCAGTCCTAACATCTACTGATGCTCTCAACAACACTGACAAAATCACACTCAACACAATTACAACACAAATGAAACAAAACTATATCACTCATTGGGAAACCCAAACAAAGTAAATGTAATGTTATTTGGCCCTAAAGAGAGAATACAGTATGGCAGACTATCTGTGAACGGTGACAGATCAAAAACAGGACCACACTGTCATCTCAACAAAACTGAGACCCAACTCCACTTCCTAACAGAATGCACAAAATACACGGATATATGGACCATGTTTGATGGAAAATCAAGTCCATACACCAGACGTCTGAAAGTCTGTCAGACGATGAGAAACTGGCGTATCTGTTAGGAGAACACAAGGACTGCTGTGTGTCAGCTGCACAATGTGTGTCTGCCTGATGCTTCCAATATATGTTCATAACATTACATTATTATATCCCTTATTCTGCTACTTAAATGTATATTTGCTTTTGTAAATCTTTGTTTAGACTATACTGCATTTCTAATTCTATATATTTACATATATTTTAAGATGCACTACATACATATCATTTTATTTTATCACTATAATCCTCTTTCTTTTCGTTTGTTTACATACTTGCACTATTTGTACGCAGCCCAGCCGCAAATGCTTTGGCAATATGAATTTACAGGACAATTTTGTCATGCCAATAAAGCACACTTAAATGAAAGAGGAAATTGAGAGAGAGATTCATTTGTTTACTTACATATACTTTATTTTATATTTTATTCTCCAGTTATGCCTTACTCAGCACCTTATTGTAATTTGACTCTAATGTTTGTACTTTGTCTTTTTATATATGTATTTATATGTATTCTTTTTATATGTTCAATGCTTTGGGAATCTTGTAAGAACACGCAATCATGCCAATAAACGTCTTTAGAGAGAGAGAGAAAGAACAACATGGTGATAATGATGTAGATACAGTAGCACGCACACACACACGCACACGCACACACCTGTGTTACGCACCTGTGTAAACGCGATGTTTGTCGGTTTGTGTATTCGAGTTAAAGCTGATGTTGCTCTCAGGAGACTCATTCTGACAGATACACTCAAGCGTGTGATGTTACGTACACATGAGCTGAATGTCACGCTCTGACCGGCTGCCGGAGAAATAACTTCCGCTTCAACAGCGAGCAGCGAGGGACAATCAAAGCACACGCGTGAGAAACGCGATTTTCTTTCATTCACCTCGTGTCCTTTTTTGTAAATGAAGAAAACTTCAATATTAATTCAGTCACATTATTTGTTTTCGATTATCTTTAATAGAATAAGCCTGGTACATATAATTTCATTAAACGAGTGTATTTAACATGTATTATTTATGTTTCGGGTTTTATATAACACTTAAAGTTACTCTCTAAGTAACATAAATCTGATGACAAATAAAACAATACTTAAAATATATTTCTAATGGATCGTGTTTGGCGTTTTATTTATAGTTTAGCTTGTTCTCCTCACTAATGTGACTAGAGGTCAGGGTCACGTGATTCTGTGTGTAGCGGTCACACAAATATCCTGATCTGTGAGGTCATTGGCTGTAATGAATGAGAAGCTATGATCTATTATTTAATCCCCGAGTTTTTAATGAATGAACCTGTGGGTTATTACTGAAGATCACTCACACATATCTGCACGTGCCATCCATCACATGAGTTATGAACGCAGCACATCAGAGAAATCTGAATGGAAATGTATTGAAAATAACGTGATCAAATAAGTCCTGTCACTCTCAGTTTACACACTGAATCTGTCATTCGTTGTAATCTTGAATGAATTTCTGTGATGTTCCTCTGCTGTTGGATGTGTGTTTTGATTATATTGGTATTCATCATAACAAGGGGCTGAAGAAGTCAAATGTTTGTGTTGAATCAGCAGCTCTAAGGCACATCCAAACAATATATTAGCTGAATAAAATGACGAATGTTTGCTGGGTTGATGAAAAACTACAAGACAAAAGACCGAGACGACAAAAATCGACATGCACTGAAGAATTGCAACAGTAAACGATTTGAAGTAAAAAGCAACTGTAGTTCTGTGTGTAACTATCTTTTAATAGGACAAGGGAAGCTTCAGGGTTAAAGCTCAGTAAAGACTTTATTGATTGGTTAATTCAGTATTATGAAAGTGGAAAAAATGTGCATAAGCTTGAAAACGGACCCACTGAAAGGCATTAGCATGATCAACATTACATCATCAACAAACAATTTCAAGAGAAAACCATTGAAAAGTCATATTCTTACATTTTTACAAATGTATAGAGCAGAGAAAGCCGATTTCCACATTCACAACATCAGGTAAGTGCATTATTAGAGAACTGACAGACATTTGTCTCGTTTCATTTCATCCAAACAGATGTGATGTTAGGACAATAAAAAGTCAGCACATTAACAGTAAAAAACACATCTCCGGGAAAATAACAAACAATCGTTGTGTCAGTGAAAATGATTTCATGGACTGAAGACACATTGACGAGCAGCACTGGTGACAGACTGCAGTAGGACCAGATTTTATTGCTTCTTGATGTTGGAGCCTGTGATGTTCAGCTCATTGTAATTGGCTTTCTCTCCTTTTGCATCTCTGCGAAGACAAATCACCTCATTATGTTCATGAAATAAAAAATGACACGACACGGAGCTGCTCAGCTTGATGTGTGGTATTTCATTTTTGTTCTATACTAACATACAACTACATTTCAAGACACACACCTCATGTAAAATGTTTCACCGTCTACTTAGCACCTGCACTTTCAAGCAATAATGTCCATACTCCACACCTTCTACAGTAGAGCCGTTTTGTGTGTCTGCCACCAATACTGTAAATCATGTTGTAAATACTTGTTTTGTATGGCTGAGACTGCCACAAAAAGCCTTTTAATGTGCATACTGTCACTGACATCTGTACACGTGATAAATAAACTTGATCAATTGAAATTGAACAAAGCGTTATCTGCGTGTACCTGTGCTGTGACAGTTCTTTATCGTTTCTCATGTGAAATGCAACATACATGTGATAATCATAGACTGACCCGAGTGTAAACGCACGTTCTGTCTGCTTTATTAGCACTTTAATCTTGTGGCTGTCTTTAAGACTAAATCGATTACCATACAAAATGGTCAGATTGTCAGACTCAAGCTGATGACTGTGAAACCCCAGCTAATGTTTCATTTGTGACCTTTGACATTATGATGTCATGTCTCTTTGGTTATTTACACAGTTATCTGATCCTGAGAGCCTTTATGCGAGTTCTAGTCAGACAGAAATAAAACAAGCGACAGAAACTCTCTCCTAACTTCATCACACTTCTTCAAATGATAAAATGTTTAGCTCATGGTTAAAATCAGATTTTAAGCGATGATCTCAGAGTTACTTTAGGCAGGATGACACTTTACTTATTTATCCATAGCGGTTGATGTGTCTACCCTAATATCATTTATGAAACAGTTAGTTCTGGTGCTGGATTCTGATTGGCTGTGTTGTGTTCAAAGGCGAGGTTAAATTACAAAAGAACATTCAGCTGACCACATTACACAAGTCTCACTACGCCACCGTATGTTGCCCCCTAAGCTGTTATAGATATCATTCAAAACGTTACTGGGCATGCGCACGCGTTCCTCGATAAAAGCCGTTACTTAGCTAAACTTGTCTCTCCAATATTTTGAATTTAGACTGCGATACCAAGCTCAACCTCAAGATGTCAGTGTACAATACGCTTTCTTTAAATGCGACTGAACTACAGGACCCATTCAACAAATTGTTTATTTAATAAAATGAACATACAACAAAATTCAACAAATCCTTTATTTAATGCAATTATTATACAATAAAATAATAATAAAAATAATATTAACCAAAATGTAATTAAATATAAGTGGTTATTATTAGACACTAGCCAAACACAGACCGGAAGTTAACTGCAGTCCAGGCTCGCGCGTTTGATGAAATGGCCAACAAAACAACTCTAAACCACGGCTTCCTGCTTTGTTTGATTTTCACAAATGTGGCGCGACGTGATGCTGCTTGTGTCTTGTTTTTGTGGGATCAATGAAAATAATGAAGTTACAATAAAGAGCATAACTGATCAATTGGTTTGGTGGCACTATGATGACCTGGGAGAGATTATTCACATGTGTTCGATCAATTGAGCCCTACAGGACAGAAGAGCAGTGAGACATGTATGTGCCGCTGACCTGGGTGTCTCCTGTGGACCCGTGATGGCCGCTCTGTGTACCGTCCTGTGTCTCGGTGCCTCCAGGCGGGACATAGGCGCCGAAACCTGGAATCTGGACACTTCCCGCTGCCATTCATCATCAAAGGACTGAGCCTCAGCTGAAACGAGAAACAGAAATGACTACCCCAACCCCGCCTGGGTGCCGAAGTCAAAAGCGCACAAACACCTACTCTCATCCATGTTCTGGAAGTCCTGGTTGAGTTCTTTCTCTCCTGTCTTCCTGTTCTCCTTCCTCTCGATGACGTGTCCTCTGTCCTGAATGTGATGACCGATGGACATTTTCTCCAGGCCGCTGTCAGAGTCCTTCAGACATTGACGGGTCTCTTTTATCTGAACACACACACGTGTGAAGGGTTAGTGTGATGATGTGAGACGATGTTTTGAGATGTTTCAGAGAGTAGCACTCACTCCTCCAGGAGCGCAGCGGGTCTGAGAAGACGCCTGGAAGACTTTAGCCGGTTTATCTCCCATTTTACAGTAGCTCATGACAGAGGAGGTGGAGAACGAGTGGCTGTTGGGCTCTGAGGCTATGTTCCCCTGAAACACACCATGATACAAGTCAGTTCTCCACTGCAGAATATTCACACTCATAACAAACACAAAACCATACAAATACCTTTTTAAAAGGCTCATAAATGTCACATATGTGGTAATGATAACAGAACATTTATGAAGGGTCAAACTTACAAAATTTCTGTGCATTCTGTTCCTCATGCTGTCCATCAAAGCCACAGGATTGCTGAAGAAATCCACCTCCTGTAAACATTTCATAAAACAAACCTTCAGACAAATCATGATGAATCGACGACACCCCAGCGGGCACAGTGATATCACTTGACATCAATTTGCTGTCAAATGTTTGTCATGACTTCCTCAGGATGCTTCCATAACATCATTTTAAAGCTGCACTGTGGGATTTGTAGCGGCCACTAGTGGTGAGTTTAAGAATTGCAACCAATCTCCCAGTCCTCTGCTCACCCCTCCCTTTCAGAGCACGACGGAGGCCACAACAGTACAAAACTCCTGAGACAGCAGATAGCAGCCGTTCACGGATGTTTCTTTACAAAGGTAAATAAAGAAAATCAATTAACCTAATTAATCATTTAACCTGTATGCTATTGCGAAAGTTATTGTTATATTTCTGTAATTGTGTCAGTGTTTTATTTGCTGATTTTAGCCAGATTTCTTGCATGCTATTTACTACTAGGTAAGAGTAGTGACGCAATTATAAATTGCAACACTGTTCAGGGTGTTTGATCTGACAGCGAGATAGCAGTCAGGAGTAAGTTAGTAGACGTTTCTCTCCCCCTTTGTAGAGTCAGGGACAACCGGACTACATACCGCTTTGTTGAGCTGTTTGTCCGTTTAGGACTCCCCTATCAAAACATGTCAGGGCAACATGGTGAATTCCATGTATGTAATCCCACGGAGTATGTTGATAGAAATAGCTCATTCTAAGGTAACGCAAACAGAACATGAGTCTTTATACACACTTATTATATTGCATTTCTGTCAGCAAATCCTCCTAAAAATTGCACACTTGACCTAAGGTCAGCTTGGACAGCAGTTTCTTCCTGTGGTAATTGGGTGAAAAGGGGAAGTTCATACCCAAATTAAAATTGGTTTAATGTATATGCAGGCCAATTCACTTTTCATCAAATCAATGTCACCGTTAAGTCGCCAGATTGATTTCATATGGATTGATTTGCATTATAGCAATTCTTTGTCGGCCTGATAAAGTGTGTGTAGTAGGGCTACTGATTTTCCCATTGATTAATCGGGTATTCGGATAATAAAAACGTTTTCTTTATTTAAGAGCAATACTAAATATACAAGAGAAAATAAGACAGGTCTCTTAAAATGAACAACTAATTTGTTTTCTTTTTAGAAAAAAAACTATTATTGCTGAAATTGCATAGATTAATATCTGTGAAAAGTTAAAGGAATTGTTCACTTTCAACAAACATTTTCATGATAATTTACTCCCCCCTGTTGTCATCCAAGATGTTTATGTATTTGTTTCTTTAGTCGAAAAGAAATGAAGGTTTTTGATGAAAACCTTCCAGGATTATTCTCCATATAGTGGACTTCAATGGACTCCAAACGGTTGAAGGTCAAAATGACAGTTTCAGTGCCGCTTCAAAGGGTTTTAAACCACACCAGACGATGAATAAGAGTCTTATCTAGAGAAACGATCGGTCATTTTCTAAAAAAAATAAAAATGTATATGCTTTATAAACACAAATGCTCGCCTTGCTCTGCTCTGCGACGCGCAAACACGACTTCACATAATCGTAATGACGTTGAAAAGGTCACATCTTGGATGACAACAGGGGTGAGTAAATTTTCACTAGTCCGCATCCAGTTTTAGGGACTCGATGCAGCCGGACAACAAGTTTCACTCACAAAATAGACTAAGTCAAATACATTTCCTGCTCAAATACACGGAAGAAAATGAGATGTTCGGCAGCGACGAGGCGAACCTCACCTCAGACTGCACTATCACTCACACACTGGGTTGATTCGTACAATTGCCGTGTGCCTGTTGCTGTCTCTCTGTATGTCGCCAATGTAATGTTTACAGGCAAGTTTATTTTACACCTTCACTTTCAACAGTATGGTTAATATCTTTCATAAATGTGTTTGACATAATTAGGCTTGCTTATTGGACATACATCTGCAGTGAAAAGGCACAAGGTGAGGCAGACATTTACCGTGCTGCAACTGAAGGCAGATATGAGCCAAACATTCAGGTTGACTTCTACAACACAGCGACAGATATTTTCCTGAAGAATGATAGGCGCATGGACTTCGTTGATAAATTACGTTTTAACCATAAGGAGTTTTGAATTGTAGACAAAAAATTGGACCAGACCAATTAAATAAAAACAATTCAATATTTAAAAAGTCAATTTTGACCTTAAATAGAAAATTCTTGAGTTTTTCTTTATATATAAATTCTTTATATTTTTCCTGTACTTTTGTTGGACATACTGTATGTATTAAAATGATTGAAGCATCAAAACGAAAAGATTTTAAACAACTAAATATTTAAAGTGCAAATAAAAGAGTGGTGTACAAAAAAACGTATTGTAATGTATGATTGTGAAATTGAAACGTGCAACACATTTAGAACACATGAAGGGTGCAGAGCAAATGTGTTCTCTCGCCGCTATAAATGTAACGTTCTTTCTTTACCAAATAATGACCTTACGTGTGTGTGTGTAAAGTATGCTGATGAGATATAAAACAAACAGTATTCAATGTGCATGCTGGCAATTGAATAGTGAATAAGCTACTATTTTGGGCTCATATATTTGTCAATCGGACTCTGAAGGAGTAAGTGCCTCAGCAGCCATGAAGCCCACCGCACGTCACTGCTGTGCGTTAGCAATAACGGTCCGTGGGGACACGCAGTGCTCAGTGTGTGCTGTAGTTAAATGGATTAAACAAAGCTTCGAGGCAACAAAAATTGCCTCTTATGATTTTTTGTATTCGAATTACTCTAGTAACTCGAGGAATCGTTTCAGCCCTGGTGTGTAGCGTTTTTTCTTAACTGGAGCCTCAAATAGCATCCATGATTTCCCACATCTCCTTTTGAAATGTGTCCCACTGGGCAATGGATGTTCAAAATACACGAAATTGACATCAAACATACAGTTGACGTCAAAAACCAGGTTGAATATCTAAATCAAACTGACGTCCACATGCTGATGTCCCTTCCACCACCAACCCAGTGGGAAGCCGATGTTGACAAAGCCTCATTGACATTTCGTGTCTGAGTAACAAACGCAGGCACACTCACAGATTTTGAACTGATTGACAGCACACCTGCAGACGGCGGGCGGTGTGCTGGTAGTGATGGGGGAGCATCGCGTGTCCAACTCTAGCTTGTCACTTAAAGAAATGATCAAACCTCTCCTCATGTGACTGATGAAATGTGGTTCAATTGTGACACATGCTGTGAATGATGTGTGTTTATCAGCTGTAATCATGGAGAAGCAGCAGGTGTTTGCTGTCTCAGAGTCAGCACCATCGAAACTGTATTTTAAGATTCAGAACACCATATCAGATCAGCTGAGGTCACCACTCCTTTCTGCTTCATGCTATCAACACAGATCCCGTCGGGAAAAACACTTCTGAATTAGCAAACGAGCAGCTCTTGGAAGAAGCGGATCGCTTCTGGGAATATACTGGCGAGACTTCAAATGCCACCTAACATAGAAAAACACGTGTCAGGTTACTAAACCGCATGCACAGATGCCTAATGTTGCCGGTAACATGTTAATATCTGATAGCATGTGAAGTCCGGAACCCAAAGAGAAATGGCATTCAGTTATTATTTTTGATTATTATGATCCATTGGCTGGACCCGGACCGGGCTTTACACCGACCGTCCTGATCATGCGAGACTACTGCAAGACCAGCAAATACAGACCGACCACAGACAAACCTCCTCAAACCCTCCGGCCCTGACACACAGGCTATCTTTAGCACCTCCCGCCTGAGACGGCAGGACCATGAATAGACTGGCATCAGAAGAAGGTAATGACCAGGGTTAAATATACTCCTCCGAGAGAGGTTGGGGATTACAGATGGACACAGGGACTATGTTTAGTGCCCTGAGCTGCCAAAGGGTCCAGCTGGTGAGTGAGACACTTTAACCTCCAAATCTTCCACTTCCAATATTTTTAGCCAGCTAGAAACAGGTCAACAGGCTAGATTGATTTAGTAAAAAGAAAGCGGGCAGAAACGTCGGCGTTTACTGAGTGTCGCTCATAAATGGGGTTAGTGATCTAAACACACACACACGTGACAATAAACAAAAAATATGCCACACACTTCTAAGGACCAGAGATATAGTTCAAAGAAATTTGATCCGAGCACCTAGCAACCACCCAGAACACCTTGACAACCACCTAACAATGATCCAGCAATCCTCCAAAAGAACATCAGCATCACAACAGCAAAGTACAAATTTGGCTAAACATTAGCGCTGATCCTCATGTGCCTGTGACGGTCAACGGCTCCAGATTGATTCTAGTACCCTCACTGTCATGAGCATGTAGAATGGGCTCTATGCATGCGTGACTTCTGCGTGTCACAGGAAGAACCCTAGGCAGTTTCTGGTTGGGTAGACTTAAAGCAGAGAGAAATGGAAAATTGAGAAAATACTAGTTCAATTTCTCAGATGCTGTACATTGCGGCACACAGCAGTGGTGTTCTTCCGTACTTGAAATGATACTTTCATAAGTTAACATGTCGCTATAACATTCAAGCACCACTGCTGTGTGCCGCAATGTACAGCATCTGCTAAATGAAACTTTTTTCTCATTTTTCCTTTTCTCTCTGCTTTAAAGGAATCGTCCACTTTCAACAAACATTTTCATGATAATTTACTCCCCCTGTTGTCATCCAAGATGTTTATGTATTTTTTTCTTTAGTGGAAAAGAAATGAAGGTTTTTGATGAAAACCTTCCAGGATTATTCTCCATATAGTGGACTTCAATGGACTCCAAACGGTTGAAGGTCAAAATGACAGTTTCAGTGCCGCTTCAAAGGGCCAGACCATGAATAAGAGTCTTATCTAGAGAAACGATCGGCCATTTTCTAAAAAAATTTTAAATGTATATGCTTACAAACACAAATGTTCATTCTTTGCTCTGCGATGCGCGTTCATGACTTCACGTAATACGTAATTACGTTGAAAAGGTCAACGCTTGACATAGGCGAAAGTACAGAGTTCCGCCTACGTCAAGCGTGACCTTTTACAACGTAGTTACGTATTACGTGAAGTCATGAACGCGCAGCGCAGAGCATTTGTGTTAATAAAGCATATACATTTTTTTTCCGTTTCTCTAGATAAGACCCTTATTCATGGTCTGGTATCATTTAAAGCCCTTTGAAGCTGCACTGAAACTGTCATTTTGACCTTCAACCGTTTGGAGTCCATTGAAGTCCACTATATGGAGAATAATCCTGGACTGTTTTCATCAAAAACCTTCATTTCTTTTCCACTAAAGAAACAAATACATAAACATCCTGGATGACTGCAGGGGGGAGTAAATGATCATGAAAATGTATGTTGAAAGTGGACGATTCCACTTGAAACGATGAAAGTCCAACCGCCGCGGGTTCTGACCGTTCATAGAGCCCATAGGAAGCAGTCCGATTTACTAGCCAAGTGTGTAAAGAACCGGTCTGACGCTGACAGACAACGACAGCAGGTGCACAGAGGTGTCGGTGTGTGGCATTTACTCACTCGCTCATTGTGTGGAAGGGTTGGAGTCGTGCCGGCCTGACCCTCACCCCTGCGAGTTCTGTTCCTCCCGTCTGTGACGCGGGGCGTGAAGCTCTGGGCGAAAGGGTCCGGAAAAGCCCTCATCATCTGCCGCATGCGATCATGATGCACCTGGAATGGATCGCTGGGAGAGGACAGTGTAGAAATAAAGGACATATGATATGTAAATGAAATATAATTTAATACAAAATGTATTTCACAACTGTCTATATACCACACTCAAGTACATCTAAACTTTATAATAGACAAATACTTGCAAATAAACGTTATTCTCATTTGGAGTGAGACTGTAATGTATTATGTATGGTCTCACTTGATATTTAAGTATACACTAAAAAACAATATAATAAAACAATAATCAATTCATAATAAAAAAACAACATGACACTATCACAAACAAAAAGCTGAAGCACATAATAACAGGTTAAATAAGCTTGATTTAAGTCTTGAATAGTGTGTCTAATGCACTATACACATCACCCTTACGAAAATTAACCACGGTTTACTACGTTTAAAACCGAAACGCCGTGGTTACCGTGGTAAAACCATGGTTTCCACAACACTTCTGCCACGAGTAATCAATGCACCAAAAAACCATGGTTACTACAATCGTGCCACAGAAAACCCCCATGGTTCATTTTCATCAGGCCATTCATATAAATCCAGAATAAATAAACACACGTGCTGCATCTTGCTGTTGCACTTTGTGTCACACTTGTCATGTATGAAGTATAACTGATATCAATTGAACACGTATGACATTCATTCTCTTCGTTGAACAGAATTGATATAAAGTGACTCACGTGAAGAACGGGTCTTCTTCAAACTGTCTCGAGGGACTGCTGAACATGCTGCGCGAGTGACTGACTGACTGACAAACTCACTGTGACGCGCTCGAGCGCGTGCACGAGGTTACTATCGAAACCTGATTCCACGCCGGGGGCGGATTCACAAATTTGGAAACCTTTGATTGGTTAAATCGTATTGACCATGCACCGCCCAATCTCAATTACGACACCGCGACATGACAGCGCTTGGGGTTCTCGTGTCCTTAGGAAAGTTCCTGAATGTAACTGAATGCACGTACACACGTCACATCCGGAGAAATATCTTCTGCATCACACCGAAAGGCTTTTACATGAGAATGATTCCCGTGCAGCGATCGGGCCACACCTGAGGTGACGTAGGGCACAGCGGGGATGAAGGCACACCAATGTGCTCCTCACTACACCCAGAATCAAGTGAGAGATGTTTGTATTAAACATTTATTGAGCAACATATTTTGTCAGAAAATAAATCATAAGTGTTTTAAAAATCGTTTAAATGTAGGCTATGAGGTGGCGAGGGGAGCCATAATAAATACTTTAGATAAAATAATTTGGTTTTAATAATGCTTTAACTTTAACAAGGTTTTAAAGATTTCGAAGGCATTGGAGATCTCAATTATTTAATATATTTACAGAAGAAACTAGATTATATTACATGATTAATATAATATCTCAAATTTAATGGTTTCATTATATATAATCTCTAAGGTGAACACCCAACTTAATATACGATAGTTACTAGGGACGCAACAATACAGCTCACACACGGTTCAATACGAACCTTGTTTGTGGCCCACGGTTTCGGTTCGGTTCTGATGGCTTCGGCACATTAAAGTATTTTTTCATTGTTTTATGCTTATGTGACAGGAACAGTTAATACTTAAGAAAAAAAACAGTTTTACTGAAAATCTCTTTATTTTATTTTACTTGACTTGTTTTATTATCTTTAAGAATAAAACAACTTACACTGTCAGTTCACAGGAGTTTTTGGTTTACTGTTCATCAACAGCTACTTGAAGAGGTTTTGCGCATCAGAGTAATTAAAATGACGTAATGCAAAACTTGCGACTGCTGTAATCGAAGTAAAAGGCCAAAGATAATATATTAACAAGGTGCGTCACTGCCATTGCCGTGAAGAAGAAGGAACCCAATGCTGCTTTGAGGCGCTCTTCGAGTCGCATGACTTTCGTTTAACGGACTTTGGCGTGATGCCGTTGACGCTCTTTCTGCACGTGCTGAGAGCAACGCGAAGGTGCTGCAGTGTAAAAATACATACTTGATGTGCCTAATTTGGACATTATCACTATGGTACAACGGGCATACAATACAGCCTGCTTGCGTGTGTTCGTCAGCATTATACTCGACAACAGCTTCTCGTGCAGGCAGTCTTGCTTTACCGCCCGATCACTCGCTATTAGATATCGGGGATCCATCTCAGCATACAGACAGACACGCACAGAGCCAGTTCACAGTGTATTTAAGCGCACTGAAAACAATTAACGCAAACCGGAAAACCGCAATTCACTTGAACATATTGAACCGTGGAGGTCGAACCGAACGGTTCAATATTATATTGAGTATTGTGGCATCCCTAATAGTTACCATCTTAATCTAACCATGTCATGTCTACAAATGGAAACACCAGGCACTACATTTACATTTAGTCATTTAGCAGACGCTTTTATCGTAAGCGACTTGCAAGTTGGGTAAACAACGGAACCATTTGGGTCAACATTAGGACAACAAAAAGCATAAGTGCAATAAAACATGTCTCACAAAGCCCACTACAGCGTACAGAGCTACGTTTAGTTTATCTGAGTTTAAGTAAGCATGCTTTTTTTTATTTAGATATTGTAGAAAAGATATAGAAATCAGAAATGATCGTTCAGATGCTGATTTAAGAGATGTGTTTTCAGCCGATTCTTAAAGATGGCCACAGAGATAGGTGGGAGAAAAAAGGAAGTGAGCATGTATCGGGGGTTTGGGCGTGATCAAGAGGCGGCGGCGCAGAGAACCGACTGCTGATGGTGGTCGTTTTCTTTACGAAGAAAGATGCTAACTCATCAGCTGTTAAGTCCGATGCAGGTGAGGGGGAAGGCGGGCAAAGAAGAGCAGAGAAGGTTTTAAAGAGAGTACGAGAGTCAGGCGAGTTGTTGATTTTAGCGCGGTAGTACTGGGTTTTTGCAGAGGAGACATCAGCAGAGAAAGAAGAGAGGTGAGACTGATAGAGAGATAGGTCAGTAGGTTCTTTAGACTAACTAGTGGAGCTTTAGCCCCAACAGCAGGGGTGCTTGTCGTGATCCCGGTCACGTTGGTACTTTTGTCTGACGCAGTGTGTGTTTGTTTTGTCGAGCGCACGTGCTTGTTGTTGTTACACCTCGCCGTGCACTCGGTGACTGTGTCATTTACCCCCCCCTTTTACCCCTTCAGGCTTTTCCGCTCATCAGTTTCTCATCACCACATCACTCTGTTTACCTGTTGACACCCCGCCATCATTAAATGAATTATCCTTCTCCCTCTCACCTGCCGCTCTTTAGGTTTCCCTATTTAACCCCTATTGTTCTCTCGTGTTGTGTCAGACCGTTGCTCTTTAGCCAGCTTTGACTACCTACTCTGCCATTCGGCTTTCCTGAATGTTTAACGTAACCAGAGCTGTATTCCTTGTCCTTGCCTCAGTCTTAGTTCCCCTTAGCCTTTCCTCGTCTTATCCTGCAGCCCATTACTTTATTTTAGCCAGTACCCTCTCCACAGTACCCATTGGCATCCCGGACTTCTCCAGCCTCTACCACCAGGTACCGCTCACCCAGCGGAGGACTATTCCCCTGACGACGCCACCATCTCTTTCTCTCTGTGAGTTTCGGGGGGTCCCCGCACTCTGTTCTCCTGCCATGGTGTGATCTCCCGTTGGTCCAGCGCTCTGTTCTACGCCTTCGTCATCCCTCCAGCGGGTTGATTGCCATGCCGCCGTGGTGCCTCACTTGGACTTTTTGTGGACTGTATTGGCTGTGTGATTGTGTGATTAAATAGACATCTCTGTTCCCCGCATCCGAGTCTGCCGCCTTGTTATATCACGACATGCATTTTACCCCAAAAAACAAACTTTTACATATTCTTCTGTTATTGAAAAATTGTAGCTTGAATTAACTTGAACAAAACTGAAAATCCTTAAGAAGACCTTATCTGTAACACTCCCGTTTTTCCATGTTTTTCCCCATGGACTGTCATTTGTACACGCTCCCAAACCATTGACTGTTTTCACCTGTTCCTCATTTAGTTTATCCCCTTCACCTGTTTAGCCCTTTGTTATCTGTTCTATTTAAGTTCTCCCCTTGTTTGAGTTCTTTGTCCAGTATTGAATGTTCATGGTGTCGTGTGTTTCCCCTGGATTAAAATAAACCCGTTTGTGTACTTTAACCATCTTGAGTCCTTCCTGCACGAACCCTTACATTATCTTAAATATATTGAGTAATTTTAGAAATAAATTTTAAAATCTCATTTACTGCTTCAATCTACAACATTTAAAAAACATCAAATATAAAAACAAATTAGCACCAAAAAATTGAATTTGCGCTGCTGCCTGCGATCGTGTCAAAGATGAGCAGAATATCCACATGCAGAGGGAAAAGTGCATGTTTTGGAAAGTGCTACAGTATTTTTTGTGCCATAGTGGTTTACAAGAAAATCAAAGGTAGCCCATGGTCAACTAGCCCATGGAGCCTTAAGCTCCGCTTTACCCTATTCACTACGCATTGAGACCGCAGCTGTCATTATTATTTGTTATTTCATTTACAGTTTATGCTATATTTCCATATGGATGTTCCATTTCTATAAAAACAGAAGCAAAAACATGTAAAAACATCTTATATTAACATTTTAAAAATCTTTTAATTTCGCTGTTGTTCTGTCGATTTATGCTACCCATCAGATTTTGCTACCCTCGTGTCGTGATTGGGTTGGAGGAGGGGTAATTTAGGTTTAGGGGGGTAGGTAGCACAATTCGTCAGAACACTGCAGTCTGCAGGAGGTTGATGGAATTGTATACCATATTTTCCTGGTTACACTTTCCTTGAAGCATGTATGTATAATCCATTATAAAAGTAGTTTTAAAGCATTTTAATGCATTGTAATGTCTTATAAATAATTGTTTTACAGTTAATGCATAATAACACTTAGCAATTCATTATTACACTACACATTTTAAATTGGTTATAATTCTTTACAACTATATATAATGCATTACAACACACATTATTAAGAATTATAATGCATTTTACCCTTTAATAACTCTTTTTAATGCATTATATATACATGCTTCAAGGAAAGTGTTACCATTTTCCTTTGCACCCCTCCAAAAATCTCCAGCTGAAAATAAAAAATAAAACAGTCAACATTTCTTATTTGTCTCTTCTATTAAATATCTATCTGTTAATCGATTGCCTCTCCCAGTCCAGCCGTGCAGCCCTCAACTACCAGGCCTGCTTCCGGAGGCTTCATCTCAAGTTAGGAAGGCATGCAAATCCAAATGTTTGCTTCACTTCCTGTCACTTGGGATTCCTTCATCTGATCACAGCAAAGATGTACTCTTACCTGTGGGTGATTATCTGGGGACTTCCTTTTAAAGGGGTCAAATGACACGCTAAAACGAATATTATTGTTTGTATTAGAGGTAATGTAATGTGTATAAACGATTTAAGGTTCAAAAACGCTGAATTTTCCACATACCGTGCATGTTTGTATCTCCTCTTTGCCCCGCCTCTCTGAAACACGCTAATGTTTTACAAAGCTCATCGCTCTGAAAAGCGAGGTGTGCTATGATTGGCCAATTTACCAGTGCGTAATGATTGGTTGAATACTGCAACCGATTGAAAGAATTGTAACGTCTCTTACCATATTCGGAACATTAGGTTCCAAAGCAATTGTACTGATAGTTGATAAAAAGTCATTGTGACTTATATCAATTCGAGCCCGAATCTGATCCGGAAAATGAATATGATCAAGCCGATACCTCAACTTTGCCAGCGCGACTTGAGCAGGATGTAAAGGATTGGTAAGGTATTAGTAAAAACCTGTATTAAATAGTTAAAAACTTTAGCTTATTGTTTTACCTTTTATATACGACGTTATAAAGACTATAAACAAACAACCATATACATCATACAGAGTTTGTGTGAGATAGAAACAAGCTCGCATTACAGCAGGGAATGGTAACATAAATAACGCAAGCGCTTTTGCCCTTCTTGATCAACCGCTGTTACGCCACGTCTCGTCTCAACAAAGACAATAAACCTCATTATAAACACCACATTTGTTGCCTCTAGTTGGAACATTCTTACTTATTATTAGGACTTATGTTGTCTTTTATTCACGTTGCGCGCGTATCTGCAAATGCAGACCACAAACACACGACAAACTCAACCCGTGTTAGTCTGTAGCAAAGTCTTTTACAATAAAAATATACTTACAGGCTCCGAATCTGAAGCGCCAGACTGTCATCGCAAAGTTTTAATTGTTGGAATGGCCTCTACTTTTTAACCAAAGCTTTCGTGCATAGCCGGTCTTAATCTCTCTCCAACGTTCGTGAAGCAATCGTCGGTGAAATGTGCTGCACAAACTTTCGGATTGTACTTTTCTGGAACAGTGTTGTAAATAAAATGTAACCATTCGTTTTTAGCTGTCTCATCTTTTGGCAGGACAAATAGGCTTTCTTTTCGCAACGAAACACAGCGTTTCCGCGACATGGCTCCAGCGGTGACGATACAATGAGATTTACAAGTACGCCCACTTTACCTGCGTTAAGATTCGATCGGTGTTAGTCAAATCATGTAACGAAGTGACACGAAGTGTCATTCGCCGAGGTGTGGTTACACGAGGTGTTTCAGGCAGGTCTGGGTTTGCATTTGCTTTTACATAGAATGCATCTTTTTTTCTGACACTTTAATTTTTGCAATTTTACGTGTGTAATACATGCAAGGGCAACTTATACCACACCAAAGACACAGAAAAACACGAATTTGTGCCATATGACCCCTTTAAATCTCTTCTTACGTTTTATTTTAGGATTACTTTGACTTGATTGGATTATTTGTTTTTGTCGTGTTGTTTTACAAATTGTTTTTACCTGTTGTGATGCTGCTGTGAAGCTCTTTGAGAAAGCAACTTTTAACGGCACTATACAAAATAAATGTATTATAATTATTATTAATATAGCCACAATGGCCAATCAAACTTGACCAAAAAACTCAAAATTTGCCACTCTCATGTTTAAAGCCACTGTTATGCATTATAAGACATTTCAATGAAAATATTTGTATAGTAGTAATCGTTGATGAATAATTTAAGATGGAATTTACATGAATAAAATCCACTTACTGTGCCTCAGGATTTACAGCTGATAAACAAAATCCTTTAGGAAAGGTGGTTAACCATTTAAATGAACTAGGTATTTACAGATTTATTGTCCGATTCAGTTTTATTATTGGTAGAATATACATTTGGTATGAGTAAATTAGGTCAAGTACATTTATAAATATGTAAAATTCCAACTGCAGAATAAAAAGAAAACACCCGCAGAACAGAGACGGATTATGACCTCCAAGGGCCCCCCACCCACAATTTTTCCATTCTTTGTTTGAATTACATTCTCACAATGATTACAGTGTCCATCCTTTAACCTGCCTTTTATTCCTCTGACCAATGTTGTCTGTTTCGTAGCATGCAAATTGCTTCTCACAACTCTGTCTTTAATTGTAGAAGCCTTTCTATTGCTCAAAATTTGAGGCTCTCGCGTAGACTTGGATCACTTTGAATAATCCCCCAGTTTCTATTTATTAAAACACCTGATGTCATGTGAGGCAGTACTTAATTCCATAACATAATATGGTTGTGTGGAGTTGGTTTTTTTGCTTTTCTTTTTTAGTAGGTCATCCTGTTGTAGTAACGACACTTTATTCCTAGCCTGATCGACCATTCTTTTTTGATGAAATTAATTTCTATATTTTAACCTATATTTTCTTTATTGCAGACCACAGCCATGCATCGATGGAGGGCAGCAAGTGATTTTCTTCACAGGAATCCACAAACTCAAAATACCTATATTCTCAGCAAATACGTTCAACTTCCGTCTATATGAGAAGTGATTGTTATGAATTAAAAGCTATGTCTTAGTTAATTTGTGTGGTTTACTTTTTTTTACTTGAAAGATTCCAGATACTATTTGGTAACAGCCCCAATGTACAATTATTTATAACTAGTTCCTCAAGTTTTTCTAGTTAAAGTTCTCAAATAATAAGAATTAATTGAAGTAACGGATGAAACGTGGGGTAGGCTAAATACTTCATTGTAATTGAAAGAATGTTCAAATATTAAACTAATTAAAAAACATTAGTTGAAAGAGCTATAAAACTACACTGTAAAAAAAATCCAGTAAAAAACGGATAAAGTATTGGCAGAAAATTACCAGTACATTTTCCTTTATTTTACTGATATTTTCGTTAATGCTAAAATGTAAATGAATGCAGTGACAAATGTAAAATACAGGTAAAACAACTGTACAAATGAACACCGAATATTCCTCCATATTATTACAGTATATTGAGCCCTATTTTTACAGATTGTTTTTGAGTGTACTGTAGTAGAGCAAGCATACTTTTTAATATTAAAGTCAAGTTTGGGCCAACTAAAAAAATAACTATTTGAGTAACACTTTGGGGACAGACATGTCCGTGGAACTAGTTACTAAAGAATAATTAGTTGAAACAACTTGACATTTTTTTACAGTGTATATATGTACTTATATTTCTTTAGAGCTACAAACAATATATTCTTAGAGTTCTTGTTAGTTGATTGAAGAAGCTGTTTGTTTTTGTGTAGAAACTGTATCTTTCTGTGCAGATAAACGCTAGTTACGAATGTAACTGTGGTTCTGTGAATTCTGGATGACCGCCAGAGGCAGTGTAACACTAGTGAATTATCGCAGCACCAGCCAGATAGGTCGAGAAAATATACCAACAAAGTCACATGGTGACACATGCGGAGCGTCATGTGTAATAAGCCTGTGACGGTCAGCATTCGGTCTCGGGACGCCTTTCTCGTGCATTCCGAGTGACAAGAAACTCTGACGGTCTTCCGGAACTCACGGAACTCACAGAACCACAGTTACATTCGCAGTATTAGGGCGCCGTCTATTTGCGCCAGAAGCTGCAAGTGCATTATAAAACTGGGCCACAAAATCGTTGCATGGTAAAGGAATTCTCTCTATAGGCTGTCTGAAAAACACATTAGGCTGAGTCGCCTGAAGAGACGTATCCAGTCCCAGACGGGCAACTGCCATACGGAGTAGAGTTAGTGTATCATCAGAGGTGGCCTGGCAATGCTCCCCCACTTGAAACCTCAGCAAAGGCATCTTGGGGGGAAGGTGGAACGTCCACAGCAGTGGCGGCTGCTGATCTTTTAAAAAGGGGAAGCTCATTTTCGGCCTAAATCATAAAAATTGTCCATTTATTTATATGTAAATTCTGCCCTACGTTCCAGTTTTTACCCTACGTGTGCAGTTTGCTAGCTGGCTAGTTCAGACTATATGAATTAATGAACAAACGATCTAATATATATATATATATATTTAACTCAACGGGAGGAAATGTGGGAATTATGTTAAACTGAAACAATGAATGTGGTGTGAAATTGTGTGAAATATACGATGAAGGTTGCAGCAGTTTGTCTTTCGACTACACATGCAAAATCCGCGATGGGACTGAGTTGGAAATGGAGACACAGAGTGATACGCGTCATAATCTGAAGACCACGCCCACGCCCACACCAACCGTCTCTTTGCATTGCGAGAAGCTGCCGCCTCCTTGTCATTTATGATTTATAACAAAAAAAAAAAAAATGTCTAAAAGCTGATATGTGACAATGTGTATAGCAAACAAGCTAAAAAAAAACAAGAAATACGTTTTTATAAGCTGTCGACCCCAAAAAACAAGCGTTTTAGGACATAAAAGTGGATTAAAAAGAGATGACAGACCCTCCAATCATCACGCAGACGCTCGGAGTCCGGGCCAGCCCACTCCTCCATTCATCCCAGAGACGCTGAGCGTCCGTGGGCGGGACATAATCGCAGCATTATCAATGACCGTCTTGTTTCTAAGCACTGAAAAAAACTGTTTAAAGCAGCCCCATTGAAGTCAATGGACGCTGGGCTTCAACAGAGTAATGCACTGTACGCTACGGGAATGAATGAGAAGGAAATCCAGTCAGCCGACCTAAGTAGCTGATTCTGAACCAAATTGTTTTCGTTCGAGATGAACGTGTTTAACGCATTTTTAGTCAATAAAATGTTAACATAATAGTACATAAAAGCTTTGGATAAAAGCGTCTGCCAAATGCATAAATGTAAACGTAAATGTACATATATTTGACCATTCATTTTTTGACAATTATAGGGGAAGCTGAGCTTCCCTTGCAGTCTTAAAGAAATCGCGACTGGTCCACAGGTTTCCCATGCTCATGAAACAGGGAATCAGAAGCGCTTGTAGACAGTACATCCAATTCAGCATGACGTGAGAGATACAGGGATTCGGCGTACGGCGTATTTTATGGTCTACAGTATCAAACACAGCACTAAGGTCAAGCAGATGTTATCTTTATCAGATGCCATAAGTAGATCGTTTGTAATTTGAACGAGCGCAGTTTCGGTGCTATGATGCGGTCTAAAGCCAGACTGAAATTTTTCGTGCATGTCATTATTTTGTAGGAAAGAGCACAACTGAGTGGACACTACTTTTTCTAGTATTTTAGACAAGTACGGGGGATTTGAAATCGGTCTATAGCTTCCAAGTTCACTGGGGTCTAAGTTTGGTGTTTTGATAAGAGGCTTGATTACAGCCAGTTTAAAGGGTCCTGGGACATGGCCTAGATTAATTGACGAGTTGATAATGTTATAAATGGGCTCAATTGCAACAGGTAGTAACTCTTTTAGTAATTTAGTTGGAATGGGATCTAATAAGCATGTTGTCGGTTTGGATGTTGCAATAAGTTTCATTAAATCTTCCTGTTTTATAGGTGAAAAACACTGTAGCTTTTCTTTTCGGGTGATGGTTGATAATTCATCAGACACACTTGGAGGTTGGATTTTAACTACGTCGTCTCGTATTTTTTCGATTTTGTCTGTAAAAAATGTCATTAATTCATTGCTACCAAGGTGTGGCGGAATAGCCAGGTCAGTTTTGAAGTCTGTTTGTTTGTTAGTTTAGCAATTGTACTAAATAAAAACCTTGGATTGTTTTTATTAGTTTCTATGAGGTTACGGAGGTGCTCGGCTTTTAGTGCCTTTTTATAACAGTTTGCACTCTCTATCCACGCAATTTTAAAGACCTCTAAATGGGTTTGTTTCCGTTTGCGCTCCAGTTTACGCGTTTCTCTTTTTAGGCCGCGAGTGGTGCTATTGTACCATGGTGCTATGATCCTCTCATTAATCTTTTTTGACTTCATAGGCGCGACCGCTTCTAATGTATTAGAGAAAATAGTTCCCATGTTGCTGGTCATGTCATCGAGCGATTCTGTATTAATTGGCAAAGTTATTAAAGGAGTCAGATCTGGCAGGTTCTTTAAGAAACTATCTTTAGTAGATGAGGTGATTGTTCTACCCTGTCGATAATGAGCTATACGACTGATTTCTGCAGTGCGCAGTGTACATGTTATAAGATGGTGATCAGTGACATCGTCGCTTTGAGGTATAATATCGATATTGGTTAGATCGGCTCCGTGAGTTATAATCAAGTCTAGAGTATGATTAAGTCTATGAGTGGGTCTGTTGATGTTTTGTGTTACACCAAAAGAGTGTAGAAGCTCTTTAAACGCCACTGCTAAAGCATCGTTAGCACTATCTACATGGATATTAAAATCTCCAACAATCAGTACTTTATCAACGTTAACCAATAGGTCCGATAAGAAGTCCGCGAACTCCTTCAGAAAATATGTGTAGGGCCCAGGGGGTCTATACACAGTAGCCAGTGTAAGAGAAAGCAATGGTTTTTTACTTTTGTTTGGAACAATGATGTTCAACACAAGCACTTCAAATGATTTAATTTATGCTCTGTTCTCTGAGTTACGGTAAGAAAGTCTCTAAAGATTGTTGCTACACCACCACCTCGACCAACCGGCCGTGGCTCATGCATATAACCGTAGCTTGGTGGAGTAGACTCATTTATACCAAAATAATCATTTGGTTTAAGCCAGGTTTCAGTAAGGCAGAGTATATCAAAGCTGTTGTCTGTGATCATTTCATTTACAATAACTGCCTTTGAATTTAGTGATCTAATATTAAGTAGCCCGAACTTTAGGAGTTGGTTTTGCTCAACAAATATATTGTCTTTAGGTTTAATCATGATAAGTTTTTTCTCTGACTTTTACATACATTTTTATTTGTTGTATTATTCGGGGACAGACACAGTCTCTATGTATTTGGATGTTGTAACATTTTTAACAGTTGAGTGAGAGGAACACAGACTATGGTTAACGCTTGTACTTACTAGTCAAATGCTGCGGAGCGTCTTTGAGATGTTGTCAGACAGGACTTCCGCTCCAATGCTGCTGGGGTGCAGGCCGTCGGGGCGGAAAAGCCCGAGTCGCTCCCAGAACAGATCAAAATTATTCACAAAGAGCAGCTTCTGTTCAGTACACCATGACATTAACCATTGATTGAGCGTAAATAGTCTACTGAACTTTTCATTCCCTCGTCGGTAAGTAGGAAGCGGCCCTGATACGATGATCCTCGCCGTGGGCGATGCGTTGCGTACAGTATCGACCAGACTCCTGAAATCGCGCTTCAGGACCTCCGACTGCCGCATCCTGACATCGTTGACCCCCGCGTGCAGTACGACAGCTCCGATGCTAGCGTCGTCTTTCAGGATCGCAGGTACCTGCGCAGAGACATCGAGAACACGGGCGCCAGGGAAACAGTGAGTGCGAGCCTTACCTTGATTGAAGGAAGCGCGTACGTTCCGGACGATTGAGTCTCCGACGACCACAGCGTTGCATTCCGTCTCGCAGAGGGCGGCAAAGCGGTTCCTGGTCGGGATCTCAAAGACCGGTGGCGGCGGTGGGGGAGAGGTCATCACTCCGGTCCTGGATTGCGCCTTACGCCGTGGGTGTGCCGGTGCAGGAGTGAAGTTCAATAGGGCCCGTCGTGTTCTCGAAGCCTGGGCTCTGTGCAGAGAAACACGCGGAGTAGAAGTGGTAGGAGTATTACAATCACGTCGAAAACTTACCGCTGCTTTGCGAGCGTCAGCCCGGGATGTTTCCAGCGCCGTTTTACGTTCTCGCAGCAGTGTCTGCCTCTCGAGTAGATCCTGGATCTGCTTCTCCACAACCTCCAGCTCCGACTGAAGTGCGAAGAAAGATTCATCATCTGCACTCAGAGGTAAACACACGTCTGAAACATTCGCCATTAGTGATGTAACAGTGAGTTAAGCAGTAAGGGCAATATTTAGTAAGTACAGGCTGGTAATGCTAACAGCTTTAGGGCTAATATAGCGAGTGATCGTGTGAAACTAATGTATCTGTGCGTTTCTTACGATTTTGGTATGGGGTACACTTAAGGATAATTTGTACCCACGGTGAATTATCACTTTAGAACATAAATCTTAAGATATAACAGGAATAAACGGAGCTGCCTCTGGCGGTCAGTAGGAATCAAACACAACCCCGGTTTAACAATAACATTTAACAACACGTGGATTCATGCTGCGCACACGCATTGACACGCGCAGCCCAAAGCGACCGTTATGACGTCATAGCGTTCAATCGGCTTCTCGAGCCGCGACAGAGATCTTATCATTCAGTCAAACAGTGTTTTACTGAGCGGCTGGTCGCATCATTCTCTGCTGGACTGATCGAGTGAACAGCCGAAGCGAAGCGAAGCGAAGAGAGTCACCGACAGTTTATACAGAAAGAGTGCGAACCTGCAGAACAACACAAACATGTGTACAGGTGTCAGTGTGGCTTCTATGGGCAGTTTCAACAGCGACGAGCCTGACAGACACACGGAGAACTTCACAATGGACGGTAAGTCCACTCAGGCTTTCTTTTCTTATTATTGCACTTCATTAACAAACACAAATAAGAGGAACTCATCTGCAGAATATCTGTATCAGGTTAGCGTCAAGAGTATTAAACATCATAACTCATGTGCTAGTGCTAGAGATGTAGCAATGAATTCGTGACGAGAGTATTATTGAATTCGTTCAGTTTATCGATGAATCAAGTTAAACCGAAATGTATTTAGTAATCGTGTCAGTATATATGGCGGGAAAACTGCGTTTAAATGCACATAGCAGCTCGCGCTCACAACTCGCTGGTCTCGAGTGAAAATGCTTATATGTAAAGATGAACACTGAAGATGTATGTTGTTCATGTGACGTTAAGTGTCTGTCTGTCTGTAAATTCCTTCTCTTCGCTGTAAATAGACAACCGCTCAAACACTCTAACATCATTAATAATATTTTTACTTGAATGGTAAACTCCTCAAACTACCTTATTTTTATGTTAAAGTTGTTTTTCTGTGTTTCAGAACATCATGACAAAGGGAAGAAGCGTACAGGAATCCGTGGCTTCTTTAAGAGAACGTGGAAGGGTGTGAAGCGCCCGTTCTGCCACAAGACCCGTGTGGAGCCGATCGTTCCTCCACTGCTGCCGGACTCACATCCATCTCATTCAGACCTGACGTGTGTGCCGAGTACATCCGGCCTCCAGAAAACATCTTCTGTCTCTGATCCGTCGGCTGTCAGCGGTGCCTCCTGGACTTTACCCAGGTCCTCCGTTGAGTTTGGTATGGATGAGGTTAGAGATGATGATGTACTGGAGGTACTCGGTGTTATCAGGGAGGAATCACCGTCAGCCGATGCTCCAGAAGAACACAACATCAGCCTGACCGACGCTGTGGAGAACATCACACAAGGTAAGAGACACATGAACACACAATGATGTTTATAATGGCCGATCTCTGGTGTAGATCTAGAGAGCAGGATGGCTGATGTTATGACTTCTCTGTCTGAAGAGATCATACACTTGTTTACTGTCTCTTTCCATATTGTTTTGACTGTGATACTTGCTCATGTTTGATTGGATGTCTCTTCTTCTGTGTTTTAGAAGAGCTTGTAAAAAAGAGCAAGAGGAAAGGAATCCGTGGCTTCTTCAAGAGAAAGTGGAAGGGTGTGAAGCGGCCGTTCCGCCACAAGACCCGTGTGGAGCCGATCGTTCCTCCACTGCTGCCGGACTCACGTCCATCTCATTCAGACCTGACGTGTGCCGAGTAGGCCTCCAGAAAACATCTTCTGTCTCTGATCCGTCAGCTGTCAGCGGTGCCTCCTGGACTTTACCCAGGTCCTCCGTTGAGTTTGGTATGGATGAGGTTAGAGATGATGATGTACTGGAGGTACTCGGTGTTATCAGGGAGGAATCACCGTCAGCCGATGCTCCAGAAGAACACAACATCAGCCTGAACGACGCTGTGGAGAACATCACACAAGGTAAGAGACACATGAACACACAATGATGTTTATAATGGCCGATCTCTGGTGTAGATCTAGAGAGCAGGATGGCTGATGTTATGACTTCTCTGTCTGAAGAGATCATACACTTGTTTACTGTCTCTTTCCATATTGTTTTGACTGTGATACTTGCTCATGTTTGATTGGATGTCTCTTCTTCTGTGTTTTAGAAGAGCTTGTAAAAAAGAGCAAGAGGAAAGGAATCCGTGGCTTCTTCAAGAGAAAGTGGAAGGGTGTGAAGCGGCCGTTCCGCCACAAGACCCGTGTGGAGCCGATCGTTCCTCCACTGCTGCCGGACTCACGTCCATCTCATTCAGACCTGACGTGTGTGCCGAGTACATCCGGAGAACAGATTTCTTTTCTGTCAGCTGTCAGCGGTCCCTCCCGGATACAAAGTGAGATAGATTGGAGACCATAATTGTGTGCCTGTTTTATATTATATTGTTTCTTTTCAATTGTATTTTGTCCGTCCCTCATAACATGTTGTGTTGTGTTTAATAGAAACTAGCTTTGGCAATGAATGAATGACACCTTAAATATGTTTTTCACAATGATTTAATCCACCACAAACAATCGTAAAGTCACTTGTGCAGACAGTGCAGTGAGCTAGTCTATTCTACAACAGATTTCATTTGAGTTTTTTCTGTTATTCAAATGTGTTTTATTTACCAGACTAACCTGACGAGCACCATCATTTCCTCCTGTTTTTATTCATTGACTTTCATCGCTCGTGTCTGATCTGCTCACAGATGTTTATTCAGATGTTTTCTGTTTGTTCTTCGTTTCAGAACACAAAGGGAAAAAGCGTAAAGGAATCCGTGGTTTCTTCAAGCATCCGTTCCGCCGCAAGACCCGTGTGGAACCAATCGATCCTCCACTGCTGCAGCACTCACGTCCATCTCATTCAGACCTAAGCTGTGTGCCGAGTTCATCCGGAGAACAGATTTCTGGTCCTTCAGCTGTCAGCGGTCCCTCTCAAACACAAAGTAAGAGACGGATGTTAGATTTAGGTGTCAACAATAAGGACTGCCCGATGGCCCCGGGGCCAGCATGAAAGACGCTCGGGCCAGCCGAAAGAACTGTCACTTGCCCGATCAGGCCAGTGCTGTATCGTCACAAAAGTTTTTCATTTGCACGTTGCCTTGCCTATTTTAGTTTATCACCTACTGATTAGTTGTCTAACAAAATGTTCTGTTTCTGTGATTTAGGCTAATCGTTTTTATGCTTTTTTAATCCTATTATTTAGAATACATAGGTAAATCAACAATAACTAACTAGACAAAATTATTTACTTTTTTGGGGTGGGGCCATGAACATTTTGGGAGGGCTAGTAAAAATAAGAACCCCTTGCCCAACCGGGCCAGTAGAAAAAGTCTTTGGAGTTGAGCCCTGTGGATTGAAGATGATAACTGTGTGCCTGATACGTTCACATTATGTTGTGTGTTCTTTTAAATTGTATAAAGGTACAAGAAGGTGTTCGGTATGGTGAACATTTTTCTGTTTCCCAGAGAAATGAGCTTCTTCACTGAAAACTGTCTGAAGACCACCATCCTTTCCTCCTGTTTTTATTTATTGACTCTCTTCGCGCGTGTCTGATCTGCGCTCACAGATGTTTATTCAGATGTTTTCTGTTTGTTCTTCGTTTCAGAATACAAAGGGAAGAAGCGTAAAGGAATCCGTGGCTTCTTTAAGAGAACGTGGAAGGGTGTGAAGCGCCCGTTCTGCCAAAAGACCCGTGTGGAGCCGATCGTTCCTCCACTGCTGCCGGACTCACATCCATCTCATTCAGACCTGACGTGTGTGCCGAGTACATCCGGCCTCCAGAAAACATCTTCTGTCTCTGATCCGTCGGCTGTCAGCGGTGCCTCCTGGACTTTACCCAGGTCCTCCGTTGAGTTTGGTATGGATGAGGTTAGAGATGATGATGTACTGGAGGTACTCGGTGTTATCAGGGAGGAATCACCGTCAGCCGATGCTCCAGAAGAACACAACATCAGCCTGAACGACGCTGTGGAGAACATCACACAAGGTAAGAGACACATGAACACACAATGATGTTTATAATGGCCGATCTCTGGTGTAGATCTAGAGAGCAGGATGGCTGATGTTATTACCTCTCAGATAAAATCATCATTGACACCACACACCCCGCACACAAACTTTTTAAACTGTTGCCCTCTGGCCGGCGCTTCAGAGCAACAAACACCAAGACTTCCAGACACAGACGCAGCTTCTTCCCCCCAGGCAATCTCCCTCCTTAACAGATAACTTATATAATGCTTACTATAGGAGTAGTTTGAGTGGAATATGTGCACTATAGTGCCTTATTATAGGTACATTTTATTTCTACATGCATATAACACTACCTCTACTTACTACATTATCCATTTGCACAAGTCTTTTATTTTATATAAGCATATTTTAGAATCTTTTAGACTGTTCTGATTCTGATAAGCAGTCTGGCTGGGGCCTGTCTGAAGAGATCACACACTTGTTAAATGTCTCTTTCTGTATTGCTTTGCCTGTGATAATCATGTTTGATCATATGTCTCTTCTTCTGTGTTTTAGTAGAGCTTGTAAAAATTAGCAAGACGAAAGGAACCTGTGGCTTTCCTAATGGAACGTTGAAGGGTTTAAAGCGGCCACGCCGCGGCAGAAAACATGTGGAGCAGTTCGCTCCTGCACAAGACTCCTGCAAGCCGTCAAGTGGTGAGTCTGTTGTCTTTGTAACATCTGTTGTCGCTGCTCACTTAAAATAACCATAAATATTGATCTAGACTCCTTAAAGTGATATCTGTAAAAAAAGTTTCAGATTGCAGCTTAAATTGCCTGATTAAAGTGCAAATTTAAGAAGAAAATTTCAAACGGCACTCTTCATTTATATTGATATAAAATAGCACAAGAGAGATTTATCTTCTTTATTATTTTTAGCTGTCACAACATAGGGCCAGGTTCGGTTTATATCAACCGCTCGTATACGTTGTGTTTTTCAGGATTTGCTGAGTTCTGCTATGACATAGGAAATATGATTGGAAAAGGAGGCTACGGAAAGGTCTACGAGGCAAGACGTTTAATAGATGGCAAAAAGGTAGCGTATTCTTTCAGATCATTTTACACCTTATGTACCGAGAGATTCATGCCTTGATTAAAACATGTAGGTTTCAAGCCATCATTTGTCTGTTGTCATTTTTTTAAATGTGTTTTTGATTCTTTACAGGTTGCTCTCAAAGTCATACTCAAGAGTGAAAATGACGATCTTCTGATTGTAAGTTGGCCCGACATCATTACAAGATATACCTTATGAGCCTGCTATAAAAAAAAAAACTATATTTTTCCGCAGAGCCAACTGATGTTTTTTTTCATCTCTTTTCTCTAGCCCGGCCATTCAAAACGTCTGCTCACAGAAGTGGCACTGATGCTTCTCATGCGACAAGCTCCCATAAGCCCCTATGCGGTGCAAATTTTTGAGTGGTTTGAAGACCCCGAAAAAGTTAATATCATTATGGAGTACCCTCATCCCTGCCAGACATTGATGGATTTCATCATGCGTCATAAAAAACTGGATGAAATAATGGCACGCGGCTTCATGCGTCAAGCCATACAGGCAGTGCAACACTGCATCGACCACAAAGTCTTCCACAGTGACATTCATATGGCCAACATCCTGATCAACGTGCAAACCTTGGAGCTCAAGCTGATTGACTTCGGCTGTGGTTCACTATTTACCAACTCTGCCTACCGTAGTCTTGAATATGCAGGTGAGCTGGTGTTTCGTGTTCCTGTAGCAATTGCATTGTGGAAAAACCCGTTGGTGTACAAGCTTTTTATTGAAAATGTCATCCTTACAGGTGCCTTGTCGATTCGTTCACCCGAGGTCGTTACGAAGGAGACGTACTACGCCATCCCGTTAAACATCTGGCAACTGGGTGTGATCCTGTATCAAATGGTCAGCGGAGTCACAATTGATTACACAAAAAAAGTCAAGTTTGCCAATCCCAATTTATCTGAAGGTGAGTGAAGTGACAGACAAATACAGAATTTCAGACTGAAACATGCCCAACATTTTTAGACCATGTCAAATCTGTAGAGACGTTTATCGCTGACACCCTGGAGTTATGTCTTGTTAGGATGCATAATATTCTTGAGTAAAGACGTATTCACTTCTTAGTAGTCACGTAATCAGACGTTTCAGGTGTGTCCGCTAGTTATGACTAACCAGCACTCATCTTTAAACTTCTCCAGAATGCCGGAGTCTAATCAGACTTTGTCTAGCCTGTGATCCAGCCGAGCGACCCACACTAGAGCAGATTTTACAGCACCGGTGGTTTGTCCTTAATGAAGACACCCAGGACGTCAGGGAAGTGACAGAGTAGTCAGAGTTTAAATAACATGACTAAAACAAATTTTATGGTTTGTTTTAGATGTAATGCAATGTGTATACTGGATTTAAGGGTTAAAAAACACGGTATTTTCCACATACCGTCCATGTTTGTATATCCTCTTTGCTCCGCCTCTCTTAAACGCGCTGATTTTTTACAAAGCTCATCGCTCTGAAAAGTGAGGTGTGCTATGATTGGCCAGTTAACCAGTGCATAGTGATTGGTCGAATACTGCAAGTGTGAGGGAAATGTAATGCGTCTTACCATATATTGAACATCGTATTCCCAAGCAATTGTACAAACTGCTGATAAAATGTCATCGTGACTTCCTTATATCAATTCGAGCCCGAATCTGATACGGAAAATGAAGATGATCAAGCCGATACATCAACTTTGCCAAGGCGACTTGAGCAGGATGTAAAGGATTGGTAAGGTTTTATAAAAAAAATATTATTATAAATAATTGGAAACGTCTTGGTTACGGATGTAACCTCAGTTCCCTTTCTGTCAGTCTCTCGACGTTGTGTCGAACCGACAGATGGGGTTCCTATGGAAAACGCCACGGCGCTGTGCCGCATCACAATCTCTAGCGAAGCGACGGTGACTGGCCTGGGGGTGTCAGACATAAACGCTATCGCGAAATTCGTAACCTTCCAGTGGATAGGTAGGTGGTCCTGAGCTTTTGGAAAGGTGGGAAGCCCCTACCATCGGCCCTCACAGGCGGTGGCCTTTTTTCTCTAACAGCGAGAAGGCGCCCGGTACCGTAAGGCCACTGGGTAAGCGCTATCCTCAGAGGGGGAACGCGCTACAGAGACCACTACCTGCTGTCGGGAGGAGTTTAGTGGAGACACCGACATGGTCTCACCATCAGGGGAGAATTCATGGACGAAAGTGCGGACTGGAGTAGTTACCTGCAAGGCGGAGGTCCACAGGGTCATGGGTTACCAAGGTGGGAACCAATCATGAGGATACTCCCCTCCCCTTCTGCTGACCTCCATAATAGACAAAGAGCTGGTCAGAGCTCCTGAAGCTCTGCGTGCGGTCCAAGTAGAGGTACAGTGCGCGTACTGGACACAACACGGATGGGGTTGGGTCTTGCTCCCCGGTGGGTAGCGCCTGCAAGTTCACCACCTGGTCCCGAAAAGGAGTGGTGGGAACTTTGGGCACGTAGCCAGGCTGGGGTCTCAGGATAACGTGAGAATCACCAGGCCCGAATTGAAGGCAATCGGTGGACACGGAGAATGCTTGTAGGTCCCCTACCCTCTTGATGAAAGCGTGCGCCATTAGGAGAACTGCTTCATCGTGAGATGTGGAAGAGCGGCATCTCCGAGGGGCTCGAAGGCGGGAAGCCCCCGGGGAGGAGATCGGCTCTGGTGACTGACCTGCATGGCGATGATGTAGCACAACGCACCGTTGACTGAGAGTGCTGAGTGCTGCTGATTATCTTCGAAATTGTGTCTCGCCGTGATGCAACGTCAAGGTGATGAACACCGTCATGTAGAGGGTGAGAGCAACTGTGATAAACACCCAGAGAGATCGGAATCCATTCCCGAAGGTATTCTCGATCTCCCTGGGGTCTTCCCATGAGGGCCGCTTCTGCTGCCGCCACGGCTGCTGACAAGTGGTGGTCTCCTTTTCAACGCCTTCTTCCAGGGGGCCACCTGAGTGGGGGGCGTCGAAGAAGACCAGGTCTGCTGGGAAGCAGACAGTGCAGGAGATCTCGGCAGCCGGAGGGCGGCAGAGTCGCGGCAGGGAAGGTATGCTTAATAGCCTCTGTCTGCTTCTTTACTGTCGAAAACTGCATATTATTTTAGTTAAGCATTGTATCGTTTAAGTTGGTATTATACCTTATATTGCTATCATATACTGTTGTTTACCAACATTAACACAACATTTCCTCAAAAGCATGTTTAATCGGAAAAACAAGGTTCCCTTTCTGTCGGTCTCTCGACGTTGTGTCGAGCCGACAGATGGGGTTCGCCTTTTAGAACATATCAACTCTGACTACTACAGAAGAGGCCAATGAAGGTCTCCGCCCCCAGATATCCGGTATAAAAGGAAGACGGCGTGCAGCATTCATTTACCTTTTGTTCTTCAGAGCTATCGCTCATGAGTACTACCATTACGAATTCAACAAATTATTTTCCTACTTTGCCGGATCTACGACATAGAGCAGCGGATTGTCCCAACCTGCAGCGACCTTTCCCTGGGCGTCTCGGCGGTTCCAGAGGTGTTAGAGAGATTTTCCAAAAAGTCCTTTTCAGGACTGAGCATTCTCCAGCGCGGCATGTCCCGCTGTTCTCTTGGGTGCGGCACCCTCATCGAGGAGGGGGACGGACACGATAGCTGCATCAAGTGTCTGGGTGTCCAGCACGCTGAGGCAGCTTTCGTAGACACATCTTGCTCGCACTGTGGGCAGATGGTCATCCAGAAGTTGCAGGGTGGCTGTCTTCCTCTGGGAACCAGCCACCATTTCGTCTGCTACCCGGGCTGTGACATCGGTGGCTAGGGCCCCGATGTCCGCCAGTGCTAGCGGCGTTAGTGATATGGGGACCTCTGCAAGCGTAAACCTGCCAGCCTAGCATCCCCGCCTCGTTCTTCTGACCCTTCCCCAACCGACGGTGGCAGACCGTCCGGATCCTCAGTAACATATTTGGAAATGATGCGTGACGATGATGACATGTCGCTCGCAGCATCGGAGGGAGACTTGCTGGCATCCGACCCTGAAGACTCCGAGCTCCCCCCAAGGGGGGTCGAGCTCAGGAGGAAGCAGACGTGGAGATGTCAGCCATGCTTACCCGGGCAGCAGCGAGTATTGGGTTGCAGTGCACACCACTGCCTCCTCCCCAACACTCGTGGTTGGATACGTGGTTCCTGGAGTCGGAGTGCGGTGCCAAACCGCGCCCACCCCCGGTGGCATTCTTCCCGGAAGTGCATGAGGAGCTGTGTAAGACTTGGAACGCTCCACTCTTGGCTCGCTCCAGTCAAACCAGCTCCAGCTCCCTTACTTCCCTCGATGGTGGGGCAGCCAAAGGCTACGTCGATATCCCCAGGTGGAACGTGCGTTCGCGGTGCACCTGTGCCCGCAGACGGCTGCCACCTGGAGGAATCGGTCACGCCTACCGTCCAAAGCGTGTAAGACTTAGGTGTCGAAGGCTTACGCTTCTCTTCACGCCATGGCCATCCTGCAGGTCCACCAGGCCAAGGCGTTAAGAGAGCTCCACTAAGGCCGACCCGGGTATAATGCAGGATCTCCGTCCCGCCACTGACCTCGCTACGGGCGACGAAGGTGACAGCACAGGCCCTGAGTCGGACGATGTCCAGCCTAGTGGTCCAGGAGAGACACCTCTGGCTGAACCTTGCGCAGATGAGTGACACCGAGAAGTCCGCTTTCTCGATGCACCCATCTCGCAGGGTGGGCTTTTTGGTGACACCGTCGAGGACTTCGCTCAGCAGTTCTCGACGGTGAAGAAGCAGACAGAGGCGATTAGCCACACCCCTTCGGCTTCGCTTCCGATTCCTGTGCCCCCAGCGCAGGCTGCACCCCGGAAGAGGAGGTCAAGGGGGAAACCTCCACCCCGTCAGCAACCTACCCTGACGGGAAGACAACATCGGGCCTGACCTTCACAGCCGCGTCTCTGATCGGTCGGTTTGGGACGTTTCCTGCCTCGTCACCAAAGCCGGGCCCTTTTCAGGGCCTGGTGCCCACTTACTCACAAAGAGAGTTTTCCGTTATCCCTGGGTGTCCCTTGCTGCCGATCTCACACTCCACTGGACTGTGTTCGACAACCCGACCTCACGCCTTGGCGAGGCGTAGGGTCGTACACACACAACAGCCGCCACCACTCTCAAACCGACAGTGCGTGCAGTTGTTTCGCCAGGCGGGTAAGTCGGCAGAGGCAACCTTCCCTCCAGGGTCCACCCCGCGAGATGTGGTTAGCTCCGCCAGCCGACGAACCACACCCCGTGGGAATGGTGAAGCAGACCGCCCCCTTGGTTCCCTTGTCACAGTCCCTGGGAGCTTGGCAAAGCTGCCCACACTGTCTCGGTGGCTAATGAGGACGGTCCGTCTTGGCTACTCGATCCAGTTCGCCAGAAACCCTCCCAAGTTTCGGGGCATCCTCTCCACCTCTGTCAGAGGCAGGGACGCCTCCGTACTTTGGGCAGAGGTCGCCACCCTTCTGGCGAAACAGGCCATCGAGTTCGTCCCTCAAGCCAAGATGTTCAGTGGGTTTTACAGCCCGTACTTCATCATCCCCAAGAAAGACGGCGGGTCGCGCCCCATTCTAGATCTGCGTACCCTGAACAAGCACCTTCACAAGCTGCCGTTCAGGATGCTCACGCAGGTGTCAGGATTGGTTCGTGGCAATCGACCTGAAGGACGCTTACTTCATGTCTCAATCCTCCCTTTGCGTTCCAGGGGCGGGCATATCAGTACAGAGTTCTCCCTTTCCGTCTGTCCCTGTCTCCACGGGTCTTCACGAAGATCGTGGAAGCCGCCCTTTTTCCCTCAGGGAAAATGGTTGCGGGTACTGAACTAACTCGATGACTGGCTTATCTTGGCACACTCGCGAGATCTGTTGTGTACACAAAGGGACCTTGTGCTCCGGCACCTAGATTGATTGGTATTACAGGTCAACCGAGAAAAGAGCAAGCTCACCCCGGTGCAGAACATCCTCTTTCTCGGCATGGAACTCAACTCTGTCACCATGTCGGCGCAACTGTCCGCAGTATGCGCCTAGTCAGTGTTGAACTGCCTGGAACACTTCAGCCAGCCGGCGGTTTCAGAGGCTCCTGGGACACATGGCGTCCAAGGCTGGAGTTAAAACCCGTCGGTTTGATGCACATGAGACCGCTTCAACACTGGCTTCCAAGGAGAGCGTGGCACACCGGCAGCAGGCGCATGGTGATGACGGCCCTTTGCCGACGCACCCTAACCCCCTGATCTTCCATGACCTTTCTCCGGACTGGGGTCCCTCTTGGGCAGGTTACGAGGCACGTTGTGGTGATGACGGATGCCTCCCTGCAGGGGTGGGGTGCAGTGTGCAACGGGGACGCAGTAGCGGGGCGCTGGCATATTAATTGCCTAGAGTTGTGGGCTGTGCTACTTGCACTGAGGAGGCTACGGCCTCTCGTGCAAGACAAGCACGTGCTGGTCCGCCTAGACATTACTACAGTCAAGCTCCTTTGGATGCTGTTCGGGCAGGCCCAGGTAGACCTGTTCACCTCCCGCGACACCACCCATTGCCCGCTTTGGTACTCCCTGTCCGAGGCCCCCCTCGACACGGACGCCCTTGTGCACAGCTGGCTGCGGGACAAGCGGAAGTACGCCTTCCCCCCAGTGAGCCTCCTTGCACAGACTCTGTGCAAGGTCAGGGAAGAGGAGCACCAAGTGTTATTGGTTGCGCCACATTGGCCCAACCGCACTTGGTCCTTAGAGCTGTAATAAAACAAGCAGATTGACCAGGAGACGTTAGCAAGCAGGACTTCAAAGGACATTTCATAGAAGTGTTTTAGAGGTATGCACACACACACACACAATATCAGTGTGTTACACAGAACAGCTTTCACAGCCGATGTTAAAGTCATGGAAGCTGTTATTTGACAGTTGGTTATTTTAGAATGTGTGTGGCTGAATTTTTATTACCAGCTGTAGGACTGTGATGAAAGTGAAAGTAGTTTAGTGCGTAGCTCAGTTAAATGTTCACAATCTCTGATAACCAAACACTACTCCAGCTGCTCTTCCTCTTCTCTAAGGAAGGCCTTGGCCCTTTTTTGGCGTATTCCTTTGGGCAGAGGTTATTAAAAACACTGGGAATAGTGACATCATGTACCCGGGAAGTAGAGGGCTGTAGTCTGATTCCAGCCGTTCTCTGTAGTCTTTGAAAAGCGAATTCTGTTAAAGACAATATCTCGCTTGGCACTGAACTTTGAGCTTTATCATTTTGCAGGTATTGTTTATGCTCCAACAGCAACATTACACACTAACTAATGGTTGAAAAGTGTAATCGGGGGAATGGGATCTTAATACTATGTTTCATCTCGTTGAAATGTCTAGCCACTGGAGAAACTCTTGTGGACTCGAGTCTCATGTGACTTGGACTCGAATTGGACTTGAGTCCCAAATTTCATCACTTGCGACTCGACTCGACAAAATCAGAGAAGACATGCGACTTGACTTAGACTTGAACACTATGACTCGACAAGTCTTTATATATTTTAAAACCAAACATCGAAGTTGTGATCACGGTCGGCTGTTCTCTGGCGCGAATCACACAGGTTAGAGCTGTGCACTGTGTTTGCCACTGTGCCAGAGAAAGCCTCGCCAATTGTGGCGTTTGTAATTTATCAAAACTGTTCAGTGTTTTAAACCACATTATGTTTATTCATTTTTTAGACAATTAGTCCATAAATTAGACACAAGTGCTAGTAAACAGTTTATAATGTATTTAAAATACTTTAACTTCTTTGTAGGCATCAATTATAAACATTTCAACCTTAAATTTAAGACTTTTTATTAATCTCAAACACATCCAATTGTGTAGGAAATAATGAAGCTCACTATTCTCCCTGGTCTCCACGCTCCTGTCCCAGCCATTCATTTCATGTTGGGAGAAATGGTAGAGCTTGCATGTTGCAAATCTGCCCGACTTGAACTGCATTGCAGTGCATAGCCCTAGTAACCTGGCATCAAATGATGGTCTACCTTAAAACGCATAGATGTACACATGTTTAAACATAAATATCAGAAGATCCACATTTCTGCACATGTGTGGTAGCCCTTCGTAAGCATGAGGTGGTCTGTTGTTTCATGAATGGAGGAACGTCATACGAGGCAGCAAAATCAAAATCTGTTTTATGAAACATGTCGTCTAGAAGCTCATGGAAGGTATTTTTGTGATGATTTCAACTTGTTTGCTAGCCTGCCTAAATGCATTCCATGTAGGCCTACACAATACTAGGATAAGTGCTCTCTCAAACTAGCTAACTGCTAGCTAGCTATCATGCTTATAATCTATAATCTATAGAATGTAACGTTAGTGATCTGTAAAAACTCAGTAACAGTAACATACAGTAAAAACAGTCCCATATCAACATCGGAAAATGTGTAGAAAAGACAGTTAAGTCAATTAAATAAGCATGTGTCAGTGCCAGCCTGAACATTGTAAACTTTGTGGGACACACCAGCTATTCTAACCATTCTAATTTTGGTTCTTACCTCTATAACTGAGGTTACACAAGTAACCCCTAAACTTACCCCTAAACCGTTTGTCGCACACCAAAGTGTTTTATATCAGTGTAATCATTGGCTCAAAACTAAAAAAACGTATATCTCCGATTTCATTTCCGGTATTCAAATTCTTCCGCTAATCAACATTTTATGCGAAACCTACTTTTGCAAACTAGTCCTAGGTTTTCTGCCCGATCGGAACCAAACCAATGCAGATGACTTCTGTGGAGTGTGAACGTAAATAACTATAAAAAAAGTTGAAATTTCCTTTCAAGGTCGCTAAGCGGTGCCAAAAGTTCTAAAAGTGCCAAAAGTTCTAAATAACTCAAGAACTATTAGCGATATCATCATGGGGCTTGAAAAATATGTGAAGACCATCACTTCAAGGTCAACTACAAAAGGTCGTGGCGTTTGGACACTAGGTGGCGCTATAATAGTAAAACTGGCAACATTCACTCTTCTTTTGGAGTGCATAAACAATTGTGTGTCACTTGATATTTGACATTTACTCAAACTATTGATATCATATGATAGCTCTCTTCATTCTGAACAACTTTGACGCTTTAGACTGCTCGAACCTGAGGATTGCTGCTTGCAGCTATATTTTTAAATTACATTTTCCCTCATTAATCTACACTTAGTACACTATAATGACAACGAAAATATAATTTTAGAAATGTCTGTAGATTAATAAAGGCACTGTCTGGAATTTTTTTAGCTTGTGAGTTTGTTTACGAAGCTGACACTGGCAAATGCAGAAACGTAGTTTAGAAAGCCATTTCGCACTCTTTTTTGGTAGGGGATGGGAATGGCTGTGCCTCTTTACCCGAACACGAAGATTGACTACTTGTGTAAATTTTCCATTTCAGTGTTTTCTATGTACAAAAATATTTTCCTGTTTTCACTTTGTCATTATGGAGTGTAGATTAATGAGGAAAACATTTATTTAAACAGTTGTAGTATCAGGCTGCAGGAAAAAAGTAAAGGGGTCTGAATACATTTAGAATGCACTGTTGTACAACTGCTCAAATATTTTTTGCCCATAACCAATTTAATGTTTATTATGAATGCACAGTTTGTGTAGACCAACAAACAAATGTTTGCAATTAAATTTCCTAAGCAAAATGTGCAATAAGTTCTTCAAACTGTAATCAAATGTTCATGGCTTACCTCAACCTCAAACAGCAACCCTGGGTCCTCCTTGAACAGTGCAGGTAAGAGCAAAATAGCTGCTTCCAACAGTAGGCCTTTAAATACAATAACCTCATTAGGTTGACATAACATGGTGGATGCTTTCACCCAATACTTGTTTAGTTTTTTAAACATTCATTACTGTGTAGCAAGAAACATGCAGGAAGACTATCTAAGCAGTGCAGATTTAATTACCTTTTTTTAGTCTGCCATCTACACAGTCCTCAATTTTGCGCGTGAATCTATCTATCAGGGGACTCCGTGAAACTTCAAGGACTCGAGGTGCCATTACAGACAGCTGCGAAAGAAGTTATTGGTCCACATCAACAGATGTGTGGTCTCTCATAATCCAAAGTAGCTTCCGATTAAGTAAAAAAGACATGTATTAAAATATAGCCATAACTCAATTAAATGTGCCAATTAACATACTACTGTACTTACTATTTTGGCCAGTCTAAAACACGGGAACTCAGAGAGAGTCTCCTCTGTGCTGTGGTTGCACACAACATTTCTTTGGTAGCATTTAATCAGTGCCAACTTTTCTTTTAGGAGCTCTATATTTGGTCGAAGCTTCTCAGTTTCCACCTTCATTGCTCGCAGATGTTCCCTGATGCTTCGTTCATCTTCTCCGGCATCTACCTATTAAGGGTAGTTAAATTGTCATAAATGAGGGTTGTCAATAAAATGTAACAAATAAGTGTCAATACTAAAGTGATCAATGACATTATAACCTGTTATAACCTGTAAACATGGATACGTAAAGAACTTACTCTTTTGTACCTTTTTTGGCAGCCACTGTGTCCACATACAACAAAGAAATGTGTCTCACTTTCATGGAAATACTGCCGGTGTCTGAGGTATTTGTTGTAAGTGAATGTTCTTACATGGCAGTTAGGGCACTGGTACATCAATTGCAGAATACTTGAACCTTACCCAAAAAAGTTTCACAGAATTCCCCCAATTCGATATCTTTTAGCCACTGGCACACTTGAACAGAAGTCCAACTCATAAAGTCTGTCATAGTCTAAAGAGAAAGATAAAATAAAGGTGAATGTTAGCCTACATGAAAACCTGAATTACTCATATCTGCTAGAACAGTAGTTTAACACAATTTGATCTGAACAGCTACTGTAATTCAGTTAAATGAACACAAGGCCATTAAAAATCTTAAATCCAATTCATTAACACTTAAACAACAGTATTGCTTACTGTAAATACAGATACAAAAAATATACACGGCATTAAGAAACCAATGATATTTCGTTACACTTCACTGTTTGTAAAGCAAAAATATCCCTAAACGTAACTTATCTCTGTTACGTTAACTGAACCCTGTTTTTTTAGTCTCGAGGTTAACGTAAACGTTATGTGTCTCGAGCTTTGTCGGTTGGAAAAAATGCGCTTCAGTTTTTTGTTAATAACTAGCAATTGCAGCTGGTTCGACTTTGTTGGTGTTTTTTGAGCGTCAATGGGATGGTATTCGCATATTAAAGAAAACTCAATCTGCAATTTAGCGTTACCTTACACGGTTGGTTTGGCTCTGTCACAAAACGCTATAAATTAAAGTTACGTTTGCAAATACAAATGAAAAATGTCCCCTGTTTATAATTACACAATACATTTTGTAAAGAGCCTATTTCTGTGGCACTGTTACTCACCTCGATAAATATTTGCTTCTTTTCCGTCTGAATCCTGGTCCAACGACGAAGCTTTCTCCTCAGGAAGCTTTAAACTCGCGCTTGCATGGTGCGTGCACCTGATTGGCGAATGGTTGCTAGGTTACGTGACGGGCTCTGGTCAAAGGTAGTTCTGAGCAGGTCCAGCTCAGGTTTTAAGTGATTTAAGTGCTTGTTCATGGTGGAATTTTATAATATATGTAAATAAGATTAAAACGGGTACGGTCAATACCTTTTTCTATATGAAAATTTAAATTGAACTATATACGTAAAATATCATTTAAAACAATGGTGTGATAAAGTGGAAAACACTTCCAACTCAGTTTTGTGGGCATAACAAGACTATAGTTATTGAGAATATTGACAATGCTTTTCATAATTTATCTGACTATTGCCTATTTATAATTTGTTATATTTTAGCTATTCACCCAGTATGTGACACACTAAAGACATTGGAAATTAGTAGTCTACTTGAATGCAGTTTCCTACAGGAAGGCCAGGGCATTGAGATCATAGTAAATGATTAAAAATGTCATTACATAAGCTTAAATCACAAAACATTAATATATAATATTTCACTTAATAACACAAAGCAAAGTTAATTTATGAGAAAAAGGCATTAGCCTTTTAAATTGAGTTTGTGATATCATTTCGGTGACTTCGCACACCCATTTACATTCATTCAAAGACTACAGCCGTTCACCATGTTTCAGCTTTCTCTCATCCTCCTTTCTCCTTCCACATAATTTAAGCTACGACTAACAGCTCTCACAACCCAGAATTATCTTGTTGTTTTTAATCCTTTCCCCAACTAAAGAGACTAAGAGAGAGTTGAGATCCTAAATAACTATATAGCCTACTGAGGGGTTAACGGGTTACTTGTAATGCAGTGGTGCTATATGGCACCTTTACAACCCCAAAGAACCAATGAAGAACCGCTGAAGAACCATACAGGTGCTTAACTGGTTCTTTATACAGTAGCGGTGCTATATAGCACCTCAATCATCCCAAAGAACCGATGAAGAACCATTTTCTTTCTGTGTGTACTGTACTGTAGGTAGTTTATATTATAATATACTGTAGAAAACTGAATTTAGGTATTAATTATTATAAAATTGTTGTTCTTTTGTCTTGAATAGTATATTCAAGGTTTCCAGTAGGAATACTAAAATAATTTTATCACAAACACAATGCAATTTCCATTAAACGATACATTTTGTAAATACAATTATTTATTGTTATAAATTAATTATTAACTTTCCAATAAAATGTAGGTATACAACATAAATCATAAAATGTTATTGAACAACATAAAGGTGAACAAATAATGTCAGGATTTTTATTTTGGGATAAATAATCATGTTAAATAAAACATTGACTATAAAACATATTTGAACATCATTTTTGTAAGATTATAGAAAGATAGAAAATATTATATTGCGTACAAATGACTGGGCAATGTGTTTTTGTTGTAAGAAACGTTTCACTCTTTTCTTCATTATCTTTTACCTTTCTCTAACTCTGTGTCCTTCAATCTGTCCAACACTTGCACCAGTTTGTTCTCACTGCCTCCAAAATAAAAACAAACATTGTAAATTAATCAATAAAAATGAATACAAACATATCTCTAAATGTCGTTTGGGCTCCACCTGATTTATGTGTGTGGTATAACGTTACACAATTTCAAAATTGAAACACTAACGTTACATTCTACAGATTATAGATTATAAGCATGATAGCTAGCTAGCTAGCAGTTAGCTAGTTTGAGAGAGCACTTATCCTAGTATTGTGTAGGCCTACATGGAATGCATTTAGGCAGGCTAGCAAACAAGTTGAAATCATCACAAAAATACCTTCCATGAGCTTCTAGACGACATGTTTCATAAAACAGATTTTGATTTTGCTGCCTCGTATGACGTTCCTCCATTCATGAAACAACAGACCACCTCATGCTTACGAAGGGCTACCACACATGTGCAGAAATGTGGATCTTCTGATATTTATGTTTAAACATGTGTACATCTATTTTGCGTTTTAAGGTAGACCATCATTTGATGCCAGGTTACTAGGGCTATGCACTGCAATGCAGTTCAAGTCGGGCAGATTTGCAACATGCAAGCTCTACCATTTCTCCCAACATGAAATGAATGGCTGGGACAGGAGCGTGGAGACCAGGGAGAATAGTGAGCTTCATTATTTCCTACACAATTGGATGTGTTTGAGATTAATAAAAAGTCTTAAATTTAAGGTTGAAATGTTTATAATTGATGCCTACAAAGAAGTTAAAGTATTTTAAATACATTATAAACTGTTTTACTAGCACTTGTGTCTAATTTATGGACTAATTGTCTAAAAAATGAATAAACATAATGTGGTTTAAAACACTGAACAGTTTTGATAAATTACAAACGCCACAATTGGCGAGGCTTTCTCTGGCACAGTGGCAAACACAGTGCACAGCTCTAACCTGTGTGATTCGCGCCAGAGAACAGCCGACCGTGATCACAACTTCGATGTTTGGTTTTAAAATATATAAAGACTTGTCGAGTCATAGTGTTCAAGTCTAAGTCAAGTCGCATGTCTTCTCTGATTTTGTCGAGTCGAGTCGCAAGTGATGAAATTTGGGACTCGAGTCCAAGTCACATGAGACTCGAGTCCACAACTCTGGAGAAAGGTCACGCCGTGAAGAATCCATCTGGTCGCACATCTACAGTTGATGCGAATTCACAGGTCAGAGTTCACCAAACTTGAATTAACTCGTTGTTAAGAACCTTCTCTCAGCATTGCTAGGCAGACCAGCTATCATCAAGCTGGGTCTTGTCACTCGAGTGGACGGCATAAGCATTCAGATGCTTCACGAACGCTATCCAAAACTTTGCAGTGGCCTTGGACGGCTACAGAGGCCGTACACCATTAAACTGAGCCGTCCCATTTTCTCTGAAGACTCCACGACGCATACCTCTTTCAATAATGCCCAAAATAAAGAATGAACTGCAACACATGGAAAGCATGGGTGTTATCAGCAAAGTGGAAGAGCCCACCGAGTGGTGTGCAGGCATTGTTGTGGTGCCCAAAAAGACTGGCGACCCGCAAATCTGTGTCGATCTGACAAAGCTCAATGAGTCGGTGAAAAATTCATATTACCCTCCGTCGAACAGACTCTCGGACAGCTAGCTGGAGCTCGAGTCTTTTGTTTTGGCAAATTCCTCTGGCTGAACAATCTGCAAGGTTGACAACTTTTATTACGCCGTTTGGCCGGTACTTCTTCAACCGCCTGCCTTTCGGCATCGCATCCGCACCAGAACATGGTGGATGGTGACCGAAGTCACTGAGGGCCTCGATGGGGTGGTCTGCCACATGGACTACATTCTAGTGTGGGGGCGGAGCCAGGAGGAACATGATGCGCGTCTTCACGCTGTGCTCCAGAAAGTGGAAAAGGCTGGAGTTACCCTCAATCTGGATAAATGTTCCCTGACACAGCCCAAAGACAAATTCCTCGGGCACATATTTCGGACTCCGGTGTGCAACCAGACCCTGCTAAGACGACGGCAGTTGAGGAGATACAGAGCCAATGACAATCACAGAGCTCAGAAGCTTCCTCGGCATGGTCAATCAGCTGTGAAAATTCATTCCACACCTCGCCGAAAAAGACAAACCTCTCAGGGATCTTTTGTCAAAGAAAAACTGCTGGCTCTGAAGAGAAGCTCAAGCCAAAGCTTTCGAAGACCTTAAGGAACATTTGACATCTGCACCCGTACTGGCACTGTACGATGCGAACAAGCCGATCAAAGTTTCAGCAGATGCATCATCGTATGGACTTGGCGCGGTTCTGCTACAACAGGAAGACAGAGACTGGAGGCCGGTCGCCTATGCTTCACGGTCCCTCACCCCTGTTGATAAAAGATATGCACAGGTAGAAAAAGAAGCCCTGGGGCTGACCTTGGCATGCAGGAGATTTCGTGATTTTTTGCTTGGACAATGTTTCGAGATGGAAACTGATCACAAACCCTTAATAAGTCTTCTGGGGGCCCAAGCACTGGATACTTTACCTCCCCATATCCAGTGTTTTCGCATGAGATTGATGCGCTATTCATACACAATCTCCCATGTTCCTGGAAAGAGCCTTTGCACTGCAGACACGCTGTCGCAGGGTCCGCTACCTGCAGGAAAACACAACACAATTGATGGGCTGATGGAGAGCACCAACATTTATGTGAATAGCATTGTGGAGGACCTACCTGCTAGCCAATCGTTCCTGGACAGCCTGAGAGAACACCTCACAGCAGATAGCGTGTGTTCTAATGTGACGAGAATGTGTCAAGAAGGGTGCCTGAGTCTAGTCGGTGCACAGGGGCGGAGAGACTTCATTGGTTGGAACGCGCCTAACTGTCAGTACACAACGGGTCTTACACAGCAGCTGAACGAGTTGGTTCTCAAATGCCAGACGTGTATCAAAGAGAGCACCAACCACACTGAACCTTTAATTCCTACAGACCTCCCAGAAAGGCCCTGACAGAAGCTGGGAACGGATCTGTTCGTCCCTAAAGGGAAATTGTATCTTTTAGTTGTGGACTATTACTCACGGTATGTAGAAGTGGCAAATCTTTCACTTACCAGTTCTGCTGATGTTACTTCACATCTGAAATGGATCTTCGCACGTCACGGCATTCCTGACACCATGGTCAGCGATAACGGGCCGCAGTTCTCCTCAAATACCTTTTCGGATTTTGCAGCCAAGTACGGATTCAAACATGTCACCAGCAGCCCAAAGTATCCGCGCAGCAACGGAGAAGCGGAGCGTGCTGTACAGACTGTGAAAAATCTCCTCAAGAAATCTCAAGACACTTACCTTGCACTATTGTCATACAGGTCAACTCCTCTCCAGAACGGATACAGTCCAGCTCAGCTGCTCATGGGACGCGGTCTTCGCTCTACGGTGCCAGTTTTTCCAAGGTTGCTAGATCCCTTGCTGCCGAAGAGCTCGGGAGAGAGAGAAGAGATGCGCTGATGAGAGACATTTCAACAAACGGCATCGTGTGCATGATCTGAGCAACCTGTCGCCAGGCGACCAAGTGTGGGTCACGGATCAAAAGGTGTCGGGAACTGCGGTGGAGCGACATTCTGCACCTCGGCCGTACCAGGTGAATGTTCCTGATGCAATCATCCGGAGGAGTTGCCGTTTCCTCATTCCCATGGAGGATACAGTTGAGGCTTGCGATTCTCAGACTAATTCACAAGTTACTGAGAACATTGCTGAGCCACAGAAGGCACTAACACCTCGAGCATCTCTTGTTAGTCCTACAGCTCTGATAAGGAAAACCAGGTCTGGGTGGCCAGTTATTAGACCTAAAAGACTGGACTTATAATTGGATGCAATTTCTGTTATTCTGATGGGTGAATGTTTTGCTATATGTTTTGACATCTTCGTAATGTATTCAGTTTATGCAAGAAAAGATGTCTATATACATTTTACTGTTTATTGCTCTTTTGTGAAATGTGTTCTGAGAATGTTTACTGGAGAGAAGAGTAAATGTTTAATGCATGTTTGCATTTTGCTTAAAAGGGGAGATGTGGTATTGGTCATATAATGTGTATGCAGACAGCACTGCTGGTGCGCTAGGGGGGGTGGGTGCTGTGGGGAAGGTTAAAAAAGCAACTAGTGTTCAGACCCATACATGTGTGGTACTTGAGACTGATAGCTCACGCTGTGTTAAAAGACTGATCCTTCAAAGTTCTGCTGAATCTCTCGGCCATTCCATTATTACCATGCGGATGGTATGGAGTACCTTTAGTTTCTTTTGATTTGCAAATGTCACGACTCTTACTGACACTGTTGATCTGAAAATAGCTGATCTGGGACCCCACGCTCTGGTATGTACTGTTCAAAAAGCAACTGTCCCACTGTATATGGCTATGCATACTTGATACAATGATCTTGCAATACTGTTACGAGCAGGGCAAGGGAAAACTGGGAGCAGATCCTAGTGCAGTTTAAGATGTTTAAATAAAGTCCACAGAGTAACATGAGATCCAAAACACACACGAAAAACACAAGAGGGTAACAAACCAACAAAGATCGACAACTGAAAACAGGGCCTATATATGCACAGATGCAGGGACAAACATGAAAAGTGACACAGGTCAAACCAATAGACAATAACAGGACACAGTGCATTATGGGAAATTGAGTCTTAAACCAAAACACAGGCAGAACACACAGCAACATGGCGCCCTCAGGTGGAGAGTCGATGTGCCAGCTACAGGCTGTGACAAATACCAACGTATACCTATTTCCCTTGGAAGTAACAGGAATTTCAGTAATATCAGTACACAGCAAGTGTCAATGTTTAAGTCTAACAGCAGTGATAAACTAAAGAAGTGGCAATAGCTGAGGTTAATCCATAGAAATAAATGTCAAATGAATATGGTTTATAGAAAATATATTTCAATTAAGGCTTGAAAATTAAGTGGTTCATGCAAACTCAACTGTCAAAATAATGTGCAATGGAAAGTAAAGATTACTTCGTATGCAGAATTGTATAGGTATTTATGTTTCACAAAAAGAGAAACTCTATAATCCAGCAGTTGTCTTTAGGCATGTACATGTGACATCATGCAGCGCTGCACAGGTCAGCTGGCGTATATCACATCAACGTGAGCAGAATTTTCACTCGTTTGTTTTCTTTCAAGCCGTTTGTTAACCAGTCTGTTGCTTGAAATTTATTTGAAAAGATACAGTGTCTTTGTAGATCAAATAACTCTCTTTGCAACTACTATTCACAGCAATAAAACTGTTCAAATATTTCAAACAGGTTGCACAGAACGCTTAGCGTTTATCGCCACTTACATGCAGAGCAAAAACACTTGAAAGTGTAAAAGAAGTGTGAAAGACCAGAAGACGTGACAAAACCACTCAGTTTCCTCCTCCTCTCTGGTGCTCTCTCTATTGATTTATATGCAAGAATTATGGCTAAAATGAAATGACGCTGGCAAAAATCTTTGCCTGTCCTTTGTTCATTTAATTATTAAGACACACCAGGAGATCAACGTTTCAAAGAGCAGCTGATGGAAAGTTGTGAAAACTTGACATCAGGCCTAACATGAGTGTTTTACTAATATCACATGAGAGGACGTTTATGTCTAGAAATAAAGAAAATGTAAAGTTAGAAAAATAACATTTATTTTCTTACAGTCAGGAGACGGAGCAACACTCCCACATTCTCTTCCTTTTCATGAGGTCTCTTGTTTTGTGCTCATTGCGGGGAAGGTGGTCGATCAACTCGTACAATGTGAACATGCAGAAGGAGATCTCTTCGTAAGCTGTTCTTGTGCCATTCTCAAAAAGGCAAGCAAAGACTGTGACCACTGGGGCATCGGCAGACGTCAGCTCAACGTACGCCAGGTCTGAGTAGGCGCTGGGCCCGTCGTATATGACCCAGGGTCCTAACCAGCTGTCCGGGTCCCGTGGCAGAAGGCTGAGGTAAACGCCTAGGTCGCGCCGGGCATTTGACCAAGTCGGGTGTGTATATATCACCCACGTTGCTGCGAGGAAGTTCTCTGGAGACCGCATCTGGAGTCCCGGGAAAGTCGGCTGTCCCAGTAAATGTTGGGATTGCATTAGCGGAGAGAAGGGAGCTGGAAACCCGATCACGCTGCCCTGACATCCATTCCTGGGTTCCACTAGTTTTTGCACCAGCTGTCCATCACCAAAAACAGCACCCTGGTTAAAGCTAATGGCCTGTACCCGGCAACCCGACGAGCTCCGGGCATTGCAGTACAGAAAACTGACTCCATCTTCTTCATCTACAGACACCATTTGACATTCCACGCTCTCAGGAGCCGCCAACGGCTTCCCATAATGCCAAACCTTTCCATGTGTGTCGCTGTAAAAACATAAGGAGTGTGCCGAGGTTTTGCACTTCTTGCCAAAGCAGTTTCTGCAGTCAATATGATACGCGTAGGCAGGGATTATAAGACGTCCAGATTTTAACTGCGTCCCGTGACCTGGACCCACAGCAAAAGTGGCCCACTCTAATAGGGAAACAAAAAAGCAAAACCTTTATGTTTACCATACAGTTCACCAAATTATTGAGCAAATAATTGAAATAAATGTGAAAGGTAAAGCTTTGCTGTGGAACTGCTGAGCCACTAGCATCATCAGACTGACTTGTTTTCAAAAAGGTTTTCCAATGCTTGCTTATTTCTAAATTAATGTTTCACAAACATGTTTTAACTGCAACGTTACTTTGTCTTTTCTTTTAATAAAAGCAATGCCTAAAATGTTTGTTCATAATTATTCTTACCGAAACAGTGTTAATTTCATTAATGAAAGCTATGATGAAAATGATTCGTTAACGACATGTTTTCACTGAAAAAAGGTGACGATAACTAAATAAAAATTAATGCATGATAACAAAAACTGTAATAAAAATATACTGACATTTAATACTAATACTTCCACTAATAAAAACGTTATGAAAATATTCTTGTCCCACCTGGCAGCAGTGGCAGAGCTGGAGTTTTATTTATGGGGTGGCCAGGGGGTGGCCAAGGCTACTTCAAGGGGTCCACAGACCATGACAGAAAATGCGTGTGTAACCCTGACCTGGCATCGAATTATAAATGAATAAATCATAGGATTACTGATTAGAGGTCCAAGCGATAATTTACTTCAAAATGTTTGTAGATGAAATAAATGATAAAATATAAATAATTAAAATGTTGAAAACACAGTTTAACCCTGATAACTTCTTTCATTTAAACAGAAGCAAGGCAGCATCAGGGGTGTCTTTAAACTGATGTGGATCAGAGCAGCATATATCTGATAAAACATATCATTCCATAGGACTGCAAGATTAAAACAAAATCATTGATGCTGATTATTGCCCTTGATGTTGTATTATTGCTTATTACTTTCAGATATTAGGATACATTAACTTTTTACACACTACAAAACAAGCTGAGAAGCGATTATACATTTTTTTTTTCTATTTTATTGCAGTTATTCAAACAGGAAATATATAGAAACCAATCAAAGAACGTCCAACATCACTAACACACTCAATGGCTTCAGGTTCTGCAGTAAAGACTACTGTCTGACCAATCTCTTTCTTACATCGTATCTGTACGCGGTTGGTGATAAACTTTGTGAGTGTGGCGCACTTCAGCATGGTTCTTCACCGGTGAATCCTTTAAACGCCTGTGATTGGCTAGTATATTCATACCATGAATTTGATTGGCTGTATGCTCAAAGCTGTAGCAGAGCAAAAACGCTATCATCCACATTCATATTCACCTCATCTTATTTATATTACTACTGTCATAGCTATTTTTTTATCATGCAGGGACTGTTTTTCCTCTTGAATTTGGAGTGCAGTTTTAATCACCTTTTGTAATTTTTTTCCAAAGCCTCTGTTAATTTCCGACCCTAATTTAAACAATGTATGTTGGGAAGCGATTTACTATCGTTTAATGGAGCGTAATGTAACTTACACAATGAAAAGTTGTTTAGGAATCCTAAAGCCAAGGCTAAAGAGAGAAACTTAAAAAAAAAAAAAAACACGAAAAGCGTCTGCCAAATGTAAATGTCTGGCTACGCCACTGCCTGGCAGACATCAGCTTGTGCGTATGGGCTGTTTATCTCATACAAGCAGTAGAGAGAAGTCTTGGGTAGAATGGGAAGCACAGACATGTATTCTGTTTCTCTACCTTGTTTTCCTTCACAATCGTCGGAAAAAGACAGCGATGTCTGCTGGCGAGTCATCCCCAAACTCATTACAAAGGCAAGGACGAACTTTTTTTTTGCCAATGTTAACTTTTCCGCTAACACGAGCTGCTGCATAACATGAAATGCAACATAAAGTAACAAACCTTTTAAATGGCCAAAAGAAACCAGCGCTGTCCTATGCCGATAAGAGAAGTGATGAAGTGAGTCGTACTGTACATTGAAAGATTGAATGACATGCAAAAGATCAAACCAACTATGTAACATCCGGCCTAACACGGTTACGTTGTGACGACGTACCTGGACCGGACCATATTCGTTGCCACAACGTACCAAATAACGCTCCAGCGACGTAACTGTCATGACCCCTTTTTGTTTTTCCCCTTCCTTTTATGGAGTTTTGTTACGTCCTGTTTTCTGTTCCTGTTGTAGTTCTTTTGTTCTTTTGTTCCAGGTGTGGTTCAGTGTTGTGATCTGTTTCAGGTGTGTCTTGTTAGCCCTCTCGTTACCCTGTGTGTTTAAGCCCTTGTGTTTCTTTTGTCTGGTGTCTGTCGTTGTTAGAGATTTTGGTCTGATGTCTTTTGTTTTCAGCTGGATGTTTCTTTGGTTATTTTTGTACATTGTTTACAATTATTAAAATCATATACTGCACTGGATCTGCTTTCCTGCATGGTTACTCCCTGTTACAGAACGACAGACCAAAGACATGGATCCAGCAGATTTTTGTCCGCCAGGAGCCCGTTCACTCATGCTGCGCCTTGAGGATCACACCCAGGACAATAGACACTTCCCAGATAAATCCTCATTGTGTTTTACAGGTGTAGTCCTCTACGAACTCTGCTTAACAGTTATGATCCTCAAAGGATCATTCTGAACTTTGTTCAGCAGGCCCTGGCGCAGAGCGGGTCCACCTTCACTGTGGACCCCATAAACATTTTTTCCAGCCCAGCCCAGCCTGTGCCTCCCTGGGCGCCTGACCAGTCTGTGATTCCCTGACCTCCAGACCAACCTGCACCTCTGCTCCATGGATCAGGCCTTCTCTGCTCCACCACCCTCCTGTAATTTTAGTTTTGTGAGAGTCTGGAAGCCACTCTTAAGGGGGGTGGCACAGTCATGATCCCTGTTTGTGTTTCCCCTTCATTTTATAAACATTTGTTACTTCCAGTTCCGTGCCATCTCATTACCCTGTGTATTTAAGCCCTTGTGTTTCCTTTGTCTGGTGTCTGTCGTTGTTGGAGATTTTTGTCTGATGTCTTTTGTTTTCAGTTGATTTTAGTGTTTCTTTGATTATTTTGTTTACAATTATTAAAATCTTAGACCCCACGTGGATACGCTTTTTTATTTGCCTGGTTACTCCCTGTTACATTAACTGTGTTTTCCATATTTGTTGTGACGACGTAACATTGGACATTGCTGGGACGTGGTGATTACCTCCTGAAGACTTAATTGGAACTGACCATATTCGTCACAGCATCGTACCAAATAATGTTTCTGGGTCGTGACGAGTACATCCCAATAACCCAACAGTAAAAATCTTTTTATAATTTTATTTAAACACATCGTCCCTCACATGGAGGATTCAAATAATTTGTGATTTAATCTGTGCATTAAAGACTCAATTTCATGTATAATTTGAATATTTTTCTATTTAAATATGTATTATGCAAAGTATAACGATTAATAAAGCTTAACACATCACTGTAAATCAGCATCCGATATGTTATTTAGATACTGAAGTAAATTACATAAAAAACCAAAGACTAACACAATAAAGCAGATATTTATTGACCAAGTTGAATAAACATTATCTTCAAACTTAACATTACATTGTCTTACCACATAAGTTTAGCAGGTAGTCCGTTTTTAGATTCAACAATCAAAAGCTTCTTCAGTCACACTCACAAACATAAGGGTGCGTTCATTTAAAAGTGCCAAATTGAACAAAAATAAGTGTGTACTTGCACATCAGTAAGGTATAAAGTACAGAAAGAATTTTAATAACCACTAAAGTAATATATCATGTAGTGAGGTAAAACTAAATGACCTTTAATGTTTAAAGGATGCGAGTGCATGGCTCTTTGCAGAACAGAGAACGCGTGTGTTGGACAATCCCGCGCATTAAATATATAGAAACACAGTTTTAATTTTTCTATCTTATTAAACTCCAGTTAAATAGCTGTGAAAAGTCGGATTTATAGCATTCGTCTTGACATTATGACAGATTTGACTCAGATCCAAAATTTCCATATAATAACATAATAAACAGAAATGACCAGATACATTAATTAAATGACCAGTGTCCAGGTTATCTGACAAACCACTATATCACGTCGCTACAACTTTCTCCATGGAATTAATTCACGTCATTATTTGAGGACATGATTATGACGTTTCTGGAACTCTAGCAAAAAATCTACGAAAGGGAACGTTGCCAAGACGTCCTCAGAACGTGGTCACAAAGTAATGTCAAGGTGACCGAATGAAGACGAACTGGCAAAGTCACCAGAACGTACTGTGTTAGCTGGGAGGATTACATGATTGAAGATATTTCTCATTCCTTACTGTCTCAGGCAAAGACCGTGCAGCTTCAAAGATACATGAGCCAATGGCGTTTGAATGTGAGCTCTGTCAGAGCAGTTCATTGGTTGAATGTCCTGAATGAACACGCGCTTCACTCAAGGAGTCAATTGAGTCAAAATAAGACTGAATGAACTGCTACATGTCGTTTATGGTCTAATATCCTCTGTGTTGCAACAATGCATATCCAGTAGTTTCTGAACTTTTCTGAAACATAAAGGTAATGACCTGGTTTCATTTAATTCTAAGGTAATGCCAACTTTATGTCAAAACAGTTGAATCTTTGTATGGAACATAGGACACCAAGTAAATGATCTAAACCATTTACATTTTAGTAGACTAAATTGATTTTCATATTTCGTTGACTAAAATTAGACTAAAGCTAAAATGATGGGGATGACTAATATATAACTAAAACTAAATAGCATTTTCGTCAAAAAAATTTACACTTAGAAAAAAACCCATGAAATAGGACCTAGAGTAACAAACTTGTTTATATTAAACATGAACGAAAACGAACATATCTGCATTGTAACTCACATGAAAGCCACCATTTTGGGAATGTGAGAAGTCATGAAATATGCAAATATAGCACCTTAACCCTCACCTTTAATGGTGTCCCCTATGACCGTCTTGGTAAGGTCTGTGACTGAGCTCCAGGTGTCTCCCTGATCAATGCTGGACACAAAGCAAAGACGGGTCACGTTCTTCCCTGTTGTTAACTGGTAGGACTCGGAGGTGTGACCCAGAACAGCAATGAAAAACAGAAAGACGGTGCCGGTGAAGTCATCATAAACAGGACAAGGGTTCATTGAACGGTGGCCAGGCAGTCGAGCTGTGCTCAACACATGCATGTCCTTCCACTGCCGAGAGAAAATCAGAACATGACATTAAAACCTAACACCGTTCACCTCATTTCAAAACGGCGTTTTAGAAAGTCACACTGCCGCGTAGAGTCCCTGCTCACCTCCACGTAGCTTTTGTGAAAGGTTCCTTTGCGCATGGCCAGCAGATGCGCTTGATTGTCTGCAGGAGTCAGTCGCTCTTCGCAGAAGGCCAGAAAACATTGGCAGCGAGGCAGGTAGATCAACGCTGGTATACGATACGTCACTCCACTGGACTCCTTTTGGAACAGCACAGAGCGTGCGGGGAAATATTGAGAGGCCATAGCTCACGTACCCGAAGAACAGTTAACACCGCTCAAAAACAAATGCCACGTTAGTCTGGACCTCACAGGGGAAGCTTCTGCGTCAGCTTTCACACGGTGAAAAAACAAGAGCGCGCACACATACGGACACAGCAGAAGGTGTGAAGAGCGTGTGTCAGTGTGAGAATCATGGAGTCAATGTGCAGAGAGACGAGTTCAGCGTCAGCGTTCTGTTCAAAAGGCTTCTGGATTCAAATGTGAAAACTGCCCAGCTTTGTAATCTTTTTTTTTTTTAACAATAGTGTTTTCATTACCCTATATAGCAATAACAAACAAATGTGGTGACAAAAAAACCTGTAAGATTTCTCACATGACATCCACCGCATTCACTGAGCATCAACAGACGAGCACGCAGATCCACTCTATGGTGTGAAATACACCGTTTGTTTCCAGGATCGACATTTGAAGCATGTTTTTATTTTGTTAAAAAGGCCAAAACAAAAGCAAGAGGTGCAAAAGCAATGTGTTGCTCTGTGTTGTGCGCAAGCTGGTGTTCATTCATGTGGTCACAGGTTTGACTCATCAGCAGCACACAATAAAAAGAGCAGGACAAAGATCTTTTCTCTTTCCCTTTGGATCACAACCCATAATTCTTCAAGCTCCATAACATCTGTTCACTTCTGCACTTCAGAAATTTTTCTCATTTTGGTTTCACTTCAATTCTTTCTTTTTTTCATATTCTTATAAATCTATAAAGTTCATTTCAAAATACTTATTCATGGGAGGGAGTTAGGTCGGGTTTGCGAGAAATAATCATCGTGCGTGGATACCATAAAGAACACGGTAAGCGTGTACGTCATCAAGGTTTATTATTGAAGGTTTTATTTCAGATAAGCAACCATTACGTGTCAAGGTAAGAATGAATTCAATACGTGATTAGGTCTTATGAGGAATACAGGTTCATGTGATGTGCTTTTGTTGACTAAATGAGCCTTTGAATGCCACCTGTGGAGGACACAGCATCTTTGTTTGAAGAGACACAACATGCATGTTTGTTGTCTCATCTCTCTGGAAAGCTCTGGATGGTGAGAGGGGTTCAGTTGGGTTCACTCTCACTTCACAAGTTGTATTGTGTGCAATAACCAAAGAGTGCTCTGTTTTCAACCATTGACTAACACTATTAACATGATTAGCCAAACACTTCATACAGAAATGCAGATCTTTTAAATCTCCTCCTTTGTTTATTGTATTAGAAAGGATCTAAAATACTTCTCAGATGCCCTTAGTAAAATAAGAAATAAAAAGGCATTCAAATTATTTAATTTGTTTGTATAGTATTATCCGTTTTCGTTTGATTATTTTTATATTATTTACTTTCTTATTATGTTTATTTATGTTTTGCTTTATGGTTTGTTGTAATATTATATGGAAATCATATGTTTCTAATGTGTTGAGTCTTCCATACCAGATACTTTTCTTTCGTATAGCTTTTGATACCAGTTTGTTGTATTAAAATGTTGTACTATATAAAAACAACGCCAACGTATGGAAGTAGGCGTTTTCGGACGCAGCCCACGAGCTCACTAAAGTACGTCACTGGATTTGCGCGATGAGTGGCGTCATCAGCAGGCGACGCGGGCGCGGGAGCGACTGCAGTTCATAACAGGTTTTCTTATTTCTCATTTTAACAATAACAACACAAGATCAGAATCAAGCATGTGCACAGTTGTGTTCAAGTCTCGATTTAGACATCACACAGTAAAATTGGCACGCGTATTTAAACGTTTTAATGACGGTTTATAATAGTTCGATTTTGGCACGTGACAAAAAGATAAACAAAAGCAGTTTTGACTTGTTGATGTTAGTAAAGGGTATTTTAACGATATCATGAATGCTGCCTGCACGTGCTATCGGAAACTTGCCTCTTCTGAATTCGCGTTCACGTGTGGAATCCGGAAGTGCAGACGGTCAGTGTGTTGACTGAAGTGCGTCAGCTGTCAACATCTAATGACCTGCTCTGCTGTAGACTGGGTTTAGATTCTGCTCTGGAGCTTCAGTCAAACACAAACACTTCCCTGACGAAAGAAAACTCACCCCCCCTATCTAAACTTTATGACGAGGGATGAAAGATGCTGACTTAAGTATCGATTAAATACAGGAATGACATCGAGATGTCTTGGCGATGTTTATGTAAAAGCACCAGGTAGTGATCGTGGGTAAGATACGTGATTATATTCAATTCCAACCATGGTGTGTTTGAATACTGGATTGTGATTGGCTGGAATGTGTGCATTAAACCGTGTAATGCACGGGTAGTTCCAGTCCGTTTGATCAACGTTTGAAATAAACCGACAAATAAGTCATTTTCACCTGTCTGATGAAAAACGACTCTGTAAACATCAATAACAGCTTCACAGCTAGCAGTGCATTAAATGATTTGAATGCACTGCCTCCACGTCGCGCATGAAGTAACGTTAAGGGATAATCCTCACAGCTAGCCGTGTGTTAAAGGGTTTTAATGCATGATGTGGAGGCCTGGAACCACCGACACGAAGCAGAGGGTTGTTGCCTCCGCGAAGTGCATTAAAATCCTTTAACGCACGACTAGCTGTGGATTATCCCCTTATACCACGGTCATTTGCCAGGTTAAAGCTTTTATTGATGTTTAAGTGTAATTTTAGGTCAGACAGGTGAAAAAGACTTGTAAGGTCATTTCAGATGTACTGACTGGAGCTACCTGTGCGTTAAAGGGTTTTAATGCACACCCTCCAGCCAATCAAAATCCAGTATTCAAACAGACCATGTTGGATTATCCCTTACATGAACTATTCAAATGTCTTCGTGATCCACTTTGACAGAGAGATCATTAGATTAATGCTGTGTAGTTCTACATAATATTAGACCTGCACATTCCTGTCCTAACAAGCAGCATTATATATATTTATTTATTTATCTGTCGCAGTCATTGTGTTATTTCGGCCCTAAACACAAACATTCTCTCTGTTTAATGACACGTGTGTTTGTGTCAGGATGATGACGTCACAGAGATGGAGCGGCGGTCACGTGTCATCTGTGCTCTGCGCTGGTGTTTGTTGTGGATCAGAGCAGCTGATGGCCACCGGAGCAGAAGGAGGTGAAGTGACACTGTGGAATCACGACGGATCGCCGCTCTCTAAACTGCACGTGCGTGGCGATGAGGACATTACGAGCGTAGCGTTCGCCCCGTCGTCGCCCTGCGTGCTGTACGCCTCTCACGGACAGAGCGTCAGCGTCCTGGATCCCAGGAATCTGAAGACCGCCGTGACTGAACTGCGGGATGTGGCGGAGGAGGAAATCAACTCGCTGTCGGTGAACGAGACAGGTGGCGTGCTCGCCGTGGCCGATGATTCTGGAGTCGTGACGGTGATAGACGCGCAGCTGGAGAAAGTGACCCGGACCCTGCGGAAACACGTCAACATCTGCTCTTCTGTGACCTTCCGTCCTCATCGGCCTCAGAGTCTACTGTCTGCTGGTCTTGACATGCAGGTAAAGACAAGCTGAAGACATCCCATAGAATGTCTCTTACCGTGTGCTGCAGGCTGAGTGAATGATGAGGGTGTTTTGGGTGTTATGCTGCAGGTGATGCTGTGGACTCTTCCTAAGGTTCGTCCGCTGTGGTCTTACAGTCTACAGGACGGGTCGGTGGAAGGCGCAGGGCAGATGTTTAATCCTCCGCTGGCACACTGCGTCGACGCCGCCTCTTGCGGTGACGTGTTTGCCTGCGCAGCCGAGGACGGCTGCGTTCATCTGCTGCGGGTGTCAGCAGACTCCAGGCTCAGAGGACGGAGCGCGTTTAAAGCTCACAGTCAGGGAGTGTCGCAGGCGCGATTCCTCAACTTCATGTCTCATCCGTACTGGCTGGCCACGGGAGGGAACGATGGACTGCTGGCTCTATGGGACCTGAGTGAAGACGCTGCGGTGCTTGACAACAAAACGACCGCCCGCAAGAAGAGATCTAAAGCCCGAGGAAAGACTCCGAAATCACACAATTGAGCGCACAGGAGGAACCGGATTCAGAAACGCGTACAAGAGCCGAGCCGAAACTGAGTTTAAATCACGGGGATAAAGTGAACTGGCTGTGTCCGGCTGTGTTAAGGGGGAAGCCCAGTCTACTGGTGACGGACCAAAGTCCCGAGCTGTCGGTATACTCACTGGACAAGCTGTAATGTGCATCTAAAACCTTTCTCAGCGCTTTGAGCTGCAGGTCACATATGGTTATAACGTATGAAGTTATGATTCATTGTTATGAAAAATAACCCGGACAATACTCAATTTAAATGTGGTGACATCCACAAGTATAAATCTCATTGGTTCTTGAGATTTAAAGTCACACTGCATAATTGTATCACTTAAAATGCTCCAAAAAAGGCATGTCTGAAACCACGTGCTAATCTGCGCTGCTAGATCGCATTGTTATTATGGGAACGAGATGCATATTAAAAATACCACAGAGGAACTTTATTATATGACAACTATTCTCAAGACACGCTATCCAATGAGATTTAAGTTTGTAATGTGTTGCCACATTTACAGTAAGAGATCTCGTGCGTTCAGTTTCATTAGATGAACAACTTAAAGGGTTTTTATTTAGGACACATTATTAACCCACTTTAATGAGGTGCGTGTGCTTTCCGAGCGTGGATAAATGATGAACTTGTATTTTGAGTGAACGCTCTTTATCAAGTCAAGGCTTTAAATACCAATGATTGTCATCAGAGTCTTAAAAGTCAAGGTTTAATCAAAACAGACACAACGCGTGAACACAGTGTGTAAAACATGAACATCACTTCAGTTTCATTCCGAGAGTCACATCAATGATTTTAACCAACAGAAAACTAAAGCAACAGAAGATCCAAATAAACCTGTTGTTACACAACACACAATGTCCTTTATCTATTCATGTGTGCACAACATTAAATATAACAAATGTCTGAATGATTCCAGTTGTTAAATGTTGAAGTCAGAGTTTGGCCAGAAACTTTTCCAGTGCATCAACATCAGCATCTCCATCTTCTCCTTTACTTTCACGTGCACTGCACTCAACAAACTCCACACGATTAGTCAACTGAGAGAAGTCGAAATCTTTGCCCTTCTTCCCCAGAAACACAGAGGCAGTCCCCACAGGCCCGTCCTGAGACGAGAGCGCTGCTGATCGTGTGAGTCTCAGGGTGTTCCTGCACAACAAAGACATTATTAAAACATGTCAATGAGATGAAGAAATGTCTAGCACCCGCTGTCTGTAACAGAATCACGAGGAGATGTGGAGTATTTCAGGCTCTGCAGGACAGTGGCCGTTTCTCAGTACCAGTTCTTCAGTGGTATCGAGTTCTCGCTCTACGTCATCGATAACCGTCGAAGTCCGGTTCCAATACTCAAGAGCAGAGAACGCATGGAAGTACCCGGATGTGCTCTTTATATCGTGGATGCATCGAATGTAGCCTTGCGCGCGTACGGTTCCCGCTTGAAGTCAAAACTAAAACACTATAAATATTTTATTAAAATATTATATTTTTAACTAATATATAAATATTTTAGATACATTTCAAATATATCAACATAGCTCTCTTTGTTATGTAAAGTTAAGGTTTGTTGATATTGACATTAGTCTAACAGTGTATTTTACAAGGCAAGTAGTCTGGCACCAAGTGTTTTATTTCCGTCTCGTTTGTTTTAGTGCAGCTATCGCCGCTAATGAAATTGTGTTTTTTGCGGTTGAAGTCGCGGTTGCATGCATGTGATCAGAAAGGCCAAAAAAGAAGGAAGACTTCACTCACTCTCGCAGAACCCCAATCCCCCCCAAAAATGGTCTTTAATGTTACTAATTCAATGTCACATGATTAAAAACAGGCAACTGTTTGCCAAAACTAGATATTTTTCACTTAACACAAAAACAACCATTATAATTAAGCAATTTTATTAGTTTAACAGTCACCTAAACAATATTAAATAAATGGCACCCCTTGAGTAGTTTATATTAGGCCTACTATAATGAATTATTGCTGATTACAATTCAATTAAATGTCCTCGTAAAGTGACATTAAAATAGGTGTTCCAAGTCTGTCATTAACCACCTGGCCAAATTTGAATGGAGAAAAATAAGCAGGACCCTCAAACACAGGGAGCGTGTCCTCCTCTGTTGGAGCAGAAGCAACGCCCAACTGCGCCGCTCAACCAACGTCGAGTCCCCAGCCCAGTGGGCTAGATGTGAATTATGTCAATAAGTTTTATGGGTTTTAATTCAAACATGCGCGAAATTCATCAACAGATAACTCACGAGTTTACCTACGCAGATAATAAAGGGTATGTGTATTTGACGTCCTGTCCGAGGATAAGGCTCCGGGCCTGGTATTAGCTCAAACCCAGAGCTCCTGCAGGCTCGTGGTGAGGAGCCGGGTGGTGGAGAGATGTCTGAAGACTGTAGAGAGAATGCAGGTAAGACAGCTTTGTCTATTTGAAGTGGTTCTCTCTTGAGCTGATAAAGTAGATGCTGAGATTGCCGGGTGGATCATCTGCTCGTGCTCGTCTTGATATTTGTTCATTAAACATCATTCAGCGAAGCACGTCACCTGCGCGCGCAGTGATCCTCCGTCCATCCGCGTCTGCGTTACCATTTGCTTGTTATCTGGCGTGAGATTTGTTTAGTTGGGCAGAGTGAGAGAGCCTGCGTGTGCGTGCACGCTGCCGTTTGAAAGTCTGTCAAACGATGAGAAACTGGCGTGTCTGTATTATTACAGGATTTTACTCAACCCAAGGCCATGTGAAAGCCTCAAATTTATTACGCGGTAAAGGCATTTACGGTCATACCGCCCAGTCCTAGGTATGATGTTACAAATAATGTTCAGTTCAGTTTGTACTTCTTAAAACATCAATATGTTGCCAGGAGGCACATGATTTATTTTGTAATGACCTTACTGAATGTTTTTGCAGTGTTATAATTGTGACAGAAAGACGTGATACTCACAGCTCCTTCTCCAACTGCTGCTGAATTAATTTAGCTGATTTGGCCATAGTTACATCTAAAAAGAGAACACAAAAAAATAAACAACAGGAACACAGCCTAACTAAAACATCAGCAGACTAAATGGTCTCTAAAAGGGTGAGGAATATGTTGTTTGCAAGTTGCCGTTCATGATTCCTTGTCATCTTTTAATTCATGAGGTAATAGACTTTTTTTTATTGTTAAATAAATTCTACTACATGATACATAGAAGCCTCCTGTGATCGGTATCAACCGATACTGGTTCTAATGATCGGTGACCGGCCCCAAAAACCTTGATCAGAGCACCCTCATGTGTTTGCTGCTGCTTCGCTTGCATATCCACAACATGGCACTAAACACGGCGCCATCTACTGGACTCTCGTGAACAACAGGTGCAATAAATGGATATTTCACAATTCATTAAAGGTGTCATGAACTGGCCTTTTTATTGTTTTATACTGTTGTCTGAGGTCTACGTATGAGGTTCATGTGATTTTTACATTAAAAAACATCAAAGTCAATAAGTAATAGGCTTTTTCTACACTGTTTTGAGGCCGGCTCGAGAAACGCTCGGCTTTGCATTGAGGACTTGGAAGTCTATGATTGGATAACATCAGTGTGCCCTGTGATGTACATTTCTGTGTGCGGCGCTTCGGAGCAGAATGTCATAAGCAGGGATGCAATCTCATCGGGTGAAAATGATGTGAGACCTCCGATGCATTTAGATAAATACATATAATCAGAATAGTCCATGGTCTGCCAAGTGTCTAGGATAGACAACCACAAGAAGAGATCATTTGCAAAACCAGATAACTCATTTAAACAACCCAATTATTTTACATGATGTTTCTTGGATTATTTTTAAATGACTTTATAAATGATTTATTTATAAAACGACTTTCCTCTTCTCAGGATGTCAGTCTTTTCACATTTATAAAGTGGATAAAAAGCAGGTCCTCTTGGACTTGACGCTTCACAGCTGGCACCCATTCAAACCGTCGTGCCCTGACTTTGTAATAAGGTGTTTTTTTATATACAATAAACACATCACTGAAGCATGACATGACGCCTATGTGTCTGTTTCTGATCCTTTCCCCACACATTTTATTATAGATATGTTTTTTTTAGAGCTGTCAAAAGATGAATCGCGATTAATCACATCCAGAATAAAAGTTTGTGTTTACATAATACATGACTATGTACTGTGCATATTAATTATGTTTTTATAAATACAAACACATACACATGTATACATATTTAGCAAATATTTACATGCATTTGTTTCTATTTACCAACAATTGAAATTATATATAAATGTTTCATAATTTTTCTTAAATATATGCATGGATGTGTATGTGTTAATAAATACAAAATTGTTATGCACAACACACAGATATATATTATGTAAAGACAAACTTTTATTCTGGATGCGATTAATCTTTTGACAGCCCTAGTTTTTTTATTATTTAAACCTTCTCAGTAGCAAGTAGGGGTGTAACGATACTTCGTATTACGATATTTCGCGATGCAAAAATGTTCCGATGCGCATCTTAGAGAGATGGGGATATTTTATGATATGTTTAATTCTATTCGTTCAGCGATCAAGACGCTACCTACTCTGCGCCAGCGCGTCACGTGTGCTTACCTCACATATGCGGTAGAGAGAGAAGTCTCTGGGAGAAGGGGAAGCAAAAGGCACAATCTGTGTCTCCAAGTGGTTTACAAAGCGTCATATTTTCTTTCATAATCGCTGTTAAAACACAGCAAACTTGAAGCGTGACTCATTACAAAGGCAACACAAACGTTTTTAAACGCCAATGTTAATTTATCCGCTAACTTGAGCTGATGCGTAGCGTGATATGCAACATAAAGTCAGTCAAAAGAAACCAGCGCTGTTCCGATCAGAGAAGCGATGAAGAGAGTCGTACTGTATATTAAAATGTCGAATGACATGCTAAAAAACAAGTATGTGATTTGCATGATTGAAAAAAATGTAATACAGTGTATGTAGTATGTCTTTTGGAAATATTTTTCTCATTCATTACGGTCTCAAAGACAGCGCAGCTTCAAAGAGACACGAGCCAATAGCGCTTGAGTGTGAGCTCTGTCATAGCGTTTCATTGGGTGAATGTACTGAATGAACACGCCCTTCACTGAACGAACGAGTCAATTGAGTCAAAATGAGACTGAATGAACATGTCGGTCATGGTCTAATATCCTCTGTGTTATAACAATGCATATCCAGTAGTAACTCAACTTTTCTGAAAAATAAGGTATGACCTGGTTAAACTTAATTCCATGGTAAAGTACATTATGTCGAAACAGTTAAATCTTTGTATGGAAAATGTAATTACACCAATTAAATGAGTTAATCCAGATAGATTTTAGTAGACTAATATAATGTATTACATCGACTAAAAATAGATCAAAACTATGATATATAGGGATCATTTAAACTACACTGCATTTTAGTCAAAAGAATATGACTAAATTTAAATCAAAATATGCTGTCAAAATTGACACTGATCATAACTCTAATTTCAGTTAAGCCTTAAAATTCTATATTAAGTTGTATGTGCAACAAAATAAGTCACTGAAATTGTTAATATTTGGAAAAGAAATTATTTGAATTTCAGTTTCATTTTTTAATTTTGTTCAAAATATCGAGATGTGTATGGTATCGTGAACCCAGCATCGAGAAATGTACCGAATCGTTACACCCCTAACAGCAAGTTTAAAGTTAATCCCTAACTGAGAGATGAATCAGAGTTTAAAATAATGAAGCAACAGAATTACGGTTAATCTAGGATTACTGTCAAATTAAATCCTGGATCAAAGATAGCTTGAATATAAACCTGATTCTTTTTTAACAAGGTATACAGTTTGGTGACACAGAATTATCAAACAAACTTGCGAGTTCTAAATATCGTAACCCTCAAACTGGCTAGTGATTTGACATCATTATCACAACATCTGCACACGATTCTCATAACTTGCTTCTCCGCGACCACGTCTGAAGACTCACAGACACCCCTTATTTTCAAAAACTAACCGTAGATTGTAAAACATTCAAATGTAAAAGTTATTGTGCTTTTTTTCCCATTCACTTGTGTCTATAGGCATCGCAGCAGTGGACCACAGGGCTGTCTATGTACTTATTCTTTCATACCACCCGGCTGTATGTATATTATCTCCTTTTTTGTGGGAGTTTTTCTATTACAGGTCAGTTTAGGTTTGCACATTTATGGAAACGTTTACCTTGTTTGTTGCAGGCTACTAAAAGAGTTGGGCCATTTTTTGCTACTATGTTATCCGTAAGGATCGAATAGAGAAATTCAGCCACATCTCTGACGTCCTTCTGGAAAACACTGCTGTCCACCACAAACACGATGGCTCTACATCACAACAGAAAGACGTCTGGATTCATTCAAGATCAGTTCAGTTGCGTAGAGAATCATATTTCTCAGCAGTGTTTTGATCTTCATAACTCACCGAGCAATGGCCTTGTACTTCTCCACAATCTGAGATCTTAAGCGCTCATGTCCAGGAACATCGATGAGAGTCCAGCTGGTGCCCTGAAGACACACACACATTACATGAGACACGGCGTAACTGAAGATGTGCCACGGCTGTTACTATGAACGCAACGCTCAATACGGCGGCTCACTAGAAGGATTTCTGTAATACACTGCAAAACATGACTTTCTTAGTCTTTCTTCCAGTAAAAATGTCTAAATTCTTGAATCAAGATGCATTCAAATGATCTTGGATGATCAAAATGACCTGTGAAAATATGTCTTGCCATTGGGATAAGAAAAATTATCTTGAATTAAGGTTTACATTTTTCTTAGTCACTCGATTCAAGATTATTTTTTCTACCCCACATTGGCAGATTTTTTCACTTGTTTTAAGAACAAATTCAGTGACATTTTATCTTTTTTGACTAAAAACAAGACTTCTTTTCGTAGGTCAGTTTGCTCATCAAGAAAATGCATCTTGATTAGACATTTTTACTGAAAAACAAGACGAGAAAACCAAGTAAGAGTCATATTTTGCATTATACGTCTGCTAAAGATCTAAAAAACATCTTCTGTGTGAAAACATCCGCTGAACATCTTAGAAAGAGCAGCTTTACATCCATTCTAAATCATAAACATCTTACAGACGTCGTCTAGAGGTCTATATGACGTCTCCGTATCGCAGATGAGCAAACTATGTATCGCAGACGTAAATTCAGACGTCGAGTAGACGTGCCAGAGTTGTGTACCATCAGGATCCAGTTGGATCAATTAGTTCCGATCTCTTTATCTTAGCGAATCTTAATCCAATAAAAGTCCTTCCACTGTGAAGTCCGTGTGTCCGTGTGAACGTAACTTACTCTGTCATTTGTGCTTCTGTATGACGCGCTGCTCTCTGTGATGGACGTCTGAGTTCTCAAATACCTTCCTGTTAGTAACTGCAAAAACAAACACACACGACACGACATTGTATAGCAATAACGTTATTGCGTAGCAGCACATCTTGTCGCATGACGTGTAGCGTTGTTTGTTTATTTGTCAACGCCATATCAGCACTGAAGGCTACTCGGGGCAAACCCAGTCATAGCATGTGGCATGTAACAGAACATGTGTGGCGTTAACTCACCCGTGTGAACAACAGTGTTTTGCCAGAGTCACACAACCCCAGCAGAAGCACAACATTCCTCGCTTTGCTCGAGCCAAACACGTTTCCGAAGAAAGCTGCACAGGAAACACAAGGCATCAAACACACAACCTCGAGATCCGCTATAAACTGCGATGATGACGTGCACACGTCACGCTTCTTACCGACAGTGAGAATCACAACCGCAAGTGCCACAAATATCCCGACGAGCAACAGAGGATCTTGATCGAGTATCAGCGTGATGATCGTGTCCAGCAGCGCAGACTCGGAGAAATCCTCCACATCTAAGTCCACTTTCTCCTCCATGCTTGGCGCGTGCAGCTCGCGACACGGCGGAAGTGGACGATGACACGTGTACTTCAGCTCGCAAGCTCATGAATATTAAAGCCGCCGTGATGACGTCGCTTGTCAATAGACACTTTTAAAATACTATTTTGTATTTATTTTAATTAATAAATGAACATAGAAAAGACAGGTGTGCTGTACGCTAGAACGAATGGCGTTTTTAAAGGTTAGCTCACTTATATAACGTGACGGATACTTTTATAAAACCTACATCTGTGTTCTACAGAAGAAATGGCATTCAGGTCAGTACATTACGAGAGAATTGTCATATTTCAGTCAATGAGCTGTACCTTTTTTATGAATATTAACATATAAAGATTAAATCATCTTTCATTTATAAAGGGTTTCGGCAAACCTTTTTAACTCAGAGCAAAAAACAATAATATTAGGACTGGAACCTATAACTTTACATTTATGGATATAACTTTGTCCAAGCAAGCACAGGATTCTGATTGTCCAATAGTGAAGCCAGTGTAGGAAAATAATCACAGGCGCATTTCTTCTTTGATATAAATCAAATTATTGAACGAATTATAAATCAATAATGAAACCTCAATCCAAAATAACCTTGTTACTGTACATCTAGAGAACAAGCGAACCACTGATTCATCACCGCAAAGTGAACTGTCACTTGCTCTTGAGTTGGGCGTGGCGCGTTGAGCCGGAAGCAGACGGGCGAATGACGTCAGTTTTGTGTATGTGTTTTTAAAGATGGCGGCGAGTGTGGTGTCGGTGTGTCAGTACTGGAAGCGCTTTGACTTGCAGCAGCTTCAGGTTAGTTTATAATCGAATAACTTTACTCCTCGTCGCGCTCCTAAATTCACTCATGCCATAATCTTCATTAAAAGCAGAGAGAGTTAACACTCTGTTATTGATGTCTGTGTTGTGTTTCAGAGAGAGTTAGACACTCTGTTATTGATGTGTGTTGTGTGTTTCAGAGAGAGTTAGACACTCTGTTATTGATGTGTGTGTTGTGTGTTTCAGAGAGAGTTAGACACTCTGTTATTGATGTGTGTTGTGTGTTTCAGAGAGAGTTAGACACTCTGTTGATGTGTGTGTTGTGTGTTTCAGAGAGAGTTAGACACTCTGTTATTGATGAGAGAGTTAGACACTCTGTTATTGATGTGTGTGTGTTGTTTTCAGAGAGGTTAGACACTCTGTTATTGATGTGTGTTGTGTGTTCAGAGAGAGTTAGACACTAGACTTAGCTCTGTTATTGATGTGTGTTGTGTGTTTCAGAGAGAGTTAGACACTCTGTTATTGAGTGTGTGTTGTGTGTTTCAGAGAGAGTTAGACACTCTGTTATTGATGTGTGTTGTGTGTTTCAGAGAGAGTTAGACACTCTGTTATTGATGTGTGTGTTGTGTGTTTCAGAGAGAGTTAGACACTCTGTTATTGATGTGTGTTGTGTGTTTCAGAGAGAGTTAGACACTCTGTTATGATGTGTGTTGTGTGTTTCAGAGAGAGTTAGACACTCTGTTATTGATGTGTGTTGTGTGTTTCAGAGAGAGTTAGACACTCTGTTATTGATGTGTGTTGTGTGTTTCAGAGAGAGTTAGACACTCTGTATTGAGTGTGTGTGTGTTTCAGAGAGAGTTAGACACTCTGTTATTGATGTGTGTTGTGTGTTTCAGAGAGAGTTAGACACTCTGTTATTGATGTGTGTGTTGTGTGTTTCAGTTAGACACTCTGTTAGAGAGAGTTAGACACTCTGTTATTGATGTGTGTTGTGTGTTTCAGAGAGAGTTAGACACTCTGTGTTGTGTGTTTCAGAGAGAGTTAGACACTCTGTTATTGATGTGTGTGTTGTGTGTTTCAGAGAGAGTTAGACACTCTGTTATTGATGTGTGTTGTGTGTTTCAGAGAGAGTTAGACACTCTGTGATGTGTTGTTGTGTGTTTCAGAGAGAGTTAGACACTCTGTTATGACAGCACTCTGTGATGTGTGTGTGTGTTTCAGAGAGAGTTAGACACTCTGTTATTGATGTGTGTTTGTGTGTTTCAGAGAGAGTTCTGTGACACACTCTGTTATTGATGTGTGGTGTGTGTTTCAGAGAGAGTTAGACACTCTGTTATTGATGTGTGTTGTGTGTTTCAGAGAGTTAGAGTTATTGATGTGTGTTACACTGTTATGATAGAGAGAGTTAGACACTGTTATTGATGTGTGGTGTGTGTTTTTAGTGTTATGATGTGTGTGTTGTGTGTTTCAGAGAGAGACACTCTGTTATTGATGTGTGTGTGTGTTTTCACACTCAGAGAGAGTTAGACACTCTGTTATGATGTGTGTTGTGTGTTTTAGACACTCTGTTATTGATGTGTTGTGTGTTTCAGAGAGAGTTAGACACTCTGTTATTGATGTGTGTTGTGTGTTTCAGAGAGAGTTCTGTTATTGATGTGTGTTGTGTGTTCAGAGAGAGTTAGACACTCTGTATGTGTGTTGTGTGTGTTTCAGAGAGAGTTAGACACTCTGTTATTGACAGAGAGAGTTTGATGTGTGTTGTGTGTTTCAGAGAGAGTTAGACACTCTGTTATTGATGTGTGTGTTGTGTGTTTCAGAGAGAGTTAGACACTCTGTTATTGATGTGTGTTGTGTGTTTCAGAGAGAGTTAGACACTCTGTTATTGATGTAGAGAGTTAGACACTCTGTTATTGATGTGTGTGTTGTGTTTCAGAGAGAGTTAGTCTGTTATTGACACTTAGACACTCTGTTATTGATGTGTGTTGTGTGTTTCAGAGAGAGTTAGACACTCTGTTATTGATCAGAGAGAGTTACACTCTGTTATTGATGTGTGTGTGTGTGTTTCAGAGAGAGTTATTGACAGAGAGAGTTAGACACTCTGTTATTGATGTGTGTTGTGTGTTTCAGAGAGAGTTAGACACTCTTTATTGATGTGTTGTTGTGTGTTTCAGAGAGAGTTAGACACTCTGTTATTGATGTGTGTTGTGTGTTTCAGAGAGAGTTAGACACTCTGTTATTGATGTGTGTTGTGTGTTTCAGAGAGAGTTAGACACTCTGTTATTGATGTGTGTTGTGTGTTTCAGAGAGAGTTAGACACTCTGTTATTGATGTGTGTTGTGTGTTTCAGAGAGAGTTAGACACTCAGACACTCTGTTATTGATGTGTGTGTTGTGTGTTTCAGAGAGAGTTAGACACTCTGTTATTGATGTGTGTGTTGTGTGTTTCAGAGAGAGTTAGACACTCTGTTATTGATGTGTGTTGTGTGTTTCAGAGAGAGTTAGACACTCTGTTATTGATGTTGTGTGTTTCAGAGAGAGTTAGACACTCTGTTATTGATGTGTGTGTTGTGTGTTTCAGAGAGAGTTAGACACTCTGTTATTGATGTGTGTTGTGTGTTTCAGAGAGAGACACTCTGTTATTGATGTGTGTTGTGTGTTCAGAGAGAGTTAGACACTCTGTTATGATGTGTGTTGTGTGTTTCAGAGAGAGTTAGACACTCTGTTATTGACAGAGAGAGTTAGACACTCTGTTATTGATGTGTGTTGTGTGTTCAGAGAGAGTTAGACACCTGTTATTGATGACACTCTGTTATTGATGTGTGTTGTGTGTTTCAGAGAGAGTTAGACACTCTGTTATTGATGTGTGTTGTGTGTTTCAGAGAGAGTTAGACACTCTGTTATTGATGTGTGTTGTGTGTTTCAGAGAGAGTTAGACACTGGTTATTGATGTGTGTTGTGTGTTTCAGAGAGAGTTAGACACTCTGTATTGATGTGTGTGTGTGTGTTTCAGAGAGAGTTAGGTTATTGATGTGTGTTGTGTGTTTCAGAGAGAGTTAGACACTCTGTTATTGATGTGTGTGTTGTGTGTTTCAGAGAGAGTTAGACACTCTGTTATTGATGTGTGTGTGTGTTTCAGAGAGTTAGACACTCTGTTATTGATGTGTGTTGTGTGTTTCAGAGAGAGTTAGACACTCTGTTATTGATGTGTGTTGTGTGTTTCAGAGAGAGTTAGACACTCTGTTATTGATGTGTGTTGTGTTTCAGAGAGAGTTAGACACTCTGTTATTCAGACACTGTTATGATGTGTGTGTTGTCAGAGAGAGTTAGACACTCTGTTATTGATGTGTGTTGTGTGTTCAGAGAGAGAGTTAGACACTCTGTTATTGATGTGTGTTGTGTGTTTCAGAGAGAGTTAGACACTCTGTTATTGATGTGTGTTGTGTGTTTCAGAGAGAGTTAGACACTCTGTTATTGATGTGTGTTGTGTGTTTCAGAGAGAGTTAGACACTCTGTTATTGATGTGTGTTGTGTGTTTCAGAGAGAGTTAGACACTCTGTTATTGTGTGTGTTGTGTGTTTCAGAGAGAGTTAGACACTCTGTTATTGATGTGTGTTGTGTGTTTCAGAGAGAGTTAGACACTCTGTTATTGATGTGTGTGTTGTGTGTTTCAGAGAGAGTTAGACACTCTGTTATTGATGTGTGTGTTGTGTGTTTCAGAGAGAGTTAGACACTCTGTTATTGATGTGTGTTGTGTGTCAGAGAGAGTTAGACACTCTGTTATTGATGTGTGTTGTGTGTTCAGAGAGAGTTAGACACTCTGTTATTGATGTGTGTGTTGTGTGTTTCAGAGAGAGTTAGACACTCTGTTATTGATGTGTGTGTTGTGTGTTTCAGAGAGAGTAGACACTCAGAGAGAGTTAGACACTCTGTTATTGATGTGTGTTGTGTGTTTTCAGAGAGAGTTAGACACTCTGTTATTGATGGGTGTTGTGTGTTTCAGAGAGAGTTAGACACTCTGTTATTGATGTGTGTGTTGTGTGTTTCAGAGAGAGTTAGACACTCTGTTATTGATGTGTGTTGTGTGTTTCAGAGAGAGTTAGTCTGTTATTGTGTGTGTGTGTGTTCAGAGAGAGTTAGACACTCTGTTATTGATGTGTGTTGTGTGTTTCAGAGAGAGTTAGACACTCTGTTATTGATGTGTGTTGTGTGTTTCAGAGAGAGTTAGACACTCTGTTATTGATGTGTGTTGTGTGTTTCAGAGAGAGTTAGACACTCTGTTATTTGATGGTGTTGTTGTGTTTCAGAGAGAGTTAGACACTCTGTTATTGATGTGTGTTGTGTGTTTCAGAGAGAGTTAGACACTCATTAGACACTCTGTATTGATGTGTGTGTTGTGTTTCAGAGAGAGTTAGACACTCTGTATTGATGTGTTGTGTGTTCAGAGAGAGTTAGAGTTATTGATGTGTTTGTGTGTTTAAGAGAGAGTTAGACACTCTGTTATTGATGTGTGTCAGAGAGAGTTAGACACTCTGTTATTGATGTGTGTTGTGTGTTTCAGAGAGAGTTAGACACTCTGTTATTGATGTGTGTGTTGTGTGTTTCAGAGAGAGTTAGACACTCTGTCTTAGACACTCTGTTATTGATGTGTGTTGTGTGTTTCAGAGAGAGTTAGACACTCTGTTATGAGTGTGTGTTGTGTGTTTCAGAGAGAGTTCTGTTATTGATGTGTGTGTGTGTTCAGAGAGAGTTAGACACTCGTTATTGATGTGTGTGTTTGTGAGAGAGTTAGACACTCTGTTATTGATGTGTGTTGTGTGTTTCAGAGAGAGTTAGACACTCTGTTATTGATGTGTGTTGTGTGTTTCAGAGAGAGTTAGACACTCTGTTATTGATGTGTGTTGTGTGTTTCAGAGAGAGTTAGACACTCTGTTATTGATGTGTGTTGTGTGTTTCAGAGAGAGTTAGACACTCTGTTATTGATGTGTGGGTTGTGGTTTCAGAGAGAGTTAGACACTCTGTTACAGAGAGGTTAGACACTCTGTTATTGATGTGTGTTGTGTGTTTCAGAGAGAGTTAGACACTCTGTTTTGTGTGTGATTAGACACTTCAGAGAGAGTTAGACACTCTGTTATGATGTGTGTGTGGTGTTTCAGAGAGAGTTAGACACTCTGTATTGATGTGTGTGTTGTGTGTTTCAGAGAGAGTTAGACACTCTGTTATTGACAGAGAGAGTTAGACACTGTTATTGATGTGTGTTGTGTGTTTCAGAGAGAGTTAGACACTCTGTTATTGATGTGTGTGTTGTGTGTTTCAGAGAGAGTTAGACACTCTGTTATTGATGTGTGTTGTGTGTTTCAGAGAGAGTTAGACACTCTGTTATTGATGTGTGTGTGTGTTCAGAGAGAGTTAGACACTCTGTTATTGATGTGTGTGTTGTGTGTTTCAGAGAGAGTTAGACAGCACTGCTACACTGTTGGCCAGCAGGCAGGATGACAGCGAACAGTCCAGGAAAAACCTTGTTGAGCAGAGCCGACATTTTAAGAAGAGCACGCCGGAGGTATAGCTCACTAATACACAACTCTTACATTTATTATTAACCGTGGTTCACCCAAACATGAAAATTCTGTTATTAATTACTAAACCTCAGGTTTTTTCAACCTGATGAACACAAAGAAGGATATTTGGAAGAATGTTAGCAACTGACATTTCTTTGTGCATTATTGACTAACATAGTAGGATGCATAATAACAATGGTAGTCAAAGTTGCTCCAGAACTGTTTGCTTTCCTAAATTCCTTAAAATATGTAATATCAACAGTACAAAAATAATTATACAATACTTTTTCCTACTATGGTAGTCAATTATGTCCCAGAAATGTCAGTTGCTAACATTCTTTCAAATATCTTTCCTTGTGTTTAACAGAACAAAGACATGTAAACAGGTTTGGAACAACCTGAGGTTGATTAATTCATAACAGAATTTACAGTTTTGGGTGAACTGTCCCTTTAATATGTGTGCACGTGCGTTTGTGCGTGCATCTGTGAGTGTGCATGCGTGTCTGTGTGCTTGTGCGTTTGCATGTGCTTTTGTGTGTGTTCCTGTTAGTGCGCATGCTTGTGCGTTTGTGTCTGCATGTGCGTTTGTGTGCTTGCAAGTGCGTGTGCTTTTTTTTGTGTGCATATGCATATATATGTGCGTGTGTGTTGGTGTGTGTGCCTGTTAGTGCGCGTGCGTTTGTGCGTGTATATACAGTAAGTACGTTTTTGCGCCTGTTAGTGCGCGTGTGTGTGTTTGCGTTTATGCGTGCGTTTGTGTGTGTGCATGCCTCTTAGTGCTCATGTGTGTTTGTGTATGCATCTGTGTGTGCGTATGCGTTTGTGTGTGCATTCGCGTTTGTGTATACGTTTGTGTGCCTTTTAGTGCGTGCGTGCTTGTGTGTCCGTGTGTGTGTTTGCGTGTGTGCGTGTGAGAAGCAGGAAATAAATAGCAAAAATAAAGAGAAAATCATCCATTAAAAACCGTGAGATTGATGTTTTCAGCACTTAACATCAGTTTTATGATGTTGATGTTGTGAATGTTTTCAGGATCTCAGAAAACTTGTGGCTCCACTGCTGAAGAGTTTTCAGTCTGAGGTGAGTCTCTCTCATCTCTTCATCAAACTCACGATGATCTGACACTTCTACTACAGCTCGGGTGTGCAATAACTTTCGAATAATTGAACGGACCGGAGTCAATTATTCCGCTTATACCACGGTTACCACAGCACATTGTTCAGATGTTTAATTTCAATGTTTGTCATGTTATCGTCTTTAAAATGCTATTGATGGTAGGACTACTTTCTTGCGCATCTCATGTCCATTAGAGCGAATGGACTCGGAAGCTTGAGCCACCTGGTGTGTGTGAGGAGAGAGAGAGAGAGATCGAGCGCACACCTGCGTGTTTGCGGTAATGTGACAGAAAGTCAGTGGTAATAAATTATTTATTCCTCGAATTGTTTCTATCCTCAGCAGTAAAAAAATCAAGCAAACTTTTGAAAGAGTAGGTCTATCAAAATATATTTGTTATCAGTTATAAGCAGCTTGAAGAGGAAAACGAACCGGTAGGCTATCAGTGTTTATTAATGCATTTTGTTTTTCTATTTGGTTATTTTATTTGTTCGATTTCAGTACATGTATTTCTTGTTTTTGAAATGCTTTGGTTATTGAAACGTTACCATTAACATTAAAGTTTGACATTATAAAGGTCAGATCAAGAGCAGGGTGCTGTGATGGCATGTAGGCTGGAAGCATTCAACAGCCCTGTGGTATAAAAGCATATAACATGATGTCTGTGATGAGAGTTGGGTTCTGTCAGTACATTGACAGCATAAGATTGTCATCCCTCATAAATATGCAGTTTAATTGAAAGTGGTGGCGACTGTAAAAAAACCACATAGACACTTACATGCTTTAGGGTAAAGTGTTACTTTTTCCTGTCAATCCATGTGAACTTTGACCACATTGAGCATGAGCTTCTGCTACGCTGAAAACAAGTGTGTGCTGATTACACGTGCGGTGTGAAACCGTCTACGATATCAATCTCAAGAACCACGAGGATCTCTGCGGTTTTTACTCTCATCTCCATAGAATCTCACATCTTACAAGCAGTATTCATTCTCTCTGTAGATGCAGCAGTTATATGTGAATGTGCCAGAGGAGAACTGGCCCTTCCACTTGAGTCTGCTTTGGGTTCCTTGCCACTGTTTCCTCTGGCTTTCTCAACTATAGATGATTTTCCCAGTACTGCCAATAATCATATATATTAATATCCATGTATGAGGAATTCATACCAGAATTTTTGGGTGAACTGATCCTTTAACATTGCTTTATTTAAATGGTCTTACTTTTTCTATAATACCATATGCTGTATTGTATTTGATCTCTTTTTGTGTTTTTCTTTTTTACTGTAAAGCTGTTTTAAAACAATGCAACATTGTAAAAAGCACTTTATATATACACATGTAGACTGCCCTTCCAAAAAGAGTCACTACCCGGATTTATTTGAGCAAATAGGTAAGAGCCTCCTATTGGATTGGAGGTCTAGGTTCAGCTTTGTTATGTGCCCGAATAATGAGGTCAGCTGACTACCCGAATATACTGAATGACCAGGTTATTCCATCAATGGGTTCTTCTTCCCTGATGGCACGGGCATATTCCAAGATGACAATGTCATTTTCACACATGGATTGGCCACCACAGAGTCCAAACCTTAACCCCATTGAGAATGTTTGGGATGTGCTGAAGAAGACATTGCGCAACGGTCCGACTCTCCCATCATCAATTAAGATCTGGATGGTAAAAAATGGACATTCTGGACATTGCTTATCGAAACGATTCCACAGTAATCAAACGTAAAGGTGGTCCAACGAAATAACTTTTTTTTGGATGGGCAGTGTACTGTATATATCAAATGAAGATACATAGAATAATATGTTAAATAGCCAGTGTCCTAGTGTCAGTAACCGTGATATTATATACGGTCATGACTTATATCACGCTGATACACCGCTGCACATTGTAATATTGTAAATAACCCAGCATCACTTACTGTGGTATTAAGTGATGTAAACACTGAAACTCTCCGCAGGACTTGAGATGAATGAGTCTTCAGAGGGAGAAATGTCACGTGATGTGTGCTAATGATGTATGACCCGTGTTTGTATGTGTGTTTCAGATTGATGCATTGAGCACGAGGAGTAAAGAAGCAGAAACTGCCTTTCTGAGTGTCTATAAGCGACTGATCGATGTGCCAGGTGAGCGAGCGAGTGCTGTTGATACTTGAACATCACACACGACACGTCCATCAGCTTCCATCAGAGTCCCTATAGAGACATAACTGACTGAAGATTTCCTGTGTGTGTAGATCCAGTGTCAGTGCTGGAGTTGTGTCAGCAGCTGCAGTTGAAGGTTCAGAAGATGAACGATATCGAAACTGAGAACCAGAAACTGCGGGAGACACTGGACGAATACAACAAAGAGTTTGCCGACGTCAAGAATCAGGGTAACGCAAAAGCACCTTCATGTGACATTTCTCACGCCTTACTCGCCGGTCATTCAAACCTCCCCATGACTTTCCTTGAACTTCTCAATCGAAACAGACTTGTTTGTAACTACGTCTTCTCAAGCTATTCATATACAAAACGCTTAGTTCCAGTCCTCGATTATGATTGGTCAGTACAACACCGCTATGACCACTTCACCTTACAAATCTGTGTATCACCAATGGACCGTTATTTACATCATAGCAAGACAACAGTTCTGTCTCTTTGAATGGTGGGAGGCAGATATTTCTGAAATCACAGTTAAATAGCATATTTCCAATCGATGATCAAACCTGATATGGACTGTAGCATAACATTAGTTCGCTAAGCTTAATTTGCGCTAAAAATCCCCTTTGTTAAAGTCGCTTCAGCTATTGCACATGCGCACGCCGCACAAGATAAAGAGGTGGGTCTTTCTTCGCTAGAGCGGCCATATTGAGGGTTGCATTCCTCCCCATTCTTGTTCATATTTATTAGGGTTCGAGCCCGAAGGGCTAGAAACCTATTGTATTTGTTAGGATTTTTCTTCTTCTTCTTCTTATTATTATTCTGCCATAAAACTGATACTGCAGCCCAAACCGTAAGGCCGACAGAGCTGAGACTCGGTCAGATGGTAGTAGTCCTTGTCGCTACTCAGATACACGGAGCCAGCCATATCGACCCATAGGTGGCGCTATAGCAATACCAAACGCGTTTGCGCTCGTTACTCCTAAACTATTTGTCGCACACCCAAGTGTCTTATATCAATGTAATCACTGGCTCAAAACTTAAAAAACGTATATCTCCGATTTTATTTCCGTCATTATAGATTTTTCGCTAATTAGCATTTTATGAAAAAAAAAAAAAATGAACTAGTCCCTGGATTTTTGCCCTATTGGAACCAAACCAACGCTGATGAATTCTGTTGAGTGTGAATGTAAATAATTATCGAAAAAAAGTTGAATGTTCGATTCACGGCCGCTAGGTGGCGCTAAAACGTCCAAACCGGAAGTGGCATATTTAGTTCAAATGGCCATAACTCGTGAACCGTTGGAGATATCTTCATGGGGCTTGGTACGTATACGTAGACGCTCAGTCCGAGGTCACAATAAAAAATAGGCGGCGATCCGCCACTAGGTGGCGCTATAATAGGAATCAACTCAAAAATGGCTATAAAAATGCAACTGTTTGCCCAATTGATTTATTATTTGGTATGGTGTGTCTTTGTGTCATGTCCATGACTTTCAAAAAGGACATTGGCGTATCTCAAAAAACATGGCCGCCATCGGCCGATGAAGTTTGAGCCCTCATTACACCGGCTTAACAAAGGCTGATCATAACGACACTTACTGGGCTTATTCGTCTCATGGTCCTGAAGGTCTGTAAGAAATATGAACTTATTCGGCCACCGGGGGGCAAAATAACGCTTTTGGAGTCCATAAACAACTGTGTATCACGTGACATTTGACATATACCCAAACTATTTATATCATATGATAGATCTCTTCATTCTGAGCAACTTTGCCTCTGGAACGACTTCTGTCGATCGAACGGTTCGTGAGTTATCGCTGATGATGTCAAAAACCTACTTTCGCGAACTAGTCGTTGGTTTTTCGACCGATCGGAACCAAAACAATGCAGATGACTTCTGTGGGAAGTGTTTGTAAATAATTATCGAAAAAAAGTAGAAATTTCCTTTCACGGTCGCTTAGGAGCGCAAAATAAAAAAATGGGCGGAGCCTATCACATTTAAATGGCCATAAATCCAGAACAGCTAAACATATCATCATGGGGCTCGGGGAATATGTGTATACCATCACTCCGAGGTCACCTAAAAAAGAACGTGGCGTTTGGACACTAGGTGGTGCTATAACAGTAAAAATGGTTAAATGTACATGTCTTTTGGTGGCCTAAACAACTGTGTGTCACGTGACATTTGACTAATACACAAACTATTGATATCAAACGATAGATCTCCTCATTCATAACAACTTTGCCTCTTGAACCATTGATGTCTATCAAATGTTTTGTGAGTTATTGGTTATGATGTAAAAAACCTACTTTTGCTAACTTGTTCAAGGATTTTCAAGCAATTTCAAAATTTTCACCACAGTGCATTTCTTTGGACTCTCTAGGTCAATAATCATCAAAAACATGTTGACTTTTTTTAGTTGTGGGACCATAACAGGGTCCTTTATTATATAAGCATGAAACGAGTACGTTGAAGGTCGCTACTCCTTAATAAATAATCCAACTGACTTGCCATTAAGAACTATTATACATATTATGACACAAAACAAGCATGCAACATGTGATTCTCATCAGAAGAGGCATGCCTTAACTACAGTCAAAAAGGTGAAATATCATCATATTAAATGGCTGTTTTTATACATGTCTTTAATAAATACATAATTTGCTAATCAAATTGCTAATCAGCCAGTCACATGGCATAAACTCAATCCATTTTCCCTTCCACATGTAATGAACACACTTGCTGAAGTTCAAACCGAGCATCAAACCAGAGAAAAACTTGGATATAAGGCATGGGGTATATTTAATTCCACTTACCACCTGAGGATTGTTGCCAACCATGTCCATGTTTTGATGGCTACTTCCAGCAGGGAAATGGACCATGTCAGAAAGCTCAAATGATCTCAAACTGGTTTCTTGAACATGACAATGAGCTCACTGTACTCCAAATGGCCTTCAGAGGCACCAGACTCTACCAAATAAGCATCAGTTAAATGGCACGGCCTTCTGGAATATTGTTGCACACCATGAATGTGAATCAATTATCTATTTAAGGTGGTTGTATTTTTTTAATCAATATTAATTCTTCAGAACACAAAATAAGCTATTTTGAAGAATGTGCATTGGATGAACAAAAAAGACCTATATATCTGCAATAGAATGTGTTAGAGACACAGGAGTTGCTTTGTTTTACTAACAGCTTCGTTACTTATCAATTGACAGCTGCCAAACAACGCCCATAGCAACCAAACAGATTATTTTAGCAACCGTCTAGCCAGACCTACATCTCTGCAGTAGAATATGAAAGAGGCAAAGGGCTTGGTTCGTTTCGCTTGTGGCTTAGTGTGTTATCAATTGACAGGTGCCATGCCACACCATAGCAATTAAACAAGTTAACTTAGTAACCATTAGGCTAGACCTATATCTCTGCAATAGAACATCGTAGAGACACTGGGGTTGTTACGTTTGACTTGTGGTTTGATGTGTTATTAATTGGCAGGTGCTATTCCACGTCCATGGCAACCAAACAGGTTACCTTAGCAACCGTTTAGCAAGATCTATATCTCTGCAACAAAATATCGTAGAGACATGAGAATTGGTTCATTTCACTCGTCCCTCGGGTATTATCGGTTTACGCCTGTTTTTGCATAGGAGTGTAGGCATGCGTGGTCCGTATTAACCGTTACCGACAATTTCTGTCATTTTTCTTGGTGTGGGAGAGTGTCATCCGTCGTGGATGTGTTACGGTGCGACTCCTGAGCCTAGTCGACGACTGCAAACGTACATAACACGCCTTAAATCGCTCGAACCCGATGATTGCTGCTTGCAGCTATATTTATCTTTGTTATTACTTACCTGCTTTAATATTTGCATTGTGTGCTAGCTGTTTTATAAAAGCAAAAAGGGACTTGGGGCTTCAGGCAATAAAGCACAGCCTCTCGTAGAGTAGTGCTTACATCAGTCAGGAGCTGTGAGTGTTTTTTTGTCGTTGTCCTCTGATGAATGTTAAAAACAGAGATGTTTTTATGCTGTTGTCCCCAATACACAGTTACACCTGTGTTTTGTTTCCAAATGCAAGACATAATGGATTACTTTTACAAGGATATGGGCCTATTTTTCCATAATGGTGTGTGTGTGTCTGATTAAGAGTAAGAAGACGTGGAAGAGAACTTAATTCAGTATTTTGGGTGTTGTCTGAGATGTGGCTTCTCAAACAGCCCGTGAGTTGACTTTAGCGTCTTGAGAATATTGAAATAGGCAAGGCTTAGCAACATGCAAATGATCATTTTTCGTGACGATACAGCACTGGCCCGAAGTGAAAGTTCTCGGGAGTTAAGTGACCCGAGGGTCTCCCTTGCTAGCCCCGGGCCATCGGGCAGTCCTTATTGACCACTGAACAATCTACAGCTGATTGACACACACTGGAAGATTCAGACTCTGAACGAAGAGGCACAGCTCAAGATTTTCCTCCAGTTGTAGATTACAGTTACGTTTGTTTTTCACTGAATGCATTTGTACCCCTTCAGAGCGCTCGAAACCTGGAGTGATTTGATGTAGCTTTTGTGTTCTCTGAAGCTTGAGAAGATGCGATTGCCAAGTCAAAACCTCAAAGGGGGGTGTTTTAAAAATGATCTGCATCGGTTCAGAATTCAGGGATTGATTGAAAAATGTCCTCAGGCCTCCTCTCAGATGTTGAACTCACGGAGCAGCTGTTGAGTTGAATCAGGTGTTTGATAGAGAGACACATCGGCAAAATTCGGGCTTGCAGTTCAGAAGCACTTCCAACAGACTACCTCAGAGACGACATCGTTTTGTTAAGTTAGTGGCGTACTGATTCTCTCGACTGAAAGCCTAGTCGTTCCAAAAAAATAGCTCTGTGATTATCAAAGGTTTATGAGGTTTATACGTTTTGTCTAGCAAGTACACAACATTTGTTACTTTTGAAGCCGAAATACAATTAACAGAAGTAACACGATGCTATAAACCGACTACACTTGGGGTCGCTCGATATCAACATCACCACCACCAAGCGTCCGACAACTCTTTCATACTTGATAAAAAACCTGTTCCTTGTCAAGTAATTACTGCGTGAATGAATGAATCCGCATCTACGCTTTAAGAGATCTGTGCCCATGTTGCATTATTTGTGAGATTTACATGCGCGATGACGTCTAACATCCCCCCAAAGGAAGTAGTCACTTTTGGCAACCGCCGTTTTTAAGACATAATTAAGCTCGAAAAAAATCCCGGGCGGGATATAACTGGTGTGTTTTATGTCATGAAAATATTTGTTTCGTGTTACAGGTTTGGTGAACCACAGACCTTATTTCAGGCGATTTACCGAAAACCCATATAAAAACCCCACAGGTTTTACTGGGGCGATGGAACCGGAAGGGCTCAAATGCTAACGCGGTTCTGGAATTTGCATCCAATAAATACGTCATCTCTGAGGTACTCTATAGCAGGGTTCCCAAACATTTTCACTGCAACGCCCCCTTTGTGTAGAGTGCATTACTTTGTGGCCCCCCAAATAAAGACTTAGAATCTTAAACTTAGAATTTTAATTCAACCAAAAGCATATTCAGTTACACAATGCTGGAACATTCATTCTTTTGGTTGGTGGTCTTATTTTTCTGATGTTTGATTGCATAAAATCTATGATACATTTCTATATTTCATAAAATGCCACAAAATCTGTGGCCCCCAGTTTGAGAAACAGCATCTCTGATCAAATCTGACTGGACTAACTATTTCATCAGAAGGCAGTAGCGGATAAAACGTTTTTCTTAAGAAGATTTTGTGGAAGAAGTGTGTTGAGTTTATTCACACTGGTTGTGTGTGTGTGTGTGGTGTTTTGCCATCTTGACAGAAGTGACCATAAAAAACCTGAAGGAGAAGATCCGCGAGTATGAACAGACCATGAAGAATGAGGCACAGAATCTGGCCCTGGAAAAACAACAGCAGATCCATAAAGATTACGCTGAGAAAGAGAGGTCTGTCTTATACATCATCACATCAGCAGTTTGACTCATAAACTGATCTCACAGAATCAAACCAAGCGTCGCCTTTAGCATACAGCATTATGTCATCTTTAACTGGATTTTTAGGACACACAGGAGAAAATGACAGTGATGCACATCTCTTAACATTGACGGATTTTAAGAACACAGCTACTGTCTAATCATTTAACGTCATTAATATCAATGAGCTGCGTCAAGAGAAGATTCTCTTCGCCAAAGTTTTATCTTTGTATACTTGGCCAGTAATGAGGCTGATTTGATGATTTGATTTCCTAGCCGTGCGTTAAAGGATTTTAATGCACGACGTGGGTGCCAAGAACCTCACAATGCGAAGCGCATTCAAATCTTTTAATGCTCGGCTAGCTGTAGATTATCCTGCTTATACCACGGTCATTTGCCAAGTTAAAGCTGTTATTGATGTTTACAGAGTCGTTTTTGATCAGACAGGTGAAAATGACTTATTTGTCGGTTAATTTCAAACGTTGATCAAACTGACTGGAACTACCCGTGCATTACACGGTTTAATGCACACATTCCAGCCAATCACAATCCAGTATTCAAACAGACCATGGTATAAAACGTGTAAAATGTGTTTATCTGAGGTAATAATTAATAAATGAACAAACCAGAGAGAGAATCTCACCAGCACATTCACATCTCAGCTTACACACAGCCGTATGTAATGTAATTACATATGACACAGAAAACACACAGTTGGATAGACGTATAAGAAAATAACTGTTCTTTCAATACATTTCTGTTTAATTAGATTGACAATGATTCATTTGTAATTAAGTTGGTTTTATGCATTTTTAATAACATACAGTATTGTTGACCCTGTACCTCAAAGCCAGTCATAAGAGTCAAACTTTTTAATTGGTTGTAGAAAAGTTCATTAAAAGGGAAGGAAGGAGGCGGGAACCGGCAGACATTTAAATAAAGTTTTAATAAAATAAACAAACAAAACACGGAAGTAAATAAACAGCCGGCAGCCCCTCACGGACGACTGCCGGCAACACAAACATAAATCAACTTAACATGTGTCCGGGCCCGGTCCTCTCTCACGGTCCGGTCCGTCGTCGTTCTCTTATATGCTCCCGATCTCCTACGTGATTCGAGACCGGTGCGCGCGCAGCTGGCGCTCTTTAACAATTACTCACCGGCCTCGAACCACGGTCTCGCCCCGCCTACTCCACTACATAGGTATTTATACATCATCCGATAAGCTTTCCATTGATGTAAGGTTTGTTAGGATACAGCTATTTAAAACTCTGAATCTTGAAAAATCTATTGAGAAATGGCCCATCTAAACTGGGAGTTAAGGGATCGGAGGGCTCACGGCTGTAATGATGTTGTGGAGAGGAGATGAACCCCAAAGCTTTCCATCCATACCACACTTGAGTGGGTCATTCTCAAATGCATTTGTTACCAATAAACTGAACCATTTGTTTAGATTTTACTAAACCCTTGTTGATAGAGTTTAAACATCAGAATAATATCAGTCTATGCACGTTTTCTATTTAAAAATAAACATGCATTAAGGATGTGACAAAAAAAGGACAAGGTTTTAAAAAAAAATCCAATTTTTTATGATGTTTTTATTGTGTTAGTTAGCTGTGTTTTTTGAGTTATTATGGCTTAAACCAAAACAAATGAACTGTTGTTTAATTGATATAAATTAATTAATTAAAGTGTCTCATTTTGGAATTAAATACTTAGTCGGATTTCTGTGAATTAAAATGCCCAAACCTGAAACAATTATTCCAAACAAATGGAGAAGGGATGACTCTTCATAAAACATGAAATAGTTTGTTTATTTTCATTTCCATGTGCTCATTTATGAGGAACATGTAGCGTTATGGATGTGACATCCTGAAAATGGCGCTTATACCTGACTATGCAAAATCATGCACTGAAAATAAAACAAATGCTTTCAAAACTTGAAGAGAGACCTCACGTGGGTATCTGAACCACCAAATGTTGACATCTGTGCTGTTAGTATAGTAACAACCTTTGGTTAAAAACTACATTTTTTTCATGGTAAGGTTGACGTTGTCACGGAATAGCTTAGCAGTGTTTCCGGCCATTTTTGTTCACGATTTAGCTTGAGTTCATATATTTACGGTAGGATATGTACATAATATCTTCGTGGAACATGATCTTTACTTAATGTACTAATGACTTTTGGCATACAGGAAAAATCTATCATTTTGACCCCGACTGTGTTTTGTTGACTATTACTACAAATGATCTCGTGCGACTTATGACTGGTTTTGTGGTCATTTGATGAACATTATTATATGTCATTTTATATACAAGTATCATATTGAAACTAAAACATATGAAGGGTTTGTTCACATAGCAGATGTACAACTTCAGTGAAGGTTTATAGCGCTTTCTGCCGTTTTTACAGCATTGAATCCAAGCAGCTGTACAGAAAACATGAACATGTGAAACAACATTGTGTCAGGTCACAGGGACACGAGGATCATCCACAATAGTGTCTTTAATATACATCATAACTAGGGATGTAACGATATCAAGATCTCACGGGACCATAAAACATCATTGTTATGCCTGTGGTACAATATTTAAAAAGACAAATGAAGCCTTGAAAAAAGTGCCATACGTGTTTAGCAAACCATTATTGAACATTGCAATGATGTAAATGAACCATGTCATGTCCTCTTTTCTTTATCCTGTGAGGGATAAGGTATCACGCTATGAGATGGGTCATATGATTTAAAACTCACCAGCTGGACCTTGACAGGGATAACATCTATTATATAGTTGAACATTCTCTATGTCAAAGGCCCAGATGACCTATCGTTTCATCCAGTCATGTGACCACCATAATATTGAGACAGTTTTGCTATAGAGATACCATGAAATGATCATATTGTTGTTACATCCCTAATAATAACAGTACAGTAGAAGATATAGACACGAATCCCACTGACGCAATGAGGTAATGTTATATAACCACGCTTTATGGTTTATATGGAGCGGAGTTAACGCTCAGTTTTCTTTCTCTTTAAGGCAGGCTCATGTTTACACGCTTCAAGAAAGCATTTGTTTCAACAAAAACTGGGTCAATGTTAGGCTCATTATAACTGATGTACCTTGAAACCAAACCAAAGTGTGATCTTTTCTGAGATGATGCTGTGAAAGCGTCTTACTGTGACAACTCTACATGAATGAATGGAAGGAGCTCTGAAGCGTGTCACCGCGTCTGAACGAGAGAATCATTCAGTCCGTTGTCATCCACTGTTGTTGACTCATATCTCTCTCGCTACAGCTGTGATGAAAGCCAAATGGATGTCATTAGATTTCCTCTCATGATGAATGTGTGTTGTGATTCGTGCAGGAGGTTTCAGGAGTCTCAGGAGTCGTCGCTGTTGAAGCTTCAGGACGCTGAAGTGAAAGCTCAGAGTCTTCAGACGGGTAAAAGTCTCAGCTTCATCCTCAGCTCTTCCAGCTCATATTAAACACTCTCAGAGCTGCTGAAGAGACATGACCTCACACTATTTCTCTTCATTCATTGGCTGACTGTGGGGGTTTTATACGCTTGCACTTCCAATAGCGGCTGTTTCTTCACTGTTGCCATAGTGCTTCATTGTTGTTGTTATTTTACAGCACTTGATAGAACTCAGACAGAGCTTTTCGATCTGAAGACTAAATATGATGAAGAGTCAACTGCGAAGTAAGTGTGTGTGCGTGTGTTTCAAATGTCAAATCTATCATTTCTAAGGTTTGTTTTTTCACACCATGTGTTATGAATCTCTCTTTAAACTTCAAGCATGTGAAATGCGTTCAGCGTTTTCAATGATTCTGAAATGTTTTAGTCAATGTCTTTTGTGGATTGGTTCTCAGGGCTGATGAGATCGAGATGGTGATGATTGATCTGGAGAGAGCCAATCAGGTAAATCAGCATGATGACGGATGACTGAACGCGTGTTGTGTGAAGATGACATGGGCTTGTTTGAGCCGTGAGAAGGATTCGGTTCTTTATTGATGTTGATCATATATCACCTGCTCACAAAACCAGACCAATGCACACACCACACGTCCATCAAAATGTGCACACCGACTGTCGTACTGTTGCAACTTAAGTTTGAATCTTAACACCTTAAGCTTTACTATTTTTATTATTAGTACTCATTTTTGCCTCAAAGTCCCTAAATCATCAGCACTTCGTTCATATTCACAATTTGGCCTGAAGACTATTTTGTGATGGGTTTCAAAACACTGATAGTAGTGGAGTGGACGTCAGCTTCACATTCTCTATTGTTCTTGTGCTATGGCTTTTCTAAATTGTTGTCTCAGTAACTAAAGCATACTAACATCAAAATACACATACACTGTGAAAAAACACTTGTGCCTTGTGTTAAAACAACACATCTGTGTGTTATTTCTCAGACAACACATTTTGTTGTGTTACTTTCAACTCATTTGAAATGACAGCAAGCAGTGTGCTTGTTAATAATGAAAGTTACATTCGAGCATATTCAGTCAAAATAAGCCTACTGTACATGACATTAACAGTTCCTGCAAAGTGATCAACAATAATGTGTTTTTCTCCAATGTGAAATCCCATCGGGAAAACTATTTCGACTTCTTTCAATAGAACAATGACACGTTCCTCTCCACGTACAGCGGTCATTGTAATTTCCCAATACCAATATTTGAATCGGTTGTGTTTATCATGCTATTACATGGTTTGTGCTGAAGGAGATTGTACAGATGCAGTGTAGTGCTCAGTTTCTTTCACCTTGTTGTGAGCAGCAGGGTGTTAAAGTGAATCTGTGACGTGTTTTCTCTTGATTCTCTTCATCTGAGCTTTAAGTCCTTTTCACACACGCAGTATGAATATAAACGGTGTGTCGGTTTTTGAAGGTTATGTACGAGTGACCCGTGTGTAAAACTCTTTCCATGTTCACCACAGAGAGCTGAAGCTGCCGAGAGAGAAGTGACGTCACTGAGACAACAACTGACTTCACACGTCTACACCAGTCCAAACACGGTACGACACACGGCATCTCAGTAGACTTGAAGTGTATGGATCACATTTTGCTGGAACATGTTTAAGCGAACATTCTGTCATCATTTACTCATGTCAAACCTGTGTGAAGAGAAGATATTTGGAAGAATGCTGGTAACCGAACAACGGCGGTACCCATTGATTGGTTTGGTGTCTGTACAACAGAAGTGAATGGGTACCGCTGTTGTTCCGTTAGCAACGTTCTTGAGAAAGAAACTCAAACAGGTCCTCTGTTGGTTTATTGCACACGTATGATGGATGAGGGTTGTGTATTGGCCACAGCAGGACGAGTGTGAAGATATTGGCTCCCGGCCGAGTCTAGAGGCGGAGCTCAGTGCCAAAGAGCGCGAGATGATCCAGTTGGTGGAGGACGTTCAGAGACTGCAGGCCAACCTCTCCGGTCTCAGAGAAAACTCATCCACACAGATCAGTCAGTTGCAACAACAACTCAAGCTCAAGAGCACAACGCTCAAGGTAGACATCTGCTTGTGTCTTTCACTGTCTACTGCATTCATTCGCCAGCGTTTAGCTTCATTTCTCTTCTCCAGCAACTGGAAGAGAAGCTTCAGACACAAGCGGATTATGAGGAGATGAAGAAAGAGCTGAGGTAAGAAAGAAGACTCGGCTAAAGAGAGTTCGGTTTATCCTCTGCTCACGGAGGTCAACTCGTGTCACATTGCAGCCGAGGCGTCACAGTGTCTCATCCTGACGGCCTGATTTGTTTTGTGATTTGACAGCATTCTGAAGTCCATGGAGTTCGGTCCGTGTGACGGCTCCACCCTGCAGGTACATGCAACTCTTTGAGTATTTGTGAGACATACAGGAAGTTGCTGACGTGATGGATCTGTGTCCTCTTGCAGGATTGGTGTAAGCCGTTAGAAGTGCTCCTGCTGGAGAAGAATCACAGTCTGCAGTCTGAGAACGCATCACTGCGTATCGCCAACACTGAACTGAACGGTGAGTCTGACCTCAGCTTGGTCAGTCTGTGAAACATTCATCGTTTCAAACCATTGGTGAGGATTTGCTTTGAAATCACAGTTGTCATAAACCTGTAACCGGTCACGTCAACACATTGGGTTGAGTGGATCAGCAGTTTAAGTCTCGGACGTATATGAATGACACATGAGCACAATGCTGGTAAATGACTGATAAAGTCATTCTGGTTAATCTAGGGTAAATACACAAAATGTGCTGTTCACAAAAGCAATGGCCTTCTGTCAATTTACCGGTAAGACAACGTTCACACAGGTGTCTTAAAATACCAGTAATACGACGTCATCAAGCGGAAGTTTCCTTATAAATAGGAGCAACACCAAAGTAATGTTTGAAAATATGGCGAGTGTGATTTTATATCCGAACAGACATGGTGTTGTTGATGTTTGGATCATACACTTGCTCTTAATTCAAGTGCACTGCGTCGTGGTTTAGACCGGATTTCTGCAAAAGTGACCTGAACTATATGAGGACAAATGCAGAGATGCGCGGAAGAACAGAAATGTTTATACTTTCCTGTAGCTCAGTGGTAAGAGCATTGCGCTAACAACGCAAGGTTGTGGGTTGGATCCCAGGGGATTGCAAATACCTATGTAAAATGTATAGGATAAAGCAATGTACTGTAAGTCGCTTTGGATAAAAGCGTCTGCCAAATGCATAAATGTTATACACACACAGAAGGTACACGAGGGACGTGAGCAGTTTGGCGAAGTTTTGAACAACTGCGTTCAATTTGGCTACAGACTCGCTCGCGGCACGTGCAGTGTTCATGTCCAGCAACAGAAACAAATACATGCTGTAAAAGCGCAGCTCATGCGTGCAGTGTGAAACTGGCTTTAGCAGCGTCTGGAACTGCCGAATGCCTTATCTACAGTATGTACATAAACAGCCCAGGTGTTCAATTTAAATCATCAATTCTGGATGTACTGTGGTGATGTCAGTCCAGTGTCTGTTGAACTTCAACAAAATCAAACCTCAGGAGTGACATCAAGTCATCCAACAGACTGACAGCACGACAAGACACATGAAAACTGTGAGAAATATCCAGGTTGAATCTTTCCTAAATACATGTAGAAATATGACTGTGTTGATTAAAAGTGAATCTGAAGAAAAAAGGTGAAAAAGAAACAATATTGTTAGTAATTCACAGAATGAAACAAACATGATCATTTTTCCTAAACACATACATATAAAAAGTCAATATAGAAAAAGTGAAAATTATTTTCAAATGGTCTCCTCATTTTTCCACGGCTGTATAAATGTATATATAATCTGAGCTTGCTGTGATTGAGTTGAGGTGGGTTCTGATTTGCATATTTCATTTAAAGGCATGAAGAAATGACTGTCACGTGGAAATGTCTTCTTCTGACGACATCTTTGTCCTGTGTCAGCCGCAGTGCCTGGAATTGAGGGAGGGGTGGAGTGATCCCCGCTAATTTACATACATGTGAAAGTCACATTCAACCGCAGTGTTATGCTTGCTGTCATCATTCTAAAGTGTGTGTCCGTAGAACAAACGCCCAATCAGAGTCAACTTGCATTCCGTAGAGTACCGCCACTTACTGTCATTTCACTGTCACTGCACTTCTAGAGGAGTCTGTGTCTGTGAGTCATTTGTGTTTTGTTGTTTTCCCTGTTTACTCTGTCAAAGTTCACCCACATGAAAAATACTGCCGTGATGTAATCGAGTGTTCTGGACTATATTATAGGACATACTTTTCTCTCTTCTCTTCTCTTAATATGGTATACTTCAAAAACAACCGTTTTACTAGAGTTCACTTTAGGAAGTAATCGAGTATACTACAGTAGTTATATGTGGGCTAGCACTTAATTACTGTAATAAATCCACATTCAATTCAGTTATTAATGGTTAAATGTGTCATTCTAAGCCAAGAGGTGATGATTAAGGGTTATATCACCTGTCAAATGGTTATTTAACGATAACATTAGTCCTGCATTACTGAGCATGTAGTTTTGGGGTTATTGTGCCTGCTCATCCAAAACATCATTCACGACTCTTTCACAAAACAACACTTGATTGAGCGACTTTTCTGACCCCTTTAGTTCAGAAGACACATAACGACAAACCTATGTCTTTTTTATCAACTTTCTCTTTCAATCAGTGGGAAAATGTGGTCAGTACTGCCCCGCTAGCTCAAGGCCATGCTTTCCCAGTGCAGGGATCGTCTCTCTCAGCATCTGTGAGTGAGTGGCAGGCAGAAGCAGCACATTCACTTCACCGTACGTGTGAATTAAAGAGTGTTTCCAAAACCTGTGACTGTTATCCACTGTTTGGATATAACATTATTAACACGAACACAGTTCGTCTGTAAATAAACACATGGTTACAGAGACAGGCTGTGCATGCGCTGTGTGAAAGAAAAGAGCCAAAATCTCCACTCTTTAAAGGGATAGTTCATCCAAACATGAACACAGAGAAAGATATTTGGAGGAATGTTAGTAATTTTCAGTTCTGAGACATCATCCAATACCATAGTAGGAAAAAATATATTGTATCATTTAGTTCTATTGTATCAGCTCAACACAAGTACTGATCACTGTGTGTGTGTGTGTGTTCAGGTCACTATGCGTCTCTTCAGACGGAGTTCTCAGCAGCGGTGAAGATCAGCTCGGATCAGAAAGATCTCATCGTTAAGCTGGAGCAAGATCTCAGCACCATTCAGAGTATTCAGAGTCGACCCGACGCTGAGGTTCACATGTCTTCTCTTTACTGTCAGAAACACCTCCAAAGAATAGCTAAAAGCCCTAGGGGATTAAAAGGAGGAAATGAAAGAAGGGTTTTCAGGATGGGCCGTGGTTCAACACAGTGATGAGGAATGATGTGTGTTTGTGTTGTAGGGTGCAGACAGCAGTGTGCTGGTCGTCCCTGAACCTGTCAAAGAAGCCACGTCTCTCTTCTCAGGTAAACCGACCGGAGCTGTGCAGATTGTGTTTAGATCAGTTCTGATGTAGTAAAGTGGTCTTCTTGAGGACCCGAAATGTCGGAAGGTGAAGAGTTTGGAATGGTTATGTTGCGTTCGGGTTTCTCTCACACACTTTGTGAAGTTGTTTGTTTGTTTGTGCAGTTGCGAGTGGTTCTCCTCAGGCAGATCTTCCTCAGGGTCAGATGGATTCTCTCCTGACCATCATCTCCAGTCAGAGAGAGCGTTTCCGCTCGCGTAATCTGGAGCTGGAGGCCGTAAGTCGTCCTCATCCTCTTCATCAACATGTATGTCTGAGGAGCAGACGGATGCTGATGCTGTTTTGATTCTCATCTCATTTAGGCCAACGGTTCACTTCAGCAAACCTTGCAGTCACTGCAGAGCGAGCTGGACAGCATGCGTGCTGACAACATCAAACTCTACGAGAAGATCAAATTCCTGCAGAGCTTCCCGAGCAAGGTACAACATCGTCATCTTCATCTTTACTATTATAAGCAGTATTATCAGTCAGTCCATTTAAACTGTGGTGTGTTTCAGGCTGGAGACAGTGATGATACAGTCATGCGTTACTCGTCCCAGTATGAAGAAAGACTCGACCCTTTCACGTCCTTCAGTAAAAGAGTGAGAACTTCACCTCACACACAACTCTCACTTCTCTTTGTTTCTGTTGGATCTTTCTTATTATTACTCTTCCTCCTCCTCCTTGTTCTTCCGCCATTGCATCTGTGGCGGCTCATAGAACCAGGCATAAGAAAGTTATGAAATCTGGCACACTGAGCAACCATAAGTTGTAGAGCAAAAATTCCTCTGAATCCGTGGCTTATGACGATTCCAGTGCACTATATGGCCTCATTTTTACGACATGAAAAATGTTTTGAATTTTTCCAACTCCTCCCCGAGCGTGTGTCCGATCTGCACGGAATTGGTGATGTAGAGACACTGCTAACAAAAGACTCCTCCGGAGAGATTCTGATGATGGATTGTTAAAAGCGGCTGCTGTGCTCAGAAAGCTGCTTAGAGAACAAAGTGTGTGTGTTGACACTCCAATGTGATTTATAGATCTCATCATGGACTGAGACAGAAGCTCCAGAACACTCCACTAAAGTTTGCTTCTGATCACATCCAGAGAAACCACACGTGGCATGATTTAGGCGTTTACAACATGTGGACTGTGCTAAAGTAAAGACATAACCGTAGATTTAAACCACAGTCATGCTGTCAGGAGGAGCAGCGATCGATCAGACATCACAAACAGAAGCTTGTGAACAACGTCACCCAAACCACTCAACTGAGGTGAACATGTGTGTGTGAAGACCTGGAATACATTGGTTACATTAATACATAAATGTTCGTTTTTGTGTGACCAAGATGTTTGTTCCAGTCAGACAGAAAAATGTGAGTTGGTTAGATATGTTAGGAAACTCAAAACTGTGGCGTATAAATGTTCTGTACAAGCGCCCGCCCGCCAACTGTATATTTGTGATGACTCGATGTGATTTCTGTTTCTTTTCTCGACCTCAGGAGCGTCACAGAAGATATCAGAACCTCAGCCCCTGGGACAAAGCCACACTCAGTCTGGTGTGTAATGTTAATCCACAGATTTCTGTTCAACATAAGACAACCGTCATGACTAACTTGAGATATTTACTCAGTCAAGCCTTTGTTATGTCTACATTTCATCTGCTTTGATGTTCTCAAATGTTTGGGTCTAATTGTTTACATTAAGATGCAGATGATGACATCTAGTCATGAAGTGTAAGCGTGACACAAATGATCATCTTTCCTCTGTGGTTTTCTTCCCCTTCAGTTAGATTGACTTGTTGAAGCAATGCGTGTGATTCATGATGTTTCAGCATTTACTCATTCTCATACTCATTCAGAGTCTCTTTCTTCTGCCCCACACAAGAAGATGTTTTAAAGAATGTTGATCATCAAACAACACTGAACTCCATTGACTTCCATTGAACTCAGAAAGCCACGGAGACGTTTCTTAACGTATCTTCTTTTGTGTTTCACTGAAGAAAGATTCACATTTACAACCACATGAGAGAGAAGGATGACAGAAGATTTTTTCACTTGAATCTGAAAATAAAGCTTCATCTTGAAGTTTGATGTGTTATCAGATGTTACTAACAATGTTCTGCAGTCAGGAATCAGATGGTGAACTTTAGATGTGAGGAATGCTGATGCTTGTGTGTGTGTGTGTTTGTAGGGTCGTGTAATTCTGTCTAATAAGATGGCCAGAACGGTTGCTTTCTTCTACACGCTCTTGCTGCACTGCCTCATCTTCCTGGTGCGTCACGTGACTCAACACAACACATCACAACACATCACAACACAACACAACTCATCACAACACATCACATCACAACACATCACATCACAACACATCACATCACATCACATCACAACACATCACAACACAACACATCACAACACATCACATCACATCACAACACATCACAACACATCACAACACATCACATCACAACACAACACATCACAACACAACACAACACATCACAACACATCACATCACAACATCATAACACATCACATCACATCACATCACAACACATCACATCACATCACAACACAACACATCACATCACATCACATCACATCACATTCACATCACAACATCACATCACATCACATCACATCACACACATCACAACACATCACATCACATCACATCACATCACACACATCACAACACATCACATCACATCACATCACATCACATCACATCACATCACATCACATCACATCACATCACGACACGTCACGTCACGTCACAACACGTCACATCACATCACATCACATCACATCACGACACGTCACGTCACGTCACATCACGTCACATCACATCACAACACGTCACGTCACGTCACAACACGTCACGTGACGTCACGTCACGTCACGTCACAACACAACTCACATGACCTGCTAAATGCTTGAGTCTCTTTCTGAATTTACAGGTGCTGTATAAAGCCGCATGGAGTGAGAGTATCGGCCGGGACTGTGCTGCATTTTGTGCTAAGAAGTGAGTTCTAATGCTTCCTGACAGAATGAAATCACTGCATGTGTGTGTGTGTGTGTGCGTGTGTGTGTGTTTGTGTGTGTGTTTTATTTGTGTGGTTTCTGTCCACAGGTACTCGGATCACCTGCACCGGTTCCATGAAGACAGAGACGTGTGGCAGTGAATGAACAGCCGTCTGTAAACCATTCTTCACAAAAATCAACTTGATTTAGTTTGGTTTAGTGTTTGTCTGCTTTCATTTATTGTTACTGGGACCGCAGGTGGTTTTGGGATCTATACTGGGTGTTTAAAGGTTTGATGCTATTTATATAACACATTATTTGTGAAATCTGATGGTTTAATTTGGTTTCTCTCTAGTATTGTCAAACCTTTCAAGTAAAACATCTCGATCATCATTCTTGTTTGTTTTTCTCTGCTGTCTCTTTCTCAGATGCCAGTAAGAGAATGATGTAATTGAATTGAAATTAAAATTGTCCTTATTTTTATAGTCTACACTATATTCTGCTAATGTTTGGACTCTAGAAACAGTCTAATAAAATTTCCAGGAAACTTTTGTGTGGTGTTATTGTCGTTATCATCATTTCTGTGTTACAAACTGAAAAGACCAAACCAAAACACACAACTCATTTGAGTAAAATCCAGAGGAATAAGACAACAGGCTGCAAACGTGTGACAGACACACACCACCGACAAACTCACAAAACTACGCTGTCCAGGACGGGACTTTTGGGTTTCACTTAGTTTTGTCATGGCCATTAAATATTCACTCATGGGTCGTGGCCATGAGTTGTTGAGGGAACGACATCTTTGTCTTGTAGCCATGACTTAAATGACCTTGAGGCCAAATTCGGCTACATTTTTGGTTTTAATAATAAAAATGAGTTTGTCCCTTGAGCACACAAAATAGATGGATTTCAACAATGGTACGTGGTTGGAAAAGTACTTGATCATTTGTCAGCCATTGGGATTGAATTGGTAAGACTTTAATGCAGAGGACTTTTTCTCCATCAATTAATCCAACACAATGCAGATCATACACACACATGAACGAAGACATGTGGTCAACACACACATGCGCCTATAAACGTGTTTTTACAGTTTGTAAGTAAAAAAATACCCACAAACTAAGAACTGAATACATATTATAAAACGGTCAGTTCTGGTCCTTGATGCTGATTGGGTAAGCCGAGGTCTTAGCCGTTATAAACATCTTTTGTGTTTCTTCAGTAGCAGGACAACAATGGCAGAGAGATTTACTGTAGCACTGATCAGCCTAAAATCTTTTACTTGAAATTTGATTGTTTACTGTTACAAATAAATTAGTACACTTGGTCTTTTTTTATGGGCTGGTCAGATTTGTCTGCAAGCATATGTTGGCATCTTTTCAGCATAACAAAGATCATTTAAAGTCCACGACCTGTTGTTTCCCTGATATGATTTTCCACAGGGGCGTGTTATAAGGTAAATAAGCGCTTTTATTTTGCAACTAAATAGGAACTGATTTACGAGGATGTGCCACGGTGTGTATAGCTACTCTGACTAACTTATACCTTTTGGAATAGATGTTCATGCAGGTGGACAGGGCAGCATTTAGTATTAGTGAGATTTAATCGTAAGCATTTGCTGATTCTTACACTTTTAGGGGCGTTTCCCGGACGGGGTTTAAGACTAGTCCAGACCATCTGAAATGTAAGAGGTGTCACCTACAACAACTTACACTGACATATCTTAAAATATATATCAGTGCGATTGTTTTGTCTTAAGATGCACATCAGTGAGGTTTTTAAAAACAATTTAAATATCCTAATTTAACTGTAGCCTATTCCTGGCTTAATCTAATCCCGGTCTGGGAAACCGCCCCATTACCGCACACTGAATGAAATACAACAAACACGCGTGAGATCTGATGCCTGTGTTTTTATAACCTGATGCTTTGAATCACCCACATGCACTTTTTTTTTAATGCTTTATTGATACATGATATGTTACAACATAAACATAACATACCATTAAGAAACACTTAGATGAATGAAAAGAGAAAATAAAACATTACCATGGCATGAAACAAACAAGACAAAAAACAAACAAACACAAAAAAAATAACAGGAGAGGGAAAAAACTATTTAAAGAAATTATCAATTAAATAGGTTGAAAAGTTCTTTGTGCTTTCATATGAGAAGAAAACATAATTGTTTTTAAATACAGTTTTATCTCTTGTAGAAAGACTACAAAAATAGGTTTGCAATTAGAACATTTACATGCATGTATATAAAATTACATAGAGAAAGAATTATTCGTCTCCTTCGAAAAATGGTTGTTTGGGCTCATAAAAAAAACATTAAAATAGTATTTGAAATAAACGAACGGACATGTTTACAAAGTTGCACGACCAAAACAAGTGAAGAAGTGAAGAAGTGTCATTCTGACAAAAAATGCATTTGGTGTCAATATCAGATCCAAATATTTTCTTTAGAAAAATGTGGGTAAAAGCTGTGGAGTAGTTTCATTGTCACTTTGTTTGAGAGAGGATTAGTTATGTTGCACGAACCATATGATGTTCCAGTATGAAACAGCAGAAGCTCTTCTCTTAAGATTTCTTCATTTTATCCTGAAAACCACTTTCCAGTAGGCTCACCCACCTGCACTGAATGCTGACTTCATGACGTGTCCCGTTTAAGGACCAATCAGAGATCGAGACACTGCTCCTTTAAGAGCGGCTGCTCAGGCTGGAGAATAGATGCGCTCGTGTGTATCCTTCGAGTGTCTATAATAACACACACACACACACACACACACACACACACACACAAGGAGATGATGTGCTGTCGGAATTCATAGAGCTCATGTAGCGATGAGATGTGAGTGAATCTTCTAGAATAAGAAGATGCTGATGCGGCGATGAAGGAGGTGAGCATGAATTGATTCTGCGTGCGCGTTCACGTGAGGCGTTATAAACCGCTAGACTCATATTCTCCATGAACGCGAAAATGCGACGTAAAGATACATGTGAATGTGTTTCTATCGTAATGATTTAATCGTGACGTGTGTGTGACAGACATCTGATCGGATGCATTGTTCATCATCTGTACATTGTGTTATTGTTATTGATTGAGGCCTCACGCGCGCGCACGCACGCCGGCTTCTTTCATTCAGAGGTTCAACTACACAACAGAAGCATTACGCGATAACACAACACACCCGATCGACGCATCTGTAGTGTATCCAGACAACAGAGAAGAGTCACGTGTATTTGCGCTGTGTCATGTTATGAGTTGGTGTGTATTGGCGTAGCGAACGAACACTGTTGTACTTCAACACAATGAGTACCATAGTATCGCCATCACTGCAAGTCACGTGAGGTCAAGTGTACGGTGTTTGTTTGTTTATTTGCGCGTCACCGTATCCCACACAGACACCTGACAGAGCAGCTCGTGAGCTCGTGGGCTTGAGATGTCTGTGTGGGATGGAGGCAGACACGAATGAACCTCGCTGTGTAATCCATGTGTGTCAGGAATGTGACAACTTTAGTCTCATCTCAAGACACAACACACAAGAGGTCCACTGTCCTGTACAGCAGCGGTCAGCAGCCCTGCTCCCGGAGATCGTCCGTCCTGAAGATTCCTGCTCCGATCCCAATAACACACCTGGCCATCTCATGGGCTGCTCGGTCATCACAGACGGGTGTGCTGAAGCTGCGTCTGCCGGATGGGAGATCTCCAGGAGCAGCCCTGCTATACACCGTACACATACACAACCAATGCAAAATAAAAGAAGGAAAAATCGCATTTTTATTCATATTATAAGGTCCCATTATAACGTTGGTGAAAAGTTTTTAAAAAGATCTGACACCAAATGGTAAAGCCTCGCTTTATAGTATGCTTTAAGTGTGATGACAGAGTAAGTGTGTGGTTGAGTTTCAGTAATGACTAAGATAATATACACAGTATATATATGAACAAGATGTGCCACTGCCAGTGTTGCCAACTCTTGCAAGACAAATAAGCAACTGCAGCTCCAAAAACAAGCCCAATATTATTACATTATTCATGAATTTATTATCAATAATTGAGTACTAATGACACTACCCTGTTTGAGAAACACAAACATAAGTTACTTTACAAAAATGAATTGCAACAAAGCGAGAGGGCACGCAGTACCACAGACCTGTGAGCAGAATGGGCCTGGAGAGATGCAAATTGAGAATAAGATATAACTTTATTATCAAATAAAACTCAACCATATGTATTTGCTGTTGGTATAATTGTTTATACTGTTTTGTCGCAGTAGATATGTGACTCACAAAAAAAAGAAAACTGAGAATCTTTTGGTGTCACTAAATTTAGAGGGTATGTATTTGTATATATATAGAGGGTATATCTTTTCTACTCTATCGATATATATACATATATATATAAAAACCTTCAAACTTAGCTCTGTACTGTAGTAGGGTTTGTGAGACATGTTTTATTGCACTTTTTCTTGTCCTGATGTTGACCCAATTGCTTCCATTGTTTACCCAACTTGTAAGTGGCTTTGGATAAAAGCGTCTGCTAAATGACTAAATGTAAATGTATTGACATCTCTTTCTCTATGAACACCTCGTGAACACGCCCCTTAAGGGAAAAATGCCTCTTTAATAGAAGAAACAAAGCAGGAGTAAAACACGGAACCAGGTGTCCTTGTAAACTGAAATACTGAACGGAAGTTTGTTTCCTGATATTTATACTGTACCTGATGTCAATGACGGGGAAATACACAAAGCGGAGCCTTAAGTTAACATTTTCTACTCGAGCAAAACACGTTTAGTGGTTTAACAAACTGAATCTTACAACATTGTTCTTCTAAATGTTTGAACGGTGCTGACAAAACGTTAATCCTACAGTTGACTTAGAATCTTAGAAGAAATACATTTACGCAACATAGAAAGGTGTAGAAAATAGGTATGTAAAGCTATTATGGATGATAAATTGATCCGTGAAATGAGTTTTAAACCATCAGTAGTTGCTTGGATGGAGAGTTGGGTAATAGATCACAAACTGAACTGAAGTCGTCACTTCAAGCTCCAGTTCGGCCAGACGCTCGTGATGCTGGGCAATCCACCTGATGACAACTACAGTCATCCAGAACCAACATAATATTGGACAGACCTAAATCTCTCTTTTTTCTATCTACACTTACCAGCCCAGCTAAATATTCCCACCGAATCTTAGTTTACAGTAATGATTCTCTCTGTAGTTGCAGCTGCGCTATTTTAATATTCCAGAGGAGAACTGGCTATCCCGTCTGAGTCTGACCTCTCTCGAGGGTTTTTCTCCACTATTACGTACATGTACATCTATACTGGAGTTTTGGTTTCTTGCCACTGTTGCCGCTGGCTTACTCACTAGTAGACTGCTGATCTACTTTAATCCATAAACGACTTGCATTTAACAACATACATGCGCGTTAACATACTTATATTACAAATATATTCTTTCTGCACTTTTTGGTATAATTGCAAAATGTTCTGGTATATTGTAGTTTTAGGTTCCCTGTCCTGAGAACAATATTTAAAATAATAATACCTAAAACAAACATACTTCAAGTGAATAATTGACAGTCTCTGCATTTATTGTAGTTAAGTTTCATCAGTGGACAAAAACTTGCTATCATGTATCTTACCAATACCACAGGCTGTCACGATTATGAGCTTTAGCTGACGATTAATTGTCTCTAAAAAAACTTTAAAGCATATACTTTTTATAAGTGATTGTGTTGTGGTGGAACATTTGACCACTATTACGATGCTTTAATTACAATATATATACTAAAACACGCAATATTCAGGCACTGCAGCTCCTCCTTGTGTCTTCTATAGAGATGTACAATAATTGCGATGATCTCAAACAATCACGATGAGACAATTATTTAATAATCATGACAGCCCTAAGACCATATACTGTCTTTAATTTCCCCTATTTTAATTATGATGTATTTAAAGCTGCTTTGCACCAATGAAAATTGTGAAAAGCACTTTATAAATACATTTTAATTGAACAAAGAGTATATTTCAATGTATGTTATTCAGATACAGAGCATGTAATCTAAGCTGTGTGACGCTCCGCACAATCGCTCGCGGACCAAGCAAACGCTGCGCTCATGTTAGCTGAAGAGTAAAGATGATAACTCCACATTCTGACTGCAGTTGATGACAAAGCTCGGCACTCCGGCTCACAATAGCCACTATAAGCCCCACAACATGTCTAAACGGACTGAGGTGCTCTGATATTTTGACTCTGTTCGCTTTTTGGATTTTATTCCTCAAGCACAAACGGCATGTAGTGAACCATTCACAATGCAACTAGGACATAAATTGTTGTCCTGGATTTACAGCAATATTTGACATGAGAATGTGTTTGAGAAGGATTTACAAACTAATGATTTCTGCTTGTTTTGCTGACTGTATTTTTCTGGTTTGTTCACAGAGTGTAGAAAGGAGCACACTTCAGGGGAGCCATGAGGGTGAGTAAATCATGACAGAACTACTCCCGCACATCACTGTGAATGTGTACAGTGTCTTGTGTGTTCAAAGTTTAGAAACGTTTATTTTGAAATGCTACACCCCAGTATTCAGATGTGCAAGTGTTTTTTCGAGACCGCTGGCCTGCTCAGTTTCTGGCAGATACAAAATACAATTCCTGAAGGAGAATATGTGCATTAGGGCTGTTGGTGAAGATCAATTGCCACTCGTCTAAGGGACATACGGCAGGTTTTTTATCATTGAATGAATTGAATTTCCTAATGATCTAAAAGCAGAGCGCGTCTGAGCTGCTTATAAAGTGCATTTGAAAAAGCAACACCTATCAAACATCATCATGATATATACTTTATTATCATAAAAATACTTGAGAACATAGATAAAAAGATGTTCATAGGCATTTCCTGGAACTACATGTGTTATGATACTTCTACGGTGTATATTAGAAATTTCTTGCCGAGAATGCCCTCTGGCTTTCAGATGCAGCAGCATTTTACCGTACTTCACTGACAAGCTAATACTTAGTTCATACGGCCATCAGTCTGCGCAGCCATGCCAGCCCTTTTGTTTTCCATGTTAATACATCTTTTGCGATATCTGTACATTTGGGATTAACACACAACCCATCCAAATCTGATAATGTCTGATGAACAGTTAAAACAACTGATATGTCAAACATTGAACTCTGGAGACTTGCTGTCTGAATCCATCAGTCACTCAAAACACCTCACAGGACATTTAGCACGAGTGGTTAATAAGATTTAATCTAAATAATCTAGTATTTACAATTGACTGTAGATGGGCCATTCTGCTGTCCCACATAAAAACACATTCAAAAAGCATTAACATTTTCAGTAGTTGTAGTTGTTTACTAAAATCTTGATATTATCTATTGAAACCCACAATATGTCCAACAAACCAAAACCAACAAACGCCTTGTATGGTTTCTATTTTCTTTTGCTGTGTTGCACCGCATTGTTTCGTGTCGTGGAGGGTGTTAGATGATAACGAATCCAACTTGTTATAGATTTGTAGGATTCAGATGCAGCTTGGTGCTGCACATTTACACTTGACTGTATTTTTTCGTGCACTTTCAAAGCCATATGCCCTTCTGGCGTACTACTGGAGTACTGCTTCACAACTCACAACACCCAATGAAAGAGACAACAAATGAATGACATGAACAAAAAGGCTATAACAGAAATGTTATCTGTGTTTTTCTTTCAGTGGTTTTTCAGGACATTGGCATGGACCAGTAATGAATGGTGACGGGGCTTCCAGCAGCCCGGAGCACTCCTCCTACCCGCTTCCGGACTGGAAGGAGTTCTGCGAGCTGCACGCTCAAGCCTCTGCTGCTGACTTTGCACACAAGTTCCAGCGTTTTATCAGCGAAAACCCGTGCTACGACTCGCCCGGCGCTGAAGCCAGCTTCTCTCAACACTTTGCCCAGCATTTCTTGACCTGCTTCTCTGCCACCCTCGAAGAAACTCCAGGGCCTGGCTCGCCCGGTGGCACCTCAACACCCAAATACAGCATTGTGCCGTTTGTTGGCATTCAGGGCTGCTCGTTGCCTTACGGCCACGAGCTTTACAATCACCGCAGGGACGTGGGGGCATCTAGCGAATCACTGGACAGCATGGACAGTGGAGGGGTTGGAGCTAGCGGACAGGAATCGCAAACGCCCAGTCGGAAGATGGCTGTTGTAAGTCAGTCCAGAAGTTCGGAGGACTTGTCGGCAGACCACCGCAAAGCACGCTTCAAGAAAGGATTTTCCCTGCGCAACATGAGTCTGAGCGTGGTCGACGGGGTAAAAGAGATCTGGCACCGCAGGGCTTCTCCAGAACCTGACCCCCTGGCCAGTTCCAGGAGGACTAATGGAGCTGAGGTGGTGGGGTCTGAGCACTGGAGCCAAAAGCTAAGGCTGTCGCGGGGTTCTCAGGGCCACAAAGCAGAGCTGTTGGAGATCCAGAGGGAGGGTATGCTTAGATACATGGTGGCTGATGACACAAACTGCATTGGGGCAGCACAGTGGCAGAAATGTAGGTTACTGTTGAGGAAGACCGCTGCGTGCACAGACACTGGAGAGAAGTTTCTGCTGGAGTTCTACATCCCACCGAAGGTAAAAAAACACATCAGCAAAGTCCTTCAGTTAATTCAGAATCCATTCCATTTGCAAATATTTTGTTTATGTAGTGGATTTCTATATTGATTATATATTTGGTTATTTTGTCATTAAAGGACTTGGTACGTGCAGATCTCTTTAAATGACAGGTGTTCACATTCTGTGAAGCTTTCTGCTGTGTATTGGTCAGTTGAGTTGTGCAGGAGCAGGTGCAGTTATGTTGAGTTGAGTTGTGCAGGAGCAGATTATGTGAGTTCAGGAGCAGCAGGAGCAGGTTGCAGGAGCAGGTGAGTTGAGTTGTGCAGTGCAGGAGCAGTTAGTTGAGTTGTGCAGGAGCAGGTGAGTTGAGTTGTGCAGGAGCAGGTTATGAGTTGAGTTGTGCAGGAGCATCAGGAGCAGGTTATGTGATTTGAGTTGTGCCAGGAGCACAGAGCAGGTTATGTGAGTTGAAGGAGCAGTGAGTTGAGTTGTGCAGGAGCAGGTTATGCAGTTGAGTTGTGCAGGAGCAGATTATGTGAGTTGAGTTGTGCAGGAGCAGGTTATGTTGAGTTGAGTTGTGCAGGAGCAGATTATGTGAGTTGAGTTGTGCAGGAGCAGGTTATGTTGATTTGAGTTGTGCAGGAGCAATTATGTGCAGGAGCAGTTATGTGAGTTGAGTTGTGCAGTTATGAGTTGTGCAGGAGCAGATTATGTGAGTTGAGTTGTGCAGGAGCAGGTCAGGCAGTGAGTTGTGCAGGAGCAGGTTTTTGAGTTGAGTGCAGGAGCAGGTTATGTTGCAGCAGGTTATGTTGAGTTGAGTTGTGCAGGAGCAGATTATGTTGAGTTGTGCAGGAGCAGGTTATGTTGAGTTGAGTTGCAGGAGCAGGTTATGTTGAGTTGAGTTGTGCAGGAGCAGGTTATGTTGAGTTGAGTTGTGCAGGAGCAGGTTATGTTGAGTTGAGTTGTGCAGGAGCAGGTTATGTTGAGTTGAGTGAGGAGCAGGTTATGGCCAGGCAGGTTATGTTGCAGGAGCAGATTATGTTGAGTTGAGTTGTGCAGGAGCATGTGAGTTGAGTTGTGCAGGAGCAGGTTAGTTGAGTTTGTGCAGGAGCAGATGTTGAGTTGAGTTGTGCAGGAGCAGGTTATGTTGAGTTGAGTTGTGCAGGAGCAGGTTATGTTGATTTGAGTTGTGCAGGAGCAGGAGTTGAGTTGTGCAGGAGCAGGTTATGTTGAGTTGAGTTGTGCAGGAGCAGTTATGTTGAGTTGAGTTGTTTATGTGAGTTGAGTTGTGCAGGAGCAGGTTATGTTGGTTTAGTTGTGCAGGAGCAGGTTATGTTGAGTTGAGTTGTGCAGGAGCAGGTTATGTGAGTTGACAGGAGCAGATTATGTCAGGAGCAAGAGTTGAGTTGAGTTGTGCAGGAGCAGCAGGTTATGTGAGTTGAGTTTGTGCAGGAGCAGTGAGTTGAGTTGTGCAGGAGCAGGTTATGAGTTGTGCAGGAGCAGGTTATGTTGAGTTGAGTTGTGCAGGAGCAGGTTATGTTGATTTGAGTTGTGCAGGAGCAGGTTATGTGAGTTGAGTTGTGCAGGAGCAGGTTATGTTGAGTTGAGTTGTGCAGGAGCAGGTTATGTTGAGTTGAGTTGTGCAGGAGCAGGTTATGTCAGGAGCAGGTTATGTGAGTTGAGTCAGGAGCAGCCCAGCATGCAGTTATGTGAGTTGTGCAGGAGCAGATTATGTGAGTTGAGTTGTGCAGGAGCAGGTTAGTGAGTTGAGTTGTGCAGTTATGAGTGTTTATGTGAGTTGAGTTGTGCAGGAGCAGATTATGTGAGCAGGAGCAGGTTGAGTTGAGTTGAGGAGCAGGTTGAGTTGAGTTGTGCAGGAGCAGGTTATGTTGAGTTGAGTTGTGCAGGAGCAGGTTATGTTGAGTTGAGTTGTGCAGGAGCAGGTTACGTTGAGTTGAGTTGTGCAGGAGCAGATTATGTGAGTTGAGTTGTGCAGGAGCAGGTTATGTTGAGTTGAGTTGTGCAGGAGCAGGTTATGTGAGATTATGTGACAATGGCTTTGTGCCGAAATGTTGGTTTAATAAAAGTTTGCACAAGTGAGTGTGTGGTCGTACTTTCTTGATTATTTATATAGATAATCACCTTCCTTGACCGGCACCTCATATGGTGTGCCTTTGCTTTTATAAACTCACAGCTTGTGTCAGCACAAACACTTAGTGTTAAAAAACTACTCTTAGGATGTACAACAGACACAATTTAGACCTTAAAAGTTGTTGACACAGCTGTTTTTACAGCTAAGCTTATTGCGTTTACTTTTGAATGAGTTACCCTTTCAGACAGTATTTGAGCCATAACTTTACAGCTAAATGATGTGTTAAACCATATTTCACTTTGCACTGCACGGCCATTATGGAAATTAGATGCCCATGTGCACCTTGACAGTTATTCTGCCGTAGAAACTGTAACTACCATCAGCGCATTTGACACAATAGTTTTCCCTCTTGAGTAAATCTGGCTCAATGTGTATATTTGAATGTGGTCGATTTTGTTTTGTTGTGTTTGTAGTCTTCCAAACCCAAAGTGAGTGTTCCTCTATCTGCTATCGTGGAGGTGAGGACCACAATGCCTTTAGAAATGCCTGAAAAAGACAACACATTTGTGCTCAAGGTAAAGTCATCTCTTACTCCGTTACCAGGGTTTTACTGGCTCAAAATGAGGTGGAGGTGGTGCCATCCTTATCTTGTACACATATGCACGTGTAGGCCTACTGTACCTTCAAGCGGCTTAACCAAAAACGTTACATATTAAAACATTTTAAGGTTTAAAAATTAGATGAAAATGACAGTTATTACGTTATATTAAACATTACTATGATTCAACCAAACAGAAATGTTTTTAAATCAAATAACGCTTTTAATCATTTTCAACTAACTTTTCAGCCAACTAGATTAACCAGTCTTAGTAAACCACAAGAGAACGCAGGATGTGAATGTAATGAGCTTTGAATGATTCACTGATCTTTTATATTCACTAATGACTAAAAAGTTTCAACAGTTTAAATGAATCGGTTCAAAGGAGTCATTCTGATCACAACAAGCGTTCATACTGACGCACTCGCTGTGTACAGTATAACGCTGATTCAACACATCTTCTGCACTGCTTAAAACATTACAATGATGTACATTATGTTAATATTTGAAAACTTTAAAGAAATATAACCAAACTCTGATGCAAAACAAACATAAATCACCTGAAAAGCCGTCAAACTAACTTATTCAGCTCCTAGTAGCTCTTGAACTGCAACTTTCCAACTTTCCATTTAGAAATTTTGGTGTTACCAACTGGCCAGAATTCTGAGGCCGCAGTGAACGTGAAGGATGGTAATGTGACAGGGGCTCAGTCAGGCACCGAGGAGCTAAAGCATTTACAGACTTAAATGACAGAAGATTTATGCAATGCTTAATTGGCAACCAGGTCCAGTGTTGACAGAATCGGGCTGATGTGATTGTGCTTTCTAGTTCTTTCAAGAACTCTGGCTGCTGCATTTTGGACCATGTGTTAGGGAACCCATCCTAGAAGTTCATTGAGACCAATTGTGGTTTTGTGTTTTGTATTGCAGGTAGAAAATGGTGCTGAATATATTTTGGAGACCATTGATTCTCTGCAGAAGAACTCGTGGGTGGCAGATATTCAGGACTGCATAGATCCTGGGTAACGCACACTTTAAAGGGCTCCTCCCGTTTGTCTTTGACCGTGTGACATGAATAATGTGTGTTACAGGGACAGCGGAGATGACATTGAGCTGGCGTCATGTGCACACAGCCAACCTCACAAAGATTTCTCACTGGTGTCCTCCTGCAGCTGTGAGATGTTGTGTGACGGTACGTCATGATGCTGCACGACTCACAACGCCGTCACAGACATTTACACACCACCCTCATATTAAAGAATATAAGGCCTCTGTATTAACATGCTAGATGATTTAGAGTTTGTAAAGGGCCATTATCTGAGAATGTTCTTGGTATATTTCATCAAACATTTCTGGCCTTTCTGTTACTGTAGCATTACAGTATTCATTTATTATTAACCATGTTATTAACCTCTCAGCCAAATATGATTGATTAAAAAAAACACCAAGTAAATAAAATAAGTTATCAACATATTGAAAAAAATAGCAGCAGTCTGAAACGCTGGGGGCGTGTCCGCCGTCTGTGCTGAAACCACGCCCACTTGTCTGTCAGTCCGAGTCCCCAGTATATGTGAAGTGTTTACCGGAGGATATGAACTCAAATTCGCATTGATTCTCCTCCGTCCGTTCGCTGTTTGCGTTTTTCCCTACATCAGCCTGAAAGTGTGTGATTGAACAGGTGAACCACTGATGCTAATGCGCTCTAGTGTTAGGGGAGGGGCTAGCATGCTCGGTGGCTGAGACCTGACGTTCATTGGATATCTCCCTGGCTGTGGTCTGTGGTACGTTCCTCTACAAGTCCAAACTAATTTCCTTCATTTTTGGAACCAACTGTACCACCTATAACAGCACGTATATCTCAGCCATATATACAACAACATTTTTATGTTATGTCCTAAACTAGAGCTAATAAATTAAATATTAATTTAGTTTCTGAAAGTGCAAAACACAAATGATTTTCTAAGCATCAAAGAAATTTCACAGACTTGACAAAGGTTTTCCTGAGATCATTAATGTCTGAGATCTGACTGGCTGGGGATGTCCAGAACAGTAGTTTGGTCATCAGGTCTTACCTCCCTCAAACTCATCGTCTCTCTGCTTCCATCTCTACTGGGCTATTAATGATAGAGTCAAAATAAGATGAACAATCTTCTTTAGAAACTAACTTTAGTTTCGTCATGGTTTTCATAGCCTACCTCAGTCGCGTGTCGTCACCCTCGCGCGCCTGCATGCTGCAGTTGTTGCAAGAAAACAAACAGACGTGCGTGGACATATGGATGTCTGCGTGAAAGTACGGCACGAGTTTGTGTTTTTGGACCACAACTGTGTCGCTTTTACAAGAGTGAATTACAACTATGTTGCACATAGATACATTTTTTGCTGCTATAATCAATTTTAAATGATCACACTGACAAATATACAAAATTGTTCAAACTTAAACTTGAATTATACTGGGGCACAGCAGATTTTAACTGTAAAAGGGGTCTAGCGACGCCCCTGGAGTTGGTGGTTGTGCTGGTTGAGGCATCATTTCACTTTGTGGTGTGCAATTCTTTGTAACGCATCTGTAGGTTAATAGTTAAAAGTATCCCTAATGAAAAGTAACCATGGTTGTACTATCCTAAAAGTGTAGTAACCATGTTTTTTTGGCGGACTGTTATTAGGGTTAGGGTTAGGGAACTAATGTTCCTGCAGTGAGACAATAGAACATTTGTGGCTTACATTTATGTATTTGGCAGACGCTTTTATCCAAAGCGACTCACATTGCATGATACTATACATATGTTTCTGAGTATGTGGAATACCTGGGATCAAACCCAAGACCTTGGTGTAACTAGCCCCGCGCTCTGACCACTGAGCCACAGGAAAGCTGATGATGATAGGCTGCTATGATTTAATACCGAAGTTAGCCAATAGTAAACTCCAATGTTCAAGCAAACCACTTCTTCTCCAACTTATACGTGCTAGCTAGTTGACTCTTGATGAGGCGTCAATTATAAACACCTCGTCCATTTGCGGAGGTGTGCGTGAGACCTCGCAGAGGCTCGCAGGCGTGACTATAAACAAGGCTGAACAAAAGTCATATCCAGTGCTTGAAGTGGGGAAACGGTTCTGGTACTCTCTTGTGCACCGTTAACATTATTACCTCGACGAAGAAATAGTATTGGGATATATTGCTGGTACAACAGATTTGTTCTCAGTGTTCTCAGCCGCTCACTACTGAGCCATGTGACCCTTTATAAATATCCTCATCTTTTCCATGACGATGTCAATTTTGGAGGTGTGACCGTTGAAGGACAAAACTGATGAACTGGAAAATCTGTTTTATTTATTTGTCATCGGCCATTTTGACATGGACAATAGTATGAAAGTCTGTCACTGCTGCCTCTAGATGTTTCTGTTTAGATTTCACCTTCGATTCAATAACATTTTCTAAATCTGTTCCTCCTCCACAAGTGTTTCTGCATTTTCTTTTGCTCTCTTTTATATTACATCTCCGTCACTTTTAGTTTCATTGATTTCGTTCATGATGGACTCCAGAAGCGCCCTCGCTCTTACTGTATTCTCATAAAGCCCTTCTCCATTCTGCATGAAACCCCGCCGGAGGTTCCTCACGTCCCATATATTGACTGTCCCCTTTTTTAAATCATCTCCTTTCCTGACCAGCATGTTCAACCCATACTGGTGGAAATACATATCCTGCTGAAAGTACTCACATAAAACAAAAAGATTGAAGAGAAATGTTTTCCACCTCACTCATAACCGCAAGCCAAAACACCCCCAAAAACAAAACGAGAATGTAACGCCATGTTATAAGTCAAAGTGTATTTATGAAATATTGTGAGTTGGAGGTCTAGAGGTTGTGTTTGTGTTCAGGATCGCATCGGGGCAGTACCGTTCGTGATCACTGTACGCCGGTCACGCAGCACCCCTCACACGTGCCCTTAGAGAGATTTTTACAGTCGCCCGAGGCCCAGAACGCCAACACCACATCAGGTACGTACACTACTAATTGACAAGAACATCAGTGTTCCTTTGGTTTTCGGACAGAATGCTGAAAGTCTTTGACTGTGATGTGGGCTTTAGGAAGTCCTGGTGAAGGCCCAAGAGAAACGGAGGGAGAAAGCAGTTTGGCCGGTTACCCGTGGTTCCACGGGACATTGTCGCGGGTGCGTGCGGCTCAGCTCGTCCTTGCCGGCGGTGCTCGCAGTCACGGTCTGTTCGTCATCCGTCAGAGTGAGACGAGACCCGGAGAATATGTCCTCACCTTTAATTTCCAGGGCAAAGCCAAGGTGAGATGTGTGATGGGTTCTTTATAACTGATCTGCTCTCTCTCTCTCACACACAGTGACATACAGAGCAGAAGCATGATTTAGCTGAAAGTGACGTCGTTTTTAAAGAGTCATTCTGTCAGTGATTGAGAATCGCGCTCGTGAGGTTTGTGTTCACGCTGCTCTTTCTCATACGGTGTACTGTGAACAGCGGCTGCTTCGAGCTTCAAGCAGAAGAACAGCACCATGACGGGTGCTAAACACATGAAGTGATACTAATCTGATGCTACGACGCCGATGTCTTTGAAGCCGGACTGCATTCATTCACCAGTATGGAAACGAGAAGCATCAACATTCTGCTCTCCTGAGAGAAACTCATGACAGATTTTTTGATGAATCACCCGTGATCTCGTCGTGCGCAGATACAGAAGTCATGCTGTGTAACACGTTGTTAATGAAGGTTTAAAGTTATGTGAAGAAATGTCGACACTTTGGTCGTGTATCTGTGAGATGATGTGTGATGTTTGTGTTCGCAGCACCTGCGCTTGTCTGTGAATGAAACCGGCCAGTGTCACGTACACCATCTGTGGTTCCAGAACGTTTCAGACATGTTACGACACTTTCACGCTCACCCTATACCTCTGGAGTCTGGCGGCTCTACGGACATCACGCTACGATCATATGTGCAGGTCCAGCGAACGCTCGCAGGTATCCTGATGCCCACACACACACTGCTTACTGATGTTCACTTTCAAAAACGTCTCTTCTCTTTTACTCAGGACCATCAATGCAGAATTGACATTTTTTTAACATGAACACGCTCAACATTAACATCCATTACACCACGGGGCTGTTGAATGCTTCGTTCTGATTGGCCAACGAAGGCTGTGAGGCACTACATGAAAATACTCAAAACCACATTTGTGTAATGTTTGGCCGAAAGTCACACGTGAAGAGAAGTAAACGGGGCAAACACTTTAAATACAAAGCTTCAGGCTGTCAGAACTGAACACAGCAAATAAATATAGTGATACTTGTTCTCACTCACGCTCTTTAAAAACAGTACATACAACACCACTCGAGCCCACAAGAACATAGCTCACAAATGTCTTCAAATAAAACATCGGAATAATGGGTGTCATTCACTGAGCTTTTTAGTAATATTAGTCATATTTTATTACTTAACACAACTATAATTATATTGAATTGTTACATTACCCTTTATAAAATGATTTATTCAAATTATTAAACGGCACAATTCAACTTCATCTTTAATGCATTTCACGACACAGTGAAAGAGTAAGAAAAGCTGCATTTATCTTCAGCTGCGAGGTTTCTCTGTATAACGCACTATGCACAGGGGGCTGTAATCTGGTTTTGTGTTTGAACTGCAGATGAGAATGGCATTGTTCAGAGTTCGAGGAAGAGCGAGTCAGTGAACAGCGGCATGTGTGTGAAAGAGCTTATATGGAGATGGTTTGGGCGTGTTTTAGGCATTTAGAACCCTCAAAATTCACTAAGAACCATATTAAGAACAATTTCAACTGCGTACTTCCACCTCTTCCTCGTGTTCTTCAGCCTCCGCTAGCTAGGGTGACCACCCACCAACAAACCTGGGACAGGTAATCCGCTTGTGTGGGACACCACTGAAAGGTTGCGTAAACCTGTGATTATAATAACAAAATGAAAACATTTTTATATACATTTTTTGTTATTTAGTACATTCCAACTACAACATAATTAAGAAATAAATCAAATGTTATATAACATAAAACAATTTAATGGCGATTTCAATTTAAGGTTGCCCTTAACACAGCGCTGTTAAATAGTTCAATAAAAACAAACATGCGTCTCGTTTGCGTTTCGAGTTAAAGAACGTGTTTCTTAATGTGACAACTAAAAACCAACAGACTGATGAAAATGTGGGACATTTTCTCAATATGCGACATGCAAGACAAGGGGTGAAAATGCTGTGCCGGGCAGTGTTGGGTAAGTTACTCTGAAAAAGTAATTAATTACTAGTTACTAGTTACATATTCAACAGTGTAATTAGATTACTGTACAAATGACTCTCTCCAAAAAGTATTTAATTACTTATTACTCATTACTTTCTATATCAACCTCGATTAGTTAAGTGATTCAAGGACAGACATGAAACGGCTCTTTTAATTCATTCAAATACGTAATATAAAATCACATAAAGTAGTATTATTAACTGACCAAATTATTACAAATGTGAGAATTATACATTAAAGCATGGATTTTAAAGTTAGACTTTGAATTTTGATGTCAATTCCATGTTTGCACACACAAATATTACACAAAGTATTTAGTTTAATTACATCAGAAGTAACTGTAATTAAATTACAGGAAAACATAGAGTAATCCCTTACTTTACTTTTTCAAAGGAAAAGTAATTTAATTACAGTAACTAGCTACTTAGTAACTAGTTACACCCAACACTGGTGCCGGGTGGTTACCATTCCGCTGCCCCATGGACTACACTACCCACAATCCTCACCTGCCTCTCCTCAGTAATCCCCACACCTGTGAGCGACCCCTCATCACCAGGACAGTATATATACTCCTTCTGTTTTCCCCTTTGTTGTCTTGTCACGTCATTCCTATCGTTAATAAATATGGGTGTTATTAGCACCTCTCAGTACCTCTGGTCTGTGGCATCTCGTGACACGCGCGCGTTTGATGTGGATTAGGGCGGAGACTTTTGGTGAGAAGTTCTCCTGTGCTTACATTACGAAACAATACACAGTTATTAGTGAATGAGACCCATTGCCTTGTGGTTCGGTAACTGTGCTACAAGCAGAATAAATATGAGAATCAATAGTAATATAGATAGACAGCAAGGGTCAATTATCAGGGTCCAACTTAAAGCACAGATCCTGTGGATGATGTGGATTGTTGCTAACATACGTATGATGTTATGTCCAAATCAATGTTTTTTTCAAAAATGCCTATATTTTTCTCTCGCTCAAGCCGTCCCATGGTGTATTTATTTAAATGGCTCTTGGTTAAGGTCCAAATTTTCAGTTTCATCCCAGCTTCAAAAGGCTCTACATGACATATTGTCTAGCCAAACCATTATTCATTTTCCAAGAAAACTAATAGATTATACACTTAATAACATAAGTACATGGCTTACTCTGCCTCTGTGATGCACGTCCACAACATCCGTAATTACCTTACACGTGACGTAGATTTCAAAAGATATAAACATCCCTGATATGCACACGAACTGATCATTTAATAATATTTTTGTACTTTTTCCACCTCTGAGAAAAGATTAGGGATGTGCATGTCCATACTGAGGCCGATGCGATACGCATCTCATACAACAATGCAATACAATGCAATTGAAAAAAAACATGATGCTATGCGATTCAGTATGGTACACCTGCTGGAAAACAACTATAGAACTTTGACCAAAACACAGTAGAATATGTCATGGTTTAATGGTTATTATGGGAATTGTATTGGTTTTAACGGTAACAGTAATGGTGTCTACTGGTAGCCTATGTGATGAAAAACGTTTTAAATCGATGGATCGCATCTTCAACTTTCATGCTGATGCACCGATGCGAATCGATGATTCTCACCATCCCTAGTGTTCAAAGTTTATTTGAGTAAAACAAAGATTATGATTAAATTTGTATTTTATGTAACTTCATTGAATTAAAATAAAAATCACATTAACCTACAGAGACAGAGTGTGATGCATGTAAAGAATCGAGTACACCTTAAACTCATAACAAAAATAAACTGACACACTGTTTCATATGCGGCCTTAGTAACTTTAACCTGCCTGTCATCTCTTCAGATGTGTCCTCACCCCTGAGGGAAGCCCCTGTCTGTCGCACAGAATCGAGCCAATCGGCTCATCAGCTGTCCGGGGTCGCTGCCACCTCAGATGCAACGCTGTCATCCAGCTCGTCGTCGTCGCCGATGGCTCAGCCGAGCACCGGAGGGCTGGTGTCCGCCGGCGGTCTCCACAGTCGCAGTAACAGCGCAGAAAGGCTCCTGGAAGCTGCCGGCGGCAGCGCTGACGACTACCACGACACCGATGGCTCACGGCGGACTCGAGCTGTGGAGAACCAGTACTCCTTCTACTGACATCAGCTGTCAATCAAACTCAGCATCAGTCTGCTAGCAGATAAAATACAGTTTGATTTTTTGGTTCTTCGGCATTGACCTTTATCTGCGCTTGATACACCCTATGAAACTGTTTTTGTCAACACATGTGGCTAATTATTTGATCGCTCACAGTACTAAAGACTGAGACGTTTGCAGAGGAATGAAACCACGTGTCACTTGCGTTTCGGCTGAAATGGTTGAAGGTGATTTGTTTGTGAATCTGTGAATGATTTGTTGTTGTATCATCAAGTAGGCGTGTTCTCCTCATGTTTTCTTGTGTCATGAACAACAGACCCGACTAAAATGTTGTAGCATTACCTCACTGAACTTGTTTCTGTTGTCCAAATGTCGACAGATCTTTGTGAAATGAAGGTTCTAGTTTTGCAGTGTTTGACTTCTCAAAGGCTGAGAATAGATTTGCTTGTTGGTACGTCACAGATGTTGAAGATTTGTTTGATGATTTGTAATCTGGAGATGTTAGTGAACGTGAGCCAGGCGGCCCCAGCAGTGGAGCAGGTGCAACAGGAAAACACAAGCAAATGTCCCTCAACAAATGTCTGAAGCAACACCAGTTCGTGAGGCTATCTCCTTCAGGGCTTCGGGCTAGTTGGTCATAGAGCGGACTTTAAAAGGATGTGCCACACTCAAGGCTAAATGGAGCTGATGAAGATCCTCCCCTGAATAGCTGGCGAGACATAGCCTGGAAGCCTTGTACCTTCAACGGGCCACCACCCAGAGGAGACGGGCTTCGTCCCTGTCTGGCATTCAGAAGGTTATGATGGCATTTGGCTCACGCCCACTCCTCGGGATCGACAGTGCTCCCCTGACAGAGTAGTGGCTTGCAGCGCTCTAGTCTCACAATCTCATCACGTTCTGAAAGTGTGGTGAGCTTGAGCAGTTGTTGTCAGACTGGGGCCACCCCACATTAAAGGAGAGGTATGTCATCATTTTACCGTATTAAATCAAAACAGTAGCTTAGTATGTTCGTAGGCATCTAGGAAACATGCTGTTCATATATTGGTTTGTCCAAAAAACAACGCTATAGCCAGTTATTCCACTCTGAAATGTCGCTCTGTGCCAGAATGTCTGTTTTTGTTTTGGTCCGTGTGTCCCGACGATTTACCCACTAGTGTGTTTCCACAGATCGGTTGCCAGTTGCTGACAATCACCACATATTGCAGCAAACAAACGATGAGTCTGTTGTGTCTTTTATGCTGCCGAGAGACGCGTGTAGGCCTCAGATCAGAGAAGCTGTTTGGGACCAAAGAGAACACGCACTGTTTCTCCTGTTAGGCTCTCCTCTGGGTAGGATGCGCTTCCCCTCCTGAGGATTTTAGCCCTGGTGCTGCGCGAAATCAGAGAGAAAAAGAAATCCATCATAAGTGACACAGCAAACTGGCCAAACCTGCCGTGGTTTCTTGATCTAGTGGAGATGCTTGCAGCACATCCGTGGTTGTGGAGGCTGCCGTTGATATCAGATGCGTAGTGGCCGTTGCGCTGTCCGTGTCAGGTGTTCTAGCTTGTGTGAACGGTGGCAGTTTGCCTTCCTCCTTGAACGTTCATGCTGCCGCTTTATACGTTTCTTTATCGAATTCTGTTAGGTGGGGATTAAATGTCATTTCACATTTGATTCAGATGAATATATCCTTTCTCAAACTCCGACAAGATAAGTTTGCGTGCTCCCATGAAAGTTTACTTTTTTATCACTTCTATGACACCGTAAACATCAAATGAATCCTTGTCGGATCAGATGCGGTCGCCGCTACGATTCTCTTCATGATCTTCAGCACTCGGATGATTGTGGCCAGAATGATTGAAATTTACATCAGGACGTTTACGACATTTGCACAGTTAATGTCTTCATGATACCACGCGCCCCATCAACCATACAACTGTGCAATAAAATGTGAACAATTTTGCAAATGTGGAGTTTAGTGCATGAAGAGAGAGATTCAGTGATGAAAACGGTGACATTTGTGGAGTCCTGTTATGCAGCAGGAGAAAAGCAAGAGCATTTGTCATTTCTTCAGAGAGAAGTCCTTTTTATTTATACACTACTCACAAAAAGTAAGGGATATTCAACTTTCGGATGAAAGTTCAGAATGCACTCTAATCTTTACAAGTAATCTTCATTTGTCCACTGTTTCAGTACTTATTGCATACCATGCTGTTCTCTCACAAGGTGATTACAGAAGCCTTTGGGGGTGGCGGCATTATGGTCTGGGCAGGTGTGTCTAGTCAATACAGAATTGCCCTACGCCCTACATGGCCAAGGTTGCATCATCAGGCTGGAAGCTTGGGTACCTCAAATGGAGTGGCCTGCACTTTCTCCAACCCGTGGGATCAGCCGAGTCGTCGTGTAGAGCAGGGGTTTTCAACCGGTGGTCCGCGGCCCCCTGGTGGTCCGCGGCGGCATTGTATGTGGTCCGTGACATGCATTCCAGCCTACCTAATTTCACTATTAAAATCACTTTTTTTCCATAAGTTATTTTTCCAAACATTTCCAGAATATTTGCGCATTGGTGTGAATACTAAATTTAATGAAAATATTTAAAATAATTTGAGTTTGAGTTGAGATTCAAACTGACACAGGATAGGCTTGCTTTGCACCTATCATGTCTATCTTATGCTTTGCTAACGTTGTGTTTTGCTTCCCCAACGTCATATACGTACATATACGTCCATACCAGTGTTGCCAGGGTCGCGATTTTCCCGCACAATATGGCTATTTTGAGAATGCAGTTGCGGAAAAATTATGGAGCAGCGGGTTGCGAGTTTTTGGGCTACTTTCATATGTACTCATGTACTGCGGCCGCCAAAATGTTTATTTATATCTAAGGATAATGATAATTGATGCGTTTCTTATTGTGTATTTAAACTCCGAATGAATACCTGGCAACTCCAGGACCAGCCCGTTATCAAAAGTGTGGAGAACGAGTCTGACAGACAGGCTACAGTACAGGGAGGAACGCGGGAGCTCATCTCAACCAAAGAGGAGAAATTAGCGGGTATTAGACACAGTGCATCCGAATGATGTTTTTACCAATGTTTCGTCAGGTGAATGTCACGTTGCACAATGAAAGAAATCATCATGACATGAGTGTACAACCTTGATTCTCTCCGGCTGCCAAATATCACGTTTGAGCAGCGCTATACGCAGTCTATAAACATTGATGTGCTTGTACACATTATATATTATGCAGTAAATGTAACCATCCTTATTTCTTAAGCAAGTTTCTGAATGTCTTACGAAGAGAAAACATGTCCATTTGCGTGCGTGGCAGATGGGATATTTTTAAAGGGACACTCCACCCAAAAATTAAAATTCTGTTATGAATTACTCTAGTTGTTTCAAACCTGTATACAATTATTTGTCCGGTTGAACACAAAGATATTGGTGAATGTTTGCTGCTGAAAATTCTTTGGCATCATTGACTACCATAGCAGAAAAAAATAATGGTAGTCAAACATGACCCAGAATTGTTTGCTTTCCTAAATATCCCAAAACGTATTTTGTGTTCAACAGAACAAAACGATATATACAATACCCAGGAAACCATTCAGATAAAAAAATATGGCAATAGAAACGTTTTTACGGAGTTGTTAACTTTGATTCGACACAGGGAAAAAAATGGGCTAGTTTTCAGTCCTTTTGGGCGGGTTTTGAGGGGTTATGGGCATATAATTAAATATTTCTTGGACCTGGCAACCCTGGTAAATACACACACACAATAGTGGGCCGCCGATTACTTGGTAGTCAGAATGGTGGTCCCTGGCACAGAACCAGTTGAAAACCCCTGGTGTAGAGGGTTGTGACCCTTCAAGAAGAGAAGTCGACAACTTGTGACCAGCATGAGACGTCGTTGTCACTCTGTAACTATGTTATTGAGACCTTGACATTTTTTGTTGAGGTATAGCCACCACTGTTGTTAGCTTTTGTCTCAATCAATTGTTTGAGATGAAGAATTACCATTGCATGCTTCGACTTAAATGCTCTACTTTCACAATATAATACGACTGTAGCATGAACGCTTTATATTTTCCATACATTTCACCCGGAAGTCGAAATATCCCTAACTTTGTTGTGAAAATAGTGTATACAGTATAATATCACTGGTGTAATGAAATGTACAGCACCGCTTGTAGGTGGCACTTGATCTTGGTTTAGCCGGCTTCATACACACCTCACCCGATCAGTCCACACAGCACCGCATCAACTGTTTAGTGTTATTCATTCATCTGATTTTTTACATATGATGTAGCGAGAGAGGTGGGCATCATACATTTGCCAACAACTCTGTGAGCACATGCAAGGGCTGGATGGATAATCGGGCATACTGGGCGTTTTCCAGGTGGGTGCACATACTATAGGGCAGATATGTTTTTTGCCAAGCAGCAGCCCATCGTGCTGGGGAAAGCCAGCATCTACCCCCTCACAATGCTCCATAAATGGAGCGACGCCTCTATAGGAATATTTGGTCACCCCTCTCCTTTCTACTCCATCTCAAAACGGACAGAGCAAAGTTTGGACGCGAGTGCTGCCGAATGGGCCAACATCACTGCCATGTTATTGTCAGAATGGCTGCAGTATCCTGCAGTTGTGTTGGCGGTGATGAATTTCCAGCAGCAACGGTGAAGTAAGAGTCATAAAGAAGAGACTTGTTCTTCTGTTGTCTTGGATGAGAGATGGACAGGGCTCAGGTGTGTGTGTGTGTCATAACTTTCTGTGGACCGATGAAGGTAAAATGAATTCATCAGTGAGAACGATTGATGATAAGAGCCCACATGCCAACACTACAGCTGTCAAAGGGGCAGCCGGCAGCTCTCGAGAGGTCACTGCATGTTGCTATAAAATCATGACACGATGTCTATCATCATGTGTACAGACACACAAACAGATGCACAGGCGACGGCACACATATGTGTAATTGACTGGCCAAAAGTGATGAGTTTGATTCAGAAGTTTTATTAAAGATGCATTAAACTGTTGTAGGCATGTTGCATTGCTGCGCTTGAACTATAACTGAAGAGTTGAAGGAGGCTTGTCAAAAAACCACAACACACGAGCTAGAATTATAAAGACGAACCCTGCAAAGGTTCAGAAATCCAAGATATTCATGTTTCTTGCTTTTGAAAAGACGCCGTTCAGTCCAACACGAGCCAGCGACTCTATTACAGGAGAAATCAACTCGTTCCAGGAGCTTTGCCAATGACGAAGACTTAAGCCGATCTTAAGTTGATGAGGAGAACTCCTCCGGACAGCAGCAGAAATCCCACCGTCATCTCAGTCAGTTTCTTCACTTTCCATCTCGTGAAATCTTCCCGCTGCTGACGCTGAAGTTCTTCTCGTTTTTGTCTCATCTGTTTCTCTCTCTGCAGCTGCTCGCCATAGTGAGCTTGGTAGAACGCGTCGAAGTCGAAGGGAGCGTTCACGAAAGCGTCCGACGCGCGTCGAGACCCCTGGTGCCGGGGTGATGACGATGGTCGCACGGGGGCCTGCGCGTCTGTGTGCGTCAGCACGCCGCGGTCGTATCTCCTCCTGAGGGCGACGCTACCGAGCACGCTGTACGCTTCCGCGATGAGAGCGAAGCGTCGCGCCGCGTCGTCGCCGCGGTTCCGGTCTGGGTGATAGATGAAGGATTGTTTATAATAGGCTGTCTTGATCTGCGCCTGCGTCGCGTTCGGGGAAATGTTCAGGATGTCGTAATACGCGGTTCGGCTACTGTGAGGTGAAGCTGACGCGTCAGTGTCTCTCCCGCGACTGTAAGCGCGCGTTCCTGTCAGATACACGCAGTAACTTCTGAGGTGAAGGCGCATGTCTGTACTCCTTCTGACGCACGGATCGCAGAACAATGTCCCTGGAGAACACGCGCCCGTGCGCAGTGTTTTAAAGGCGGAGACTTTGCTTCTTACATAGCTCATGACCTCACTCGATCAAACTAAACGCTACTTCCGGCAACACTGTGACATTAACCAATCAGATTCAGGAACTCACGTATTACTGACCAATGAGATGTAGGGTATGTCAAGGTTCATTATTTCAGAAAAGCAACCGTTATATTTCAATGTAATGTTGGAACTACAACGATTATGCGTCTCGAGAGAAATAAATGTTAATTGTATAATGTTTTCTTTTTACTGAAAGGTTATAACCTGTTAACCTTGATGACGTGCTGCAGGCAAACGCGACCTCCGGCGGACGCCACCGAAATGATCGCTGCCGGGATCTGTCCGGGAAGAAAGCTAGTAGGGGTATTTGCAGGTTGGAGAAATGGGCGTGTCGAAAGGTTTTTCATTGGTCAAAGGTGCTTTTATGACATAAAAGAAATGCCTTTTACAGTATGACATGTTGTTATTCTATCATGACACCAAGGAAAGTACATTTATTTTGAACTTATAAAACGCTAGTGCAGTTGTAAGTGTTTTTATTTAAATACCTTGTACCACCCTTATAATAATTATAATTCACATTTGACTGTGACACTTATTAGCTGTTCTTTAAAAATCTGTTATTTCTAAATAGTTCAAATCAAATATGATCATCCCGTGTACCTTCATTTTACATTGACGATAAAACGCAGTATGACATAAACACCTGCCTCTTTTCGTTTTCATTTGAAATATTATCTTCATTTCTAATCAAATACAAAACACATTTTATTGTAAAGTACTTTGCACAACAGGGAAAAACAATTCAGTCAAAAGTACACAGGCAGTGCTCCAAGACACCGTTTAACTAATAAATACAGCCAGGATGTGCACAGTTATGAACTCTGGCTGACCTCAGTCAAAATGACTAGTCTCGAAAGATTCATCAGACCCACGATTGCCCATTATGAAACGTAACCAAAACTGGTCTAATAATCCTATGACCACTCAAGTGATTTGAGGTGTATGTGCTGCCATCAGGCGGTTCTTGGCGGCGCTAACAGCCCGGTGATCACGGAGAACTCTTTTAAAATAGGATCTTTATCGATCATCTGCAGATTATCGTTTCATATTTTAAATCTTCGATACAAAATCACCACAGTGAAAAAGTGGCTATAGATGTAGGCCAATGGCGTTTAAGATGATGTTGAACAGGCAGCTTTCTTGTCCAATTGAAAAGACCTTTCGGTACGCCCAGTTCTCCGACCTGCAGCTACCCCTGTCTCGAAAAAAGGGCACGTGAAATGTCTTAAATAGAGACGCTGTCTTTATAAACCAAAAACCGTCATAGTTGCGTAAAAATGCTTGCAACCATTTTAACTTCAACAAGCCGTTCATCTGTTGAAATTATGTTTAAGTATTACAATAAACTTGGCTTTGTTTCGTACTCGTTGTGCGTATTAATGCGCTGGCTGCGTTGTCGCCTGAAGATGACGCCATCAGCGTGCTCCACGCGCTTCAGTGTATGGGTGCATGTGTGTGATCTGCATTAACAACACACGTTGTCTCTTTTATAGTATTTTTGCTGGGTAAACATCAACATGTCTTCAAGTTGTCGTAGACCTGAACACACGGGTCCTCCTGAGGTGGTGAGTGATGACGTCTGCGCGACATTTCTAATTTACGCTGTTTTTCTAATGATAAGGTTGTTATGCGGATTCTGTTTTGCTGATGTTTACGCATGTCACGTGTTATAACACGTTCCAGTTGTTGCTAGTTGCCTTTGCTTGCTAGGTTGTATTCACGTTGTCAAAATCCTTCAATAAGGAACATTTACATATTTTTTTATTTAGTAAAAAACATCCAAATCGAGATATTAACAGCAGTGCTGCTTTTTTACAGTTCTACAATGAGGAGGAGGCCAAAAAGTACTCGCAGAAGTAAGTGATGACAAGCAGACACCAGCGTTTAATGCCCTGATGATAATACACTGATGATGATAATACACTGATGATGATACACTGATGATAATACACTGATGATGATAATACACTGATGATGATGATGATAATACACTGATGATGATAATACACTGATGATGATATACACTGATGATGATAATACACTGATGATAATACACTGATGATAATACACTGATGATGATAATACACTGATGATGATAATACACTGATGATAATACACACTGATGATAATACACTGATGATGATAATACACTGATGATGATAATACACTGATGATGATAATACACTGATGATAATACACTGATGATGATACACCACTGATGATAATACACTGATGATAATACACCGATGATGATAATAGACTGATGTTGTTCCACACGTGATCAGAGGGAGCATGCCGCTACTAAAGCACTCCTCTTGAGTCCATCTTTCACTGTATTCATCTGTAATGTAACTCACAATAATAAAATATAAATGTGACCGTTTGGTTACAGTCCAATAGACATGTATTGTCATCACAGCATCTAACATTTCGTTTGGTTTCTACCCAGTATTATCTCTGCTGTTTGCAATAGAATGCATGTGTTGTGTGAAGCTGCTTTGCAGCGACATGATTTTATGAAAGCGCTAAAGATACAAAATGAAATGTGTGTTATGTAGCTCTCGTATGATCGAGATCCAGACGCAGATGTCAGAACGTGCCGTTGAGCTCCTGTGTCTCCCTGAAGACCAGCCGTGTTACCTGCTGGATGTTGGGTATGTGTGTGTGTATATGTGTTTGATTCACACGTACGCTCTGTGTTCACTGTCTAATATGACGTTCACATTGATTGTCAGGTGTGGCTCTGGACTCAGTGGAGATTATTTAACTGAAGTGGGTCACTACTGGGTTGGTGTGGACATCAGTACAGCCATGCTGGGTAAATAAACTCCACACACACACACACTGATGTGCGTATGGCTGATGAGCTGAATGATGTATTTGTTCACTGAAATCTCTTGAGAGGGAATCGCTGTATGTGCGCAGGCGCAGCTTCCTGTCTAAAAGCGTAACTAAAGCACGAGCCAATGGCGTTCCAGTGTGACAGAGGAGTAATGATTGCTAAAATATTCTGAGCGAACGAGCCTGAACTAGAGTGACCTGGTACCTCTCGTTCATGAACGCAATAAGCAAATCAGTCGTCTCATTGTTGAGCGAACTGAATGACCCGCCTCATCTTTTTCATGAAGGAAATGAGCAGATAAGTCATTTGTGTCCAAACCGAATGAGACTGTGCTGGATGGATGCAATGCAAAGACCCTTCTGAAAGTTCTGACTTTGTGGTCCGCGCTTGATTCTGCTCTCGCCTTGTCCCGCTGTCCAGTGTTGGGCTCTGTTTTTAAATACTTGATTTTGGCCATTGTTCTTTTCCACTGAAGGAAGGCCTCATGGTCTTATTTTGCCCTGCCCTTGTTTCCATGACACAGTATGGGTCTATGTTGTTCTGATTCTAGCTCATAATTCACTGGCGGTGTGAGAGCCTTACCAAAAAAACAACGGCGACAGCAGCAGCAGTATGACTTCCTATTGTATTTCAGCTTGTGTGTCCTTTTTCTTTTCATATTTCACTAGAAATCTTCCTTGTGTTTGTATGAAATGAGATGTGACCCGGATCTTCACAACGGAGATTATCCCTCTAGGCGATGAAGCAGGATGAGAATGAAGCGTTGTTCATGTGTGTTCTTCAGATGTGGCTTTAGATCGAGACGTGGAAGGAGATCTGGTGCTGGGAGACATGGGTGAAGGAATGCCCTTCCGAGCGGGAACGTTTGACGGCTGTATAAGGTCCGTCTGACATCCAGTCTTCATGGTTTGACGTGGATCTGTTTGTGTGGGTTGATTGTGAATGTTTGTGCTGTCAGTATTTCAGCTCTGCAGTGGTTGTGTAATGCAGATAAGAAGACGCACAGTCCTCCGAAGAGACTAAGCTTCTACCGCTTCTTCAGCACGCTCTACTCTTCACTGGTAAGCGCATGTTTCATCTGCTCCGTCATTAAACATCTGGACCTCTTTTCACCTTGACCGTGTTGGGTTTGTTTAAGGCAAGAGGCGCTCGTGCTGTCTTCCAGATTTACCCTGAAAACTCTGAGCAGGTCTGTATTTCGTGTTACCGAGCAGTGGTGCCGACACGTTCACGCACCATCCTAGTCAGAATCTGTGTGATGTCATGATGATGTTGTTCTCCTCAGCTGCAGCTGATCACAGCTCAGGCCATGAAGGCAGGATTCACCGGCGGGATGGTGGTGGATTATCCCAACAGCAGCAAAGCCAAAAAGTAATCCCAGCCGTCGGTCTCTTTCCTTCTATTTGCTCAGCACGGATATGTTTGATATGTGCTGATTGTAATCTTTATGTCTGCTGAAGGTTTTTCCTGTGTTTATTTGCTGGAGTATCGGGTGTTTTACCCAAGGTATGTACACGCACACACATTCATCCAAAGCGACTCACGTTGCATGATACTATACATTTGTTTCTGACTACGTGCAATCCCTGGAATCAAACCCAAGACCTTGGCGTTGCTAGCGCCACGCTCTGACCACTGAGCCACAGGAAAGCACACAAACACCCTCTGTGTGTTTTATTTCAGGGTTTGGATTCAGAGTCCACTGACAGATGTGTATCATCTCAAGCTCAGTTTACAGCGCAGAGGTAACCGCTTTCACCCACTTCATTCATCTTTGTTAATGTTAGTTCATGTGTTCTGTGCATCACAAGTACAACTTGAAAATGAAAATGAAGACGTGTCTTAGTTTGGGTTAACAGCTGAAGTAAGTAGCACATGGAACATTGTTGTCATTTGTGATTTGTTGAATCTGTCTGTAAGGTCACGTTTCAAGAATTTGAAGGGGAGATCAGTGAAGAAGAGTAAAGACTGGGTCTTAGAAAAGAAGCAACGGCGACGCCGGCAGGGAAAGTATGTCTGACATTCTTATAAATATCATACCTCTCTCTGTGTGTGTGGTGTGTGTGTGTTACTGATCTTATTATGCTAACATAATGAATCTTCAAAAAAACCAGGGCCTGGTTTCACAGACAAGACTTAGCTTAAGCCAGGACTATGCCTTCGTTTAATTAGTTTATTTCACCAATGCTCCTCTCTAGGCGTATGAGCAAACTTGCTAAACCATTCGTGCACACTGCCCCCCACTGGTGACATCCCGAAATGCATGACAATTACAATGAGCAATGGCTCCTACAATTATCCTTTTGTATTGTATAAGTAAGATCAGTCAATCACAGCCATCCTCTCACCTTAAGCACTGTTGTGAATGGACTCATTCTTATTCATATTTCAAGGACTCGGTTTTGAAGAGTTGTTCATTGTTTTTGACATCAAATTAATTCTGGTCTCAGACAGACGGCTCTTTCTGTCAGCGTGTGTTGTTTTTGAACATTTCAACTGTTTTGCATATTGTATTGTGATCTGCAGCTTTGGTGTTTTTCCTGTCTGTAGGGAAGTGAGAGGTGACACCAAGTACACGGGTCGTCAGAGGAGACCTCGATTCTGAGCCTTCAGCTGTTTCACCTCAGTCGCAGATGTATTCTGAAGTGATAAAGATGTCTCGTCTCAGGAAATCAGCAAAACCTTTGTAATTTAGTATTAAAAGATGTGTTCATACAGCAGGAGGAAGTTCATCAACTGTGTGCTTCACTGGCCATTGTGTACATTATCGGATTTACTTACTGCTCAATGAATTCAGTTCTGAGATCAGAATTAGATTTAAATGTTAACTGATCAAATAAAAACAGTGATCAACCTTGCAGTGAAGTACAGTTTTAATTTCAATTATACATACAGTGGTGTGAAAAAGTATTTAAGTCCGTACTCTATATAATCTTGATTTAGATTTTTTTAGCCATTCAGAGATGGAATTGCGGGTATGTTTTGGATCATTGTCCTGCTGCAGAACCCAAGTGCGTTTAAGTCTGGGGTCACAAGCCGATGGCCGGACATTCTCTTTTAGGATCTTCTGCTAGAGTGCAGAATACATGGTTCCATCGATTATGGCCGGTCGTCCAGGTCCTGAAGCCCATCACACTACCTCCACCATGTTTGACTGTTGCTATGATGTTCTTTTGATCAATACTGTGTTAGTTTTACTCCAGATGTAACAAGACGCACAACTTCCAAAAAGTTCAACCTTTGTCTCATCAGTCCACAGAATATTTGCCCAACAGTTTTGGGGATCATCAAGATGTTTTTTAGCAAATGTCAGACGAGACTTTGTGTTCTTTTTGTTCAGCAGTGGTTTTGGCCTTGGAACTCTCTCATGGACGCCATTTATGCACCGTCTCTTTCTTATTGTAGAATCATGAACATTGACCTTAACTGAAGCAAGAGAGGCCTGCAGTTCTTCAGATGTTGTTCTGAGATCTTTTATGACCTCCTGGACGAGTCGTCGATGTGCTCTTGGAGTCATTTTGGTAGGCCGGCCACTCCTGGGACGGTTTACCACTGTTCCATGCTTCTCCATTTGTGGATAACGGCTCTCACTGTGTTTCGCTGGAGTCCCAAAGCCTTAGAAATGGCTTAGTAACCCTGAGTTTGATGATCTGAATCATTTAAGCATGACAAATATGCAAAAAACAAATACTTTTTCGCACCACTGTACTTTACACTTACTTTATGATGTTTAATGTTCATCTTTTTAGTGTCAGGTTTGATCCCAATTTCATCTTCAGAAGTTTTCATCAGAATAAAACTGGTAAATTGACAATAGCCACTACTTATATTTAAAAAATAAAAAAACCTGAAGACATATTTTGCTGTTTGACAGTGATACCACATTAATTCACCTCATTTCATTAACTGTTAAAACATTGTTCTTTTAATGGTGCTATACATGATTCAGTTCTTTATTTCTATAATACATTGTTGCAAAGCAGTGTTACAGAACACCTCGTAGAACATACAGCAGAGACGTCAGAGTTATTGTGAGAAGGATACACGGCATGTTCAATGACATGTACATTACAACACTAGCTGTAGTTCAGGTTGTTATGTTCATAGCTTTAATATGAGTATATGTGCTGAGAGGACTGTACCTATATGTACAAATTTGGGCTGTCAATGTTAACACATACGATTCATTCAAAAATATGTAACGCCATTGACGCAACATCCATTTTTTTCTGTCACCATTGTCTGGAGTTACATTAAATAATCACGCTCTTATTCATATACAGGCCTTTGAGCAATTTGAATGGTTGTGACAAGTCCAGTATAGATTGACAGCATTTTGTAGCTTTAATGAGGATTTTTCTGTATTTTGAGCATTGTAGGAGGCTTAACGCCAAAAACAAGGTTACTGCACTTTTTGTATAGTAAAACATGAGTTTCTTTTCATAAGTGATACTTTTAACTATTAAACGTCAAATAAAGATAAAGATAGAGAGTTGGATAAAGAGTCTGCGTGCTTTGTAAAGAGGCAATGCGTTCAGAGGCAGCATTTAGGCACGAAGGCAGCTCTGAGAAACACATTCGGACAGGCAGCGTAATGGAATTCTGTTTGAAAGATAAACAGAGGTCGCCTTTGTGATAACTAATCAAATATTTGTAAAAATAAAAACGTGAACTTTATTTACACAAAATATGTGCTCTAGCCGCTTTCATGGCCGCTTTTTTTGTTTTAAACTCGACCTTTCTCGACCAATCACATCCCCCTCGGGAGCACACGCATAGAACATTGAAGCACATTGTAGCGACTTTCTGAAGAAGCCTTGGCAACTTAGCGTACTTCGACTAGAGTAAGTTTCTGCTTTCCCAACAGTTTTTTAGATCATTTATATAAATAATATATACTTCCCAAGCACGGCACCACCGCATTTGTCCATTACTGCCGCGGTGGTAAAAACTGCCACGCGTCTAGGTGAACAAGCCTATGACCGTGTAAATACAGTATGTGTTGGACACAAATATGTAGCCAGTAACTTGTAAATACTGTGGGTTCTTTTAAATGTTCTTTTTAAACCACGACTGTAGGTCTGTTTTAAACACGTACAACTGTGCAGCATTACGCTACCAAATCATTTGACAAGTGAAATATCAGCGATGGGCTAGCGTAGCATTACATTCCACGTTTCTTGCAGCTAATTCATTACCATGACATAAAATAATGTTATCAAACTTGATAAATTCAACATGATGGGCGATCTCCATACGCCTCTGGATGGTGAAAACGACATCTCCCATCATTCCACTCTCCTGCATAACATCATTAAGTTTAGCCTTTGTTGTTTGGAAAGTGCACCATCAAGCGGTCCAAATTTACATATTGTGCCTTTAAGTCGCACTAGCATCCCACTCCAATGATGGCAATGCCGTCATTTTTGCCATTCGCACCAACGCACAGTGCGGATGTCTCACGATAAATCTAGCTTAATGCGCTCGCGTGGTGTGTGAAAACTTGTCAATGAGTTTTCTGCTGAGATCTATAGGCACGGAATCCGTGTGGCACTTCACAACTTATTTGAACTGTGGGAACTTTAACAACTACATACTCTTATGTTGTTCTAAAGACTTATTACCTTCGTTTTTCACACAAAAAAAGAAATGAAAAGTCCTGCTCGCACTTGCCCATTTAAAGGCAGAGAATTGTGACTTTCTCTAGTAAGTGCTGCACATCTGTCATACTCGTGCCATATATTTCAAACGTTCTTAAGGTAGGCTGTAGAATTTGAGAAGCAAACCGAAATGGCAAAGTTAGGTATTACATACGGTTTATGAAAATGTTGCGAGCGCACACAAGGCAGCGCATCCTTTTGACGTATCAATTATAATCAATTTGAATAAAACACAAGACCCATAAGCACGTGTGTGTGTTAATATCTCTGTTGTGCTCTGGTTGTCAGACACTCATATATTAATAGTTATGTGAACGTTAATGTAGGCCTATTCCAAAGCCAATGCATTATTCTTTCCTTTGTGTATTAGTGTTAACAAATGTTTCATTTACATCAGATTTAATGATTCATCTTCAATTCTTTTTTTAAACTTACCCAGCGACCAAGCAATGACAGCCGTAAATCCCTGTCATATACCAAATTGATGCAAGGTGTTAGAAAATGTATGTGTACACAGAAGAAAGCCCTATCTGGGCACGGGTTGTGTCGAACCATTCGTAAGTCTGGCTGTTTGTTGAGAACAACTGCAGCAGCGGAGGACTATTATTCTGCCGTGCCGAACTGAGGAAGAGCTGATGAAGGCACGGTTTGATCAGAGCCATTGAGAGAGAGAGAGAGAGAGAGAGTCGCGTCAACTCCGTTGACTCCAATGGAACAGTTTTTTCACAGCAATGGCGGTTCAAGGAGCCTCTCAATAGTTACCTGGAAGTAAACCAGGGGTGTCAAACTCAGTTGCTGGAGGGCCGCAGCTCTGCACCGTTTAGCTCAAACTTGAATCAAACACATGATTCAGCTAATCAAGATCTTCAAGATTACTAGACACTTCCAAGCAGGTGTCAGTAGGAGCTGGTTGAAGCTAAACTGTGCAGAGCTGCGGCCCTCCAGGAACTGAGTTTGACACCTGTGGACTAAATAGACCAATTTTAATCAATTTAAAGACGTAAGTCATTTAATGAATCAAAAAGTAAAAGAAATGAAGCATGTAAAGAGAAGAAATAACTTGTCTCCGTGGATAACGCGACTCTCTCTCTCTCGCGGCTCTGGGTTTGATCTTCAGCTGACCAATCAGCAGAACGGGGCGTTTCATTCCCGCCCACATGTAGGGATCAAATGTTTGAGCTGTTCATTCATTTTTGTGTCCCTGAACGACAAACGTAAAATCGAGCTGAATTCTTTTTTTTAGATGGAAAAATGGAGCCATTTTCTCATTTTTCAACTTTCAATTTTAAATAAAAACGATGAATGATACACAGATTCATCCACACTAATCAGATTATTTAAACCCCCCCCCAACAGAATCCATCACATACCAGTAGACACCATTTGAATTTCCAGTAAAACCAGTACAATTCCCATTGAAAGAATATTCGGGTGTTTTTCAGCAGGTCAGAATCAAACATGCTCATGACACTGTGACACACATGCAGACCAAAAGGAAACACAAAGCCTGAAGTCCCTGGAACAGGTATAAGCGAATGAACGGGTGACGTGACGCGGAGGGTTGAGATAACTGAGCGGGTGACACGAGGGTTCTCTTATCCCACCCGCTGTGATCAAACATGAAGGACCGCATGCAGGAACTCAGAGTGGTAAGTACAATCTAATCATTTCACTTCTTATTAAATGATGCTCATACGTACACAACATGTGATCACATCGCTTTCATGAGTCAATAAACAGACGGTTGAGGCTTCTTTAAGCGTTCGCTTTAACGCCCATAACAAATCATGTTTATCATCACAGACTGTTCTGCTTCAACAGAAATGTAAAGATGTTATGAACTGAATGCTAGGTTTGAGGTGATAAATAAATGAAGTTTATGTGGTGGACATACATTATTTTCTGGCTGATTCAGAACTGTTGACTGATCCGAGTACAATCATTGACCACTGAACAAACAGACAAGAGACACTTTCAGTCCCGTTGAGATTCATGTATTGATTCACTCCTTCACCTGCAGCTCTTCTCTCTCGCTCTCCCTTTACCTAAGATTTGATGAAATTTGATACTGAATCATTAAAGATATCACAGCATATGAGAGTACACATGCATGAAGGGTAGAAGTGAGTTCATGTGTCATCTGTATTTCTCAGGGGAACGCTCCAGAGGAGAACACTCAGGTGCCTGTTCATGTTGACATGGATGAGTTCTTTGAACAGGTAAAATGTTTTTCTGTGATTGTTTCAAGTGTTCACGTGCAAAAGTTACTCATAATATTACGATGTAAAAACAGATTGATGAAATGTGTTGGGGAACTCGTCACATCATCATTTGGATGAATCTTCATTTTCCATCCATGACACGTGATACACACTGGCAAAATTATTTTCCAAATACAAAACCAGAGATGTAATTGATTATATTGAAGGCACAATGCCAGTGCCTTGTTCACGAAGGAATCCTCTGAGAAATGAAACCAACAAACGCTCCATGTTTTTCGCACATGAGCTGGAACGTCTTTAAAAATAAACTTGAACCCCGCATTCCTAATATGGGAATCTGAAGGAAGGTTATGCAGCGCCTGTATTCTTCCACAACCAGGGATGGCACAATATTTAGCGATCTTTAACTGCATGTTTGTTTATTCCTTGCTTGATCTATCTGGTTCCGCTCCACTGGTTCTGTCATTCATGAACCAGTGGGCGGGGCTAGAGAAGTAGTCGTTGATATTTTTCTTTGGAGGCGGAGTTCAACCTATCAATGTTGTCATAGACAGGTGCATTCCAGAACCTGCCGTTCGCTGGGCCTGGTGTCAATAACAGATGTAATCTCAGCCACAAGGGTGTTTTCAGTTCTGACACTTACATGATGTTCGTGTGAATACGATTCCCTCTTATATAACAAAAGCTCGGGTTGAAATTGTGATTTTAATTCATGCATCCTTTAAAGGATAAAAAGTTGTCCTTTTGGTGTGTTTTTATCAATCATTTCAAATGTATTTTTATAGCAATTTTACAATTTGCATTGCCTTAATTCAGCTGTACAAGACAACTTAAACCAAGAAAAACAACATAAGTTGAATACACATAAAGTAAGATGAACCTTAATTTTTTTTAAACAATGTTCAATCTCTAATATTGCAGGTCTTACAGATGACCTAAACATACTTTAGATTTTTTATCAACCAGTCAAAGAAAATGTACAATAATATCATGGGTTGCAGTTAGCATCATGGTAAAATTACTTATATGTCTTTGACTAATATTCTTATTAAATAATGTTCAAGTATAAAGCCTTAAACCTGATGTCAGCAGGCTCCCAGTGAGCAAACACACAGCGGCTGATAGTGGCAAGAATCCAAAACTCCAATGATGTAAATGGAGAAAAAAACCTTGTGAGAAACCAGAGTCGACCAAGAAAGCCAAACTACGTGTTGTGTCTGTTGATTCTGGGAACTCTGTAATTCTTCTGCTGTTGGATTTGAGTCCGGCCTTTGATACCGTTGATCGTAACATTTATGTTGTATCGCCTTGAACATTGTGGGGGTATTAAAGGCCAGGCACTTAATTGTTTTTTTGTTTATTTAAATGGATGTCTGTCCTCCAAAGTACATTTGACCTGCGAGGTTCCCCAGGTATCTATTCTTGCTCCTATTTTGCTTTCTTTGTGTATGCTTCCATTCCCTTTCCCTTCACTTTCGCTTTCGGTTAAATTTTAAGAAAACACAAAGTATTATTTCATTTTTACGTACACGACACTCAAATATATGTACCCATCAAGCACAACGACAATGCTGGTCTGTGTGCTTTTCAGACATTAAGGCATGGATGTCCAATACTTTTTTTTATTTAATGAGAGTAAGAATGAGGTAATCATTTTTGTACCTTTAGCTGCCCCTGGCAGCTTAAATCAAGTGCTGGGGAGCTTAGCTACTTTAGTGAAGCCTCCTGTTAAAAACTTAGTTGTCATTTTTGACTCCAAAGGAGGAGGGGCTGGGCCAATTGCGACTTACATTCCTTGGAAGGGAGCCTTTGGCCAACCTCTCCAGGTGCCAGCGGTCTGTTGGCACAGATGCACTGCGACGGCACGCTTACCCTAGGGGATGTCGACATACAGTATTCCTAAGTATGCCGAGAGACAGACAGAAAAACAGCTGTCACCATTCTGTCTGCACCTATAATTTGGACTACATTTCCCAGCATCCATTGCCACCCGTCAGCCGTGTTTCAGTAGCACTCTCTTTGCACTCATTCATTGTCAGGTCTTGATGTTGTCTCAGAACCCAGTCTTGTGACAGCTCTTTCCCCAGAGCCCAGCCCCTCAGAGCTTAGTGTAGTGCCCACTCTTACTCCAGAGCTGGAGTAAGCCCTTAGCGCTGTATTCAGTCTAGTGAGGAGTTCAGTCTATCTTGACGCCACACTTACAGTTCCCTATGCTCCTTAATACAGCCAAGATGTATTGCCCCTAGGTCTCCTGTGACTCCCTATACGGCCAAGAGGAACATCCCTATGTTCCTTGATACAGCCAAGATGGCTGCCACTAGGTTTCCTGTTTCCTTGTTTTCATCCAAGAGGGCCGTCTCCATGGTCCTTGACACAGACAGGATGGCTGCTCCTTGGTTTCCTGTGTTCCCAATTCGCCAATTTGAAGATTATGACTAATTTTAAAACCTTATTCAAATGTGAGGAATACTTGAAATTAGAGGTCTTCACGGATGACCCAAGACCTGACCCGGTACCCATACGGTTTTGGGTGTATATTTTAAATGGTCAGCCGGGTCGGATCCCAATCCTTTTTTTTCGGGTCTCGGGTCTATGTAATACCCGAGTCGATCGAAGAACACCCGCTGTGATTGGTGTCAGTCAACACAAAAAAAACAGAAGTGATCTCAGTAGTCAGCAGTAGAACTCCACCAGTGAGTTATTGCTAGCCTTCGGCGGTCATGGATGCCTTCATAGCTGCGTCTCATTTTCGAAGGCTGCATCATCCGGATGAGGTCCCAACAGCTTGTAGTAACACACACAGACACAGCTGATGTGAAAAAAGGTTTACCCATTGGCACCTCTTCTGTCTGGGCCGCCTTCGTGCAAATTGTGGACAAAGACGACGACTAAATAAGCGCGGTTGTGTAAGCTACTACATGTGAGGCGTTTTTGAAGTTTGATTCAGTGCGCATTGCACTTTTTCTTCCATGCTTATAATAATATGTGTAACGAGCAGGGCGGGACGAGAGCCGTGAGGGAACGACGTGAGGCCGGTGACGCGAGAGATAATGAGTGTCAGCTGCGCGTTGCACCGGTCTCGCATCTCTCACGGAGGAGATCAGAAGCATAAAAGGATGAGCAACAGGAGTGTACGATGAGAGAGGACCAGGCCTGGACTTTACGTTAGGTTTTATTATGTTTGCGTTATGTGGTATATGTGGGCATTTTACTTTCGTTTTGTTGTTCGTTTATTTTATAAAAAGTTTGTTGTTGAACGTTCGTCGGTTCCCGCCTCCTTCTTCCCATTCCTTGAACTTGTTACAATATGATTGAACCGTCTTGGTATATCTATATTTTGGGTCAGAATAGGCCCAGAGAGCACAGAAATGATAGCAAACAAATAATGCTGCTAACGTCAGCAGTCATAGCACTGAACGAGCAATCATTATAGTTATAGTATAGTTGTATTGTGACAGCAGGCAAACTTTTGAAGCTGGAATGATGTGTGGATAAAGCATGTTTGTTTAATCGGCAAGAGAGGAATAACATGGATGAACATTAGCAAGGAGGATTGTATGCATCACAGTCAGGTACGAGGGAGAAGGCAACTTACAGTAGGTAAGACGAAACGTTCTATTTTTTTAAAACTTTTTTGACTTGTTAATAGCTATTTAGGAGGTCTTTTCTAGTCTAGGGCCATCTGTTTTATCCATTGTAAATAGTAGTTTGTCCTCAGGTGTTATACCTGATAATTTTAAATATGCAGTAGTTAGGGCTGGGGGGTATGACCAAAAATTAATATAACTGTGTTTCCCGGAACATAGCGGTATTTTTTGTACCATATTTATAAACTGATTGAGAGAGGAAATAGTGCCTGTTGATTGACTTAAAATGCCCTTTTATACTGTCATGGTGACAGTATCCCCTATAATAACTGCAAAGTTTAGACTTCTTTAACAACTGAATAGCATGCGAAGGTAGCTTGCATACATAATATTTAAGCAAATAAATAGAGAACAGGGCTTTTTTCTTTGGGAGCACTGGTGGTCGTAATGCGAACTTGCAATTGCTACACTTGTGCTGCTGTTCAGCAACGAGGTGCGTGCTCCTATTGCGACGGGAAAGAAATATGTAACGTTACCGCTCATGTGCGAGCAAACATCCAAACGCCTCCGTTTAGTGCATGTTTATATAAAAAAAACATGATAAAGTAGTGCCGCGGCATAGAAAGACCCCCGTCACCTCTCTTTTGTAATTATCCCTCATTAGTTGTTCCCTATCTAAATCCCTTTTGTTTCTCTGTTCTTTGTCAGGTTGTTGTCGTTCTTTACATGTCATTTAGTGCTAGTCGTGGTGTTACCTTGTCTAAGTCTTGTTCCTGCCTAGATTGCTTTTTGAAGTGTACGACTCCTCAGTTTATTCCCCCTTGCGGGAAGTGTTTCTTTTAGTAAATCAATATTATTTCCTGTGTTTTTCCCCATCGTGGGTTTTGTTTTTGGATTTTTGAAATAAATATTTTTTGTTAACCCTTACCTGCCTGCGTCTGGGTTCTGTCATTCCGCTCCTTGACAACTATATCAAACCGACCATCACAAGCCTTGGGGTTAAATTTGATTCTGACCTAAAGTTGGACAGTCAGATTGGGGCTGTTGTTAGATCGAGCTTTTTTCAGCTGAGACAACTGGTTAAAATAAAGCCATTTCTCAAGCCAACACCTTAAAACTGTAATTTCCTTTGTTACAAACGGGCTGGATTATTGTAATGCACTATATGTGGCGATAAGTGGGTCTTCTTTGGCCCGTCTACAGTCTGAGCAGATTACTCCCATTCTATCATCACTTCATTGGCTGCCAGTACAATGTAGGATTCAGTAAAAAATTATTTTGTTTGTTTTTAAATCCTTAAATGATTCTGCCCCATTCTACATATCTGAGCTGTTACACTCCTATACACCCTCACACTGTCTGAGATCATCAGATCCGTGCTTTTGCGGTGGCAGCCCCCAAATTATGGAATATCCTGCCTCTTTATATGAGGCAGGCCTCTTCGCTGTCTATGTTCAAATCTCATCCTGAAATGTACCTTTTTTCCTTGGCTTTTGACGGATTTTGATATTTGTGTAAACAATCTGTATGTATGGGCTACATGTGTTGTATCTGTTTTATTTTGGTTTAAGTATACAGTATATTTATGAGCTATGTGTTTAGTTTTAATTAGTTATGATGTTTTTATGAAGTTGAATGATGGTTTATTTTCTGTTCTTTTATTGTACAGCACTTTGGTCTGCTCCTTGGTGGTTGTAAAGTGCTTTTTTTAAAAAGTTGAAAGAATGAATGAATTTGCTGCGAAATATGCGCCCATTGGGTTTAGTCGCGTGACTCACATCTGTGTCTTTTCAGCTGGGTTTGTTTGGGTCAAGCTTTTAAATAATATTCATGTCTGGGTCGGGTGCGGGTAGTACATTTCTCGGGTCTGCATGGGTTTGGGTCCAACTGTTTGATGCATAAGTATTTCAGATGACTGTCCATAAGAGAAGTATTTCAAAAACATTTCTTAAATTGCATAATCTCAGTGACAGTTGCAGGAGTCTACACCCTCTAAAAAGCCAACATCAGTACAGTTATGAGGAGAATATTATATTGTTGTGTAATATTTATTGTATTTAATGTACCGTGAATGATTTATTTCTCTCCCCAAAAAAGGCACACGGCACACCCATGTATACACTTTTAAAGGTCCCATTCCCTGCGATCCCATTTTTCTAACTTTAGTTAGTGTGTAATGTTGCTGTTAGAGCATAAATAATACGTGCAAAATGATAAAGCTCAAAGTTCAGTGCCAAGCGAGATATTGTCTTTAACAGAATTCTTTCTATACGAATTCGGACTACAGAGAACGGCTGGAATCGGACTATAGCCCTCTACTTCCCGGGTACATGGGCGTCACCATTCCGAGTGCTTTTAATAACCTCCGCCCAAAGGAATACGCCAAAAAATGGGCGAGGCCTTCCTCAGAGAAGAGGAAGAGATCGGTTATCAGAGATCGTAAACATTTGACTGAGCTACGCGCTAAACTACTGTCACTTTCATCACAGTCCTACAGCTGGTCATAAGAATTCAGCTACACACATTCTGAGATAACCAACAGTCAAATAACAGCTTCATGACTTTAACATCGGCTGTGAAAGCTGTTCTGTGTAACACACTGATACTGTGTGTGTGCATACCTCTAAAACACTTCTATGAAACGTCCTTTGAAGTCCTGCTTGCAAATGTCTCCTGGTCAATCTGCTTGTTTTATTATCCAACTCAGGTACAATATAAAAAGGCAAAACTGACGCTTCTGTTATTAGTGTTAATTAATATAACCGGTCTGACGCCATTCGGTCCGGTGTCATTTCCCTCGCCATAGTAGGAAAAAATTGCAATCTCTAACAAAGATTGACGTTTGCACATGCACTAAGAGACCTCCATTACACTTCGATCGATCCGCATGTTTTTAACTGATGAAGTGAAGTTGGCGCCATTGTTCCTGTTTATTGCTCAAAGCTAAAGTTTATGAACACACATGCACTGAGAGGGCACCGACCAATCACAACAGCCTGAGAAGCGGAAGCTCGCTGATATGGTATGGGTGGGACATCTTCACACACACGCTCTAAGCGGGGAACCAATCACAACAGACCTGGTCAGCTTTACCAATCAGAGCGTTTCGGAAGGAGGGATTTTATATAGACCGGAAGAAATCCAGTCGTTTTGTTAGAAGAGGGACAGCGGTGAATTACTTGAAATATGTGAAATATTAAGCGTTTTTTTTTTTATTTAGAAACATTCTAAAACATAACTTTGATTATGTTTTTTGGGTGTTTAACAACCATTGTTAAACACCCAAAAAACATAATCAAAGCCTCAAAAACAGCAAAAGAATGGCTCCTTTAAGGTTGTATAAAGTCTTTAAAGGTTGAATGTATGCAAATTAAAAAGCAAAAACTTAAGACATTGACCTTGACCTTGGGTGTGTGTGCCCTGCGATGGGTTGGCACTCCATCCAGGGTGTATCCTGCCTTGATGCCCGATGACTCCTGAGATAGGCGCAGGCTCCCCGTGACCCGAGGTAGTTCGGACAAGCGGTAGAAAATGGATGGATGGATGGATTCAGTTCCTTTTTGTTTCATATATGATAATTAATCTGAAATATTAAAGGTGCAGTTTGTAAAATCCAGCTCTAGAGGGCGAACAACGGCATAGCTTGATGACGCTGTGGAGGAGCGTGGAATAATGGGAACTGTCATCTTCAACTCCACCACTAATAATCAATTAGACTTGAATGAGAAATCACGTTTATGGATGCTGTAAAGTAACAAAGTTTTATAAATGTTGCCTTTGATGATGTGATTTTATTTCATTATAATGCGTTTGATGCATTAGTCGTAATTCATAAAATAATATTTTTTTACTATTTAGTCAGATGATCTAAAAACGATTACTGCTTGTTCAGTAAATATATAGATGACACTCGTACTAAATTAAGAAAAAGACATTCAAACAATAAGTTGTATTAGTAACGTTGTTGATCGACATAATAATTATACGTTTTCTGTATGTAAAGGAATCTAAACAGTTGCTCACCTGTCTAGTAAAACACATGCAAGTTCATCGTCTCTTTTAGTTCAAATTTGTCACCCAGCTCTCTCCATTTATGAAATGCCACACCGATACTGATCCTAGTTTGATCTCTCTCGTTTATATCTTCTTGTCCCAAACTCTTCCTGGGTCATTTGGTTTTCCCCTTATGTCTTTGTTGACAGAACCAGCTGCAAACAGTGAAGAATAATTGTGCTCCATAACCACTGCACTAAACAAGATAGTTGCTTGATAGACGCTACAAACTAATACTTTCACATTTGTACACAAGACTGCGTTATCATGGTTTCTATGGCAGTAAAAGCGGAAACCGAGGCTAACGCCAGAGACTGTTTTATTAGGTAGATGCAACTCAGCCAATCATATAAGAGCCTCTAGTCTCCTTTCCTGCACTCCGCTGAAGCTTGCAGGCTTTCCATCCAGTGTCTTTGGTAACTTTTGGACGCTTTTGACAGGCAAATGACAGACATGGTTCGTGTCACTGGTTAAAATGACAATTTTCTCACGATTTACAAATAGTTGGAAACATTTAAGATATTGTAAGAACTCAACTAAACAAAATATATAACACTGGCCTAGTGGTTTTTGGATATTTTACTGCAAAAAAGTTAGAAACTGTACTTTTAATATATCAGAAATATTACAATAATTCTGTCAGTATCACTATCGTCAAAAAAGGATTGAAAATTAGCATACAGTTTAGATTGGTGTTTTGGTTCTGTTCTGGGAAAAACTCCTTGCCCATCAATGTAGCCAGTATAAATAAGAGCAGGGAGCACAGCGATACCACCCCCTCCCCCAGGGGTAAACAAACAGAACAAATCAATCTCATTCGTTCTTAATGACATTTAAGTGTAAACGCTCTATATAGTTACATTACTTGATCGAGCTAAGACAACTTGTTGCCGACACAGAAAGCAACAACTAGGTAAGCTTTAAGAACACTTATATTGATGATGCCCAGATGGCAACTAGCAGTGTTGCAATAGCCTGATAGCTTTCAGCAATAAGGAGAAACATTTAATTACCTAAGCTTGTAAAGATGTTGAGTGCAAATCTCCTCTAAACTTGTTCCAGATCACTTCCAAAGCACGCAGTTTATAATCAATCTGGCAAATTTGCGTGTAGTGCACAAACTTGGTGAAACCTAACCCTAATCTTAGGTGAAATCTGTGTGGAAAAATGTCCCCTTACTAAATTCTTGATTACACAATTCCTATGTGGTTTGACCTGCCGAATTCGCTGTTTAATTTGCTTCTGAGCAACGCAATAAGCTGCTGATAGCTTAATGGATTTTAAACAGAAGCTGTGATAGCTTCAAGAAACTGAAAGAACGAGGTAGCTTGATATTAGAAGTTTGTGGTGGCGTCAAAGAATAAAGGCGGATGTTGACGGTGGTGTCAAGCACGCACATGGTGCTCCGAGTAAATCTCGGTTAAAACTAATTATTTACACAGCTACAGATGGGCAAGTAATAGTGGATGATGAATTCTTAAACTTTCTTGTTATTACGATGAAAATCATGAATCACGATGATCTCTCTGGTTGTGAATCACTTTTACATTTACATGATCACATTGCAAAGACAACACGGTCATGCCGATATGCCTTCTTCAACATTAGAAAGGTCAGACCCTATCTCACTGAGCATGCGGCACAACTCCTTGTCCAGGCCCTGGTAATCTCAAGGTTGGACTACTGCAATGCTCTCCTTGCTGGTCTTCCTGCAAAGGCTATCAAACCGCTCCAGCTGGTTCAGAACGCAGCAGCACGCCTCGTCTTCCAACAGCCCAATCGGGCTCACGTGACTCCCCTTTTCATCTCACTCCACTGGCTACCGGTTGAAGCCCGTATCATTTTCAAGTCACTAATGCTTGTCTACAGGACTATCACTGGATCTGCACCGGCTTACTTTCACACCCTCCTGCACTCCTACACCCCATCAAGATCCCTGCGTTCAGCAAACCAGCAGTGTCTTGTATTGCCTTCCCATAAGGGCAGTAAATCGCTCTCCCGCTCATTCTCATTCACAACTCCTTCCTGGTGGAACATTCTTCCTAACTCGGTCCGGTCAACCACATCTCTCACAACATTCAAAAAACTACTTAAAACCCATCTCCTCTGTGAATACTTGACAGAGAAATGAATAAATGAAAATAAAAAAAACACTAACCCTTTCTCACAACAGGTAGTAGTCTAGCTTTTGTTGAAACCAGTCACTTTGTATTGGCACCTAATGTATTATGGCTCCTGTATGACGTATCGTTTATTGCTCCCTAAACTCTTTGTAAGTCGCTTTGGATAAAAGCGTCTGCTAAATGACTAAATGTAAATGTACATCGGAATGGATTGAGAACTCAAAAAAAGTTATCTTTCATCTTCGTCCCAGTTCATCACAACGCTTTGTTGCACAAAAGGGACCGCAAAAGGACGCGAATAACATCAAGAGCGGTCTTAAAGTACTTAACGAGGTTAGTGAAAATATCCCTCGTTTGGTGTGTCATACAATTTAAATGAACTACCGCCAGGACTTTAAACTAGGATCAATTCTGGTCCAGGAAATGCAGAAAAGTTAGTGGTGTAAGAGATGCGAGTGCATCCCAGGCACATCCAAGGCGTCTGTTGGAATGAAGCCCTGAAACTGAACAATGAACCTTAAAGTTTTTCAAGCCTTTCTGAAAATTCGAGTCGATCGCTCAGCCCTCTTGGTGATTTACTTTTTTGCTGCGGGATTATTGTCCCATGTACACCGCATGGGTCTGAAGCCTGAATAATAGCACAACGGCAACAGCATGCGCGTCAACTATAAATGCTTGTCCCTTTGAGTTCATTTTACTTAAAAAAACATTATAATATGTATATTTATTACTCTTAAGAAGACATTGGGCCCTATTTTCACGATCTAAGCGCATGGTCTAAAGCACAGGGCGCAAGTGCACTCAGGGCGTGTCCGAATCCCCTTTTGGTAGTTTAACGACTCGGCACGCACAGGCGCATGGTCTAAACATGTTGTCCCGATTCTCTTAATGAGTAGTGGGTGTTTTTTGGGCGTAATGTGCAATAAACCAATCAGAGTGTCATCTCTCAATCCCATTAAGAGCAAGTTGCGCTCGCGCCATGACGGATTCGCTATTTTCACGGAGTTTGCAAGACCAAAGACTGGACGATTCGCCAGAGTGGAAACGCATGTGCTCGTGCGTGAGGTTAAAGTGGCGAGCAGATCATCTACATGACAAGCCTGATTTTTATCTTTATGTACACCATAATAATCTTTTAGATTGTAATTCATTAATTTGGACATGTTTGTGTGCTACCCTCTGTGTAATAAGTATAAAGTGAAAGCACGTTGTGGACCCGCCCAGTGGCCCATTTTCTACTAATGGACTCTTTTTTTAAACAAATAAAATATTGCGCCATTGACTTCAGACTTTGAGACCAGGTTTATTTTGAATGTTGCACAATGGCAGCTATATGTTCACTGAAATAAAGTAACGAAAATCAAAAATACTTTATCAGTTATTATATAGTTATTTTAGACATTCTTCAAATAAATAATGACTAAAAATGTTGGCTGTAATGTCACAGAATGTTGGACTGAAACATAACTGCTCTTTTTCAGCCTACTACTTAAACTGAGACATTTATTACGTTTTTTATAAACTGAAAAGAATTAGGCTTACTAGACACATTTTATGTCAGAGCGGGATCTGAGCAGTATTTGGTTTACCGGTGAGCGTAATGTGTGCAGAGTGTTTGCTTGGTCCGTGAGGGACTAAGCGAAGCGCAGTCATTGAGCGAAATATTGAGCGGGCGACACCGCTCCGCTTCGCTCACATGCTCTGATATGTACAGCTGATGCTCGCGACTGTTTAGAAAAACTTTAAATATTATCTGATTTGGCCTACAGACCACATACCTGTCTCTATGGCGTTAAATGGTGAAAGCCTACCTGAGTTGAGTAATTTTGGAAATTAGAATGTGTAAGACTTACAGCAAATTAATTTAGTCAATATAAGGTGGAAACAGAGCACAGGTTGAGTAATATAGATGTATCAATTGATGTTATTATGTGTGATCATGGTAATTGTCAGAATCCTAAACATATTAGTGATTTATATTCTATGTATAATGAAATAGTGGATTGTTTAAATAATACCTGTAGTCCTTTGTATAAAAACCTAGTTAAAAATGATAATCTTAGGGCTGGTTGAAATGAGCATGTGTCTGAATTGCATATGGAGGCTAGAACTGCATTTACAGATTGGGTTTTAACAGGTAAGACTAAACATGGCCCGGAATATGAGAGGAAGAAACGGGTGTCGTGATCTCAGTCTTGTCATTGCTTTTGTGTCTTCTGTGAATGTTTGTTTTGTCGAACTCATGGGGAACCGTTTTGACAGCTCCCCACGTGTTCGGTGTCTACGTCACTCGCCCCGCTCCCATGTCTCCCCGTCAGGCTTTCCCCTCACCGGGTTTCCATCACCTCATCACCTGCACTCCTGTATCTTGTCCCGATTAGTAGCCTCCCCTGGTTCCTCCTTATTATTCACCTGTTATTCATTTCCCACTGTTTAGGGTCCCCCTTCTCTCGTCTTGTGTCAGACCATTACGTGTTTTTGCCAGTTCTGACTGCCACAGGCTTGTGCATCTAGATCTGTTAAGTCTTGTCTTGCCATAGACAGGGATCACTGTCATTTGGATTCTGCTAGCGGGTCTAGGCTTCTCCTCGCTGAGCGTGCACCTCGGAAGAGTCAAGACGTCCTGTTCGGATTCTACTACTGATGCATTCCGTGAGTTTTGTTGGGTCAAGTCCTCTCCCCACGGACTCACTTGGTTCCTGTACTCGAGGCCGGTGTCGCCTGGTGATCTTTGTGGACTATTTACCCACAATTGAGTCTCCGAACCGTTCTTGAGTCATGACAACGGGCAAATGCTAAATTCAGATGTGCTGTACAGTTTATTAAAAGAGCTGAGAAATGATTTAAATGATGATGATGGGTTTATATGTGCTGCAAGTTATATGGACATTTTTTATGTGTACTGATGAGGTTAAAATATCTCTGTTTAGAGCTTACTGTATCTCACTGTTTTCAGGGTGTACACTTGTGGTGTAAATATATGTAGCGAGGAAGGCGGGACAGGAGCCGTGGGGCGGGGTGGAAAGTGGAAATCAGCTGTGCGCGCACCGGGCCCGGACACATGTGAAGTTTATCTTTATGTCTGTGTGGCCAGCAGTCGACCATGAGGTGGGATGCCGGCATTTTAGTTTCAATTTGTTTATTTATTTAAACTTTATTTGAATGTGAATTGGAGGTTCCCGCCTCCTTCCTTTTCCTCACTTCCCTCTCTCATCCCTGTCGATCCTCGTGCTCCCATCTCCGTTTCTCGTCTCGTCGGCGCATTCCCCCAGGAGATGGGGACACCGAGACTGGCTCCCCGGGGGGGGGAGTTAGCACAGTCTCGGGGGTACCCCCCAGCGTGAGTGATAGTGGAAATCAGCTGTGCATGCACCGGTCCCGTATCTCCCACGGAGGAGTTCAGGAGCATAAAATGACGAATCTACAGGACTGCCGACGAGAGAGGACTGGGCTCGGAAACATGTTAAGTTTATATTTATGTTTGTGTGGCAGGCAGTCGACTGTGAGGTGGCTGCTGGCCTTTTACTTTCGTTTTGTAAGTTTGTCTATTTATTAAAACTTTATTTGAATGTTCGCCGGTTCCCGCCTCCTTCCTTCCCTACTTTGAACTGTATTACAATACAGTAATGAAAAGATGAAAAAGCTCCAGGTAGCATTTCACGAGTTCACCTCGCAGATTATAAGTATGGATGATAAGGGACAGATAATATGGTATGTGCCCGGACTCAGTTCGTTCCCCCCAAAAGTTGCAATTAGCGTGGGACAGCAGCCCGAACAACGTGATCCCAAAAGAGCCTGGCTTGAGGTTGATGGCCCTTTGCTAGTCTGTGAGACACTTGGTTCTTACGTAAGCGAGCACTGCTGTGGGTGTGTGGAAGGAAGATATGGAGCGGTGCACTACTGCGGCCGTGGGGAGTATAGAAAAGGCTCCTGTGGGAGCTACATGACTACGGTAGTGCTGAGTAAAGAAGAAGGCTCCTGAAGGAGCGACGGTAGGAGCGGTAGGAGAAGCTGCAGCGGCCTCGGAGGAAGAGGACTGGGCTCCACTGGGGCGATCTTGTGGAGCGGGGCACTTTTTCGGCAGTGCGGAGTATAGAAAAAACTTATTTTAACATTTATTTTAAAAAGCCCCAAAACCCTCGACTCGTGATTTTTTTACACGACTTGACTGAAAAAGATGCCCAAAGTCATGTATTATAAGTGACATGACAACTATCCTGCTATCGTTCGCCTCGGTCTGTGCCAAATGGAAAAAATAGCATGTCGCGCTGCGCATGACCAGACTGAACAATACTCGTGTCTCAAACCGTGAAGGGGGAATTGTACGGTACAGATTTTTTCTGTGAACCGTTACATCCCTAAATTATAGAGTATTGTGTAGTATTACCTACTAAAGTAGTAAACAATACTCTAGTTTTGTGTCCCTTTCAGGTGGAAGAGATTCAAGGATTCATCAACTCGCTGGTTGAGAAAGTAGAAGAAATAAAGAAAAAACACAGCACCATTCTGGCATCTCCAACTCCAGACGAGAGTAACTATATAATTTTCTTTTATAAACTCACACAGAGAAATCTATGAAAAACTGACAGACTCAGAGGATTCACAATCAACTTGTATGCTTGTGTGGATGGAGATGATGAGGGCATCAACAAACACCTTGAAATAAAACATGACAGCATTAAACCTGTTGGGCAATAAACTAACAGTGAGCTATAAGACAGAAATCTATCGTCGTTTCTCAGTGGTGTAAGATTTAGTTCTCAGGTCTTGTCATGAGATGTGTTGCATCCTCAGAAAGAAAACATTCTGCTATGAATTTATTTATGAGTTTTGAAACGCGAGACACAGTGCTCAGCAATGTTTTTTAAAAGCGTAGGTAGACAGTACTTAAGTATTTTTAATTCCGTACATTTTTCAAGTATCTGTACCTTTTGAGTCTTTTGACTTTGGAAAAAGTACTTCACTACATTATAAAGCATATGTCATTCTTTTACACCACTACTTCTTGTCCAGGCCCTTGCTAGGTTAGACTACACTCTTCCTGCTGATCTTCCTGCAAAGGTAATCAAACCACTCCAGCTGGTCGAGAATGCAGTAGCGTGGTTCATCTTCAAGGAGTCTAAAAGAGCTCATGTGACGCCCCTCTTCATTTCTGTCCACTGGCTATTAATTGTTGCCCATATCAGGTTTAAGTCACTAATGCTTGCCTACAGGAGCACCACTGCACCGTCATATTTTCACACCTTCCTCCACTCTTACACCCCATCAAGAGCCCTGCACTCAGTCAATGAACTGCATCTTGTAATATCCTCACAAAAGGGTACTGAATCACTTCTCGCTCATTCTCCGTCACTACTACTTGCTGGTGGAATGATCTTCCAAATGCAGTCCGGTCAACCACATCTCTCGTGACATTCAAAAAACATATATGTTCAGTCATTACAGATTAATATAGTAGGGTTATTGCACTCTTTGATTTTCTGAAGTCCAAATTAATTTTGACCCATTTCACATACACTGAGCATTTCACGTGTTCATCCGCATATCTTATTTGTATATCCTATGTATATATATATATATATTGTGTATAAGGAGACCATCGAATTTACCTGCGCGACTCCACCGAGCAAGGACACTGACAAGGCACTTGAGCATTGCACTTCAGTATTTACTTTTTGCACTTCTATCTATTATCTTCTTGTTGTTTGTCTTGTACATTCCTTATTCTCTGCTTTTGTTTATGTGTTTTCAAATCCCTACTGTTATTACAACTCGTAAATCACCAGAATCACGCAATGCTTATAATCGGCACACTCTTTCAGCATCCACAACTACCTCAATTACATTTCCCATTGATTTATGGAACTGCCCATCTGCTGTAAACAAAGCAGATTTCATCACAGCTATTGCTGAACATTCTGGTCTTTCTCTTTTAGCACTTACTAGAACCCGGATCAAGCCAGAGGACACTGCCACACCGGCTGCCCTCTCCAATAACTACGTTTTCTCCCACAGCCCAGGCATATCAGGGAGGGATGGAGGGACCAATCTACTTATCCCTAACGACTGGAAATTTAAACAGTTACCACCCTCATGTGACAACATCTCTTTCTAGTGCCGTTGTCTTCTACATGCTGTTACTGTCATCCACCCTGTTAAAACTCATGTTGTAGTTATCTATTGTCCCCCAGGTCAGCTTGGGCATTTCCTGGGAGGAGTTGGATATGCTTCTGTGATCCTTCCCCGAGGATAGTAATCCTCTGGTGGTACTTGGAGACTTCAACATCCGACTTGAAAAACCACGGGCTGCCGACTTCAAAAACCTGACTGTGTTGTTTGACCTCAAGCGAGTTCCCACTTCAGCAACCCATAAGCCTGGTAATCAACTAGATCTTGTCTACATGCGCTTCTGCTCCACTCATCACTTCCAGGTCACCCCGCTGCACAAGTCGGATCATTTCCTCATCACTCTTGATCTCGACCTAACTTCTCCAGACACTACACATGCTTTCCCCACTGGTCAGATTCCGGCGCAACCTACGAACACTCTCTACCTCCCACTTATCCTCAGCCGTCTCCGCCACGCTCCTTCCCTCTGAACAGTTCTCTCTCTTAGACACTAACAGCGCCACCAACACTCTTTGCTCCACACTTACCTCCTGCTTAGACAGCTTATGCCCTCTTACATCTAGAGAGTCTCATCCATCCCCTTCTACCCCCTGGTTATCTGATGTTCTCCGTGAGCAATGCGCCACGCTTGGGTCTGCTGAGAGAAAGTGGCGCAAATTTAAAGAACTTACTGACCTCTGTTTCTATCAGTCTCTCCTCTCTTCTTTCTCTGCTGATGTCTCCTCTGCGAAAACCCTGTACTACCACACTTAAATCAACAACTCGCCTGACTCTCGTACTCTCTTTAAAACCTTCTCTGCTCTTCTTAGCCCGCCTGCCCCCTCACCTCTATGGGACTTAACTGCTGATTTTGCATCTTTCTTCGTTAAGAAAACGACCACCATCAGCAGTCAGTTCTCTGCCCCGCCGCCTCTTGAACACGTCCAAACCCCGACACGTGCTCACTCCCCTCTTTCTCTCTCCTATCTGCATATGACGTTTCCAAGGTCATGTCTTCTAACCACCCAACTACCTGCCCACTAGATCCCATCCCCACTCATCTCCTCCAGGCCATCTCTCCATCGGTTGTTCCCGCTCTGACCCACATTATCAACTCGTCTCTCACCACTGGTACATTTCCCACAGTCTTCAAAGAGCTCCGTATTACCCCATTACTGAAAAAACCCACTCATAATCCTGCACTGTTAGATAACTACAGACCGGTATCTCTCCTCCAATTCATTGCCTAAACTCTTGAGCGTGTTGTATGTAACCAGCTCTCATCCTTTCTCACGCAGAACAACCTGCTGGACAGCAACCAGTCTGGTTTCCACTGAGACTGCGTTGCTCTCTGTCATTGAAGTCCTGAGACTGACAAGAGCCGCCTCTAACTCATCTGTACTTATCCTACTGGATCTAGCTGCCACCATTGACACCGTTAACCACCATGTCCTCCTGTCGCCCCTCAAGGCTATGGGTGTCTCTGGAATGGTGCTATAATGGTTCAGGTCTTACCTCTCAGGTAGGTCATTTAGAGTATCCTGGAGAGGTGAGGTCTCGGAGTCCCAGCATCTCGATACAGGGTTGCCGAAGGGCTCAGTGGTTGGGCCGTCACTCTTTTCTTTATACATGACATCCCTTGGCTCTGTCATTCGGAAGCATGTCTTCTCCTATCACTGATATGCGGATGATACACAACTCCACATGTCATTTCAGCCTGACAATCCGGCTTTTTCTGCATGGATTTCAGCATGCCTAGGCGACATTTCGCTCTGGATGAAGGACCATCACCTGCAGCTGAACCTTGCAAAAACAGAACTGTTTGTAATCTCGGCTGACACAAAGATTCATTACAACTTCTCCAATCAACTGGGCTCATCAACCATCACATCTTCCAGAACGGCCAGAAACCTGGGAGTGGTCATCTATGATTATTTTTGGGCTAGTTTCAGTGATGTGATACAGCAGTACGGTATTTCATGGTTGTTCGCTAATAAACCAATTATTAGTTTGGATCAATTGCATGATCACCTTGAGAGTAAATGTCATATCGCTACCTCAATATCCTATAATGTCACTGCATGGACATTTGGACATGTTTTATTATTGTGTGGAAATAGGTTCTACCAGGCAAACAACATCCCTAATAGCCCTCAATGATCTATTGTGGTTCGAGTTTAAACCTCACCATGTATTTATGTGACCTCAGGTGTCTGAGCTGCTAAGTAAATTAAAGTTGAATATTTGCGCTGACCATACCATTATGTTTGCTGTAGGGCCCGATTGGTATCCTGTGGGGAACTTGTAAACATGGTAAATGTGCAGAACTTGAGTCGTTGCTATGCTTAGTAGTAAGTAGTAAGACTAAATATAGTCTAAAAACTGACTACCAAGGAAGTAACTTTTCATATTGGAAAATATCTGCTTTATGCATTTGGGGGGCTGTGAGGGCTAACTGTACTTCGTCTTTGTGTTTGGATGGTTGTTTGCTGTTGTTTGTCCTATATTTTTAAGTCTGCTTGCGGAACAGTAAATTCCATTAAGGAGGAGAAGTAGCTGTTGATGCCCACAACCAACTAACTTGCTCCGCCACCTGACCAGAGAGGACATCAATGCCCTCCTGTGAGTGGAGGACTAGGAGAGCCCCTTCCATGGGGACCAGAATTTTTAGTTTCTGGAATGTCTGTGGTGGGGCGAAGAGGCGGGTGTGACCCGTCAGGGGAGCACTCGTCACCACTCCTGTTCTCCTTAGCGACCTCACTAGACCAGACGTGGAGTATTGGACTCAACATTGGTCTAAAATGGGGGACTGAAGGGATCGGTGCCGTGGCTTCACCTTACTTAACATATAAATACTTTTATGTGGTTTTGACAAATATTAATTAATTATTATTCAGCATTATCTTAGTTTAAATTGATGATATAAGCACGATTAACACCAACCTTTTCTGATACAGAAAGTAGAGAATAATTAATGGTTTAAAGTCTCTAATGAATTCTTAGGCTCTCTCTTCCTGCTAGGTCAGTGTGACTGTGAAAAGGGACTTCTTATCATCATCTACGTAAAACATCTTCTGCTAGCACACACTCTAAGCAGTTTGTGTATGTGTGATTGTATTGTTTCAGGAAAGTGAGAAAGAGTGGAAAATCACGAGACATACATAACGACATGTTTTAATTCGCATTATAGTACATATGCCTGTCATCTTTGATAATCTATAGGACTATATGTCCTGTCTCATGACTCCAGAAGTGTTTGAGAACTTTGTGTTTGTGTCAGCAGCCATATAACCCTGTAGCCCAAGACTGGTTGCCCACTGAAGCTAAGCAGGGAGGAGCCTGGTCAGTACCTGGATGGGAGACCTCCTGGAAAAGCTAGGTTGCTGCTGGAAGAGGTGATGGGGACACTATACTGTAAAAGACGAGACGTTAAACCGATGTCCTGACTCCCTGTGGTCATTAAAAATCCCATGGCACTTCTCGTAAAGAGTAGGGGTGTAACCCTGGTGTCCTGGCCAGATTCCCTCCAATGACCTTTGTGAATCATGGCCTTCTAATATTCCCCACCCTCTGAATTGGCTCTCTCCTCTCCACCGATAGCTGGTGTGTGGTGAGCGCACTGGCGCCGTTGTACTGTGGCTGCCGTTGCATCATCCAACTGGACTCCAGAACTCCTTGAGAGTGCTGAAGCTGACTTCTGCTGGCAAAACTACAAACTATTTTTCTTGACTAAATTGTATTCTATTAATTATATTCCTGACTCTGAGTCTTCTTTCATCATAACTAGTCTACGGGTCTTTTAGTGTAAATCCCAATTTGAACCACAAAAAGATTCTCTGAGTTTTCGTATTTTTTCATATTTTCCATTCATTTCCTATGTTGGCCATTTTTGACCATGAAGGAGCCAAATGTGACAATGTTTTTGTGTTTACATAGCTAATGTGACAAAACGTCCAGTCCAGTGTCCAGTCCCGTGTCTAGTCCGGTAGTCCAGACGGCGTCCAGCCCGGTGCAGCCAGAGACCCAGCCGGCGTCCCAGCCAGTGCAGCAGCCAGTGTCCAGTCCGGCAAAGCCGGTGATCCAGTGCAGCAGCCGACACTCCAGCCGGTGACTCAGCCGGTCTTCCAGCCGGTGACTCAGCCGGTCTCACAGACCTTGTCCGGTCCGGCCGTCAGTTTCCCCCCGGACCTCCCCTACTAAGTCCCCTGGGACTCTGCACTCTCGAGCGCCCCCAGGGACCAAGACTGTTTCCCCGTTTTCCCACCCACATGGACTTCCCCCCATGGACTTAGTTGTTCATGTTTGTTATTTGTATTATGTCACCCCAACCCCATGATCTTGTTTTCTTCTTTGCACTTGATTTTGTTCGCCATGTTCGGTTGGTTCTTGTCTTTGTCACAGTCTGTCTTGTCCTGTAAGTCACCTTGAGGAGCGTCAGGGTATCGGTCCTTAAGGCGGGGGTTTTGTCATGATCTCTTGGTCCTGATGCAGAATCAGAGCAGGATCCCTTGTTTTGTGTGAGAGAGATGTTTTGGCCTATTTGGCCTTCCATACTCTCTCTCTGGTCTCGTCTCTGTTCCCGCCCTTTCGTCTCGTTATTGCTTGTTAATTGGTTCATGCCCCGCACCTGTCCCCTCTTGATTTGCTCCCCTTTAAATTCTTCTCGTTTGGCTCTCAGCGGAGGCGGTCGCATTTTCTCACTCCCCGTCCTTGCCCATATTTTCCCTGCTTTGTCTCCTGTCTTGTCTCGTCTCATCTACTGAGAGACTCTCTCTGCACTGCTCTCCAAACTTGGAAATTATGGAAGTGATCAACTGGTCTCTCAACGCAACTGACACCATTTTCTCGATGAGAAAATTGGGTTCGGGGGAACCCGCGTGTCCTGACGGAACGTACGCAGCTGGCTACACGATGGACGGCTGGGAGAGATGGCGGATCGTGTGTTTGGCGGCTCTTTCAGTCGAGGATATCGAGGATATTTACCTATTTGGAACCATGATAACAGGTCTTGTGCTGATTGGATTAGGCTTTGCCCTGGGTTATCGAAAAATTCATAAAACGGGAACAGCTGTCATAAGGCTGCCCGTTTTGATCGAAGCTGTTGGAAGAGCGGTCAGCATTGAGACTGAGACTATTAACCGAAATATGGTCGCCATCAGGGAAACCCTAACAGCTCTGGGAAGGAAAATTGATAATATCGGAGATCAGGATCACCATTGAACCACTTGGACTATGAGGGTTGCCGTGACATATTGGAATACGGTCTCCCGACTAAACAAATCACAATCTTATCTTTCGACTCCCCGGATCCAGAAACGGCCTTGGACAAGGCAGCTGGAAAATGTAACCCTGTGGGAGCACTGCAGCGGACGCTCTTGCGTTCCTCCCCAACCAAAGACTTAGAACTATCACACACACACACATACAGACTTATCACTCCCACTCCTCCGCATGCTTTGAACCGCCAGCCTGGAAGGCAGGTCTGTTGAGCGGCACCGTAATGGCACTGGACCGGATGGCTGCTTATCGGAGCTGGATTATCTTACCCTGTTGCAAGTCTTGTCTATGGTGTATTATTGTATCTGTGTTTTTTTTTTCCGCACTTACCTCATGTTTTTGCTGTATTTTTCTTCTTAAATCCATTTCGTTACACTGTACTTGTTATATGTGTAATGACAATAAATTGAATCCAAATCCAAATAGTCTCATGTTTCATTGTCCTGCGTTCGGTCATTGTGCATTGTGTGCTTGTGCTTGTGTACTACTGTGCATCATTGTATTTGTTCCGCTTACCTGTTTACCCTTGTGCTTTGCTGTTCCTGTTGTTGGATTATCCAGTCTTGTCTCAGTAGTTGTTGAGTCTAGTTCATGTCTAGTGTTTGATTAGTCTAGGGTTTAGTTAGTCTGTTTACCTGTGATTATTGCTTTATACCCTCGTGGGTTTTTGTTTTTTGTTTTATGTTAATAAATCCTTTTGTTACCTCTGAATTTGCTGTCTGCAATTGGGTTCTTCCCCACGATTCATGACACCCGCTCTTCCAATACAATCAGGAGGGAAACCCAAGCGTTCTCCTTTCAATGCCAGGACAAGAAACCTGAAATTTAGATATCTGGGGTTCCTTTGCTGGTGTTGCTGAATTAGCTTTTGAGCTACAGTAAATCATTGAAATTGAGTTATTGAGGAATTAATGTTTGTGCTTCTGTAAACAGAGTCGATCCTGTTTGTAATGAACATTTACATCATCAAATATCAAGTCTTGGTGCAAACATATATAAAGAGCAGTTTAGAAAACAGAGAAGGAAAAGAAAGTGACTGTGTGCATGACGTCTTCGTGTCTTTGTCTTTTTTGGAACAGAAACAAAAGCTGAACTAGAGGAGCTGATGACAGACATCAAGATGCTGGCTAATAAAGTACACTTCAAGTTAAAGAGTGAGTTCCTCATCCTCATCCGCATCACAGACACTTTACGCTCAGTAGTGAAGATGATGCTGGAAGTCTTTCACATTGAAATTCCTGAAGAATCTCAAACTCAACAGTACATATATTCTCTTTTCACCTGCGACAATAGATTATTTTTCAGCAAATAAGTCATTATTAGGTGTATGTGATTCTTCTGCCAAACAAGAGGCACCACCCTGTGTCATTGTGTCCAATAATGATTATGGTTTCGTTCAATGCAGCAGTTTTTCAATTTTTCAGAACTGTGAATCAGACTGAAAGAGATTTTTCCAAAGGCGGTTTATTTAGCATGTTCTTCTTTATTTTTCTGTAGTGTTTTTTGTTGTTTTTGCAGATATGCAGCAGAGCGCGGAGCAGGAGGAGACTGTGAATGTGAGGATACGTGAAACACAGGTAAGATCGCTCACACAGATCTTCTTCTGTCTACAATATCTGTATAACATGTCGCTGGTTCTGTCAGCACTCCACCCTGTCACGGAAATTTGTTGAAGTGATGTGCGAGTATAATGCCACGCAGTCAGACTACAGGGAGCGCTGTAAAGGACGGATCCAGAGACAGCTGGAGATCAGTGAGTACACATGTGCACACACTCATAGGCGAAGCTGAAAGATGTCACTTAGGATTAAAAGAAATATACACCTTGGTTTACGTGACGTGAAGTCTTATAAAAGTGAGCAGCTGTTTACAGTATGTTCGCGTATGTGCAGCGGGACGAAATACGAGCGATGTGGAGCTGGAGAGCATGTTGGAAAGTGACAATCCATCCGTCTTCACGTCAGTGGTAGGCATAAACTCTCATTCATTTTTTCCATGCTATATATTCATTCACAGGTATGGATCTATCCTCGGCTCTATCCACACATCCAGTGGCGTAGCCGCCATTCAGAAAGTGTGGGGGGGACACAGCTGATTGTTATACATGTGACCTTTGCCAATTTGGCTCAGTTTGTTGCACCCTTCATCAACACACGAACGCTCCGGTCTCGGATGATTTATTTGATATGGTTACCTGCACACAGAGCAGTTCAAGAGAAAATGTGCCTCACATTATAGCTCCACTTATACAAAATACATCCCATTAGAACGCACATGGAGAGATGCAGTAACATCAAACAGAATGAAACAATTACCCAGATATGAATTGAAAACACACTCCACACGTCAATCAACGGTTACTGCGTTTCATCCTTTTGCATACAGCGTCTAATATTTGATACAAAATTATATTTTTTACTTTTAGTGTGGATGCTACCACAGACACGACTTACCCACGCCAGCTCGGCTGCAGATTTGACTTCATTGAGCTAAAAGCAACCTGACAGTCAATCATAACACTGACGTAGGATTAACTTCAATATAAAACTCAGCGAGTTAAAGTTGTATCTCTTTACACACACATATACCCAGTAATGGAATTGTAAAAAATGCCAAAAACTACAAAATGCGACTACATACGACATCGTAAAACGCTTAATGTCCCAGTGTAATGCATTACGTTTTTTTTACTTACAGCCTACAAAGGTTACTGTAGCAATGTGGGGCTCAGGCTTTCCTGTCATTTGGCCTAAGTCTCATGTTTTAAAAGATAAAGTGCTATGCAGCGGCTATTTATGACAGTATATTGGCTGTGACTCAACAGCAAATGCTAGACTAAGGGACTCTTCTTCGCTCCTTACATACATAAAACATTAGTCTTTATATACCAGTATAGTGTTTGTTGAGTTTGTTTTAAGTTACAGGCAGTATAAGTACTGTTTACGCCACTTGGTAAACAAATGAATCAATCGCTATAGTGCCCTTACTTTCAAGCACTGTTTGCATACATTATCGGCAGGATATGGGAGAGAGGTCCTCCGCGTATCCATCGCCCATGTGCACATCAACAGACCTGTCATTTGTAACGTGTAACAAAAAAAATTGTGTAAAAAACCTACCAGCCCTAAACAAAACCTTGTGTTTTTAAATGGTTTACTTATTTGGTAGATTCTTTTTTCCATTGGGATTGATCCAAACAGTTGTACTGACTTCATCTGCCTGAGAATCGAACACAAGACCCTCTACAGAGCAAAACCTTTTCATCTTGCGCTCATGACTAAATCCAGTGCCATTTATTACTACTCGTGATAGTCCTTTGACAGCAGTAATTCAATGACGTGAATGTTGTCAGGTCATCATAGAGTCCAGTGTGACTGAAGAGGCTGTGAAGGAGATGAAGATGAGACACAGTGAAATCATCCGGCTGGAGAAAAGCCTGCGAGAGCTGCACGACATGTTCATGGATATGATGATGCTGGTGGAGAGTCAGGTCAGAGCAAATGTCTGAAATTGTGTTTAAATACGACACAACTTCTTAGTGTGGAGAAACCCACAGATGCCAATACATGAAAGAGTAGACATTACAACCTGTGGTGTCAATTGTTTTGCATCATTACATCACGGACATGCATTTACAATTTTCAGCATTGCATTTCATAGCAGGAGCACATTTTTCAGACACGTGTCATTCATTTATTTTGTTTAATTGCTGTCTTAAGTTCTGTGGCGCTGTATTCTTCCTGCTACTTATTCTCATGATGCATTGAAATGAATGTTATAATTTGATATTACTGATGACATGTCAGATAATCCTAAACCTAATCTGATCCATCACCTGCTTGAAATGTGCTTTCATCTTTTGGATTTTCTTTATTCAACACAGCCTGTCTATCTGCTTTTTTCTCTTCTGAGATATATTTATGACACTATGTGTTGACATTCAATGATTCGTTTTCGTTGTTTGGATGATTTCACGATTTCATTACCAAAACAAAATCATGTGTCATAATTATATTAAATGTTCTACCGTGACTTCAATATAAACGGATTACTTTATCAGATTTGTTCCGTCTTGTAGGGCGAGTTAATGAATAATATAGAGAAGAATGTATGCAGTGCTCAGGATTATGTGTTGAAGGCCAAAGAAGAAACCAAAGCAGCTGTGAAAATGAAGAAGACAAACAGGACGGTGAGAAACAGCACAGCCAATCCACTCAACTTTTCTTTTTTCCTTTTTCCGCTGCTTTCCATCTCCCATTGGAGATGATGCATAGAGTATGTGGAGCACTTAGTGGATTACGTTTGGAAGGCAGTTTCAGGCATGAAGAAAGCCAATGACCAAACAACTGCCGTCTGTCTACTGTGCATGAGGGGTAGTCTCTTCTTTCTCATTATAGTGTAATGAACCCTCTCCAGATTATATTCAAGATATGACATGTCTCACAGCTGCCAAGCAATAATAAGTCTGCTCTTGAGTTCCTGCAAGATAAACGTTAAAAAAAACCTATTTGATTGGGAAGTTTCCCTGGTACATGAAGGGATAATATGACAGTACTGTGTCTTCTGACAAGAACAGATAGGAAATGAGAATCAGGCAAAACCAACCATAGTTTTTTTTACATATTTACAAGCAGGTTGGCCTCAAAATAACATTTCTCCATCCAGGCTGAGAAATCTCAAATGCATTTTGGGATGTCAACAGGCCGGAGCAATACACTATAAAATAAAGTTAGGTTGTTTTGAGAACATGAGGGGGCTAAACCCTGAACCCTGAGGCACCATTCCAATAATGTAATAACAGCAAGGTCTGTATCTTGATATACTGTGGGATAATAGAATCTGGAGACTGTATATTGCTATATCTGGATATTGCATAAAACTAGCAACATCTAGAAATGGATGTCTGGAACTAAGCCTAAGTAAAGAGGTATAAATGCTTGTACTAAAAGTCATTAGTAATATGGCATAAGGCATCTGTCATATGCAGGATTGAAAAGTAACATGTTTGGAAAACAATGACGTTTCTGTGTAGCATTTGCCATCACATTTTTTTTGCGCGGAATACTAAAGTTACAGTATAACATAGAGCAGATGTCCCCAACCACAAGGTCACAACCCAGTACAGCGCCTTGGACAAGTTGTCCTGGAAAAAATGTGTATAGTAGCTGCGTAATAGCACTATATTAGTTATCGTGGGTTTTGCCCTCTAAGAGCCACAATCCACATTTACATACAGTAGTGGGCGTGACTCAGACAACCTCGCTTCCACTTTTGTACCAGGACTGTCTCACTTCCAGGGCGTCCGATATCACAGAGTTTGAGGACATTTCCAATACAAAATTGATTTAAGAATTGCACAGAAATTGCTCCATGAATCATTTGCGAATGTACGTTGCGAATCATAAGTGTCGCTGTATGAAGAGGAACGGATTGCAAAGGGCTGAAACATATGTTTTTGACATCACCCCCTCAGGCTTCTGAAAAACAAAGGCGGAATTATCCAGTGCAAACATCCATTAAAACGCTTCTGTCGTACCTTATCCACCCAAATTCACCAAGCCCCACACCCCGGTCCGCAGACAAAATTTAAACCCAAAACAGGTCTGTGGTGTATAAAGGGTTTTGGGGACCCCTGACAACTAAAAGAATGCTGTGTTATGTCATTTTAAAAGCATACAGAAAACAAGTAGTGTGAATTGAATAGAAAACTGTTTTCTCCTCACAGAAATTGATGCTGATAGGGGCTTGCGTGGCTGTTTGTCTACTCACAGTCATCATCGCATTAGCCATTGGACTGAGCTAAGCAGCAGTTCTTCTTCAGCCATTCCAACATATTCATCCACACATGAAGAAACCATTTACAACATTTTGCATTTCATACAGTACGCGTACATCTTTCCTGTTTTTAGGAATGTGAGCTACTGTATGTGCTATCAATATCAGCTTCACTTGCTTTTTCATGTTTCCTGTGTGTTTTACAAAGCACTTTCGATTCAGTTTGATGTATATAGCGCTTTACAGTTTTCATTGTTGCAAAGCAGATTTACATACTTTATAATTAATAATAACAGCGGAAAAATCTAATAAAGACAAAGTATGGTATAAAATACGAAGGTATTATTCCACTTTTTTCTCTATACAATTAACATTGATTAAACTTCACTGAAATATATACATTCATGTTTCATACTATGGTCATGAGCTGTGGGTCATGACCGAAAGGACAAGATCCCGGATACAGGCGGCCGAAATGAGCTTCCTCCGCAGGGTGGCTGGCGCGATCTTAGAGATAGGGTGAGAAGCTCGGTCACTCGGGAGGAGCTCAGAGTAGATCCGCTGCTCCTCCACATCGAGAGGGGCCAGCTGAGGTGGCTCGGGCATCTTTTCCGGATGCCCCTGGACGCCTTCCTGGGAAGGTGTTCCGGGCATGTCCCACCGGGAGAGACCCCGGGGGACTGGCTGGGGGGAACTCGTCCCCCCGGTTGGAGGAAGTGTCTAGGGATCACCCCCCCTGCCCCCCGCGACCCGGCCCCGGATAAGCGGAAGAAGATGGATGGATGTTTCATTAGCAGAAATTGTAAATTGTTTAATTGAAGTATATTATTTACAATATTATAATGTGCGTATAATTTACATTTAGTAATCGCAGTTAATATGATAGTTAAGGGGCGTTCACATGATAACTATAGAAAAATAATTTTTAAAACCCGTTCTTTATTTAGGAGAATATCGTGGTTCACATCACAACTATAACGATAAAGATACATACAACGATATCATTGGGATCACTTTCGGAACGTTTTTTTCCAGCTGATGAACAATGAAACATACTGTTAAACAATCTGTAACATGCGGTCCTAAACATGAAACATAGATACTGGATCTATGTGCAGATCTTAAAGAAGTTTGATAAATACAAAAAGGATGAATCCAAAACAATTAAATTTGATTTATATAGCCATTTTTACAATGTTACATTGTTTCAAAGCTGCTCTAGAGGAAGAAAGAAAACACAGAAAAAAAGTTAGTATTGGTATTAAAATAACTCTTGGTTGAGACAAACACATGAGCGCGACATGGAGAGGCGGGAACAAGAAAAAACACAACTACATTCAAAAACCGACAAGAGACAATGGCAAGCACAGGTGTATAAATACACAGTGAATGTTAAAGAACTAATGAATTGTCTTGGCAACTAATGATGTGGGTGTGGTCTGTGATGAATGTCAATTGTAACTAACAAGGCGACGGGGCTTGACAGAATCAACAGTCAAACCACAAACAAGGGAACCACAGACAGGACCGTCACACAGTTTTTGGTGGATCTCTAATGTTTGGTTGTTGATGATGGCGACACTGGTTAAATGTCTGAATTAAAGCCTGCAACAGTCAGAAAGTGGTGTGTTTACAGGGGGATATTATAAACTGATGCTTCACATCCTGGACACGAGCGCACATTCAGAAAGAGCATCCAGCCTGTGATGAATATGATATTCAAAGTAATGAACCATGGGTTAAAGCAAAAACTAAATCCTGAGCCTGAACATATGCAGGGTTATTTGGCCAACAAAAAAGAACATGATTTCAAAATGATGTTCCTTAAAGCGGTGGTAACACAAGCAGTTTCTGGTGTTAATCTTGAGTTCCTATAGAGTAGTATTGCATACTTTATTTCTCTGAAGAGTCTTTCGTTTAACCACATTTAACCACAAAACAGTCGAGCTCCTGGAGGCGTGCAGTGGGCGGAACTAAACTACGAGCACACAATACATCATTGTGTAGTGGCATGACACAGAGTCATTCAAACATCAGCTGTTGTGAAATGCACTGTAACCCACTGCTTCACGGGGCTTATTACTTTTATAAAACGGTTATTCCATATGCGAAGCAGGTTTCATAAAATAAGGTAAATAACGTGATATTTAGGCAATGTAATGCGATCAGCAGTTATAAACACCTCCTCTGAGTCCACACTTGGTGACGTCAGGTAGTGCAGACCTTATAGGGCACTAGGCACAAGGAGTGCAAAACCCACCCGGGGGTTCAAGGGTATTAACACGAAGGGTAAACAGGAACATAGACTAACTACACTAAACTAGACAAGACTAAATACAACACTAGACATAAACTCCAACTAACTAAACTAAGTAACACAGCAATTCAAACCAGGAGGGTGACACGGAACAAACTCTCTCTGGTCTCGTCTCTGTCCCTGCCCTCTCATTTCCTCATAAGTAATAGTTAATCATTTCATGCCCCTTTGTCTTTGTCTTGTGCTGGATCATTGTGTTAGTATTTGGAGTGTGTGCCTTGTGTCCGTGTCACCCGCCTTATCCTGATTGTCATGTAAGTCTAGTTTAGTTATTTGTAGTCATGTCTATGTTGTATCTAGTCTAGTCAGTGTAGTGAGTTCTTGTGCACCCTAGCCGTTCTGTTGTTTTACCCCCTCGTGGGTTTTTGCTTCGTCTTTGGTTTATTGTTTATCAAAGTCCTTGTTTACTCCTTACCCGCTGTCTGCAAATGGGTTCTATATTCCTGTGTTCTCGTCTGCCTCCCGTGTATTGTGACAAATCAAAGCAAAATGATCCAGCACAAGACAGAAAACACATGGGCATTAAATAAGGGATCAGATCAAGGGGGACAGCTGCGGGGCATGAAATAAATAATGAGCAATAATGAGGAGACGAGAGGGCGGGAACAGAGACAAGACTGGAGAGAGTATAAGGAAAGCCATAAGGACAATAATTGCCTCTCTCCACATAAAACATGGGGTTATGTCATGATCCTGGCACTAGACCAAGAGAAACATGACATGATGCGGCAGAATCATGACAAGTTCTGTATTTTATATGGTGATTATACCACCCAAGCAGTATGCAGTAGAAACTTATGTTTGTAATTCAACTGTTTATACCTATTTCTTTATTTGTATATATAATACCTAATGAACATAATGTGTTCTTAATATGCATAGATGTTATTTAACATTTCTCTATAATACATAAGCTGTGTCTAGGCTGAATCTAAATCTACATCAAAACATCAGATGCTTTTTTACCATAATTAAGAAAATGCACTTTTATTCTTGAACAGTTGGCTTACTAATAAATAAATATAGCCCAAATTGTTTTCTCTTTCATTCTTAAATGGAGCCAGTCTTTTGCTGTTTTTGAGGCTTTGATTATGTTTTGTGGGTGTTTAACAATGGATGTCCATGTTTCTAATTTCAAATATACGCAATTGACACAAGACAACAGAGGAACAACCAGGGAAAAATAGTTATGGCATAATGTAACTTTATTCCTCCGTTGTCTGACATCGACCACAAAACAAGACCAAACCAGACCCACACAGCCCCAACAAATGAAACATTTCCATTTGCGCTCCAGTTTACGCGTTTCTCTTTTCAGGCCGCGAGTGGTGCTATTGTACCATGGTGCTTTGATCTTCTCGTGAATCTTTTTTGACTTCATAGGTGCGACTGCTTCTAATGTATAAGAGAAAATAGTTCCCATGTTGCTGGTCATGTCATCGAGCGATTCTGTATTAATTGGCAAGGTTATTAAAGGAGTCAGATCTGGCAGGTTCTTTACGAAACTATCTTTAGTAGATGAGGTGATTGTTCTACCCTGTCGATAACGAGCTATACGACTGATTTCTGCAGTGCGCAGTGTACATGTTATAAGATGGTGATCAGTGACATCGTCGCTTTGAGGTATAATATCGATATTGGTTAGATCGGCTCCAGGAGATATAATCAAGTCTAGAGTATGATTAAGTCTATGAGTGGGTCTGTTGATGTTTTGTGTTACACCAAAAGAGTGTAGAAGCTCTTTAAACGCCACTGCTAAAGCATCGTTAGCACTATCTACGAGGATAAGAAGTCCGCAAACTCTTTCAGAAAACCAGTGTAGGGTCCAGGGGGTCTATACACAGTAGCCAGTGTAAGAGAAAGCAATGGTTTTTTACTTTTGTTTGGAACAATGATGTTCAACACAAGCACTTCAAATGATTTTAATGTATGCTCTGTTCTCTGAGTTACGGTGAGAAAGTCTCTAAAGATTGTTGCTACACCACCACCTCGACCAGCCGGCCGTGGCTCATGCATATAACCGTAGCTTGGTGGAGTAGACTCATTTATACCAAAATAATCATTTGGTTTAAGCCAGGTTTCAGTAAGGCAGAGTATATCAAAGCTGTTGTCTGTGATCATTTCATTTACAATAACTGCCTTTGAGTTTAGTGATCTAATATTAAGTAGCCCGATCTTTATACGTTTTTTTTTGCTCATTAATTACATTGTCTTCAGGTTTAATCATCATAAGGTTTTTTCTCTGACTTTTACATACATTTTTATTTGTTGTATTATTCGGGGGACAGACACAGTCTCTATGTATTTGGATGTTGTAACATTTTTAACAGTTGAGTGAGAGGAACACAGACTATGGTTAACGCTTGTACTTACTAGTCAAATGCTGCGGAGCGTCTTTGAGATGTTGTCAGACAGGACTTCCGCTCCAATGCTGCTGGGGTGCAGGCCGTCGGGCGGAAAACTTTGGTCGCTCCCAGAACAGATCAAAATTATTTACAAAGAGCAGCTTCTGTTCAGTACACCATGACATTAACCATTGATTGAGCGTAAATAGTCTACTGAACTTTTCATTCCCTAGTCGGAAGATAGGAAGTGGCCCTAATACGATGATCCTCGCTGTGGGCGATGAGTTGCATACCGTATCGATCAGACTCCTGAAGTCCCTCTTCAGGATCTCCGACTGCCGCATCCTGATGCCGTTCACCCCCGTGTGCAGTACGACAGCTCCGACGCTAGCGTTGTCCTTCAGGATCGCAGGTACCTGCGCAGAGACATCGAGAATAGTGACATCATGTACCTGGGAAGTAAAGGGCTGTAGCCAATTCCAGCCATTCTCTGTAATCTGTAGAGTACTTGGCATAAGCCAATTGGTTGGAATCATTGAAAGAAGCGCTATAAAACCCCTCTACTCCCTTTTGTCCTGGTTTCTTGATACCATCATCAAAAGACCATAGGAAAACCTGGCTCCAGGGGTCTGGTTTTAGGTTTTGTGCTCTCACTGAGAGTTTTGATAACCCTTTGGTCTCTCCGCGGGATATTTACGACTCCTAAACTTCAAAGCAGAGGTGAGAAGTCTCTCTGTCTCAACTTAACATCTGAGGCTAACCATAGAAACCTTTCTGACAAATAGGAACTTATGTGATTAAACTGTCCTTCACTATAAATATATGTAAATATCCTTGTGGTGTGTTGGCACTCTGGCCATCTTAAAGGGGTGATTTTCTAGTTTTTCACAGATGTAATATAAATCATAGGGGTCCACATAATGTGTCTGTGAAGTTTCAGCTCAAAACACCACAGATCTTTTAATATACCATGCGCTACATGCCCACTGGGGTCTTACTTGAAAAATACTGGTACTTACAATGTCTTTATTTGCAGGTTTGCCTCGTATCGTTCAGTGTGGATGATTTCCATTGAAAACTAAACAAATCCATTGCTCTCTTGTCTCCCGTGAGGCTGGGAAACTGGCTCTGTGTTGGTCTGTGCAGCCAACAACAGAACAGTTTGTAAGCTTTGCTACTTTTGCCATGGTGCTGGAACTTCACACATGCGAAAACAAAAGTGGCGGCGGCGCAATGAGTGGACACGTTCAGAACAAGGGGCGGAAATATTATAATAAGAACGGCTGCTTACGTCATTAAGAGTGATTTCTGAAGCGCTGGTTTTCTCATAGGCTTGCACAGATAGGCTTACATAAAAAAAGTGAATGATTTGTCATTTTTCACGTTTTCTGAGATGGCAGATGCACAAGAGACCCGATTTTAGCATTTAAACATGGAAAAGTCAGTTTTTCATGAAATCACCCCTTTAAGTTACCTGTCACCAGTAATGATGCAAGTTTTGACTTAGGGTTTGTTGTATTCATACGTTGGGATGATTCACAGCTCAAAGCCTAGTATGTTTCCTATGTAACTACTCCCTCTCTTAGTTTCCAATGTGATGAGCTATGTTATAAAAACATAGCATGGATCATACTATGTCCATAACTAAGTTTAGGTATTAAATAGGTATTAATTCAAGATTTCTATCCACTCGCATACGAATATTGGTCCAGCACAGAGCTTGCAAGTATCCGATTCTATATACAGAATAGCTGTGTTTAGTTCCTGCCTCTTTGTTAAAGATGATTTTATTGGTTTTCAGACATGTTTTACCTGCCTCGCGGCCAATCCCAACAATTATCTTTATATTATCAATTACACATTACTGCCCTTCGGCCTGTCAAAGTTGCCTTTGTTTGATTAAAGATGGATTTATTTCCTAACAAGTCTTGACTCCTGACACCAAACACTTCTGTTTTAAGCTGCTTCAATAAATATATTTTTGTACTGTTCTTTAGTAGCTATCTGAGTCTGTCCTCCTAACAGAACCTGACAAGAGACTTTGTTCTATGCTGTTTGAGGACCTCTTGTGGACATCAGATACAACTGCAGACATGTATTTATCCCAAAATGAAAGTTGAATCGGTGTCAATGGACTTTTATCACAGCAGAATTGAACACAATTGTGACAGTGTGTCCATTCCTCCGGTCACGTTTACTTCAATAGGCTGCAATCGCTTATTTGACTAAATGCCTGTTATATTGAGTGTCAGAGAACGGTTTGACATGTTTAGAAACAAGAGAAGAGATATTCCGATGATTAACAGATTTTTTTAACCTCCCACAAGTTACCCAGAGTTAACGCTCTCACAGGAACAACATGAAGACAATGCTAATCAGATTAAATTTTATGGCTGAAATAACCTTATAAATCAGGAATTTTTTGCTCAAAAGACTTAAATCTACATCTGTGTATAAAGTGCAAAATTACAAAACATAAATATTGTGTAGCAGAATTTATACGTTTATAAACTATAAACGCCATTACAGTTTTCTTTAGTAAAAAAAAACAATTTTTGAGCAAGTACATGAAAGAACGGGGTTTAAAACTGTGTCATTACCCTTGCTGGATTCGCCAGGGAAAGCTTGTAATAATGGTTTGTAATTTCCTTGGGAATGTGATAGGACTCATGCAAATACAATAACTAATATTGGCAAGACATTTCAAAGGTGGCGTGAACTCAGTGATCTAAAAGGATTGAAAACGGATGCAGACATGGCTTTATTTCTTCTGAAGAGAACAGGTAAGACATTTCGATATTTCAATAGATAACACAAAAACCGTAGCGCACTTGTTGTGTTAATACAAACGGGTACAGTTTCATCGGTTGTTCTTTCTCTCTTTGTTATGTCCATTAAGATAATCTCAGCCTTCCAAGTCTTCAGAGCCTTCCAAGTATTCATAGCCTTCTCAGCCTTCCAAGTCTTCAGAACCTTCCCAGTCTTCCAATTGCTCAGAGCCTTCTCAGACTTCCAAGTATTCAGAGTCTTCTCAGCCTTCCAAGTATTCAGAGCCTTCCAGGTATTCAGAGTCTTCAGAGCCTTCCAAGTATTCAGAGCCTTCTCAGACTTCCAAGTCTTCAGAGCCTTCCAAGTCTTCAGAGCCTTCTCAGCCTTTAAACTCTTCAGAGCCTTCTCAGCCTTCCAAGTATTCAGAGCCTTCTCAGCCTTTCAAGTATTCAGAGCCTTCTCAGCCTTCCAAGTATTCAGAACCTTCTTAGCCTTCCAAGTCTTCAGAGCCTTCCAGCCTTCTCAGCCTTCCATGTCTATAGAGCCTTCTCAGACTTCCAAGTCTATAGAGCATTCCAGAACGAAGAGGATCCCGCTGCTAGCCCGTGTGTGGATGCTGCCGGTGACGGGTAGCATTGTACATAGAATTAATTTTTTGGAAACTAAGTAATATTTATGGCAGTGTTTAGTATTTTTACTTTTAAACACCAAGCAGCGCTGACATCTGGGGTTTCAACAGTTGTGAAAACCAAGAAATTACGAACTGATGAGCTTTTACAAAAAAAAGGGAATGTGATAGGACTCGTGTGAAAACAAGAATTAATAATGGCAAGGCATTTCAAAGGTGGCGTGAACTCTGTGATCTGAAAGACTTGAAAACGGATGCAGACATGGCTTTATTTCTTCTGAACAGAACAAGTAAGACCCAAGTTTTTAGAGCCTTCCAAGTCTTCAGAGCCTTCTCAACCTTCCATGTCTTTATAGCCTTCTAAGCCGTCCAAGCCTTCATAGCCTTCAAAGTCTTCAGAGCCTTCTCATCCTTCAGAGCCTTCCCCGCCTTCCAAGTCTTCAGAGCCTTCTCACCCTTCAGAGCCTTCCTAGCCTTCCAAGTATTCAGAGCCTTCTCAGACTTCCAAGGCTTCAGAGCCTTCTCGAACTCCCAAGGCTTCATAGCCTTCCAAGTCTTCAGAGATTTCTCAGTCTTCAGAGCCTTCTCAGCCTTCCAAGTTTTCTCAGCCTTCAAAGTCTTCAGAGCCTTCTCAGCCTTCCAAGGCTTCAAAGCCTTCAAGGTCTTCAAAGCCTTCTCAGCCTTCCAAGTCTTCAGAGCCTTCATAGCCTTCCAAGTTTTTAGAGCCTTCTCAGCCTTCCAAGGCTTCATAGCCCTCCAAGTCTGCAGATTCTCTGCATTCTCCCAGGCCCGTTTCTGCTCTACGGCCCACGCCCGCCACCAGGTTCTATTTCCCTTCCCTCCCCTAGTTCGGCTTCTGCTCCGCCACCCTCCTGAACAGTTGGGACTCTTTTGTTGGGCGTCAGGACCCGCCCTTAAGAGGGGGGGCTATGTAAGGGTTATGTGTGTTTTTGTCATGTCTTTTATTTTGAAGTTGTTTTTGTAGTCATGGTTTTAGGGTCTTTTGTGTTTCCCCGCCCTGATAGTTTCCAGGTGTGCCTTGTTACCTCTGATTGTCTTGTGTATATACACCCCTGTGTTTGCCATAGTTCTTGTCGGTTATTCAATGTATTTATTGTGTAGTTTATTTTTGTCTTGTTTATTGTTTTTGCCGTCTTGCCAAGTTCATGTTTCTGTTTCATGTTTTGGATTTATTAAACATTCATCAGCTGCATTTAGATCCATTTTCTACCTTGTGTTGGACTGCACGTTACACACTTTCGCAAAGGAAACACCTGTGTATCCATGCTCATGACTCCTCAGAAAGCCTCCACTCTCCTCGCCTCCTCCAGGTGCAATTCGAAAATTTAGATGGACTTAGAAAGGACTGATCGGATGAGCACTTTCACAAGTTGGTATGATTTATAAGGGTCTTCATGAAATGTCTGGAACATATTTTGCTTAAAAACACTCAATGGCGGTGTAAACAAAACCCTTTTTGCCTTGTCAAAAACAGCAATGCTCACAGCAACCCGTTTTGGTGCATGTCTCTTTAAATGATAATGAGTTGATAATGATAATGAGCCGATCCTTCCTATACGCAGACTACGCAGGTTGCGTAGGGCCTCTGAACCAGAACCAAATCAAAAACACTATAATGTAACAAGATGCCCTGAATCGTTTGGCTATTTCCTTTTCGATACTTAATTTATTTAATTACTTTACTCGCTGTCGGACATGACACGCGCGTGATGTGAAGCGTCTTTACATTTGGCCTTGCCTTTAAAACGGTTATATTCGCCTGTAAAAACGGCAACAATGCGAAGCAAAACACAAAGACAAGAAGGCATGTGTTTATGTACTATTTTCAAAGTCTTGTTTAGTTTTACCAAATTATGCATGTACAGATTTACAAATTTAGTATTTATCCACTGCCAAAAAGTTGGTTTGACATTGGACGTTAGATAGTCTGAATTTAAGGACCGTCTCCAAAGTTATATAGGCTACACATTAATATACACGTTTCTAACTTCAATAGCACTTAAAGGGAATGGCTTACACTCACAAAACCAGCTGTACAGTGTTCATGTGGTATTAAGCAAACATTTCATTTTAAACGTCTCAAATCATTCGTCCGGAGACTAAAAAATCCCTCACAGCAAACAGTGCATCCTTATACTTGCCTAAAATCCATGGAATGCGCACCTGGATATTTCAGCAGAATTACGTGGATTTAAGCGCTTGTCGTTGACAAGTTATAACGTTATATACACAATGTGAGAGCGTAACTAGTATGTAGTGACAGATTTTTAGCCTAAGGACGAATGATTTGAGACGTTTAAAACTAAACTAACTGCAGTGTTCGCCCCTGTTCATTAGCGAAACAAACAGCTTGCTGCAGCTGAACATATTGTGATAAAGCGTGGGGTGAAAGTGTGGTAGTTGATGTATGTGTCATATGGGTAATGTGAGTGTGTGTCCTAATTGAAGCATACAGGTGATGCGGGTTAAATCGAGTAGGCTACTAAAAGGCTGTTTCAGAAGTAGCGGGAACTGTGTTTTGGTCGGGAGCTCGGACTTGGGGGAGAAGCTGAACGGCCGCTCGGGACAATTATTGTCTTTTATGTAGTAGGGCATGCTGTCGGCTAGGAGAACTCCTGATTTTGCCGTATAAGGCAAACAATTTGGTACTGATGAGCGGTCTCAAGTGAGCCTTGGAGGAATTAATCTGGCATGTGCGACTCTTGTATATAATCAACCTGCACCCTTCCGGTTGGCGAGGACATCTGTGTGATGAGACATCTGTTGGACGAGGACACTAGTTTGGCGTGTGTTCCAAAGAGACTACAGTATTTGCTGCATTCCATTCAATGAGTGTGAGCCCGGCTGTGGTGATCATATGAATTAATGAGGGAAGTAATGTGTTTAATGATTTTAAAACTTTAATGTTGAATAAAGAATTGTGTATTAACACTATCCTGGTGTGTTGCTTCTGCCTGTATAATTGTCGGCTGTTACAATATTAATGCACATAATGTATTAACATACATACGGCTAAACTCCAAGTGCCCATTTGCCAAATAACATATAAATATAGAGTATGTTTAACACTGGCTTTGAATGTTCTATTTAGTTAATGTAGACTTAGCTCCCTTCGATATCATATGCTAAGGTTATCCTCCTATATATAGTCAGTTCAGACTGTTGATAAATATGACTTACATTTAGCAGACGCTTTTATCGAAAGCGACTTACAAAGAGTTTAGGAGCAATAAGCGATATGTCTTACAGGAGCCATAATACATTTAGTGCCAATACAAAGTCACTGGTTTCAACAAAAGCTAGACCACTACCTGTTGAGAGAAAGGGTTAGTGTTTTTGAAAGAGATGAAAAGGGGAGTCACATGAGCCCTCAGTGGTTTGATAGCCTTTGCAGGAAGACCAGCAAGGAGAGCATTGCGGTACTCCAACCTTGAGATGACCAGGGCCTGGACAAGGAGTTGTGCCGCATGCTCAGTGAGATAGGGTCTGACCTTTTAATGTTGAATAAGGCGTATCGGCATGACCGTGTTGTCTTTGCAATGTGATCATTGAAGGACAGCGGTTCTCAAATATGACTCAGAGGCAGCTTTGGTCTCGATCCCTCTTGAGAAACAACTTTGAAGCTAATCCTGCTTGTACTGTCCCAGGTTGATAAAGCACTCCAGCTTGAAGTGACTCGCGCAAACAAGCAGGTTGCCCAACTTAAAAAACAGCGTATTCTGAACAAGCAATATTGCAATTACTTGAAAAGTTGAAAGTTCCCAAGATGCATTGCAGCATGTTCAATTCTGTGTTTCTTATCTGTTTTTCTTTTAAAGATTAGTGTTTTAGTTCTTTCTGGCTTAATTTATGCTTTAATATTGTTGTTACTGTTAGTTATCTGTTGAGTTTAGAGTATTTTAATGAATGATGTTTTTTGATTGTTACCATGGTTGAGATTTGTGTGTTCAATGTTGAGGTGTACTGTAAGTGCATGACTCAATGCTCCAGCCAATTTATAAACACTCAACACACATTTGTTTAAACAGTCATTTGATCAAAGTTTAGGTCTGTTTGAGGTAGAAAATAATTACAAATGTATGAAAAGAAAAATACATTTGTAAATTTGTATATTTAACAGCACTTAAAGAGTACTTGAAATATTTCATTTTGCTCATTTAACATTTTTCATCCACACAACAGAAATATATTAATTGCCTGAACAAAAGTAATTAGTGTGACAATAATATCTTTAATAGAAAAATAAGACAACCAGCATTACATAAACAAACAAATTTAAGTTGGCTAAACAAATTATCAATACTTTGAAGAATTAAATAATATACGTCATTTTTTTACGTTGGCTCAAAATTCTTTTTTACATTGTTGTCCACAAACTTTAGCCATGACGTCACATAAACTGCTGTCGCTTGTGAAAACAACAAAACAACAAAAATGATGTGGTATTGAAGTGCGCATGCCCAGTGGAGGGAACTGTATCCCTTCTAGCCATAACCCTAAACCTGGCGCGTATACATTGTCCTCCGCCCTGACTTCTTTTCCATATTGTGACATATCCGAGTGAAACGGCTTTATTTTAGCTTTCCCTTTTTGATTGGTTTGTTTTAAGTTGGGCCTGGAGGGGAGGGCCAAAAAGCCTGGCCATTGGACAGTCAGTATAGTCCTACCTCTTTTTTGTTGCTGATTGACAAATGTTGAAGAGTTATGTTTGAGAGGGGGGAGGAGCTTATTGTTTCTGATTAAAGATAACAAGTGCAAAGGAATTGAAAAAATGGTTTGCGCTGATAAATCATTTATGATAATCACTACAACACTGTAAAAAACTAGATTTTCCTGTTTTGTTGCGTGGTAAGCTCTTTGCAAGTCGCTTTGGATAAAGGCGTCTGCTAAATGACTACATGTAAATTTAAATGTGGTGCAACCAAACGAAAATACGTTTCTGACCACTTTTAAGCATGTTTTAGCTGTAGTGGGAATTATGAAATCTGCCTTAAGTATGTATTTAACTTTCTTTTTATATTTTCAATGTGTACAGTCATCATTAATGTTAATCATAATCATAAATGTTCTATACACAACTAAATACTCATATTTATTTGATATAATATTCAGCTATCCACATTCCCCTGCATAACTTGTATATAGCACATCTGTACATACGGTATACTGTCTATTGTTCTTTTTGTCACATGTGTATGTCTCTCACATATTTCGTTTTGTTACCTGTGCATTGTCACTTTTTAACCTGTATGTGCACCGGCAGCTTCTGTCCTTGTGTGTCCAAGCACACTTGTCAGTAAAGCTCTTTCTAGATTCTGACTAATGGACGACGCATTGAAGTGACGCTCGAGAGAGCGATGATGTGCGTCGTCCTCGCGCCTTTTCCTGGCTCCCTTCCCTCGCATCCTGAAGGGGTGGAGCTAAAAGCGAGAGCAAGAAAGTGAAACAAGGATGCACAAATAGGAAACGAGAAGCTCCCGTGGACTCTCGGTCTCATCGCTGTTTCCACTCCTCCCCTTACTGCAGCCGCCTGTTCTCGTTTCCTTTTCACGTGTGGCAAGACGCATCTCACGCAAGCCTATTTATATCTAAACAGTACGTACTCTAGCCCTCGTTCAGTAAGTACTCACTGAAATTAAGTGCATACTCACTGAGTATGCGATTTCGGACGGGTTTCGCTACGCTTTGATGACACTGCGCAGACCGCTCGGAACATGACATCAGAGTATCGCGGGAACTTATGTTCCGTATGTTCTTGGTTGTTCTCACGATACTTTGATATCATCGACCGATCGGTGTCTGCAGGGTCACGCGTGAAGTCGAGCACATCAAAACTAAAGCGTTAAGCAAAACTTTACATTCAACTAGTTTCACAAAGGTAGAACTTCGTCCATTGTGTTTACGGAACATAATAATGGGCGGGGTTGTGTTTTGACACTCTTATGCAATACCACAGCATCATTATACACTTTGTGTCAGTTGGAAAAGAAGCGGACGGGACAATTGTAACTTTCTGTAATGTTTGTCAGGATGCCCCCTCCTCCCAGAGCTAGGCGGTGCCCCGTTCACCGGCAATCCCAGCATACATCGCGCCTTCATTAGCATTTATCTACAGGAGCTGCGTGAGACACAGTTAGAACAAGATAACGACATACGTATATAAAATATACCGTAACGTTAAGAACCAACGACAAAATGAGCGACAGCGAGAAACTGGACAAGCAGCGACTGAAGAACTTTAAGAATAAAGGGCGAGATCTGGAGGTAAAGTCACTCACGCGCGCTGCTGTGACGTCGATCAATTTTACAGCGTATTCACGAAATAAACGTACATGCATACACGTCGGCGTTATGATCTCTCACCGCGGGGTTTTCTGACTGAAATATGTTAACATGCGAGCGTTTGTTTGACAGTGGAGTGCTTATATCGCACAAACGGGTGAAATGACGATGTTAGCCGAGTGGCTAACGCTAGCCGACTGTGCCCTTACCTGAAGCGTTGCGTACGGGTCCATTAGCCTCGAGCTAACAGAACACGCATCACAGCACGTGAATGAAGTCTATTTTATTTTAGCACGAGAACATCATAGAGCTCAGTAAAAGAGTGAGGCACGGCTGTGATGAAAGGCCTCGAAATGAAGGCCCGCGCAGTAAAACATGCTGCGAGTGTTAGCAGACACACATTCACTAAGTGGCGTATTACAACACCGTTTAAACACACACGTCGTATATGACGCGAGTGTGTGTGAGTGATCCGATGTTAATACGAACGTGTTTTCTGTGGGTGAGTTTATCGTCTTCAGTGCTACGCTAGGGTTAGCCGCTAGCTGCTTAAGATCACATCTACACAACAAAACAAGCCGCATACCGACGCACGCATTCATATGTATGAGGGAAGATGTGCGGCTGATGATCGTTGACATGGTTTCAGGTCATGTTGGCGAGGCGCTAGAAAAACACATTTGTCTCCGTTGTTTTTAATAGAATTGTGTGTTTGTTTCGCCAAGTTTAAGGGGAAACACGCTTTCGATTCACAGACATGACGTGCGCTTCAAACATCAGGCTCCTACAGGAATAGCTAAGAATTTACACAAGTGAGATTTACAGGTCTTGAAAGTAGTTCAATTGTTAGTTAAATGTAACGTGTTATATATGTTTGAGGATCTGCTGCTGTGGACCGAGTTATTATGGGAGGGCTTGTCTGTGGGGGGGCGGGCCGGGCGGGAGTGAGTGACACATCTCAATTGACAGAATTGAATGGATCTCTTTCAGTTTTGGTTTCATTGATAGAGAAGCTCTTTGTCTAGTATGTTTCTGCTGTTTGGCAACACTTCTGGCCACTGTGAGAGGTGATAATCCCTTTATTAATGTAACTGTCACATGTGAGAGACCATGATGATGTCATGTTAAAGGAAGAGCATTCTGGTCTTTTGGTTTCGTGTTCTTTGGTTGGGGCGTCTTTGGCCACTTTGTCAGCGAAATGATTTCTTATAGTGGTTTTCTCATCACTTGCAACACAAGTCCAACCACTTTGACTGAAACTCATATGAATGCCAACGGTATCGATCACATTACACTAGCCCTGTCACAGTATATATTAGGGATTCAAGACGAGAACATCAGCGATCGTGCTGGAAATACTTTTAGATTTGTCACAAAATGGTCCCTACAGTAAATCCCTCAAGTTTATTCAGATTCACTGTTCATTGCGGGTGAAGCCAGATTCGCCTTCCATGAAAACAGCTATGCACATACGCTTTCTGTGAGCACTTTGTTTGATTGACAGACTCTAACAAAACATGACTCCTCATAGCTTATCAAAACACCTTTTTCTGGTGCATTGAAACCGAAAGGAATAAGTTTGTGTTTCACATCTCAGCGGCGGCTCGTGCCTTGTTGGTTTCTTGGAACCAGATTATTTAACTCGATGCAGCGAGACTTCCTAACCAGGGATAACATAAGAATCCTAAATGGATTGAAGATTTGAAATGTTCAATCAGGATTTTTCACAAACTCGCATCACAGAAGCAAATCTCAAGTGAAGTCCTAAGATAAGAAACTCTCTGTAATAGTTTGTATACAACCTCACTGAATCTCCATACTGCACTGGTTTGTTTTCCTGCACTTGGACCATCTTCATCTTAGATATCGGATATTACGTCATGTGAATTCCTCACATCCTATCTTCCCAAACACACCGCCAATGGTCATGTGACTTTTTTTGTACGCCAGTTGACGTGCAAGTAATGAAGAAAAGGCTTGGCTTGATGTTGAAGTGTGTGGTAGAGATCTATCGGGCTGTACAGTCCTGCTTGTAATTCAGTGACTGTAATGTTTTCTCCTGTACAGACGATGAGAAGACAGCGGACGGAAGTGGTGGTCGAGCTCAGAAAGGTAATGACTCAACAAGGTGCCCGTTCATGTCTCATCTCTTTACCTTTGGTGGCTCTTTTGAAAGCTCATTTGGTGTGGGTGACGAGTGGATGTTTTAAAACAACAAAGATTTCTTGAGCTCACAAATGCTGCGTGTGCGTGAGAAGTAATGACTGCTGGTCTGAACAGATGACTTGTGTGTTTGTAGAATAAGAGAGATGAACACCTCCTGAAGAGAAGGAACGTGCCACACGAGGACGTCTGTGATGATTCTGACGCTGATGGAGATTTCAGATCGGTAGGTTTCTCTCATCTTCATTATTCTGGAGTTCTGTGTTTCAGTAATCCTGATGTGCGTTTTCTTTTCTTCATGACAGCAGAACACGTCTCTGGAAGCCATCGTGCAGGTAAGTCTGAACCAGATTTCAGATGATGTTGGGTGTTCAGTAGGAGATGATGATCATGTTGTGAGCGTTGTTGTGTGTGTTTGTAGAATGCCACCAGTGATAACCAGGGCATTCAGCTGAGCGCCGTGCAGGCCGCGCGGTGAGTATTCTCTCGTATTTCCCAGCTCGTGTGTTGGGCTTGAGCTGTGCGATGTGAACGTTGTTTGATCCCCACGTCATTCCTCAGGAAGCTGCTGTCGAGCGACCGCAACCCTCCCATAGATGATCTGATCAAGTCTGGGATTCTGCCCATCCTGGTGCACTGTCTGGACAGAGACGACAAGTAAGAATCTGACGGCCACAGATCCAGTGTCACGTGACTGCACCGTTCTGGATGCCATGTGCTCATCTTTGTGTTTCTGTCTCATGTAGCCCTTCTCTTCAGTTTGAGGCGGCCTGGGCTCTGACCAACATCGCATCGGGCACGTCTGAGCAGACACAGGCGGTGGTGCAGTCGAGTACGTTCACACTACTACACTTTACTCTTCAACATTAGGGTTGGGCCGATATGACTGAAGCTCGCGCTGTACAGATGACACACGCCAGATTTGGTGACTGCCCAGTTCGCGCTGTATAAAGATGCGTCTCTACGCTGCTCGTGCCTCATTTTAAAACGCTTTAGGGCGATGTCATCATCCATCGCAAGGTTTCACTGTAGACATCGTCCAACTCTATCTCATATAATGAGGAATGATATCTATCACTATCGTTTTGTTTTGTGTTCATAAGTGGGGGATTCACAAGAAATGTTGGTTTCAAGATGATTTTCTGATATTAGAGATGAATTCTAACCCTGTTGACCACACAGCTCAGTGAGTTTGACCTACAGGGACCTGAGCTCTGGATGTGTCTTTGTGCAGAGCTGATGGTTTGCACTCATCATTATCGTTGTGTGTGTTGATGCAGATGCGGTTCCTCTGTTCCTGAGGTTGCTGCATTCTCCTCATCAGAATGTGTGCGAGCAGGCCGTGTGGGCTTTAGGGAACATCATTGGTGAGTGTAAACTACGCGCGCGTGTGTGTGTGTGTGTGTGTGTATTTTTTTTTTAAGTGTAGAGGTGTTTATTAAAGAGCGTGTGTGAAGGCTGTGTGTGATGGTGGTGTTGTAGGGGATGGTCCGCAGTGCAGAGATTATGTCATCAGTCTGGGAGTGGTCAAACCTCTGCTGTCCTTCATCAGCCCCTCCATACCCATCACCTTCCTCCGAAACGTCACCTGGGTCATGGTGAACCTGTGTCGTCACAAAGACCCGCCTCCACCGATGGAGACCATACAAGAGGTATGAGCGTGACGAATGTGTGCAGTCGGAGCACTCAACTTCTACATTGTCCTCTGTCAGGAGGGTTTAGAGATTGAAGCGCATGTGAAGTAAGAGAACAGATGATGACGGAAGTGTGTGTGTCTCCTCATACAGATTCTGCCTGCGCTGTGTGTGCTCATTCACCACACCGATGTCAACGTAAGTGTAACGCACACACATGCACTGATTTCACTGTAAGTCAAGGGTGGGCAAACTGTCGAGCATTGTGTACGAGTTATGATTTATGTCACATGTAATGAAATGCCTTGAAACACACGAGTGAGCACAGAAAAATGACCATCCAAAAACTTCATCAGCATGGAAGACGAGGTGCTACGTGTGAATGGAGTGGTGATGATTTGTGTTGTGCGTAGATTCTGGTGGACACCGTGTGGGCTCTGTCGTATCTCACCGACGCTGGCAATGAGCAGATTCAGATGGTCATTGACTCTGGGATTGTGCCGTATCTCGTGCCGTTACTCAGTCACCAGGAGGTGAAAGTTCAGGTACGACTGAGCCTTTTATATTCTCTGTCACAAGGAAAGTGAGGTGTGGTTTTCCCCGCGACGAGTGACACGAGCTTCTGTGGCAAAGACAAAGAGCGGCTGTGATCTGCTCCTGCGTTCTGCAAAATGACTTCCAACACTTTTATTTGTCAGCGAACGTTCGGCTCTCCACACACTAATCACAGTCAAAGTGACTGAAGTCGAGCGTGATGTTTGTGTGTGTTTGCAGACGGCAGCGCTGCGAGCAGTGGGGAACATCGTGACAGGAACTGATGAACAAACTCAGGTTGTGCTGAACTGTGACGCTTTGGGTCACTTCCCTGCTCTCCTCACACACCCTAAAGAGAAGATCAACAAGGTACAACACGAGCCTCATGTCACCCTCAGAAAGATAAGATAAGCTCATGATTTCAGTAGTGTTGGATATGATGACAGCAGAGGTGTGGCGCTGGTGCGAGTGGATATAACAACTGTATAGATTTAGATGTGACGTTAATGATTTAGTCCTGTGGGGGTGTCAGAGGTCAAAGGACACTGCTGATACAGGAGTGCATCTGAGGCGGCCGCTCACAAGGAGGCTTCTCTGTGGTCACGCCAATGATTAAAGCCTCGGTATCATTCTCACCCTCGATTGGGCCTGTGACCCTGCAGTCTGATCCGACCCCTGTGACCACACATGCACGCCCGTGTCCTGTACTCTCCCGTTGATGTGTGTTTGTTTTGCAGGAGGCAGTTTGGTTTCTGTCTAACATCACCGCTGGGAATCAGCAACAGGTTCAAGCGGTTATTGATGCTAACCTGGTGCCCATGATTGTTCAGCTGCTGGACAAGGTGAGTGATGACCTTTAACCCTCTCCAATGAATTGTAAAGGTTTTCCATTCACGTTCTAATTGATGCTCTTGTGTTTCACAGGGGGATTTTGGGACACAGAAAGAGGCAGCGTGGGCCATCAGTAACCTGACCATCAGCGGCCGGAAGGAACAGGTACACACACGTCTGTCATTTTTAGATGTCGTGTCAAACGAATTTCAACTTTTATGCGCAGCACAGTTCATCAATGTCAGTTTCACAGCAGTGGAAGATCCCGGAGGCCGGCAATGTGCTACAAGCTTTTCTTTACAGTAGCCAGTTGGCACGGGTATTTCTGTTATCAAAAGCACGCCCCTAAAACTCCTCCCATCCTGTAGGTGGCGTATCTGATCCAACAGCAGGTGATTCCTCCGTTCTGTAATCTGCTGACAGTGAAGGATGCTCAGGTGGTTCAGGTGGTTCTGGACGGGCTCAGTAATATTCTCAAGATGGCTGATGAAGAAGCCGAGACCATCGCTAACCTCATTGAGGAGTGTGGAGGTGAGAGGACACGTGATGGATGATGGAAAGGATTCTTTTACAGGGGGCGCTTGAGGAGAGCTTCAACTTTATGATGATGATGTTTTAATCTGCTCAGGTTTGGAGAAGATTGAACAGTTACAGAATCATGAGAATGAAGACATCTACAAACTGGCTTATGAAATCATCGATCAGTTCTTCTCATCTGATGATGTAAGTGTGACACTTTCACACATCTGCCCATTTTCTTGTCAAGTTTATATTTTGTTCTGAATGCTGATGTTCAGTTCCGCAATAATACCATGTATTCTGTGTCTTGTTTCGAACTAGTTTTACAAAGAAAATCCATCAACATTTTCACCTGTCTGATCACATATGACACTGTAAACATCAATAACAGCTTTAAATTGGCAAATGACCGTGGTGTAAGCGGGTTAATCCTCGGCTGCCGCGATATTCAATTTATCAACTTATTGCGCTATATATATATATATACTTGACGTCTGTAGTTTTCGGTGATGTTAATGTCATTCATTTTTATGTAAACAATGAAGATGCATTGCATTTAATCCATCGCGCTGCCCTGTGTCTGTGTGTCAAAAGCGGGGCTGCACGCGCCCGCACAGGTGAAAAGACTCGGAGTTATATTGTGTTTTCCTGATAAATATAGCCAGTTCGGAATACTGTAGTAGGCCTAGTCAGCTTGGTGTCAAAGCCACAAACCTCCCACAGTGATATGAAAACAGGAGCGCATGAACAAGACGCTCTACTCTTTAAATACGCAGGTAACGAGAACAGCAACACAACTGATAAAACAAGCCGCATTCGGAGCTGGAGAGAGGTCTTACAGACACTTTAGTTAAGACGTGTCACGTATGAATACACCTTAGACGAATGTCAAACAGCGTTTTTGTTCCTTTGAAGGGCACTTCACCAATGGAACTCCACTCCACATAAAGAGACAGTGGGTCTCATTCACTAAGCATGCGTGCGCACAAATTTGTGCTTGAAACCTGTGTACAGACGTTTTTACGAACATATATATTACACTTAGATGTATATGTGTATGTTTAAAAGGTGTTTTATTGTGTATGAACTGACTTTGAGGACTTTGCACTTGGAATTACTTGCGAGAGCGCGTCTCGAGACTACATCACTGTAAATTTGACTTGAGTGGACAGGTGGTAAAGGAAAGGTTGGGCGGAAAGCCCTAATATGGCGATGGACTGGGTGTGTTTTATGCAAATGACTAAAGTCGTGCAGGCGGCCGCTCATTTAGAAAACCTCGTCCTCATGTTAGTGAATTTGAAGTAAAGAACAAATGTATGTGCGGATGCACGTGTTGTGAATTAGGCGGAAGATGCTCGTGAGAAGTTCAAATGTGCGAAAAATGAGACCCAATGTTTTTAATTGCTCCATTGGGCAAGTGTATTTTAAACGACCACTATGAAATGCATTCGTGCTGCCCTATTCAGAGTTCATATATCAAGGGCTCTGCTTACCCTAAACTTCATCATAACGGCTTGTAATTAAATCAACCAATTAGAATTAAGGACTGGAAGTGTCCTTTTTATGTATTTAAAATATTTCCACTCCTGTTATTATTTACGTTCCAATTTCATGTACAAATATTCTGTTAAAAGGCCTTTGTTCATGACTTGTATTATTATATTATCATTACTTAATCAGTAGCATAAAATGTTTATAACATGACATTTATATCGACAATCGCAATTATTTCTGATTCAATTTATCTCCAAACAAAAAGTTGCTATCACGATAGCCCTAGCCACTAGAGACTTGCCCCAAAACGGAGCAGAATCTCATTGAGCCCCATGCTAAAATGTCCAACTTTATAGCCGAGAAAAACATGTTTACGGCCTGCTGGTCCTCGGGTAACACCTCCCAGAATGTTTAAGATTCAACTCATCAGCTACTTGGTGTGTTAATTATGGAGACGTTTCAACATTCTGGCAGGTGTGCCCCGAGAACCAGGGTTATTAATTAATGCAAATTAATGGGCGGTAATATTTTAATAAGAACCCCTTTCTATGTCACAAGGGGAGTGAAATCTGATCGGCTGGATTCCTCACATGCTTGCAGAAAAAGGCTCTCCAAAACAGTTACTGGGTTCTTCTTTTTCACGTTATTGATTTGCTAGATGCACTGGGGATCCGGTTACAGCACTTAAACACTAAAGGGCCCATTGGATGAAAATTTTGGATTTTCGAAGTCTTAAAATTCAGCATGGCCACTTGAGTGACGGGTAGTTACAGCAACCAGGTACCTCAGCTCCAACCACGTCCTGCCTCTGCCCATTTTCGATTATCCGGGAGTGACGCTCTGCTAAGATAGCGACGGCCGCCTCAGCCCTCTTTGAGGCTGGAATACACTACACAACTTTTTTTTTAAACGGATTAAAAAAAACTAGACCTCACACACTTGACGACATTTTGAAGTCCAGACTGAAAATCTGAGCAAAAGTCTTGCAGTGTATTCCAGGCTTCTAAAAAGCTCCTCAGAAACCTACGAGTGACGCCACGGACACTACGTCAATGTTTTATACAGCGCATGAAGCCAACGTCAGATGATTGTTTCTCTTTCAGATCGACGAGGACGCTAACCTGGTTCCTGAGCCCATCCAAGGAGGAACGTACGGCTTCAATTCCTCTACCAACGTGCCAGCAGAAGGGTTCCAGTTCTAGAAGTTGACGTGAAATGTGGAGTTTGGTTTGTGATGCAGCACTCTGTTCAACATTAACAATAATTAGGCGAGCGAGCGAGAGAGAGTGTGAGGAAAAATGAGATCCGTTGTGCATGGCTGGTGGCATCCACGGCTGCATCAATTCCAAGAGAATTTGACTGTAACTTCTTCGTTCGTTTGGCGCTTACTCTGGTTATTCCTCTTGTCCCCTCTCTGCAATTGTGGTGTTTTGCTCTTGGGGTCCTTTCTTCTCGCTCCCCCTTCTTCGATACTCTGCGTTTCTCTGTCCCCTGTCCTTTCTTTCTTTCTTCGGTTCTTTATTTTCTTCGCCGTTTTTCCGTTGCTCGCTCTCTGTTCGCGCCTGCTGCTCTTCTTCTCTGCACCCCTGTGTTTTCTATTTTTATTTTTTTTGGTCCCTCTCCGGGCTTTGTTGTTCGGTTCTCCTCATGCATTTCTTTTATCTCTCCTTCCCTTTCCCTTTGCTCTTCGTCTGTTTCCTGTGGGATTACTTGCTTGTTCCGCTTTGATCGTTATTTCCTGTTTGCTATACTTACGCTTTTTCATCCTTTCCGTCACCTGATGCTCTATGTTTTTCTTATGTTCATCGTTGCGTTTGTGTTCCGTTATCTATTCACCTCCGTGTCTTCCTTTCCTGTTCGCCGCCAGTTTTCTCCTAGGCCAGGTTGTTCGTCTGGCTGTTCGCGCGTCAACCCGTCTTCAGGCGTATTATTTCGTTGCTTAGGTATTGATTTGGATTTCCGCCGTCCTGTTCGATGTTTTCGCCTGTTTCCCTCCGCTCTGTTTGTCGTTCTATCCGTTTCCGGCGTGCTGCCTCTGCTCCAATCTCCCCCCCTTTGTTGTTTTTCTACTTATGGTTGGGTATAGGTTTGTTGGATTTGTGCCCGTCTACAGTCGCGGGTAGTCGAGTCCTATTCCTAGTCAACGGTTGTCAGCCGTTCTCAGCACTTTGTGATGTTTGGATTTTAGCGGGTTCATTGTCAGTAAGTCGGTGTGTGTCGTGCTTCGCGATCAGGCAGGAGGCGGCAGATTCGAGCGGGGGGTGTAGTAGATGCTCGGTAGTGAGGGGCGGAAAGGGGGGCGGGGGAGAGGGGGTTGGGTGGGGAGGATGAAGGGCGAAAGATTCCTTTGGGGTTGTATTGGGCGTCTTTTTTTTGTGTTCCAGCCCGCTGCTTTGCCTTTTGTTTTTAGCTTCTTGTCTTCTTTTTTTGTTGCCCCTTGCTGGGTTTCCTATGTCTCCGTATTTCACGCCGCCTTGTGTATGCGTTCTTACGGTGTTTCTTGTCCGCCCGCCTCTTCCCTTTGGTTTCCCTTTCCTTATCTTCGCTTTTCTGCCGTCTTGTTGTAGCCCTCGCTTTTTTTGCCCGGTTGAGCCTCTTCTCTCCTTTCTTTTTTGTTCGGGTTCTTATGTCTTCCTTTTCAGTCCCGTTTTCTTTTGTCCTGCTTGCGTGTTCCCCCCTGGTTTCATGGTGGGGTTCTTCCTTCTTTACCCTCCTTAGTTTCCTCTTCTGTTTTGGTGGCTTGTTTGTCTGGTCTTGTCTTGTCCCCCTTTACTCTGGTCGCCTTGCCTTTGTCCTCTTTCGTCTCCCCCTTTTGTGTCCCTCCTTCTTTCCGACGGTCCCTTCCCACTTCTAACTCTTTGGTTTCTCATTTCTCGTTTTTTTGTTGTTGTTTTTTTTTGTTTCTTACTTGGTGTGTGTTTGGGAAATCCTTTAAGCCTTTTTGTTTGTTCCTCATCTCCTTTTTTTATTCGCTCCCGCTCGCTGTTGCACGTCGCTCGGTCCTACTTGCTTTTCTTTCTATTATTCTTCTGCTTGTCTCCCTTGTTTTTGGTTCTTCTCTCCTCTTCTTTTTCTTTCCTCTTCGTTTCCACTTTAGCATTTATTTGGTTCCTTGACCATCGCCACCTTTCTCGTATGTCGCTCTCCGCGTTCGCTTCTATCTTGTTTTCCCCTGGTCGTTACAGCCTTTATTGCCCCTCTCCCTTCATCTTTTCTTGTGGCTCTTCTTCGCGCCTGTCTTCTGCTCCGTTGCCGCTTATTTTTTTCCTGCTTTCCCTGCTCTCTTTTATTTTAGTCTGTTTTCGTTCTTTTCTGTCCGCGGTTGCGTTATATTTTCCGTCCCGGCTGTGGTTGCTCTTAGGTCCTTCTTGTTCCACTTCTCTTATTTTATACCCCAATTTACCCTCCGGCGCTTGACTTTTCCTTTTATGTTCTTTGGCTCATCTTTTCTATTCCTGTCTGCCGTTTCTGGTATGGACTCTACCGGTGTTATTATTATTCGCTGTGTGACCGTGTTCTGCTTTGAAAGGGTTGTCCTTATCTATCGGAGTTATGGCCGCTGTGGTGTCCCTAGGTGGCGCGGGCGCAGGTGACTTAGGTCTGAGATTGATCGACGCAGGCGATAACTTACTTATCAGCGGTCGTAGAGCGAGGAGATGCTAGGGAGAGGAGGGGGGTGGGGGCGAGTGTGAGCAGAGGGTGGAGTATGGAGAGGAGGAAGAATGGATGAAGGGAGACGGAGTACAGGTCCGTGTGGCTATGTTGAGGTTGTTCGCGTTAGGGTAATGTTGTTTCGTGTTGTTGGGCCATATATAGGGGTTAGCCGACGCGGTAAGTTTGATCCACCGGGCGTTGCGTCGGACTGTAGTGCTTTTCGCAGAGGTGCTTTGTACTTGTCGGGCCGTGGCGCGCGAGCCGCCGGGGGCAATAACTGAGTGGGCGATTGTTTAGTGTTAGGCTCGGTCAGTATTGGGATGCAGAAGGATCTCAGGTGGGGATAAATGGGTCAGGAGAGGAGGGGGGGGGAGGCAATAGGGTAAGTTGAGAGGGGGAGTGGGATGTTGTGGTGGGTGTCGCGAGGAGGAGAGAAAGTTTTTTTTTATTACCTTTCACTCCGCGCATACTTTTTTTCCCTTTTACTTTTTTCTTTATTTTTGATTGTTTCTTTTTGGTCACCTCTCTTTCTCCTTTTATTTTTCGATGCCTCCTTTGGTTTTTGGTCTTTTGTTGTTTTTTGGTTTTGCTTTTTGTCTTCGATCGTTCCTGTTGCCCCCTTAGGTCTTTTTCGTTCTTTCCCTCGTCTTCTTTGTTTTATTGTGTTTTTTTTTTTTTTCTTTTTTTTCTTTCTTTCGTTTCGCTGTTCCTATCTTTTAGTGCCTATTTGCCCATCACCCTCCCTAGCATCTGTTCTTTCTATTTTATTTGTTACCCCCTCCTGTCTTTTTATCTTGTCTAATTTGCGTACCCCCTTTGCCTGCGTTGCTCTCTTTTTCTTTTCTTTGTTTGCGTTCTTTCGTCGTCGTGTTCCTATTCCCCGACCCGCTTCTTGTTCTCTTCTCTTGTCCACTATTCTGCTGGTCTTCTCGTTTGTGGCGCCGCTTTTCTACTTCTTTATTTTACTTCTTTTTGTCTCCGGTTTTATCGTTTCGTCTGGCTCTGCTTAGTGGGTTCTTTCCTTGCTTGTTCTCTTCTTTCCTGGCTGCCATTTTTCTCTTGCTCTTTTCTCTTTTTCGGGCTTTCCTCTGGTAGTTCTTTTTGGTTTTTCTCCCTTTTTTCCCCGCGCGGTATCTTCGGCTCTTTTGTTTCGGTTCACCTGTTTCTTCCCTTCTGTTCGCGGCTCGTGGTCAACCTGCATGCTTCTCCTGTTCGTCCGCTTCTTTTTCCTCTTAGATTCTTTTTTTGTCTTGTCTGCTTTTTCGCCGTCTGCTTTTTTTCTCCCCCTCTACTTGACGATCCGATTTCCCGTTCGCGCTTCTTTTTTCCCCCTCTGTCTTTTTCTTTACCCTTAATCTTTTTTTTTCCTTCCCTTTTTGCTTTTTCTCTTTACTCTGTTCCTTTTCCGTTTTTCAGTGATTATCTTCGTTCGATCTTCTTTGTTCTTCTCCTTGTCTTTTTTTTTTGTTCTTTTTTGTTGGTTACACTTCTTTAACTTGTATGTCTCTTAGTTCGTCCTTTCTCCTTATCTGTTCCTCGTTCGCTTTTTTCCCCTTCTCCCTTTTCGCGCAACTGTTTGTCGTTTTTGTGTGTTTTTCCGGCTTGAGGTCCCGCTTCTGGTATTCTTTTTTTTCCTTGTTTTCTGTATGCCGGTTCTTTTTGTTTCATGGTCTGTTGGTTTTTGTTGCATTTGTTGTTCCGGTCCTGATTTCCTGTTACTCACCGCGACGGTCCTTTTTTTTCTACATTAGGCCTGTTTAATTCCGTTCTCAGTTGTTCTTCGTGTTTTAGTTTTTTTAGTTGACTCTGTCTATGTCTTCCTGAGGTTCTTTTGTTCTCTGTGGTTCTCTGTACTTCGCCCGCGTTTTTGGTTGCTGGACCGCGTCTGTTCTGATTCTTTATTTCCTTGTGATTTTTGTGTCTTCTTGCGTTGATTCGGCTGTTCGCGATGTCCGTTCGGATGATCGAATCGCTCGCATTGTGGATTGCGCTCCGAAGTTCGGTGGCCGCCCTTGTGCATTCTTGATAGGCCTGGAGATGCCCAGGTGGTGAGTAGGCGGATAGTGGGCGGTACGCTGTCGCCGGCGTGGGATTATGGAAAAATGTGTACAGACGGGGAGAGTGGGGATGGAGGGACTAAAGGCTGTGGTTTTCTTTCCCATTTTTGTTTTGTTCCCCTTTTGGTCTTTTCCCTCTCCGTTCTGCTTCCTATATGTCCCTTGTCTTCTTTTCCATTCCTTTCTGTTCTGGCCCTTTCCCCTCATCTCTATTTTTCTTCTCCTTTTTTTCTGTTTGCCTTCCCCCTTTTCGGTTTCTTGTTCCTTTCCTCTTTAGCTTCCCCTCCTGCTTTTTCTTCTTTTCCGTCTTTTTTGCTTTTTCTTTCTTCTTGTCAGGACGTTCGTTGCCCCTCCTTTTCCGCTTTTCCTTCTTGCAGCCGTTTTTTTCTCCTCATTTCCCTCTTTGCTTTGTCTTCTTTTGCTTTTTTTCCTTTTTCCTTTCTCTTCCTTTTCTGTTCATGTTCCACTTTTTCCTTATTTTTTTTTTTCGTTTATTGTCTTCTACCATGGCCTCTTTGTTTTGTCCTCCCTTGCTTGTTCTTTTCTCTTTCTGTCTTTCTCCACTATTCTCATCCCTTCTTTTTTGCTCGTTTTCTCGGCTTCTTTTCTTTCTGTTTTTTTCTTGTCTTCCTTTCGTTTATTTCTGTTCTTTTTCTTCTCCCACCCCCTTTCTTCTTTTATTTTCTCTTCTAGGTTTTTTTTTTGTCTGCCCTCCCCCCTTCTTGCTGCCCTCCCTATCTTCTGCTGTTTGGTTCTGTTCTGGGGGTTTGCGTTTGTTCGTATTCCTCATTTCGCTCGTGTTCTTGTTTTTTACATCCTTTCGCTTTGTTCTTTTTTTATTTGGTTGCTCTTCCCCTCGCGGCCCGTCCGGGTGTCACCTCTGTCTTGCTTTGTGTTGGTCTTCCTTTCGATGGACTCCTCTCTTCTTGATGTGTCCATTCTTCCGCTTTTTCTCTTCATCTTTGTTGCCCCTGTTCGCTGTTTGTCTCCTTTGCTCTTTCTTTCATGCTCCCTTTTCCTCTTTCCTTTCTTTCCTCTTTTTTACGTGTTCTACCTCTCCGCTTTCTTCGTCCTCTTTTTTTCTTTTTTTCCGTTTTTTCTTTTTCTCCGAACCTCTTGTTTTTTTGTTTCTTGGGGCTCTCCTTTTTGTTTTTTGTTTGTCTCGTTTTGTTGGTATCTCGTTCGTCTGTGGTACCTCCGGTACTCCTGTCTCCTTCTGCTTTTCGTTTCCATTTCTTCTTCCAAGTTTCCCCAACGACCCATCAAAACCGAACGCTCGGTGAGCGAACTTCACTAAAACGATCTGGCGTCTGTCTTTTCAAAGAACCAAATTGAAAATGAGGAAGATGTCACACATTAGAAATCAGAGGCAAAGAATAAAGAAGAACCTCACCGACACTTCTGAGGTCACCTGGATGAGTGCGTGTTTGTGAATGTGTGCGTGCGTGTATGATTGCGTTCATCTTCAGCGCTGGAGACGGATCTCTCCCTGCACACCCGCGGGGTCCCGCCTGGGTGGACGTAACAGTGTGCGTGTGTGCGCGCGGGCTTGACTGACTGACTGACTGGAGAAATGCACGACTGAATGTAAAGATGCAGCAATGAGTGGACAACGAGAAATTCAACAGCGTGTGGAGGGTGACCAATCTGGCGAAATATGAATTGGCCTGGAATAATCAGTCACCTTCAATGGATTGACTGGACATCAATGATCTAAAGAAGACAATGTCATGACGTTTAAATTTCCTTTCGGTTGAATGTTTTTTTTGGTTATTGGTGACACTGGAGCTCTGGGCGTTAAGAGGATCAGTCGTATGCCGTTTGGCCCCGGTGTGTATGTTTTTTTTTTTTCCGTCTTCCTCTGTTTTGGCTTTTATTTCATTTTAGTTCTCAGTGCTGGTGTAAATACATATAAAACACGCTGTGCACGGTTGTACCTTTGCACAATCTTGGGCTGTCGTAAGTTTCAGACGCTTTCTGTTGTCATGAGGGGAGGGATCACACACATGGCCATTTTATGTGTGAGAGAATCCTTTGCATGTGCTTAACTACAGCATACTTCATTTTAGTGAGTTTTAGTTAAAGTGTAAGCTGTTTTTTTTAAGAGAAACTGCTGTGCTGTTTATGTCATAATTTTTATGTCTCTGCCCACTTCTGGCCCTGGCCGACAAGCAGTTCTTCACCATGTTGCACATGTATTCTTAATTACAGGCGCCCTCAAACCCGATGTGTAGATCTTTATTTATAGATGTCCAGTGTTGAGCTACAGCAACAGATACATACAGGAATTAATGACACGATCACTTTCCCACCGTTTTTCAGTTTCTTTCTGTTTTCATAACCTCTTGATGGCTATATTCGGTTTGATTTACACCCCACCCCCCCACCGCATTCCTTGTTTGCAAATATGTAGTTTCAAAGAATAAACTAGATGGTATACATACCCTGTTGGACATAGACTACAGGCTCTGTACCTATTCAAATAAATATTCAAAGTCTGTCTGATTTCTGTTGTCATTTCTGTGACTTTGAGGGATAAAGCAAACGGCATTTACAGGAAACCTGCACCGCAGAACAGATAGAACTGAGGATTCAAACCCACACCACAGGTCTGTTCTCCAGCTTAAGAGAAAGTGTGTGTGTTAAAAGCGTGCGGTGTTGAGCTCGACAAATGTACTTGTTTCAGCCACTTGACTTATGATAGGTGTTCACATCAGAAAGTTCTAGGCACAGCTCAGGGGTTAACAACGTCTGTCCTAGAGAGCTACAGTCCAGCAGAGTTAAGAAGTAAAAATGAAATTGCAAATTACCACATTTGACATTTCTAGAATGAAAAAGCTATATTTGGATGTTGCTGGTACAACGTATTTATTTACTAAAGGAACCATTTGCCAAACAACTGATTTCATAATGTTAAATACAAATTTGACCAAACAATAGTCATTTCATTATGTGTGATAACAGAATTCATTAGACTGCAGAACTATTAATTAAATCCATCATATACACACATATATCTTACGCTTAAAGATCACAGGCGTGTCTTTGGATAAATTACATTCAACTGATGACTATAACCTAAGTATGTGGCAAATTTCCACATTGATATAGTCTGCGTCTCAATCAGTTCAGTTGTTGGGGCACTGACCAGGAAGTCGGTCATTTTATGGGCTGTCTCATTTGCAAAATCCTTCTAGGGAGCGTTCGTTCCCTAACAATTCCCACAATCCACCGCGAAGACCAGGGAGCATCGGGTTATGACAGCCCAATTTTTGGGTTTTAAATGGACAGTATGTGTAAAACAGCGCATGCACAAGAACAATGTTGAGCCGGTTGAGTCCGCTATGTGACATAGTTGCGCATGCGTTGAGATCATCCATCCACACATATACAGGTGTGCGTGACAGAGACGGATGATGAAAGTGAACCCGGGCCTCACAAATGCTTTCCCAGCGTGCGTTGTTTCGCTCTGCTTCTGAAGACCATGCATGCAGCTTTGGTGAAACCATGGTTACACTGCTCAGCCAAATTAGAGGAAGATCTAACAGTCGTTGGGCTCGCCAATGTACTAGAACATAAATGAAGAAAGCAGGACCAGGTGCTTGTGGGGACGAGAGTTTAGTGAAGGTGGTAGTGCAGCATGGTCCTTCTGTAGAGATCTTCTCGTGCAAACCCTCTACATTCTTTACCTAGATCTTAACTCACGGTACAGTGTGTGTGAGCCCCTGGTAACACATGACCTTCAAACAATAGACTGATACCGTTAGCACCTCCGGCTGGAGAACTTTACAGGATGCAAGGGCCGTGAGGTTCACACCTTTACAGATGTTCACTACGGGTGGGGCACATCCGACGTTTAGGGAAATTACATCAGGAAAATGTCACAGGGTGACATATCAAAAAGTCTTTAACACCTAATATCTATGTCTAAAGTAGCGTACAGCTTCCAACAAAACATTGTGGCAGTATGAGAAAATACAGAGTAGGAAATTTCACAATTTGCTTGCCGCCAATGACTGGCCAACTTAACATGCTTATAGCAGTGGAGTTTAATATCTATTATAGCAGTGGAGTTTAATATCTATTATAGCTTTTAATATCTATTATAGCAGTGGAGTTTAATATCTATTATAGCAGTGGAGTTTAATATCTATTATAGCAGTGGAGTTTAATATCTATTATAGCAGTGGAGTTTAATATCTATTATAGCGCAGTGGAGTTTAATATCTATCTAATATCTATTATAGCAGTGGAGTTTAATATCTATTTTATAGCAGTGGAGTTTAATATCTATTATAGCAGTGGAGTTTAATATCTATTATAGCGCAGTGGAGTTTAATATCTATTATAGCGCAGTGGAGTTTAATATCTATTATAGCGCAGTGGAGTTTAATATCTATTATAGCAGTGGAGTTTAATATCTATTATAGCAGTGGAGTTTAATATCTATTATAGCAGTGGAGTTTAGCAGTGGAGTTTAATATCTATTATAGCAGTGGAGTTTAATATCTATTATAGCGCAGTGGAGTTTAATATCTATTATAGCAGTGGAGTTTAATATCTATTATAGCAGTGGAGTTTAATATCTATTATAGCAGTGGAGTTTAATATCTATTATAGCAGTGGAGTTTAATATCTATTATAGCGTGGGTTTATATCTATATAGCAGTGGAGTTTATCTATATAGCAGTGGAGTTTTAATATCTATAGCAGTGGGTTTAATATCTATTATAGCAGTGGAGTTTAATAGTATTATAGCAGTGGAGTTTAATATCTATTATAGTGGAGTTTAGCAGTGGAGTTTAAATCTATTATAGCGCAGTGGAGTTTATATCTATTATAGCAGTGGAGTTTAATATCTATATAGCAGTGGAGTTTAATATCAGTGGAGTTAATATCTATTATAGCAGTGGAGTTTAATAATAGCTGGAGTTTAATATCTATTATAGCAGTGGAGTTTAATATCTATTATAGCAGTGGAGTTTAATATCTATTCGTGGAGTTTATAATTATAGCAGTGGAGTTTAATATCTATTATAGCGCAGTGGAGTTTAATATCTATTATAGCGCAGTGGAGTTTAATATCTATTATAGCAGTGGAGTTTAATATCTATTATAGCAGTGGAGTTTAATATCTATTATAGCAGTGGAGTTTAATATCTATTATAGTTTAATATCTATTATATAGCAGTGGAGTTTAATATCTATTATAGCAGTGGAGTTTAATATCTATTATAGCGCAGTGGAGTTTAATATCTATTATAGCAGTGGAGTTTAATATCTATTATAGCAGTGGAGTTTAATATCTATTATAGCGCAGTGGAGTTTAATATCTATTATAGCGCAGTGGAGTTTAATATCTATTATAGCAGTGGAGTTTATATTATCAGTGGAGTTTTATCTATTATAGCAGTGGAGTTTAATATCTATTATAGCGTTTAATATCTATTATAGCAGTGGAGTTTAAGCGCAGTGGAGTTTAATATCTATTATAGCAGTGGAGTTTAATATCTATTATAGCAGTGGAGTTTAATATCTATAGCAGTGGAGTTTAATATCATTATAGCGCGCAGTGGAGTTTAATATCTATTATAGCAGTGGAGCTATTATAGCAGTGGAGTTTAATATCTATTATAGCAGTAGTTAATATGCTGGAGTTAATATCTATTATAGCGCAGTGGAGTTTAATATCTATTATAGCAGTGGAGTTTAATATCTATTATAGCAGTGGAGTTTAATATTATAGCAGTGGAGTTTAATATCTATTATGTGCTATTGCAGTGGAGTTAATATTTATAGCAGTGGAGTTTAATATCTATTATAGCAGTGGAGTTTAATATCTATTATAGCAGTGGAGTTTAATATCTATTATAGCAGTGGAGTTTAATATCTATTATAGCAGTGGAGTTTAATATCTATTATAGCGCAGTGGAGTTTAATATCTATTATAGCGCAGTGGAGTTTAATATCTATATATCAGTGGAGTTTAATATCTATTATAGCACTATATAGCAGTGGAGTTTAATATCTATTATAGCAGTGGAGTTTGCCTATTATAGCGCAGTGGAGTTTAATATCTATTATAGGCAGTGAGTTTTATATCTATTATAGCAGTGGAGTTTAATATCTATTATAGCACTAGCAGTGGAGTTTAATATATTATAGCAGTGGAGCCTCCTGCAGTGGAGTTTAATATCTTTATAGCAGTGGAGTTTAATATCTGCAGTGGAGTTTATAAGTGCAGTGGAGTTTAATATCTATTGGAGTTTAATATCTATTATAGCAGTGGAGTTTAATATCTATTATAGCAGTGGAGTTTAATATCTAGCAGTGGAGTTTAATATCTATTATAGTGGAGTTTAATATCTATTATAGCTGGAGTTTAATATCTATTATAGCACGTGGAGTTTAATATCTATTATAGCCATTATAGCAGTGGAGTTTAAGCAGTGGAGTTTAATATCTATTATAGCAGCAGTGGAGTTTAATATCTATGCGCCTATTATAGCAGTGGAGTTTAATATCTATTATAGCAGTGGAGTTTAATATCTATTATAGCAGTGGAGTTTAATATCTATTATAGCAGTGGAGTTTAATATGTAGTTTAATATCTATTATAGCAGTGGAGTTTAATATCTATTATAGCAGTGAGTTTATATCTATTATAGTGGAGTTTAATATCTATCCAGTGGAGTTTAACTATTATAGCAGTGGAGTTTAATATCTATTATAGTGGAGTGCAGTGGAGTTTAATATCTATCCAGTGGAGTTTAATATCCTGTGGTTTTGTTGAATGCCATCATGTGACTCAGCTGACAAGCTGCTGTTCTTTGCTGATTTCTAAACAATACAAATATTAACAGTAATATAAACGCTAGTGAAATAAAACATTTTCATTTCTTGATCATTATTTCTATTGGTTTAAAATGTGTGCTGGATTATAATCTTATAGGCGTATTGTGAGCACAAGTGACTGAAAGCATCCGCCTAAACTAACACAAAGTCAGCATGGAAGTAAAAATGATCTTTCGACTTGTATTACACGGTGGTAAAGTATTTATTATATTTCTTCATCCGTGCAATCTTGATAAAAGCGCTTTAACTTCTCCCCTCTCGTAACGACCTCTCTTCCGAGGAATGGCGCGAGCCACGAGGGCGGGGCGGGGCTGCAATGACTGACAGAATGCAAACTGCCATTCAAATCTTTCCCCTTTTAACGATCCATTCAGTTGCCGGTGGATGAACTCAAGTCCCGCCCCACATGTGTCTCCAGGTGATGCACTCGGGTAACGTCACGGTACGGAAAAACACTTCCGTTTCATGCATTGTATCATATGAAATGTTTTGCATCAATATCAATATTGGCGATACCGTCCCTGTACCATTTGTCTTGTTATCGGAAGCACACACAATGTGTTTTATTTAAAGGCCAGACGTATTACAGCCAATGATCATAATTACACAGTACAGAACATAGAACAGTACAACTAATAAAACGAGAAATAAAAGAACATTTTCCACCCCTACCGGTGACGTATTCTTCCAGAGCAACTTTACGCCAATCACATTTCTCGTGTCAAGTTGAGCAACTTGCTGCACTGGGCGATCTATCAAACAAGAGCTGTTATTGGTGGAGAGAATGCGCACGCGCGTGTTGTCCGGGAGCTGTTGCAGTTTGGGATCCTTCGCGTTTCACGGTTAGCTTGTTTGTTTCTGTTTCACAAACTACTTGCAAATGTATTTTTTGTGTTTTTACTCGCAGCGACCTTCATTAGATATGAAACACGCCGATCTCATGTCTGTGGAACTTTACACAAGAGTTTATTTACAATCCACCGCGACACTTACGGGCGAAGAGTTTCCTTAGAATAAAGTAACACGAAATAAAAATGGATTGTGCGTGTGTCGATTATCACGTAACACTTGCGTGAGGTAGATTCACATCTGGACGGACACACATCAGCGTCCGTCGTCTCTGCTGTTTCGACCCACTATCGTTTTATCCAGCAGTAAAGATCGTGTTCAATACATTTTGATCGGCGTTGAATATTTATGTCCTTATTTCTATTCTCTGTCCAAACGTTACAGTAAAATATCATTCACAACGCACTCAGAAACACCAAAGCACTGCTTGTGTCAGATTTTAAATTCCTTACAAAAATGTGCGTGTTTTTAATTTCACGAGGGCACGCCACTGACTTTAAATGACGTATGTTAGACAGCTTGGGCGGAGCATCAGTTAACCCCTCCCCTTAACTGTGAGACTGCTGCCAGTGTTTATACAGCCAATCAAATCGCAGAGAAAGACAAAAGCCACGCCCATTTTGTTTTCTCATTCGAACGTCCATTTCACTCGGAAATGCGTTAAAATACGTTAGTAAAACGATCGCAACTTCCGGTTCACGGGGACTTTAAGTATAAATAAATTATTTAATTATATGTATTTTTCTCTTTATTTATTCAATAATTTATATATTAAATTATATTCATTATATTCAAAAATATCAACCATTTTTCACAGTCCATTCAAAAAGTCCCTATAAACGATCCCCTGGAAACTAGTCTCTTTATGATTTAAAATGCAGCGTTGCTTTGAAAGACTGACTCAAGTCATCCCTTTGACGTGTGTGGCCGGCTAAACAAGGCATCTCAAGATCATTTCGATCCAGATGAAAGTTTCACCCTCAGGTCAGGACATTCTTCAGACATGCAGCTCATCCTCTGTGGAACAGTCATGATGATTTCATCTTTTGTCTTCAGCAGCTGTAATGGAGAATCTGGAGGAGGATTTGACATGTTCGGTGTGTTACGCTCTCTTCAGCGACCCGAGAGTTTTACCCTGTTCTCACACTTTCTGTAGGAGCTGTCTGGACAACGTGCTTCAGCTCTCCGTGACCACATCCATCTGGCGTCCTCTCCGTTTGCCGCTCAAATGTCCCAACTGCCGCAGCGTGACGGAGCTGCCGAGCAATGGAGTGGACGCGCTCCCGGTGAACGTTTGCCTGCGTGCCATCGTTGAGAAATATCAACGTGACGGCCGGCCCCGTTCTCCTGTGTGCCCCGAACATCCCGGGCAGCCCCTTAACGTCTATTGCGTTCAGGATCGCGAGCTCATATGCGGCTTCTGCCTCACGGTCGGACGGCACCGAGGCCACGCCATCGACGACCTCCAGAGCGCCTACGTGAAGGAGCTCGCCGCTCCTGTGCAGCTGCTGGAGGGTCTGAGAGGTGACGAGATCAGCGGCCTGGCCGAGCGTCTACGGCAGGAGAAGGTTCAGAGCGAGAGGCTCGTGCAGGAGGACCGGGAGGCTGTGGCACATTTCTTCGAGGAGCTCGAGCTGATTGTCACTGAGAAGCGGGATCAGTTCATGCAGGCTCTCGACAGGGCGAGCGTGCTGCTGGCGGAGACGTACGATCCGCTCGTCGAGCAGCTGAAGGAACTGCAGGCGGAGGAGAGCGCGCTGATATCTCTAAGCTCCAGTGTTGAGGAGGAGGAAGAACGGCCGCTGGTTTATCTGGAGAAGGTGCATCAGCTGAGGGCGCGTGTGAACGCTTTAAACCAGATCGTCCTGCCGCAGGTACCCTGTCTTCATATCGCACCGCGAGCGGAGGAGTTCATCGAGGAACACTGGACTCGTGTCACTGTCAGGGAACTCCAAGACGGACCCATTCCTGACATCTCGTGTTGTCATCCACACAGACGCTCGGTGAAGAGCGCACGAAAGCAACATGAGAAGCGCTTCTGGTGCTCTTCTGTCTTTCTCATGTTGTTTGTGCTCGTGCTGGTGTGTGGAAGCTTCTTTGTTTTATCAGGCATCACTGCTTCACTTCAGCTTCATGATATAGAGACACACCTCTGGAGTATATTACACAACATTAACACACATCTCAGCTCTTACATTTACACTCTTGGACAAAACACCTACCAACAGCTCCTCGGCATACTACACACACAGTAATGACCTTCCACAACTTTGTTTCATCAGCGATCAAAGGAAAGCGTGCAAGTCTAAAATCATTTGTGTGCTGCAGCCATGAGCGTCACATTACCCATGATGCTTTCCTACATTCACACAGATACAGTGTGAGCTCATGTATTCACATGCTCTAATTCAAGACGAAGCAATACTGCCTTCATGTGCTCTCAGAATTATGGGAAATAAGATTGCACATGAATGCCCTCTGATGTCATGTGTCCCACTGGGGAGTCATTTTGATACCCAACACTTTAAACATGGCGGATGGGAGAAGGATTTCTGCTGTGGCAGGTCTGGTGGAAACACTTAAAGGAAAAGTTCATCACAAAATCAAAATTGTTCTTGTTTTATATTTATACCCAAAATATCTTTATGTCCCAAAGACACCGGGAGGTCTTAAAACATGTTGAACGTCATGTGGGTGAGTAAATTTAACAAGTTAGATTTTGAGGTGAACTTTTCCACCCTGGTGCACCCTGCACACAGTTCAAATCCAGTACAGTAACGTGTTTGTCACGATTATCCACTTACTGCTATTAGCAAAACACGTAGGAACAAAAGATTGCTGTCTGAATGCTTTCTGTCTTGAGACCCGTGAGACATGTGGCTCTTGAGAACACTTCTCTGGCTTGCACTGGAAGAACATCATTTGTTATTCAAATAAACCTTATACCAGAAAAGTTTCAAAGTTAAAGAATCTTTAACTGCGCTCAATATTTTGAAATAAAAGCAGTTGTCCACTTGCCTTTTGCTTCGGACTTCAGAAAAAAAGTGTATATTATCTAAATGTTTATACAATGTAAAATGTTTATATTAGTGATCGTTATTGGCCAAAATGTACATCCTGGTACAGTGACATCTCCCCAAAACACATGGAAGCATGAATCTCCTGTCAATACCAACAACACAACCAGCTCGGATGCATGACTCAGAAATGGGAATAATCAAATTTCCGCGAGCACGTGAAGCCAGCATAACAGTTTCTATTGGTCAAACACACCTTACTGCACTGCCTCGACCAATGATATGACAACTTAAAACATGTGTATTAAACTGAATTATTGATCAGTTCCACTCTATTCATATTCATAGCTTATAATGCTGAATGACACTTTTTAATGAAATGTTTTATTGTGGGGGACCATAGGACGGTACATTCTTTCAGCAGTCAGTCGTAGGACTAAATAGGCCCATTCAAGAAGGGAGAGGGGGCTGAAGTTTTTGTTTTAATCAATTTTATTTGAAGTTATATTGTATGATATTGAAAAGCAAGACGACATAAAAAGCACATTTTAACCATTCAGTTTAGGCAATGCTGAAAAAATTGGCTACATAAATAAAATGCGCAAAGCCATGTTTGGTATTCGGCCAATTGTTTCCTTTCTATTCTGCGTCGGCCATGATGTTTCATTTCAGTACATCGTTAGATTGGACACTCTGTCAAAAACACGTATAATAAAGAAGCACAAGCACCACAATCTTCTGAGCTCAGTTTAACTGGTATGTTTTATTAAAAGAAAATACTTGAGTGCAATAAAAACATGCTAATATTTCAAGAGATTTATGCTCTAGTTAATAAAACACAGTCATTTTATTTAAAAAGATTAAAGTGAGTGTAAACTGACAGAAGACAAGCCATCATAGAGATTGATTTATAAAGACATCACACACACAATGATTTTGGGGTGTTTATACAGACTTGAAGTCACGGTCACGCGGTTGCGGTCTCCACCTCTCTCAGCACAATAGTTTTGGGGTTGATGGCCACGTTCTTGGTGGTGTTGTGTGTCTTATAGATGCCAATGAGCCGATCAGCCATCTCAAACATGTTGTTTCTCAGAGAGATGATGATGAATTGAGCATTCTTGGTTTGTTCCTGTAATCATTTGGTCAAGTTAAGAAAAGAAGATTAGAGAATGATGAAAATGTTAGAATTTCTCAGGATAACTGTGTGCATTGATTGTTGTATTCATGCATAAATAAACATCTCAATCATAAATCTCAAAAATAGTAATTTTGTAGAATTTTGTCATTTGATAGGAGATGTAAACACTCGTTTGGATTGAAAACTGAATTGGGAACCACTGGAGTAGAAGATAAATACCTTGAGTGTGCTTTATGTGCTTTCATGCGCTACTAATGTGCCGTTAAGTCTGTACAGCGCAACATGAAGTCAAACACACTCAATTCATGTCTGCTCTTATGGTGAAAGGAAAGCTTCACAGCAGGTATATGTGTGCGATGTGCGCATGGCAAACAGTCAAATCTAATTTAAAGCTCGTCACACACAAACACATTTCAATCTGTACAGATTTCTTTCGGACTAAACCGCTCAGAATTATGCTAATAGAATGCGTGCAGTGACATCACTACTTAGGATTTGTCACTCGTCCGTTGCCTAGATCAGTGGTTGCTATCCCAGGATTCTGTCACTCCTTGCAATAATACATGTTATCTCGTCCTGCTTCCGCACGCATCATTAACAAAGCGTCCTGTTTTCATCCGCAACATTCACGATTTGATCTGACGGTAAAGCCAAACATTACATAGATTTCAGTGCGCTAGCTTCTACATGCAGATCTTCTAATATTATATTTTTGTCCTTGTTCCCCATTTTATAAAACATGCAAGAAACTAAATCAATTCAAATGTTTCTCATATTGGCTTCTGTGTCACTGAGGTGCAGTGTTTGTTAGTCTGGGTTTTGTCTGTACACCTTAATAGTAAATGGAAGGAAGACTGCTGAAATGATTTTTGATCCAAGATGTGTGGGAGACCATAGTCCAGTAATAATACAGGGTAACGCCATCGAACAGGTTTCTTCCTACAAGTATTTAGGAGTTTATATGGACAATTCATTATGCTGGTCTTTCATGTCTTATGTTCCAGACTGCAGCAGAGACTATACTTCCTGCGAAGGTTAAAAGGGTTTGGTGTGAATAAGAAGTTCATGTTTCTTTTTATCAGTCTGTTTTTGAGAGTCTCATAAGATATTTAACTACTGCATGGTACAGAAATCTGACTGTCCAGCATAAATCAAAGCTAGGACGATTAATGCACACCGCTCTAAAAATAATAGGACTGGAGGAAAAACGGACCGTACAAGAGTTGTATGAAGTTTATACTTTAAATCATGCTAAGAAATTGTTGCTGATGAGACGCACGTTCTACATATACATTTTAATCTTCTACCCTCAGGGAAACGCTATAGTGTTGTGTTGTGCAAGTTTAACCGTTTTAAGAACTCGTCTGTGCCAACTGCAATCAAAGCTTTAAACACCAGACACAGTCATGTTTAATGATGCAATGTGTTTTTAATGTGTACTTTTATGCTATTTATTGTATGTTGTGCGGTATGTTATGTATGTATTGGCGGTGTCATGATGTCCAAGACAAATTTCCCTAGTATGGGACAATAAAAGTATATTCTATTCTACACGCTTCAGAGATCCACCTGCCACTATTACCGACATCGTGCTTTAAAATAGATTTATTTTAGTTTAGCTGTTGTTGCTCTTGTGCAATAGATGAACAACAGAATATTTGTTTGCTAATACTATATATTTAGAGGTTGGGGGGGTGAGAAGGAGTAGTTTTATTTCACAGTAACCCTGCACGAGCACTGCAGGTGAGAGAGAAAGCGCCGGAGCGGATCACGAAACTACAGACTGAAGGAAGGTCAAAAGAATATTTGATTTGTTCATCTGTTGTGGTATTTTTTCATCATAACCCCGTCGAGTTAACCACGCCTACTTATTTACATTCCGGGGAAATACATGGAAAATAAAAATCTCTTTCGGTTGACATTGTATTCTGCAGTATTCCGTCATCCCACCCAGCCCTAACCTCCACCTCTGTGATGACAACATGACATGACGTCACTGGTCAGAGACAAAAGAACTCACGTATATGTAGCAGGCCACGATAGAGACGTTCTTAAAGTCCAGCGCTGCGTCAATCTCATCCATGAAGTACAGCGGTGTGGGTTTGAAGTGATGAAGAGCAAACACCAGAGCCAGAGAGCTCAACGTCTTCTCTCCTCCAGACAGATTATAGATCTTCTTCCAACTCTTCTTCGGAGGACGCACACTGACACACCACACAGACACACAAACATCTTCAACCTCAGACAATGTATAGGCTTTCTTCAAGCCCGTTTACAGAATTGGGATGTTTTAAACCAGGGTTCCTCTCACAGTGCCCTGATGGAACACACCTGTGCGTGAGTTTGGTCACGCTTCCAGTTCAACTCTGCAGGGATGGGATTTGAGGAACACTGCTTTAAACCATAATCATGGTTTACTAACATAACCCTAAAGCACATTTGCTTGAATTCCTTGACATTTGTGACATGCCACCTGAACATGATGCCCTCAGAGAAGGGATCGAGACTGTCCACCAGCTCGAGCTCAGCGTCTCCTCCCAGCGTGAGCATCTGATAATTCTCCTTCAGTTTATTAGTGATGATGTTGAACCCGGCCATGAACTCGTGCAGTCTCTGTTTGCGCAGATCCTCGCAGCCTCTCTTGAAACGGTCTCTCTGTGTGGTGATGTCATCCAGCTCGGCCACCCTCTGCAGATACAACTCCTCCTGCACACACACACACAGGGGTTGTTTGCGGTTGTAATTCATTGATGACAAAATTTGACAGCTCTGTGTGCGTGTACCTTCTTCTTGAACTCTGCGATGGCTCCCAGGTCCAACAACAGCAGAGCGATCTCATTCTTGATGACATCTGGATTAGTGATGTCCTGCAGCTGATCTGGGCTCAGCGTGGGCAGCTCTTCTGCTGGTGCTCCATCAATGGAGTGCAGGGACAGTTTACTGGCCTGACAGCAACACACAAACATCTCCGCTCAACGGCTGATATTCATTTGCTCAGATGTGAGCTATCCGGTGCTTCAGTCATCAGCACTCATTGACACATTTATTCCACTGAATTCTAGAGCGTGACACTAGTGTGGTGTTGTGTACCTCTTTCTCCCAGTGTTTGATCTTGTTGTGACACTCTGTGATGGCCGTGTCGATGTGTTCCACCTTGAGTCGTACATTCAGAGACTCTTTCTGTAGAGCATGTTCTTGTTCCTGTAGAGTCTTGATGTCCTGCACCACTGCCCGATACTGCTCCTGAACCTCAGGCAGGGCCTCCTACAACACACACACGGCAGGGCGTGAATGTTGAAACACAAATCCTTTGGCTTTAATCTAGATGGAATACATTCTTTTATAGGTCAACTGCTGTATTTCGCCCCCGCGTTAGACTTCTTAAACTACTGAATATCAGCATGGACTTCAACTGAAAAATCTGTGTTTGGCTAGTGTTAACTAATACAACTATTTATATTTGATTTAATTTATGTTAATATTATTTTTATTATTATTATTTTATTGTATAATAATTGTATTAAATAAACCATTTGTGAATTTAGTTGTTTGTTCATTTTATTAAATACACAATTTGTTGAATGGGTCCTGTAGTTCGGTCGCATTTAAAGAAACCGTATGGTACACTGACATCAAGAGGTTGAGCTTGGTATCGCAGTCTAAATTATAAATATTGAAGAGACGAAGTAACGCTGCTTCTCTTTCTTTGGCTTGTTATCAGATATTATCTACAGTCACTCTACCAACGCGTGCATGTGCAGTCACATGTTTGTGTTGTTGCTTTGAAACCGTCTATATTACTCGTCTTTCTCAAGTGGAGTTCAATGTTACCAGATACAGAACAATAACAAAATGAAACATAACAAAAGGTCTTGTGGGTGCAGTTACCTCAGCTTGCTGGTACGTCTGCATGATCTCTCCGGCCTGCTCCTCAAGCTTCTTCAGTTGCTCCGTCAGCTCCTCCATCAGCGTCTCGTTGTCTCCGACGTCCTTCTCCAGCTGAGACACGCTCTCCTCACACTTCTTCAGATTGCTGACACATCACAACACAACATCTTTACATGTGCACAGCGATCGATCCTATGTGATGCTCCATGCGCTTCACCGTAACACAAACACAAGACAATCACAAGCGAACTGACCGTCCAGCTGTCTTGATGGCCACCTGGGCTTTAGTGACGCTCGAGGAGCATTCGTCAAGCAGCGTGTTGATCTTGTCCAGTTTATCCTGCTGGGCCTTCAGCTTGTGACTGTTGATGTCCACGATGAGCGCGTGCAGTCGCTTCACCTCGGCCTCCACCTTCCCCGCCTTACTGGACGCCGCCTCGAAGTCTTCAAGTGATAAAGAAGCCAAGCGTGTGAGTATTATGAGGCGCTTCACAAGGCTGTACTACAGCTCACGTGTGGGTCGTACCCTTCCTGAACGTCTCCAGAGATTTCTCCATCTGCTTCTGCTTGGCTTTATCCGGAGCGGCTGAAATGACATTGGCTTCCAGATCTTTCATCTGAGTTTTGAGGTGAAGTTCTTGTTCTGCGAGACTCTGAAAGAGCAGCAGGTTTCATCATGGGCTGAATGAAGAAACTATTCTATGATGCTGATGACGTCAGGGTACGTTTTCTCACCTGAATGCTGGCGCTGTATTTCTCCAGTGTATTCTTCATGTCTCTCAACTCACTTCTGGATCTGTGCACTTTTTCCTCCAGCTGAAGTTTTCTCTGCTGCCAGTCCTGTAGCTGTGTCATCTCTTTATTCAGAGCGCTCTCCATTTTATCCAGCTGCACACAGACACACGTTTATCCTTCACACCACACGCATCTCTCCCAGAACAAAATAAGACACGACACGACACGACACGACAAGCATCATTCTAAATCTGTTTTTAAAGGAACGCAGGAGCAGATGTCTCTTATAACTTGAACATAGCTTTCAAAAGCTTTGTGTGACATTAAGACTATGCAGCCAATCTTTCACTAACTTTGAAATGAAGTTTGCACCCATGTTCAGTTGTACGAGACTGATCTAGATTCGCGTCCTATGAGAAAGTCAAGTGATCTGACCTGCTCCTGAGTGACATCGGCACAGACGGAAGAGCCCATGCGACCTTTCATCACTCGTCCTCCTCCTCCCGTCATGGTACCTGATGGACGATGACCAGACATCAGCTCACGGACTCTTCACTACCATCACGAAAACATCAGCAGAAGATGGACTCACCAGCCTGCTCGATGATCTGACCCTGCAGCGTGACCACCCTCCAGCGCTTGTTCTTCTGAAAGGCCACACGCGTGGCCTGCTCCAGATCTTTGGCCACCAGCGTGTCTCTCAGGGCAAAGTAGAAGGCGGGACGCATGGACTCTTCCGTCACACGGACCATGTCAAAGAGACGAGGAATGTTCTCTGGCGTGGAGATGGAGCCCATGCTCTGCTGCCACACTTTCATCTAAACAACATGGAACTGTTTTAATGCACAAGTGTTGTTTTGATTTTGTCATTTTCCATGTCTTTATCTCTTTGCTCTAACAGGTATCAACATTAAAGTCATCATTTATCATCAATAAGCTCCGTAGCGTTCAAGTCAGTCAAAACGTACTGAAAGCGTCCCGACACAAAATGTTACCTTGTCCAGACCGATGAAGGTGGCCACGCCGATGTTCTGGCTCTTCAGGAAAGTGACACACTTCTGTGCCGTGTCAATGGAGTCCACTAATATATTATCAAGAGAGCCACAGCTGGAGGAGATGGCGATGTCGTATTTCTCATCTATAGCACCCAGATCACCCTGATGAGAAACAAGAGCAGACGTGACATCAGCGCTCTGTGTGCGAGAGAGACGTGACTGCGTGTTCATGTGGACGTACCAGGCGGCCCAGGATTCCCGGGATCTTTCCTGAGCGTTTCTGCTGCATGAGGGCATCCAGCACTTTGTTTCGGCTGCGATTGCTGGACAGAGAGCTCTTAGCTTCAGCCACCTTCTGTCTCATATCACCAACTAACATTGTCTTCTGTCTGTCCTGCTCTGAGATCTGCACTAGCTCCTGCTCGTCCTGAAACACACAAACACACGGTTCATGGTCATTTCATTCCTCATCTGTTGATAATGGTGTGCTTCACTCCCTCACACACACCTGCTGGAGCTGTTTCTCACACTGAGGTATCTTGACCTTCAGCTCTTTGATGGCGGCTCTTCTGTCTCTCAGCGTGTCCACGGTCTCCTGCAGGGTGTCTTTGGCCTGTTTGAGCTGACTCACAGCAGTGTTGTGTTGACTCAGATAGATGTCCAGCTCAGACTGAGCCACATCCATGCGTGAGCGTGTCTCATTCACCGCTTTGCTCAACTCCAGCAGCTCCTGCTCTCTCTTCTGCAGGAGAAATCAACACAGACACGTGTGTGTACATCAAAATGAACTCTTCTCCTCAAACTAAATCTCCATGCTGTTTTACGGTGCCTCTTCCAGCCATGGACTGGACGCAAAAAACAGCGTTGTTAACTTAGCAACTCTATTAAAAGATTTAGCCACATTAATGTTTAAAGCCACTTTAAACCTAGTGTCTTTTTGGATAAACCGTAGCATTTATTTAGCAGGAAAATGTGGCCACTACAGCCTTGTGAGCGTGAGGTCTTGCTTTTCTGGCTATTAATCACAACAGAACCACAAAATATGTACATGTCTTACTGGGCAATAAACTGTATTATAATACAGAATGTTTAGAGAGCAAAAGCCAGACGGGCTTACGCAAATACAACGCAATGACACCACAAGTATGTTAATTAGTATGTGACATCATCCGACGTCACAGTCCCTGCAAATATCCTTTGGGAAACACAGAAAGACGGATGTGTGACGTTACCTCCTTGTCGTCCTGCAGGCCGCTGGTCTCCTCCTTCAGACTCTCCATCACTTGAGCTAACTTCTGCTCCTCCTGCAGCTTCTTCTCCTCCAGCTCTTCCTTCCGAGCGGACGTCTCTGTGATGACCTGCTCGCTGCTGGCGGGAACGCTCCTCACCTCCTCCAGCTGCACAGCACACACAGACTCATGAGAAACACGTGACACATGAGCCCACCATGTCATGCTGTCCCAATATTGACCCAGATTATTGTTCATGTTCCGTTTTGCATTGACTCAAACCCTCAGGGCCCTCTGTGATGACCTAAACTTTCATGACAGAACAATAGTTAACTGGACCAATCATATTATCCTTGTAAACAGGCGTGCTTTGTTTTTATTAACTAAGGAGATTTCCGCCATCTGGGGGAATGTTGGCAAGCAGTCTCGTAAAGTAGAAAAAGCACCTGAAGTTGGTTTGCCAACCATCACAACACTTCAAAAGAAGAAGAAAAGCGGAAAACGTCATTCACTGTGGATGAAGTTTGTTATCAAGTCCCGGAAGAAAACCTAAAAGCTGATAAACGTTGTTCAAAAGAACAGGAGGAAGACTTTGTTGTCAAGTCATTGGATCATGAAATTGTAAGTTATTGATGATGTATAAGGCGGCCGTGCCTCAACTCATTCTGGTTGCTGATGTGCACATTTGTTTATGACGCTTAACGTTAGCTTTATTTGAGTGGAGTGATTTTGACTGTGACAGTGACATTTGATCAGATGACCAGTTTAATATGAAGATTTATTCTAATCACAGTTTATTCGCCGGTGAATCTGTGTTTGCTGTCTGCTAGTGTAGGTTTTCTTTGCTATGAGCGCTCTCATGAGGTGACGCTTTTTAAACTGGTATTCTGTACACTAGTCTGTGTTGGTTTATGATCAGACTGGGAGGCAGTGTCTGTCATGTGGTCTATTATTCCATTGAAGAGCACATACACACCGATCATCATGCACATGTGTAGTAATGATTGGTATTTGTATTGCGTGTTATTTTGGTTGATAACTCTCTTGCTGTGTTCGGCTTGTTGCGTTTCAAGTGTGGACTAACATTGTAAATGTATCATGTGGTAAGATGTGGAGCCATGTAGTTTTGACACGCCACTCACACAGAAAAAGAGGAGCAGTTAAAGCGTCTCCAATACAAAATGAAGAGTGATATACTGAAAACCCACAGTCATCTTCACCTGTCAGATTGATCGTCATATTGCTTCAGCTGTCCCTTTACATATGTTCATGTTATCTGCAGTATATCATAAACATCATGTAGCCTATGTTCCAGATAAATCACTTATAACAAGGTTCTGCCTATCAGGACCTACTCTGTCGATATATTACCTGCATTGTCACAGAAAATGTCTTCCAAAAACCAGCAAGAAAAATATAAATCAGCACATTACTTGCATGCGTGAATGAGCTCTGTGGGTCGATTCTTATTGTAAAATACCAAAATATGTCATAGTGACGGCCCTAAAGAATGCTACTACAGTTTACAACCGTTACCAACTCACTGCACTCTGGGTTATTACTACAAAATGCTGTAGTACGCATTAGTACACAAAGTGCCGCAGCCCACAACTCGTATTTCAAGTGGTCATTTCTGAGCGTGCTGCAATTGGCACAATGGAAACGGATGTTTGATCTGACCTTATTTTGATCTGACCTCAAATTAAAACATTTCGTTTTTGATACACTTTTAAAGATCATTAATAATTATTTTATCAAACATATTGTTTTAGTAAGTGATTTAATGTTTTTTAAATGAAACATTAAAATGGAAGTCATTTAAATTATTAATATTTGTGTCATTTTTGGTGTAATCGACTGTTGTTTTCAATGTTCACTAGTAGAAGCTTACCGTTTAAACGACCAGTCGGTTAGTCTCGCACATCCCTGCTTGCTACAGTAAACAAGTGCATATTTACATCAAAAAAACAAATGGAAAGTGCTATCGTGCAATGAGATGAACATATTCTGGGTGCCTTTTAAAAGTCTCTGGCATTTATTCACACTCGTTATTCTTTACTAATACCTTCACTGAAGCAGCACAGTGCAAATTTAAAAGAAGAGACAGTACAGTCGTGGCCAAAAGTTTTGAGAATTACATAAATATTCGTTTTCAAAAAGTTTGCTGCTAAACTGCTTTTAGATCTTTGTTTCAGTTGTTTCTGTGATGTACTGAAATATAATTACAAGCACTTCATACGTTTCAAAGGCTTTTATCGACAATTACATGACATTTATGCAAAGAGTCCTTCTTTTTCAGGACCTCTGCAATTCGACTGGGCATGCTCTCAATCAACTTCTGGGCCAAATCCTGACTGATAGCAACCCATTCTTTCATAACTTCTTGGAGTTTGTCAGAATTAGTGGGTTTTTGTTTGTCCACCCGCCTCTTGAGGATTGACCTCAAGTTCTCAATGGGATTAAGATCTGGGGAGTTTCCAGGCCATGGACCCAAAATTTCAACATTCTGGTCCCCGAGCCACTTAGTTATCACTTTTGCCTTATGGCACGGTGCTCCATCGTGCTGGAAAATGCATTGTTCTTCACCAAACTGTTGTTGGATTGTTGGAAGAAGTTGCTGTTGGAGGGTGTTTTGGTACCATTCTTTATTCATGGCTGTGTTTTTGGGCAGAATTGTGAGTGAGCCCACTCCCTTGGATGAGAAGCAACCCCACACATGAATGGTGTTAGGATGCTTTACTGTTGGCATGACACAGGACTGATGGTAGCGCTCACCTTTTCTTCTCCGGACAAGCCTTTTTCCAGATGCCCCAAACAATCGGAAAGGGGCTTCATCGGAGAATATGACTTTGCCCCAGTCCTCAGCAGTCCATTCACTATACTTTCTGCAGAAGATCAATCTGTCCCTGATGTTTTTTTTGGAGAGAAGTGGCTTCTTTGCTGCCCTTCTTGACACCAGGCCATCTTCCAAAAGTCTTCGCCTCACTGTGCGTGCAGATGCGCTCACACCTGCCTGCTGCCCTTCCTGAGCAAGCTCTGCACTGGTGGCACTCCGATCCCGCAGCTGAATCCTCTTTAGGAGACGATCCTGGCGCTCGCTGGACTTTCTCGGACGCCCTGAAGCCTTCTTCACAAGAATTGAACCTCTTTCCTTGAAGTTCTTGATGAACCTATAAATTGTTGATTTAGGTGCAATCTTAGTAGCCACGATATCCTTGCCTGTGAAGCCATTTTTATGCAACGCAATGATGGCTGCACGCGTTTCTTTGCAGGTCATCATGGTTAACAATGGAAGAACAATGATTTCAAGCATCACCCTCCTTTTAACATGTCAAGTCTGCCATTCTAACCCAATCAGCCTGACATAATGATCTCCAGCCTTGTGCTTGTCAACATTCTCACCTGAGTTAACAAGATGATTACTGAAATGATCTCAGCAGGTCCTTTAATGACAGCAATGAAATGCAGTGTGAAAGGTTTTTTTGGGATTAAGTTCATTTTCATGGCAAAGAAGGACTATGCAATTCATCTGATCACTCTTCATAACATTCTGGAGTATATGCAAATTGCTATTATAAAAACTTAAGCAGCAACTTTTCCAATTTCCAATATTTATGTAATTCTCAAAACTTTTGGCCACGACTGTAGAATTAGTAACAAAGGTTTGTTTCACTGAATGCTGGGCTGGAATTCAAAGAGGGTTTAAAATCACGAGAGTTTTAAACACATCGTAGTGATGGGGCTCTGTATCAGCAGCCGTGATTGCCTGCAGCCTCGTGCCTAGTCACAGCCATCCTGTTATAGAGCCCTATCACACTCCTACTCCAGCCATATTGCATTAATACTCCGTATATGAATGCATACATGGGTTAAAGCAAACAAAAACAGGCAACTGTTTGCCAAAAATATTTATTTTTCACTTAGCAACACAAAAACAAACTATTGTAATTACTCAATTCTGACTGGCAATTTTGGAAATGTCAGTTCAAATGTTTATTAGATTAACAGTCACCTTAACAATACTAAATATAAAGAAGGTTGATGCTTTGTGCAAATATCTTATGCTAATGTCAAATAAAATGAGATTAACAAATGGCACCCCTTGAATGGTTTATATTAGGCTTACTTTTCATTTTAATTTTCTCTGCAATAATTCATAAAAAAATAATCGCACACAAAAAGTAAAGAATCCCGTGGCCTCAAGAGACTTCCATACACAGCCACTAGATGGCGCGTCTACGTCCACATGTAGTAAAGGTTTTGCAAACGCTGTATGTTGTGGTTTTAGTTCATTTAAATGTATGCATTCAGTAGAGATTTCAACACGTTTATATTAGACAGTGACAAGATCGGCCATTTGTAAACTTTCAAGCCATAATATCACGGAATGACATGTTTTAGTCTCTGTATATAGATAATGTTATAATGTCAAAGCGATAACGAGCAACTTTTTTACCTTTAATTATTGTCTCTAAATTATTTTAGTGGTAGGACAACTTTTAACTGGACGAATTTTACTGCCGTTGCTTCCTAAGCAGCCTCCTATCGGCTGAAACTGCACTTGTAACTTTGGTGTTCGGGCAGGTACAAGCCCCGCCTATCCCCTGCTTTACGGCATACGTCACATTTACTCTTAGCCTGGGAGAAGTTAGCTAACAGCTAACAACAAGACGAAACGATCTAGTTCAATGCAAGTCTCCAAACCATCACCATGGCAGAGCCAGCAAATAAAACAAAGAGGAAAAGAGAGAGAGTGATCTGACACGAATCAATATCTGAAGGACACTCGGCGATGCAAGTTTTATTTTCACTTTACATTACTTTAGTCATCTATATTGCCAAATAACGTAGTCTACTTTTGTAAAAAAAAGAACTATATAATAATATATTGCCTACTATTATTTGAGAAGAGTTTTACATTATTTCGTTAGGCCTAATCCTGCAATAGACTGAGTGCGCTGAGTGTTTGTTACATGTGACAATATTTTAAAGAATAAGGATTTATATATGCTGTTCGGGAACAGGGCTCAAGAAAAAACTGAGAAGGCCAGCGCTGATAGTGGAATTCAATTGTAAAATGAAGACACGCTGTTTCGCATGGTTCTTTCATTTTGTTTGTGTCCGTAGACAAATTTCATTTTTTTACCCACGTTGAAGCAAATACACTTGTGCGGCAATTTCTATTATTAAAGCTACACTTGCCGGAGTGATTTAAATTATGTGCCATGCCCGCAATCCCACTTGGAACATTTTACGTGGCTCAAAAATGCTCACTCCCCATGGAGAAAATGTTTCTTTTTGCAGACTTTGGAGAAGGTCACTCGAGCATTTGGTCTGCGTTTTTTAACCATAAATTGTATTTCGTTTTCAATCCTCCCATGTTGTCTGTTCCATATGAAGAATTCAAATGCAAACCCCTCTAAGTCCGTCAGGCTCCTCCTTTTAACTTCCAGCAAAACAGATATTACAGACCGGGCAGAGAGTGGTATTTAGTGGGTTTTGAAGCAAAATTAGTTGAGTAATTGAGTAACGTATACTGTGCATTCGCTTCACATCATAATCTCATTTTTGATGGAGGTTGCTTTCAGAGGGTTTTGCATCTGAACTCTTCATATGTCGCCGCCTGCCACGTGCGCAGTATCAGAGCGGAAAGCAAAGCTTGAGCAGATTGTTTTTAATGCGAACGGCAAACGCAAGAAGAACCTTTAAGTTACTTTATCTAAAAAGTGAACTATTGTCACATAATGATTTGATATGATACTAAGCAATTACAATTTCAAGCAGTTTCAATCCCTTTATCCCAAATCCAAGCATATTTCAAACCTTAAAAACAAAGCATTAAATTTCCAGAACCAGTACAAACCCTATCATGACGATATAACCGTATGGTTGACAGTGTAGGACAGATAGACACGTGTCTCACCTTCTCTTTGTCTTTCTGCAGCTGTTTCTGCAGTTTCTTAGTTTTGCTCTTGGTGTGTTTGAGTTTCTCGCGCACCTCCACATCCTGCAGATCCAGCTGAGTGAACTTCTCCTTCTGACTCTCGATGAACTTTGTCAGTTTATTCAGTTTCCTGCACAGCACACAAACACACAATGCAGCAGACGAGTACACACGTTCAGACAGAGAGACATGAGAGACGTGTCTCACTTCTCCACGGTCTTCAGCTCCTCGTTCTTCTGCTTCATGTTGCCTGTCAGCTCACTGCTCTTCTCGCTCAGATCTTTGGTGTCCTCTTGAATCTGGTGTTTCTCCGCTTCTTTAGTAGAAACGCGCTGTTTTAGATCATGACTGGGAAGAAATGAACACTGTGTGTGACTACAAACACCTGTATTCTCAAAGCTGAAAGCTAACGCGTGTGTGTATGTTCATCTTACACGTAGAACTGACACAGAAAGCTTCTCTTCTTGAAGATGTCATTCTCTAAACTGAGAAAGTCCACAGCTTTGTTTTTTTCCCCCTCCAGAGCGCTCTTCTCTTTCTCCACCAGCTTCACTCGATTCAGCTGCGCGCACACACACACACACACACACACATTCTCTCTCCCTTCAGCAAATCATTTCTTATCCAGCAAGATTTCAAAACTTTACACAAACAAAACAATGGATCAAAACAATGGCTGAATCCGAAATGGCATACTTCCTTACTATATAGTAGGCAAAAGAATGATATGTCCAAATCGTCAGTATTCACAAAACAGTAGGCGAGAAATACCCTGGTGGTGGACTATTTCTCGCGTGATTTGTACGTGCGTTTACTCAAGCTGTGTACGAATAGGTCTACTTACCTACCATGTAGTAGTAGAAAACAGTACTTGAACTAGTATGTAGGAATCGTCAGTATTCACAAAAACGTGGCCGAGAAATTCCCAGATGGCTTACTGGTTACGCCCAGATTTAGAAGTACTCAGTGACGGATCCTTGAGATGCTCTATATCCCATGAGCCCACGGGACAGAATACCACTCACAGCCCGCAAAACAGTCTCAGCCCACTTTCATGTATAATTCAACATCCTGTTAATTATTGTGAAGATAATGTAACGTTAACATTTACCTTGCTTTGTTCTTAAATTGACCGTGTTTTATATTGTGCCTAGTTTTAAGAATTTAAATACGAAGCATTAATATTGAGCTTAGTTTCAGCAGTTTAATTACGTTTGTGTTTTATATGTGTATTTGCCCTTTACAATATTATACATTGCAAAAAATGTTTGTTAACTCACATATATAAGAAAGTAAATGATAATTACACACAGGATCATTGTAATCAGGTAGTTTTGACGGATAAACTTTGGCGCAGAAAACATTCTAATCATCTTTTATAAACGAATAATTACAAAACACAAATAAGCCCTAAAGTTATTAATTACTCAAAATGTTATTACTTATTTATCCCAATAAAAAATTAAAAACAAGGAAAGAAAAGAACAGATGAGGAGTAAGTGAAAGTTAAATGAGAGCGTGGTCGGATAACATTTGGATAACATCCATGTTAAAACATACTAAGCACATAAAAACACCACAGAAGAGATTCACTCCGGTTGTTCTTAAAGGTCTGATGAACTGTGCTTGTTTATTGTTTTATACTGTTGTATAAGGTCTACTTATGACGTTCGTATGGTTTTTACATCCAAAAACATCAAAATCAATAAGTAATAGGCCATTTTCTAGCCTGGTTTTGAGGCTAGCTCTGCAAACGCTCGGTTTTAATGGGCGTGCCGCATTTCAGACACTTGGAAGTAAACGCCCACTGCTTTGATTGGATAGCAGTTTGCGTAGTTGGAGGCTTCTGTGAATTTGGTTAGAGACATAACGTTGAGTAACACATTAGCACCATTCACAGTTTTCGCACGGTATTAGTATTATCTGGAGACCTCCTGTGATGTATAAATGACCTCCACACATCAGTATTTCATGTGACGCATTCGCACGGGATGATTTTACTCAAATTTACTGACTTATTTCCTGGATGTGATGGCAAGGCTTTGCGTATAGTTGTATGGTGTTTAATGATATATGACCGTACCTGTCAGCAATTGAGACCCGTGATTGCGAACCGGACAAAATATCACTGCGATCGCGGGTCTCAAGTGTTACGAGAGTTTTCATGATAAATAAACAAACGGGAGACTCCCGGTAACATATAGATATCACCCAGCACCCGAAATAATACCAAAACACTTCAAGACAGCCTCTATTATTCGCAAACGGTGGATAAAACCTTGAAGAATATGTCCACCAAACCACAGAGATGGCGATTCCCACGGGCTTAAGATCACAGACAACCTCTGCAATTAATACAAATGACTAGAGGTCCCCAGGTAACACTGATCTCGTGTGAACAGTGCTCAGGGCACATCAGGCGATCTCTAACAAAGCAGTGACGTATAGTACAAACATGTTTTACTCACATGAGATTGCTGAGCCATTCCTATCGGATCCAATATTGAAGGCACAATGCCAGTGCCTTGTTCACGAAGGAATCCTCTGAGAAATGAAACCAACAAACGCTCCATGTTTTTCGCACATGAGCTGGAACGTCTTTAAAAATAAACTTGAACCCCGCATTCCTAATATGGGAATCTGAAGGAAGGTTATGCAGCGCCTGTATTCTTCCACAACCAGGGATGGCACAATATTTAGCGATCTTTAACTGCATGTTTGTTTATTCCTTGCTTGATCTATCTGGTTCCACAGAGAAAATAATAATTTGCAGCAGTTTACAGACAAGCATGTTTCTGTCACAAAAAGAACATTCCCTTGGCATAATCACTCTTCACAATGGGAAGTGTGGATGGGCCTGTTATTGCTGAAATTAAACTGAGAAAACGCATCGCAAAATCACAAAGCTGTTGTATTCCTTTTAACTGTTTACTTTTATCAAAAGCATATAGCCCTCAAGGTAAACATGAAAATACATGAAAATAAAAAGCTCTGAATTTGATGTACTTGAAGAAAATTGAAAGCTTTGTTTCATGTGTTGTTCACTTATACAAAACCCATGTTACAGTAATAATGCAACCTGCTTCTCAAAACTTAAGTTGTTGTGCTTGTCATTACATCACATGGCAAATCTCTGCCCAACACTCCAGGACAGTAGGTGGTGGATATGCACCTCAAACGCAGGTTACCACCCGCCATTGAAAAGGAACAGAAGAAGAATTAGGTCACATGATCACGTCAATATGGCGTACGAAGGCCGATCGCATTCATACTACACCCATTCAGGCAAAACAGTACATACCCATTTAGCCCTCGTAAAGTAGGTACTTACTGAAATTGAAAACCTACTCATTGAGTATGCAATTTCGGATCCAGCCAATATCACAGGGCGGCACTGGTCCTGCATGCCATGTCAGTATCACATTCTCTCTGGCTTCATGATGCGTGCGTGTGCTGTATGCCTAGGTGATCTTGTGTTACCTTCTCTCCTCTCTGCTCATTGAGTAACTCCACACGTCTGCACAGCATATTGATTGGCTCTTTGAGACGACACGAGCCGATAATGTCCTCCAGATACTCCAGCATGCCTTCATCATGTTCTGTCTGACCTTTGGGCTTCATCATAGCAATCTGCTCCACCTCACCCTGACAACACACACACAAAACAGCAGCATCAGGCCTGATTTATGACATGACAGGTTCATTCGGTACACTCCTCACACACTCTCAGCTTAAAAGGTGTCAAGGAAATAAAACGCACTTTTCTAGAGTGCACACCTTTTTCTATTTTCTTGCCAGGAATATTTTTGTCAATGAGACATGTCTGATAGATGTTTGTTAAGATAAAGGGGCAAGGATCTCAGCCATATTTAATTGAAGAGCAGTGTTCACACCACAGCTGTAATCATTAACTAATAACATGCCACAAAAAATAAAAGTTCAAAAGCCACGCTAACAATACATGTCACATACTGATGTCATGTGTCTTTATAGGCATCTGTGCGTGTCGTGTTCTTTTCTCCACTTGGATGATATGTAGAACCATATGTAGCTGTAGATTTCATCTTTTAGCCTTTCAAACACAACATAGACTTCTACATCCCATCTCCGGCATCACGAACCCTTCTCGACACACAACAAACTGCGTCTGGTTACATTAACACACAGCTCCAATTGTTTTCATAATGTCAAAGTGGCTTCAAGGCATGTACATTTACACTGAACCAAAGCCGTATGTATTCCAGTCACCTTTGATACTAGAGTTTGAGGAGGGTCGTGTCTGGCATGTTTTAGACAGAACTTTGATCCGCCACCGAGCCGTCTCAGATCAGCCTTGGATTCCCAGTGAAATATAAAAATGCCTATTTTTTCATGTAATCTTGCAGCGTTTATTGTAAATAGTTGATTCATTCTCTTTTTTAAATTCGTGTGCCCTCATAATCTTCAGTTAAAATCTGAAAATGCACTTCCGTCCTGTGATGACTATCCATCTTAAATGACGTATGTAAGATGGCATGGGCGGAGCATCTGTTAACTCCTCCCCTTCAACTGTCAGTCTGCTGCCAGTTCTATTTCAAAATGCAACGGCTGTTTTTATACATCCAATTAGGGCTGGACAGAATATACCGTTACCATGGAATAAATTGTCAACCGTAAGAGATTTCCGTGTATTCTGCGGGAATGTAAATAAGTTGGCGTGGTTAACTCGGCGCTAGGCAAGTTAGGCATTATGATGAGAAAAACATGTGAATTAATTCACCAATAACAAATCAAACATTGTTTTGACCTTCTTTCAGTCTTTAGTTTCGTGATCCGCTCCAGTCCGGCGCTTTCTCTCTCACCCACAGTGCTCGTGCAGGGCTGCAGTGATCTGCGCGTACATATAATAAAGCTCATTCTCATGTATTTCAGAAGTCAGGTCGCTTTGTAAAGCTGTTAATAGTTTTAATAAAGTTTAACTTTATGCGAGCCAAGGCGAAACTTGCGTTGTAACGTGCGATGATGCTTGCCACGTGAGCTGCTACTGGGAGACGCGTGTGGACCAGAAGGAATCACCAGAATCTCGCAGTGCAAAGACAAGCGCGAGAATAAACAAAACAAAGACAGAGAGTCGCAAAACACTAAAACTGCGCAAGAAGAGTGAAGAGCGATAAAGACCTACAGTACAGACCCCATGAACACCAGTTTATAACACCAGTCATATACTGTACTTTCATTGTTTTTGCATATATTCAAACTTTATGGTTATTCATGTTGTCTATCTTCCTTCTGTATACATAAGATATAGATATAAATTATGATAAAAATATAAACTTATAATAAATCTCATTATCAGAACTTAATTTGATATCTTTAGTACATTTTAACTATAAAGTGAACATTTAAATGTACTGCAATACATAAATAAAGGAAATCAATCTAAGAAAAATGAGGTATAAGATATAGAATTAAAATGGGAGATTGTTACCGTGAAATAAAACTATTCATTCCGTGAAATAGATTTTTGGTCATTCCGCCCAATCAAATCGCAGAGAAAGACCAAAAGCCACAGCCATTCTTTTTCTCATTCAAAATTACTTTTTACGCAGAAATGCGTCAAAATACACAAGTAAAATCCAGTACATTACACTGTCTGTCAGTAAATTTAAACATCTACAACCCATCCAGAACCCTGCGTTCAATGAATGAGTGAGGACTTCAAATCCTGCACATGACCCCTCTGTGAAACACAAAGTCCCATGGCACCAGAGCATATGAGCGGAGCGGTGAGAATTTTCGCTCCCCGCTCACGTCGTTGTTCGCCTTCCCCGCTCCGCTCAATTCCGCTCCCTGCTCACCTATAATTTCATCCCGCTCTGGTGAAATCGCTCCACGCTCGCTCAAATTTAAAATTCCTCTGCATGCCTAACACCTGCGTTTTCAACCGAAGCCTAACCCCGGATTTCCACTGCACGCGTGTGCGGCACGTTACGGATCCGACGCGGCTTGTTTCAAAAGCGTCCCGGAAGTGGCTCTCCGCACCGCTTTGTTAAAGATCGGCACCTAGTCTACTTTTGACAGACGCCGCATCCAGGGTGGCTTCTCTTACCTTTAACATTGGCGCGGAAAGGAAAATCAACTCGCAGCAACATCAGTCAAAATAGAACATATATTTATTTTAAACAAACACAACAGCAAATTCTGGGTGGATTTGTGCATGCCCTAGACTCGTGGTGTGAGCGGAGCGGTATCGAAGCAGAACCGGAGCAAGACAAAGCGATCGCTCCGGCCTTTGGATAAAAACCCGCTCCTCGCTCCGACTATATTTTTCACATGCTCTGCATGGCACGGAGCATAGTCCTGCACACGGGTGGGTGAACCACTAATGATTGATGCAGTGGGAAAGTGGGTGGAGTGCTGGTACATGAAGCGGACAGTATAATTGCGTTTTTAAACTCGCAGTGAAGTGGAGCAAGCGTTCACTCTGTCTGAGCAGCCCACATCGACATTCACAGGTAAAGCGTTGATTATGGTCACTGTGGCAGGAAATGAAAGGCATGACACACACGGATGGCTAATGATGATGAGCGGCTCACTCCCGCCTCACTGAAGCAGCACACATAATATTGGGGTTGGCCTTGACTTTAACACACGCCAATATTTACGTGCTGCTAAAGCGCGAAAGGTAGAGTAGGTGGATGTCGACCTGTGCTCTCACGCACAGCCCAGATGAGTGTTTGAGAGTCCCTTTAAATACTAGAGCAGCAAATGATGGTTTGCACCTTTAACTCACCGTTGAAAACCATGATGCGCTGCTATAGCAGTCTAGGGCTTTTACTCACCACTGAGAAGAACACATAAAGAGAGGTGATGGTGACACACAGTGAACGAGAGAGAGGTGATGATCACCTGTAGAATGAGGAAGCGGTTGTGGTCCAGATCGATGCCGTGGCTGCGCAGTAACGTGCCCACATCTTTAAACGTTGCCTTCTTGCCATTGATGTGATACGCAGAGGAGTTATCTTTCCCAGCTGTTCTGGACACATAGAAGGAACTGTTGGGGATGACGTCGTAGTCGTCTCCTTCCTGAACGCACAATTAACACAACAGCACTGAACACAAAACGTAACTGAATCTGACAAAACAAATTAAGTTAGCACAAGAAATCTAAATTTGAGCACAACCGTAACACCACTGCAGTAACCAAGAGCACAAATATAACTCAAAACTACTACAAATACTACAATATATAAGAACGTTATTCAAACAAAACATTCTCCAGGTCAAATATGCAGTGCATGTGAAGATGCGTTAATGCCGTAGTTTACATCATGTGATATTTAACAGTGTCCAGACACGTCCAGTCTCAACAGCTGCAGAAATCATATAACAGGGTTCCTTTAACGCGTCTCCTGACTACAGGTCGGAAGCCAATCTGACATCATATAGGCAGCAGTCTGCTTGCTGTGAGATGAAGATGTTCACCTTGTCAACGATCTTCTGAAAGTGCACCTCAACAGTGCAGCTCTGGATATCCTGATGAACGTCAGAACTGTGGATCAGAACCGACAGCTTCTTCGAGCGGATCTTCTGAGCTCTGTATCCAAACACAAACAGCATGGAGTCGATCACATTTGATTTCCCGCTGCCGTTTGGCCCTATGATGCACGAGAAGCGCTGAAGAGACAGAGAAAGACAACAGCAGGTTAATGACATGACTTACAACAAACATAACACTTCAAGTACAATAGCCATTGGGTTGGGTGATGTCTACCAAATAGTCATGGGACATTGTCTACAAAAAAACATCCTGATGGACGATGACATCGGGGCGGTGCTGGGCACAGTTATGAAGTCAGGCGCGTCTTCTTTATACAGCGCGAGATGAGCAGATCTAAAATCAGGTGCGTCTTTTACAGCTTGAGCTGTTGGAAGCATGATGTCTGTCAGCCATCAGCGATGGACGATGGCATCGTCTGTGCATTATATCATACTACGCTACAAGAGGAAAGCTTGATTTCCCATAATCCCCAAAAAGCTTATGAGCCGTTTTATTGAGAAAACTGACAAGCCAAAAAAAACAAGATAGTGGACAAATGCGAGCTAAAGCTTTCACAGAACACACTGTGTCAGCTGGAGCATGAGTTGTTTGCAGAAGACTTCACTTGCTTTGATATCAAACACAATGACATCGAGACGGTTGATGGTCGTACCTTATGAAACGGGCCCAGAATCTGCTCGCCAGCGTAGGATTTAAAGTTTCGGTTGACAATGTGTGTGATCATGAGACGTGGAGCGCCGGGCTCTGAGCTCATGGCCGGTGGTGGAGGAGGAGGGATGCTGCTCAAAATCTCCTCCAGACTGCGATGATCAAGTGCTTCAGCAGACTCACCCGCAGCCACATCTACAACATAACAAAACAGACTGTAACCGCACTGAAAACTCTGTTTCACTGCCCCATCTCTGTCAGTGTCAGTGGTTAAGACCGAGACACACCAGCAGACACAAAAGAACTAGTGCTGAGTGACCCTGACCGTGATTTGACCTTCATTTTTACTTTTATTCACAAAACTTGTGCTGTCAGACCATAGCACACATTTACTGTATACTTGTAAATTACTCAGATCTCTGTGCAACTAGACTATAAACTATACTATAAATTCCTATATGTAATAATAAATAAATAAAGCAGAATGTCACATTTAAGGTGATATTAATAAATACAAAAGCGTTTAATTCTAAAGCTGATGGAGTGTGTTTCTCACCGTGCGGCGGCGGGGGGGTCGTTCGCGGCTCTGCCGGCTGTGATGAGCTCATCGTCGGACTCATCCTCAGTCGCTCTCTTAGCAGCGGTCGAGCTCTTGCTCGTCTTTACGGGCATGATTCAAAGCACCTGAACGGTTTGAAAAGTTTGCGTCAATATCAGTAACCGTGTCTCTATTGTCTTTGTTGACACATGTTCCTAACCAAAATACACACTGATCACACAAAGAGAAAACACCGAGTTGACAACTTACGGCACTAACTTACGGCTAAACAACACGACACGATCTGACGTATGATAATAGTCTGCGGAAGAGTTGACGCTGAAGCATTTGAAAAGCGGCGTTTGCTGCTGACAGCTCATTAAACTCATTACACGTCTGAATCAAATAATAGAGACAAACATTTACACCAAATGACACTGATGTTTTAGCAATAGCATTAGCAACAATATACAAATGATTTCAGACGTGGCTGGTAAAAGAATGAGAGTACTAACACAATACAACTAAGCTCTCACTTTAAACTACTTACTGGCCCATGGGGTTAGCTTCATTTGTTTCAAAATGGCTTAAATAAACAGTCAATAATAATGGAAACGATAGTCAAATAAAAGGCGGTTTTCTGTCGGGATAATAAAGGTTAAAAGCGGCACTAAAATATGAAAGACCGCCCTTGAGTTTTCTTTCGATTTACTGATCGATATAAAGTTAAAATGAATGAATTCATGCCATCTGAGGTAAAGTATTAACCAGATAAAGCGGCAGTGTATTAAATATCGACAGCTCGTATAAATCTTCGCACTTACCTTGCTTTCAGTAGATTTTACTTACAACTCTTCGCTATAAATCTGATATTAAGCTCCACAGAAATTAATCTACAAATATCGAGCGTTTATCGAGTAAAATGTGAGCAAATGCGCGCTCGTGCCGCTCACAGTAGTCAAATCTCACTCATAAATGGCGCGTAAACTGAGACGACGAACCCGAATTCGTTATAACCCGCGCGGTGCATCATGGGAAGTCTGCCGCTCTGCGCCGGTCACGTGACCTGACGGAGTCTGACAGCTCAAAACAGTGGACATGTAAACTACAGCAATAATCACATTCTTCAGAATAAACAGTGCATCTGCAGAAGTTTTCTTGTCATCTTTATTGACATAACGAACAGGTCCATTTTATTCTCTACTCAAGTTGCTCATATCTTTTCACGAGCCTAAGAATATGAATGTAAGTGAATCAAAAGGTCAATCAAAGCGTGCAGTCAGAATCATCACGTGTGAAATCATCATGCTTTCAAAACTTACACACAAACCTCCCAGATCGTTTGAAGTTAAAGCTAAGTCTCGCGAGAACTTGAGCCCTCAAACCACGGTTGAGGTTTGGAGCGACATCTCGCGAGATGTGTGACGTCCGTACAACCGCTACGCCGAGTATGCTATTGCTGCTGCGCTACGTAGAAAGCAAAATAGTCGATTTATGAATATAATCTGAAGGTAAGAAGAGTTTTGGTGATAATGGCGGCGGACAGTGTTTAGTCAGAAGAGTTTCTCCTCTCCACAGGCAGCGTTTATATCAGCGTACGTGTATTTGTATGTTTAAGGAACCGTAAACAGTGGACGCGTTTCCGTGGCAACGGCGCTCCTTCCGCTGTCTGTGATACTGTTCATAACGACCTGACGGATATTAAGCGTTTTGTTCATCTTGTGAACACCGCAGGGGAGGATGCGACTGAAAACATCAGTTCTAAAGGAGCCCAAACATATCCTTTCCCTTCCGACAGAACCTGTCCGTTCATGTCACCGTATATGATGTCTGAATTCTCACATCATGCTGCCTAAAGACATGTTGTTGTCAGCTCGACTAATATGATTGGTGAAGCTGGTTTTAGATGTGCGAGTCCTGTCAGCTAACATCTTAGCCAATCAGATTACAGGATCAGAAAGATCGTATAATAGACAAGAAATCACACAATACACGTTTTTCTGCTTCAGATCTATTGACAAAGCTGCAAGTTATACAGAAGATCAGGGTGATGGACACCGTGTCATCGTACTAAATGAAAAGCTTCTCTTCAGTGTTTCTAGATGTCAGAGAATGGCTTGAATACCGCTGCTCGTTGAACGTTTTTCTTTTGTAATGAATGAATGAATGAATGTCAGTGGTCATGTGCCTTAACCGGTGCACACACAGAGATCTTGTGAGTTGTGTAGGCTGGACCACAGCGGATGAACTTTACTCGTGTAGTGATGATCATCAGATACTGCGCTGGAATCTGCTCACCGGTGACACCAGTGTTGTGGTCAAGCTTCAGGATGACATTTATCCCATTGACCTCCACTGGTTTCCCAAGAGCGTCAGCGGCAAGAGACAAGCCGTGTCTGAGATCTTTGCTCTCACCAGCACTGATGGTAAAACACATCGACAACCTGTTCTTTCATACCTACTTGTACACACTTCCTTTGAAGGCTTTTGCTGAATGTTGACGGGAACAGTTCACCCAAAAGTGTTTTTCTAAGGTTTGCTTTCGTATGTCGTCAGTAGGAAATGCCAATATAAATTCCAAAGCCTTTTTGTAGCAATCATGCAATATCTCTCTTGATACTCTAGAGTCAATGTTTATAATAATAAATGATCATTAATCGTGATAATATGACGTGCAGTATGGTGTAGTGGGGAAGACTGCTGACAGTCAAAAGAGTAAAAGCAGAAGTGTTTGGAGAGATGTGTTTCATGTTGTTCTGCGGCTGACTGACGACAGAAAGGTGGTGATCTGCAATGTAATCTGATGTGTTATGATTGTGAATGTATGGATCTCTATGCAGCAGCTTATAGACGGGTCTCTGAGAGAGATGTGTCGCTGTGTTGTGCAGGTAAATTTCATCTGGTGTCAAAGTCTGGTCGTATTGAGAAGAGCGTAGAGTGTCATAAAGGAGCCGTGCTGGCAGGACGCTGGAATCACGACGGCACCGCTCTCATCACAGGTTACGTGTGCACGTCTGTCTTTTGCTGAATGATGACGTGTTCCTCAGTGTAAGACTGACAGGTTTCTTCATGTGTTTAAGCTGGTGAAGATGGACAGCTGAAGATCTGGTCCAAGAGCGGGATGCTGAGATCTACTCTCGCCCAACAAGGTACAAACACATTCAAGTGAAACACAAAGCCATTCTCACCAATTGTCATCTGTAATCATGTCAAGACATCCATTCTTCTTATTTGATCCAAAATAATACTGTGGTGAGATTTCATATTGTTCATACGCCGACATTGATCGATCCAACTATCCTGCAGACGGGACGTTATTATGAACCTTGAGAACGAGACCAATGCAAACTCATATCTACTTGTGAAGACAATACAAAAACAGCATCCAACAGAATGCAGAATATCGAAAGAAATGAATATAATCTAAATGTATAGAAAACACTGAATGATAAGAATTAGAAATGAAGGACAACACAAAATGTATGTCTGTACTTTCTTCATGAAAAACACTGCAATCATGACGTGTGCACTGAAGAACTGGACAGGAAACTGTGGGATGAACCAGTATATGTATGATGATGACATCATCATGTTTAACGATGCGGTTTAACCTCTCGAAACATACATGTACCCGTGTACATCTATTTTCATCGGGTTTGATGTGCATGTGCTGTGCTGTCTCTCTCATGAACTGTGTGATCACCCAAAATGTTCAGTCATAAGATGAGTTTGTGACATGTGAAGGGTCTGCGGTGTACTCGGTGGCGTGGTCTCCAGACTCCAGCAGGGTTCTGTACACGTCAGGTCGACAACTGATCATCAAACCACTGCAGCCCAGTTCCAAACTAATGCAGGTAACACAAGGACTCATCCTCCTGTCCTCACACACGTTTCCTCAACTAAACACAAACCAATGGTTTTCTTTTCAAATGAAGTCTTGTTGTCTCTTATATGAGGCTCAGCTAAAATCTCCACATCTCAATTTTGTTGATAATTCATATACTGTAGATGTTTGTGCTTTCTCTGTAGGATATATGAAAAGGTGACTTCCTTTGGCTCCATTAAAAAAGCATTCTTTAAGAATATAGAGCATTCAAATTCTCATTGTAGATGACTGTGTTTTAGTGTCGTCCTCAAAAGACTGTCTGAGCATTAATTCATCATCACTAGAGAGAGTCTTTATTGTCATGATGTCGAGTTATGTTTTGTGGACCACGTGAGATGAAATTATACAAACAGCCAGTGGGAAAATAATATTGAAATGGGTGATTCTCACGAAATCTGAACAAAAATACTCTTTTATTCAAGCCACAAGGTGTGACATGTTAAGAACCGTTCATTTCAAAACTTTCACTGACTGTTTAACAAAATTAGAACTTTTGTTTTTTACAAAAAAAGGCCTTAAAAATGATCATTATCGTAACCATTTAAGACCATTTCAAGTTTTTAAAAAGCACATTTGTAATAATCATGCATAATAAGACAAGAAAATGATTATCATAGTATTGGTAATGAGTCGTGGACACAGTATGACAAGAGAATATTACGTTTTTGTCTAGACAAATAAAAAGTAATAATTTAACCTGCAAGACATTTAAAAGGGACTATTTTTTCCACATAATATCAAACAGAATGTAAATACCTTTGTGTGTGTTTAAACAGTATTTTACAAATGTTCCGGGGATGAGAATATCAGTCCTGGACACGTCTTTCTTCCACTATTTCTTCATTTTTATTATATATGAATATTCTGTCAAACATTTGTTGTCGTTTGAGATTATCTAGAAGAACATGTAATAGTTTTTGTTCAGAAAATACTCTTTTATAACATACATGAAATACATAAAATGATGCTTGGTCCAAGGTTGAGAACACAATTATGTTTATTATGATCATTTTTTGTGTTGCCACATTCTAGGTTTTATAACCCAAATCTTTACCGTCATGATGTTTCAGTGGTACTGTATATATATTTGATGTTTAATGCTGTGACTGACGTGTATGAATGAATCCATACGCTAGTTAACAGTTTGTGTGTGTTTGTCAGTGGAAAGCTCACGATGGTGTGATTCTGAAAGTGGACTGGAGTGTTGTCAATGATCTCATTCTCTCGGGAGCCGAAGACTGTAAATATAAGGTGAGCACAAGTACATACTTCACACTAACTTACTGAGTGTGTGTGCTCTTTTGTTCAGGTCAACAGTGCTGTTCTGTCTATAATCAGCAAACACACCTGATGGCTTTAGCATTCATTCAATTCTACTCCTATAGCGCTTTCACAGTTTTGCGTTGTCGCAAAGCAGCTTCGTGTACAGTCAGTGTAGTGAAGAGATGCAAAGCAAAGAGCGAACACGTGGTATTCTATTTGATGGAGTGTTAGCTTCCAGTCGCAGGTGAGATGTGTGTTCTTGAGCGTGTGTGTGTGATTGTCAGGTGTGGGACAGTTATGGACGCGTGCTGTTCTCCAGTGCTCCTCATGAATATCCCGTCACGTCTGTGTGCTGGGCTCCTGACGGTGAACTCTTCGCTGTGGGCTCTTTTCATACTCTCAGACTGTGTGATAGGACTGGGGTAAGAGCTCAGCATCATCTCCCTCTGTCACATGTGAAAGTCCTATTCTTTACTTCAGTATTCTGACCTATTTCTGAGTGACATCACGGGCGGATCTTTATCATGATAGGGTGTTGGTTATGTGCACACACATGTTTCGGTTTGAAATCTCTCTCTTGGTGTGTGTCAGTGGTCATACTCCGTTGAGAAGCCGAGCACAGGGAGTTTGCTGAGTTTGTCATGGTCTGCAGACGGCACTCAGCTGGCGGCAGCGTGTGGAAACGGACACGTGTTATTTGCTCACGTCATCGAGCAGCGATGGGAGTGGAAGAACTTTGAGATCACGCTCACAAAAAGACGCTCCATGCAGGTACACGCGTGCGCAAATATGCCGGACATATGAGAAAGTTGAGAGCATTTGTTTATCACGTTATGTTTTGTGTAGGTGAGGAATGTGTTCAATGATGCGGTAGATGTTCTGGAGTTTAGAGATCGGGTCATTAAAGCGTCATTAGCTCACGGACATCTGGTGGTCAGCACATCTCTGCAGTGTTACGTCTACAGGTACTGGAAACATGACGCTACTACATTCTGTACTGCTCCTTTACAAATGGCGTTTGGAGGAAATCTAAACGGATGAATGTGATGTTGTTGTAGCGTAAAGAACTGGAACACTCCGCTGATCTTTGAACTGAAGGACGGTATGGTCAGTCTCATCCAGCAGACAGAGAGGTGAGAATACACACATCCGTCTGTCCACACAAGAAATGAGAAGGTTCGATGGTGCTGTAGTAAACGCTGACGTGCCATGGGTTTGTCTGCTCGTTGTGCATCATCGGCTTCAATTCATATTCATGATGTCCGTGGAGATGAAGCGGATCTGTAATGATGATGATGGTCATGGTTGTGTACCGCGAGATGTTCTCTCATCGTATGTCACTACTGTGTTTCTGGTCTTCAGATACTTTCTGCTGGTGGACGGAGCAGAGCTTTACGTGTACTCTTACGAGGGACGTTTGGTGTCGTCTCCCAAGAGTCCCGGCGTGAGAATGGACACGTTGAACTCTCAGTCCGTCTCTCTGAGTAACGACACCTTGGCCATACGAGACACCACGGATGAGCGAGGTGTGGTGGACGCACGTCATACAGCGTGGCGCTTGTGCTTGACTCATCCGTCAATCTCATTCTGTCTCTCTCTCCTTCAGTCATATTTCTGTTTGAAGTGTTAACTGGAAAACCCATCGGTGACGGCAAACCCTTCATTCACAAGGTATAGTCATGGTGTCTGATGTCAAATGCATTTAGATAAACATGTATAAATCTTGAATGCACTGTACATGATGTGATGATTCCTCCCCTCCAATCAGCATGCAGAACTCTAGTCTTCTCTGTTAGGGTTGTGTTGTCAAGCGTGCACTTTATCTGTCTGCTCGTGTGTGTGTTTGAGATGGAGGTGATGTTCATGGCTCTGGATCAATGTGGATCACCTCACGACAGACGCATGGCATTGATGGATAAGAACCGTGATCTCTATCTGACCTCAGTGAGAACTCTGGGCCGGGCTCACAGCATATGTAAGATGGGTAAGAATCACACCTTGATTTTTTCACCGGCACTGTGTGTTGTTGTGCAGTTATGCTGATGTGCAGTTGTGCTTCGTCAGGTTCCATGGTGGACAGCATGTGCTGGAACGACTCGGCGAACCTCTTGTGTGCCGTTCAGGACAATCAGTTGACAGTGTGGTGTTACCCTGCTGTTGTGTTTGTGGACAAAGAGCTGCTGCCTAAAACCATCTGCACTAAAGACAACAGGTAGTGCGCACGCAGGCACGCATACGCACACGCACACGCACAGAACACGCTGTGAAGATTGTCATATATGTGTGGTTTTGTTTTGCAGTGACTTCAGTCGTCCTCCTCAGGTCTTGAGTTATGTGGGCACTCAGGTGAAGGTGAGACGGGTGGATGGATCTCTGGTGTGCAGGGGAATGTCACCGTACCCCACGCTACTGCACGAGTACGCTAGCAGTGCCCGCTGGGACGACGCCCTCCGCCTCTGCCGCTTCGCTAAGGTTTATTATCACTGTAATAAGATTCATTAAAAGGGAAGGAAGGAGGCGGGAACCGGCAAACATTTAAATAAAGTTTTTAATAATAAAAGACAGCCGGCAGCCCCTCACGGACGACTGCCGGCGAATAACAAAATACATAAACTTAAAACAACTTAACATACGTTCGGGCCCGGTCCTCTCTCATCGACGGTCCGGTCGCTCGTTCCTTTTATATGCTCCCAATCTCCTACGTGATTCGAGCCCGGTGTGCGCACAGCTGGCGCTTATTCACAATTACTCACCGGTCTCGCACAGAAGGATGTGTGTGTGTGTGTGTCATTGTTTAATGCAACTGGTGTCTGAGAAGCTCCTCAGGAGAAGGCGTGTTACTCCAGAAGAGGGCAGCGCTGCCGCTGGTGTTGCCGTTGCATTTATTTTAATTGTGCTTATTTCATGAACACACAGTGGTTGATGTGATTGTGTTGTTCAGGATCAGACACTCTGGTCGTGTTTGGCAGGGATGGCGATGGCCAGCAGAGAGCTCAGTACGGCAGAAGTGGCTTACGCAGCCATCGGAGAGGTAAGCGCTCTACTGATCAAGTGTGAGAGGAGAAATTCAGTAGCACTACTAACATGAATCATTCATGTGTCTTCGGTTCCGGAATCATTTGAGCTGCTAATGATCAAACAGATGAAACCATCCCATAGACTTCTATTGTAAAAGAGCGATGAGCCTGTCTGAATCTCAGAGATTCGCTGTAAGACACACAGCCCTGTCTTAAGAACAGGGGGGTTAGCTGTCAAGTTTGACAAAGGTTTAATGGTCGTATAGTAGCTGTGTGGCGTTTAGCTGTGAGGTTTATGGTAAGTTCAGCGGTTTAACACATGTAAATCAGTGTTTGCGTTCTCTGCGTTAGGTTGATAAGGTGCAGTATATTAACTTCATGAAGGATCTGCCGTCTAAAGACTCGTGTCTGGCTCATGTGCTGCTCTTCAGTGGTCATGTGCAGGAGGCGGAGTCGACGCTCCTGCAGGCCAATCTCATTTACCACGCTATTCAGATACACATCAACCTGTACAACTGGGACAGGTGCGTAGTGTTCCAGACACCTGTCTTATCTGTGTGTGTGTGTGTGTGTGCGCGCTGCTGATGACAGGGTCTCTCTCTTTCTTGGCAGAGCTCTGGAGCTGGCCGTCAAACACAAGACTCATGTGGACACGGTGCTCGCTCACAGGCAGAAGTTCCTGCGAGACTTCGGCAAACAGGAAAGCAACAAGCGATTCCTGCAGTACTCTGAGGGAGTGAGTAATGCGTTGTGTTTATATAGTGCTTACGAGCTCGCGTTCTTCTGTGATCAAAACCAGACAGTAAACCACTCACAGCTAGATATGCCAGCTGAAAAACCTTTCGATTGTTTTCCCAAACATCCGCACCTCAGTTACACAGGACAGTGACCGCGTGTGGTGCAGTTACATGATGTCCAGACCTGAGACCTGAGTGTGTTTGTCTTCTCGGTCCGTCAGAGAGAGACGTGTCTTTACTAGAACTTTGTTTATCTGCACTGTACTCTTATAATCTTCACACAGCGCTGCTAAATGCTGCATTCTGATTGGCTGAATAGACATTAGGAAGCAAAGAAGTGTTTTGTTTTATGATAAGGGCGGGTGCGACACAGTGCGATTTCACACTGATAATTCTACGCAATGAATTTTGGAATGCTATAATTTCTGATTTATTTGATTGTTTGATTACAATAGTGATATGCTATCTTACACAACAGTGATTTTTCTGTATATACAATTGTGCTTGAGGAGGTCTATAGAGAATATAGCCCCGCCCCAGACATAAGCAAAACCTCTCTGGGTCTTGGAGAGATGGATGCGGCTTGAGCTTAGAGTGATTGACTTCTGCTGTCACTCCTAAAACATTTCACAGCTGTCAGTGATACACATTTGTGTTCAGTTATTCTGATGGAGATTTGTGTCATTTCTCTGGATTGTGTTCAGGTTGAGGTGGACTGGCAGAAGATTCAGGCCAAGATTGAAATGGAGTTTGCTAAAGAGCGAGAACAAGCAGCGAACTCGTCCGTCAGAAGCAGCGTGTCCATCCGACGCTAAACACACTGATCTGAGGACTCGCTTCAAGATCTCTAAGCATTCAGCATATCTGTTTTCTAACTGGAACCTGAAGTTTGACGGGTATTTTTTTTCAATAAATGTAGTTTGTATGAATTTATGTGTAATCCGTCATTGTTTGAGATGAAGTGCAGCAGATTCTCACTAACTTGTTGTATTAACCAGACGTGAGAGTTCATCATAATACAATATACTCACTCTTGTGTTAGTCTACACCTGTATGGTTTTTTCTTCTATAAATGTACACACCTTTGTACTTACATAGGGAAAGTGTGAATAAAACACTTGGCTACATTAGCACATGTGGCAACTGACTGAAACTTTAACTGAGCCAACTGAAAAATGCAGAGACAAACTTTATCTTCAGTGAATGAGAGTAGACCGAATGCTTTTAATTCCAGCCAACGTGAAGTGTCCACAGCGTGTTGAGTGGATGTTTACGCAGGTCTGCACCATGCATGTGCGTCACAGTAATGATCATCACAGACTGCATAACTCCGTTTGCTTTCAGTCATCATCAGACTTTGTTCAATACAATGAGTTGCAGTGAACAGGCAGCAGCAAGATGAGCTGTTTTTGTTGGTATGTTTCTACCATATGTTATATTCTCCTTTACATTTTATTTTTGGCTCAGAAACATTGTCGCTTATTTAAAGAATAAACACAAACACTGCAGAATTAACATTTCATGTTAACAAAATGAACCTTTCACATCAGTACCCGAGACATTTTTGGACAAAAGCTGGCTCCTCTGGTTTCTCTCCGGATGGTGAAAATAAGTCTCTGTATCGACCGCTGGTAGCAGGGGAGGAGTTGGGAAATGTCAGCCGATGAAAGGTTATTTTTAGACGAGGAGCAAGATATTATAATGAAAGATTTCAAAGATAAACATTCATTGTCATATCGAATAATATTTTCGCACTTAATTGACTCACAACAAGACGATTGTAGATTGACTTCCAGGTCCGAACCGTCCAGAAGGGCTTGTGAGTAAAGTCTTCATGGAAGAAGGTGCTCATCATCATGACGAACCTCAGAGTGTGTGTTTGTTAAAGAGAGTTCCGGGCTCTTCGAGATGTGTTGGAGATCGCTCGTCCGTCCTCAGACGCTCCTGCTACTGAGTTTTCATTCACCTCCATCATGATCTCCTCATATGTTGGCAGATATTTCACCTCCTCGTATGTGGGGAGCAGCAGTACCGGCGAGCTAAAGTCTCCCGTCAGGGAGTCCTGGGACGCGTGTCCGTGCAGAAGTGACGGCTCCTCGGGTGTCTGGCGGCGGGGACGCGGACACGCCACTCGCTGAATGAAGTAACCCACCACGAAGAGCAGCAGAAGAATCAAGAGACCCGAAAGCTTGCGGACCACCCAGTCCAGGTTTTCCAGGAAAGTGTGCGGAGGGAGTTTGCAGCACTGGAAGGCGGTGACGTTCTGCTCGGCCGTGCAGCATCGCTGACCTTCAACACATCGCAACTCTCCACAGCTCTGCACAGCCTCGCAGGAGAAACTCACCAGTCCAGACAGAACACCCAGGCACGTCCTCAGACTCATGTCTCAGCCTTCGACGGTCCAGCGGAGGGGTTATTCGGTGCCGTCCGTTCAGGTCCAGCCCAGAGAGTGATCTGTTGATTTAGGGTGTTTGTTTTCTACTCATTTTTCGGCGATGATCCCGAGCGAGCCCCCGCCGGCTGCACGGGCGGTTAGTGAGTTTTGGTGCTGTGTCTTGCATCACTTATTGGAAATGACTGAATTACAGATCAATGTAATAAAATCACAGTCTTCCTGTCGTGAGGTAATGACTTTTTCTTTCTATCGCCCACAGATTGCACATCATCATTTACATCCTAGAATGGAGAAGGCGACCTCAGAAACCGCTCGATTAAAAATGCATGGCACTGTTTTTCTCTGGCTTTGAATGGACCCATTAGAGTCAGAACCAAGTAAACCCGACACCCCTCCCCGTGCTCTCTCATGCCAGGCTAGACTCTATATGGTGTTTTCTCTACTTCAGTTGAAGCATTTTGTTTGAAATAAAAGACACTGTTAAACAGGATTATGTGTGGTGTTTGCTCACAGGATTTGTCAAACTTTTAAGCAGACAGGTGGGACACTACAAATGATGTGAATAAAAAAAGAGAAACAATCCTGTAGACCCGAGGACTGATTCCTACACGCGCCTCATAAAAGCTTCAAGGCGTTTAGATCAAAGCTTTTCTATTACTGCTATATGAATATGTAGATGTGTTGTGGAAATGTACCGGTACATGTCAGATATCAAACGGTTCAATACAAGAATTGAGCTTATTTCGGTACTTGAAACACTGCGGATGCAAAGTTCACCGCTATGCGGCAGTATGACACAGAACTGACGCAGAACCGCCAGCATAGAAGAACAAGATGAATTGATCTACAAGCACTTTTGCGTCCATTTGAACTGAGACACTGTGAGTGATTTATATCAAATTCGGCTCTTTCTACTTTTTCAGAGAGACCTTTAGATTGTTTTACAGTGTAACACATATTCTACATGCTGCGATGCGTCTGCACATCCCCAGTCAACGGCATACATACATCTCTGTCCCAGACATCTCAGTTGGCCCGTATGTGTTCTTATACTGTCAAATACACATTCTGTTATGTTAAAAACACAAAGGGTTCACACAAGCACAGTCCGTTGTGTTTAAATGTATATCCGCATCAAGAAAAGAATTTGCCTTAAAGTGACAGTAACCTAATACATCGGTGTCACATATTAAAGAGAACTTTTGTAGCTTTATTTAGAGTCATTGCTTTTTTATTTTATACAGTGAAGACTGAGCAGTGTTTTATTTTAATTGATCGTTCAGTTTTCATCTTGAATGCTACTGTTAAATAGACCTACCTGAAACATTTAATTGTTGTTCAAAATTTAATTGTTCATATTTGTGGGATTATGATCATAAGTCTATAGAAACAAAACATTTTTCAGTTATACAGTGTAAAAATAATATGGTGCTATATATAATATAAAATTAGCAGTTACAGCAGTCTTAATATTTTTTCAAATAATTTATTTTGGGGCTGGTTATTGATCACCTATGGTACCGATGTGGTGCCGATATTACCAGTATTAGATTCTGGTACCGTACCGAAGCCAAAATTTTGGTCTCGAGCCAACACTTACATTTGGGAGAAATAAAGATAATGGTAAAATGGAATAGAAAATGTGGAGAATAGGACTGTCGTGTGAGGTTTCAATCGATATTCACTTCTCATAAACAGAGCTAATGTCCAATTGGTCAGATGTGATTACCGGAGCATTACGCTGTGAAATACACTGGAACACAATTGAATTCACGAGGGATCGTGTGTCTCTCTCATTTACTGAAATCTGAGACACGCTGTCATTAGTACAGCATAGAAATACACGTTTGCTCTCTTCATCATACACTTTATACACGCATGCAGTCTTTCTATGGAAGTGCCTGTATGAAAGATAAAAAAAAACAATTATTGGACACAGATGCAAAGCTTACACTTCATCTCCTGACTAGAGGAACATCTTCCAGTGATTATTCTGGGTGTCTGGACAGGAGAATGCTCATATGTGATGGGTGTCATAAATGATTGACATGAAGATATCTGGAAAATATCTTCAATACAGTTACATTAAAAGTAGAGGTGAGGCGAGGAGAGATAAATTGATGTATGTTATAACTCATGACATTTCTTCATGGATCTGATCTGAAATGCATTCATAATAAATGAAGGATCTGTCGGGTCTTTGTCTTAATTGATGGACGGTATGGGTTACTTTGATGATTTATTCATAATTTGATGACTGAATGTTTCAGATCATTTACAAAGGAGCTTGACTGTTTCTCTATATGAATTTGACCTCAACGCTTCAGATGATATCTAGATTGTATATATTTATTTACACAGCTCTTGATCTGAAAAACTAACACTACTGCCAGTCACAAATCAATTCAGTATAATTATGCCTCATTTATTGAAGAAACGGATGAAAGCAAATTGTGTGTTCATCTCATTTGGGTTTTGACTTAAAGAGGGTAGGAAATGGACCTCCGGAGTATTCAACCTCTGAAACGAGCTGTTGATATTTGCAAACAACAAAAACACTGCATACGGTTAAGTTAGCAGATAAACTTACAGTGTAAGAGTTGATGCCTTCAATAACACTCGTGTAATTGTCTGGAAACTTCTGTGAGCGTCGAGTCTGAGGGGGGAAACCCTCTCCAATATTTTGTCATGATCCTGTCCTCCTTGTCAGGAGTTTTCTGGTTCTGTGGACAGAGTCGTAACAGTACTGAGTCTTTTGTGCTTGTTGTGTTTTGTGTGGAAGCACGTGGCCTTTGTTGTAATTTTGTGCCATGTGCTCTCCTGTCCCATGTCTTGCCCCCATTCCCTTGTTTCCCCATAATCTTTCCATTCGCGTTATATTCCCCTCACCTGCCCAGTGTCATTATTATAGAGTTTTCTCCTCTTTAAGGCCCTCTTGTGTTCAGTCCCGTGCCGGTTCGTTACAGTCCGCGTCTAGTTGATACCCCTCTGCCTAGTCTACCCTGTTCCTGCCTTGCCAGTTCATTTACATTTAGACATAGACATTTATCAGACGCTTTTATCCAAAGCCACTTACAAAGAGTTTAGGAGCAATAAGCGATATGTTATACAGGAGCCATGATACATTAAGTGCCAATACAAAGTGACTGGTTTCAACAAAAGCTAGACCACTACCTGTTGAGAGAAAGGGTTAGTGTTTTATTTTTTTATTATTATTATAAAAAAAATGTTGCCTCCTCGTAGGAAGTGTTTTGCCTACCTTCTGTTGTGATTTTCTTGTTTTTTGCCCCATCATGGGTTTTTTGATTTCATTAAAGTCCAGTCTTTGTAATTCACTGTCTGCGAGTGGGTTCTCTGTCTTGAAATCATGACATATTTAGAATTTGGATTGCGATACCAAGCTCAACCAATAGATGTCAATGTCCCATACTACTCCTTTATAAGTAATAAGAATTAGAGAAGGTGAGGGAAAAATGCATACACAGACACAAACATGTATAAACACAAATACATAGGCATTGGCAGTTGGCATTCCTGGGAAAAACAGTTATAGGTCCGTAATAATAACGATTTTAGTCTTACTAATTTGTTAAAAGCAGTGATCAAGTATGAAGCCTTAAACCGGACACCGGTCAGCAGGCACACAGCGGCGACAGTGGCGAGGAACCAAAACTCTGATGATGTATATAAATGGATAAAAACCTTTTTAGAAACCAGAGTCGACCAGGAGAGCCAGTTCTCCGCTGGAATGCTAACACAACACTGCTGCATCTTTGACAGGCTAAACGTGTATATGCTAACTAAGCTTTTGATGACACAATTCATCTTCACGAATAAGGCTAAAACGAATATCATGGTTTGTTTTAGATGTGATGCAATGTGAGTTAGGTCTGTGAACCAATAAATCATGCTGAAATCGAGCTGGCTGCGGTTGCAAAGCGTCAATCATTTGCTGCACGGCTCTGGGATCAGTAGGAAGTGCTGCTCGGTCTTAAAGCAGTGCGAGTTTGAGTCGCTTATAACGTGCATTTAAAAAAGCAACACGTCAAACACGATCATTATAAATCTACTTTATTAACATGAAAATACGTGAGGAGGCTTGAGGAACAGCGATAAAAACATGTCCTTAGGCATTTCCTAGAACTACATTTGAAGTTTCTGCACGACAGCGCCCCCTGCCTTTCGTATGCAGCAGCATTTTACGGTACTTCCTCACCAGCCGGCTGTTTCTACATTATCCCGATTATTACACGGCTACTTGCCACATGAGAAAAAAAATGACTTGACATGTGAATTTGAAATATTTGATGAGCTCATTTTTATCGAATGCAGACCTTCCTTGTTGAAAAAAACAGCATGTGCTGGGTTAGGTATGTTTTGATTCTGGTTTGACCAGCTTAAACCAGCTAAGGGCCACCACAAACCAGCATCAACATACCAAACCCACATTATGCTGTTTTTATCAACGGGGTTCCGCTAGGAGCCAATTACTTTTGGTTTTAAGGTAAGAAACGTAAATATAATGTCATATATGTTATATTAAAATAAATATTTATATGCAGTTTGTAAAAAAAAACTGTCAAAATTTTGAGAGGTTGTTTCTGGGAATAACGAACCTGCAAATGTCTACCAGCCGTGTGATAAAACTTTGAAAACAATAAAACAAAGTTGTATTTATTGTTGCACGATGCAGAGGGGACAATAGATCAGTTGTACTCACATACATATGCACTGCAAACCCAAACAGTAAAACTAGCTTATAATGGAAAGTACCTGTTACTCAAAATGTGACAAAAAGTTGAACTTACTATTATTTTTGAGTTCAATCAACCTCTATCAGAGATTTAAGTTAACAGTAAATATAAGAACGTATGCAGAATCCACATGATGCAGCAGACCTATGTGTGTAACATAACAGTTCATATTGATTCTTTACATTCTTTGAATTATCAGTATGTATATTTATATATTTTATACTATTCTAAATTGATTATACATTAATATCATATTGTTTTGTTTCAGGACAATAATGGTGAAGTTAATCAAGCTTGCAGAGCACACAGTAGTCACCAGAGGGGGATCTTCTCCAGATCTCCATATTCAGCTCAACACCACACTTAACATGCAAGCATACAATACCACACACAAACATCATAAAAATAACATGACTCTTCACTGTTATCAAACGCACGCACACACATGCATACAACACCACAAACATTAAAAACCACTATTAGCCATGTTGATGGTTACTGCTGTTATAATGTTGTCAGAACGTCTGTTCTTTAGTATTGTTTATTTGTTTTTGTTGTACAATGAAATGTAAGTTTCTGATGTAGTTTAGTTGATGTAATTATTTAGTGAGCCTTTAAAAATTAAGCCTTTAACATTTCACACCTGTCCATTGTTTCTGTATTTTAGGTGTTAAGAACATAAAATGATTAATCTAAATGAGTTTACATTTTATCATGAGGGGAAACTAGACTTTTTTGGTAGAAAAAAAACAAAAATGTGTTAAAAAAAAAAAATCAGTGTATATTGCTGTCAACAAAATGTTTGTGTAAACTAGATGTTTTTTTAGCTAAGGCTAAAGACCTAGTTGTGGCTTTGTAACAACGTTCCTTTTTCAATTCATTTTTCAATTTATTTTATCAAGAAATTAACGTAGAATTAGGTTATTTAAGAAATGAGCAATCTCTTTATTCATTTGTCATACAAGTCTACATTTTCGGCTAGATCACGTTCAAAATGTTCAGGTAAAAAACTAAGGAGCAAGTATCAGGTCAGCTGGAAGCACTTCTAACGTGCTCTCTCGGGTTAGCTTTCTTGCGCAAGCTTTCAAACGATCTTGAATATGTACGTGTACGTAAATATGTATTTTCCCCTTGAGAAATGTTCCGTGTCATGATGCTGTGAGTCAGGGTGGGATACGAACACATGTCAACAGCTGAAATGATAGATCCGTTTCATTCATATTCCAAAATGCAGGGCACACCGTAAACCCGCATAAGTTCTGATGCAATTTAAATGTAAGAATAGTAAATTATTTAATAATAATAACATACAGGGAATATGTTTTTATTGTAAAAAAAACATTTTAAAGAGGTACATTCATTACAAAGCCATAACTACATCTGGCAAATATATTTAGCCTCGGCTATTCCTTATTAAGCAGGGCTCGTTTTTTGTAACAAATATGAGCATCTCTGCTTTTAGTAAGCAATTTAATTTCTTTTTCACTTTCACTTTCATCGAGGTTTTTGGGGCTGCACGAGCGAACAGGGAAGCAGCTTGGTTGGACTTCAGGATTACAATCGACTGTCTTTCTGGGGAATTGTGGCTTCAGTCAAGTATTTGCGGACCTACAAACAAACAAACACTAAAATAAATAAATACATCTCAGAGGATTTTTTAAATCTGGCCGTAAATAAAGAATAACAACGGACCTGTGATGAGGTTGGTGCTGGTTTGCGCTTCCAACAAGACATTTTCCTCCAAAATTCCCTCACACATGTGCAGCACAGATCCTGTTCGGGCCTTCTGGGGATCGTCTTTTTCGGCATCTTTGAAGGTTTATTTTTAATTTAGTCCTGCCCTGAACAAATTATTTTATGAAAGAAAAGAAGAATAGAAAAACAGAATTTCTAAAAATAGCCCAGGTCAAAAGTGTACATCCCCCTGATTCTTAATACAGTGTGATGTTACCTGAACAGTCGATGAGAGTTGATGTGTAGTCACAGTTGTTCAAGGGTTTCTTGTATTTCAGTGCTCATCATAGTTGTATTACCTGTTTCGAAAAGTGAATGTGATCTGAAGTCCTGATACAAAACTATTATTTAATATTTCAAGCTACATCAGATGCATAAACAGACACTAAATGTATAGGCTGCAGTGCTCTAATATGGGGCATTTGTGCATGTATGTGACACCGCAGCTTTGGGGTTCACTGAGAAACCTGTGAAGCTTCAGAGTATCTCGCGGTATATGACAGAGATCGGATGGACAGTTTCACTTTAAATCAAGAGTGCGCTTTCACACTGAACACGCCGAAATATGGAGGTCGGAAGAGATCGCAGAAGTACGCAGATCTACCAGCGAGATCCCTGGCGGTTGTAGAGCTCTTGTGTATGTTTACGGTGGATTTGGACACTTTCTGTTCATGCGCGAGAAGCGGTCGAGCAGGTCTGACTTCCCGCCACTTCCTGCTGCAGCCGGTGCGCGCTCCCGTGCTTGCGTGCATGTGTATGTATGGGAAATAATGGTCGCACAAATGGCACATTATAGAGAAACAGCAGACCTGGACGACAGGTAAGTGTTTGTAGTGGAGGTTGTTGAGATGAGTTTGTGTTTGTGTTCAAGCTGAAGGGCTTATCGTCATCATCACGGCAGGGCTCGTGTTATTTCGCTCGTGCTTTGTAAACATAAACAATGAGCGCGTGGAAGAGTCGCAACACATGAACGCGACAGTAACGTTACTACACGGTAATAATTGTGCCGCTGTGTGGTGACGCGCGACGACACTTTTGCGGGTCAAACACTTTAAATGCAATAGAAACGTCTGAGGATGTAACATCATTGAGCTCGCGCGACGAACGCGTGATGCTTCCGCAATACATGTGTTTCTCTCCTGAACGAAATGCTTAATAATAGAAACCGGAAAGCTCTCGTTAAATCGCGTTTGTGTGGGGAATAAACCTTCTGGTGCTTATTTGTGAGCCCCGACAAAAGCGAGGCAGCTTAGTGATCGACTTCATACCCAGCAGTTGATTTACCGTTGAATTACGTTTCGATTTGGCAAATTTCATCAACATTGGAATTGTGACGTTGTTTCACCGTCTTATCTTTCATCGTGGTTGAATTGTCGTCAGAAATCTATGTCGAATAAATGCAGAATCAATTGATTTTGCAAAATGAAACAATGTTGTCTTTTCAACACTTAATGAACTATTAAGCCATTCATATTTTCAAACGAATTGTAAGGAATGCAACTTGACCTTGGCCCAATAGGAAATGATATAACTTAATCAAAACAAAAAACATTCTACAGACGTTCTTTTAGCAGGTGTGACATTCCACACGAGGGAAAAGCTCTACTAGAGATATGGCAGAATACAAATAAAAACATTCATATTTATACATGTATACTTTATGTCTCCAAACTTCTCATTCAACAAAAAAAAAAAAATTCTACAAATATCATTAAACCCTAAAATGAAATCAAATAAAACATGTAATCAAGTTTGGGCATTCTAGGAAAGGGCTTCAGTTCATACAAAACTATATGCCAGAAAGACAAACAAAAATGTATAGTAACTACAATATATCTACCAACCTATCATCTTATTCCACCTGTTTTAATGTTTAAACGGAGTGGCTCCTTTAAGCACCCTTCAGTCAAAAACCCGGTCTGAGCCATGGATCAATGACTCTATTCGTTCTCTCCGACGATGCTGTAGAAGAGCGGAAAGGACATGGAAAAGGACAGGCTTCATGTTTCTTTTGAGGATTTGAAAGGATTCTCTTTTTACATATCAGAAAGCAGTGAAAAAAGCTAAATGTCGACATCTGTCAGATATTATTAACAAAAACTGCTCTAGACCAAAGACTCTGTTTAATATTATTAACTAGGGACGTGCATTTTCCACAAATATTACATTCGAATATTTGAGCTAAAAAAAAACGAATATTCGAATATTTGTTCATTTAAATTAAGTTTAATCAGGCAGACATTATTTTCAGTAAAACATATTTTTTTTCTTCATTTCTGAACAAGCTTATCAGGGTATATAAAAACAAGCTTATACATATACCTCCTGTTTTGTAGCTGAGAAGAACATGACACAATTTGTGCAAACAAAATAAGGATCTCGGAACGAACAAAGAAAAAGCGCCAATACGTATAGCAGGCTGCCGCTTAATTTTTGTACAGAACGTACATATAGCTTTAACATTATGCTTTAAACTCAGTCGGCATATCTTATCTTGTTTTACATGTTCTTCTGGAGGAAAACTAGCATGTCGACATGATCGGGTGAAAGTCGGCTTCTTAGTCTATTAACGATAAGCCCAGCTGCAGAGAATACGCGCTCTGCCGGCACAGATGTTGCTGGGACACACAAATCATGTTGCTAGCATTATCGTGCACGCAAGCGACCACTTTGTCGTTCAGGCCCCACTGCTCTACAGATGTCATCAAATGATTTGCCAGGTTGGCCGCAGAGTGTCGCTCATCCATTGCTCGGGTTTGCAAAACATAACTGTTCACCTTACCATCAGCAATAAAATGGCACGTTATAGTGACATAGGACTCTGTGTTTAATGCTGTCCAACTGTCAGATGTAATGCCCGCAAACTCTACCGTCGCTAAAGTAGTTTTGAGTTCGGAAACCACGCTCTCATATTGAAGCTCTATTTTCGCTGTAATGGTTTTCCGTGAGGGAATGTGATAATCTGGCTCTAGAAATTGCAAGAGTTCTTTGAAACCTTCTCCCTCAACGAAACTAAAAGGAAGCATTTCTCTTGAGATCGTTTTTGCTATGAGCTGAGTGGTCTTTTCGGTTCGCTCGGGGGTACATCTCCGTCTTCCGGCAGTAGCGAATGCTGTGATGGGCAGCTGTCCGTCTTCATTCGGTGGGTCAATAATTACGTTTCGGTGTTTGGACTTCATATGATTCCTCATTGAAGTGGTGCTATGATGATAACTTAGTTTCGCCTGACAAATTTTGCACATCACATGTTGATCATTTTGAACAAAGTAGTTCCAAACTTCGCTGCGCTTACAGGACGAGGACGCCATTTTCTCATCAAATGCACTCATCTTACTTTCACTGCGCGCTCCACAGCTCCACCCAGTGCATATACGTATAACTGTTAGTATTAGTTTGCGTCCTTGGCTAGCAGAGCAATATTGTAGCAAAATTCGAATAGCGATTTTATTATTCGAATAAGTACTGCAGATCGAATATTCGAATTTTCGAATATTCGTGCACACCCCTAATAATAACGTAGAGATCATAACCTTTCGAGTACGCCATGTGATCATGTTTATATTGTTTCACATGCTTTGTAAAGAAAAATTCAATCATATCTAAATGTTCTTTACCGGCTACGGAGAAAACGCATTCCTGCGCGGCTCGGAGACTATAAAGCCTTGTGGTTGTTACGCGATCAGGTTCTGTATTTTTGTGTTGATTATTTTCATTTTAACTTTTAAACTACATTAAGAGGAAGATGACGCGGTTTCTGTTTTGGTGCTCCGGACTTATGCGTAACTGCATTGTGTAAAGGTAAAACGTTTTTTACATCTGGAATAATTTACGAATAATAAATTACTTTCTTGATGAATGTTTCCATTACCATGCATGAAGTATAAAACAAAAAACCTTGGAAAAAAGAAAAATGTGAACATCTTGGTTGCTTTACTGTTGGGTTATATTACTGACAAATATATTACTGTCTAAACTCTGCAGGACAGTGGTCCTCCAGGATCAAAGTTCCCCATCCCTGAGCTAGCCCTTAGTGTGTCCCATCTTAAGAAACGTGAATCCTATTCAACCTTTGTACTGTTGAAACTGAAATATGCCACATGCAGCCTTGTGCATTTCAAATAAGTGTCATCAAAAGTGTAGCCATAGTTTACATCAGAAAATACTAACACCTGTCAGACCCTGTGGTCGGACTCGTGTGGATGGCGCTATAGACATGTGGTGCTAATGCACTTTGGGCTACCCGATTTCAAGACCCGGGTCGTGGTCCTTTGGTGATCCTGCTGCCCTCTTTCCTCTTCATCACTTCCTGTCTGTCTCCACTGTGCTGTCAAAAATAAACAAAGCCAAATATATATAAAATACCAACACCTGTTACATTGTACTCTTGTTATGTTGACAACATGTCTAAACAAGTGTTACTGGAAAAACAAGCACATATTTGCATGTTAGCTTAAGTCCACTTTTGCAAAATGTAGACTATGTATCGGCCTGTTTAGCAGCAGAAGTAGCAATGGATTAATTCTCCATTATGTCGTTCTGAAACTGTATCTGACTGTATATAAAAAAAGTATTTTGAGAAATGTCTCAGTGGTTTTGTTACCATACATTGGAAAACAAAGGGGGTCCAATGTTGTTTGATGATAAACATTCTTCAAAATATCTTATTTTGTGCACTGCAGAAGAAATACATACAGGTTTAGAAGGACATAAGGTTTAGTAAATTATGAAAATTTTCATTTATTGGTGAAATATTCCTTTAAATGTATATTTCACGATAACAGGACTTTAGGTTGATTTTTTTTGTACAAAATGGACTTGATATTAATTGTGAATAACAAATACAGTTAAACAGGTCAATCTTGGTCCAAACTACAGCTAAAACTGGAAAAAATTGTAAGTTTATTCAAGTGAATCTTTAAGTGAGTGTATTACCACAACTTGAGTGTGATTTCACAAGCACGATGAACTTGCTGTTAAAAGTGGTAAAGGAACCTATGAATGTAATGAACTACTTAAATGAAAATGTATGATTTTTACCTTGGCAAAAAAGACACTGAACCCCACTGTCACACATTCATTTTTTCTACAGACAACATTCCAAAAGATAACGTCTCGGTTATTTATGTAACCTCGGTTCCCTGATGGAGGGAACGAGACGTTGTGTCAAACCGACAGATGGGGTTCGCCCTTGAGAACCTATCAGCTCTGACTACTTTAAAAAAGGCCAATGAAAATTGGCGAATGAAATTTGCATGCCGGGCTCTGCCCCCGGATATCCGGTATAAAAGGAAGCCGGCGTGCTTCATTCACTCACCGTTTGTTCTTCAGAGCCATCGCTCATGATTACAAGCACTTGTAAAATGACTATCTTCAATTGCCGGCTACTACGACGTGTGCAGCGGATCGTCCCTTCCTGTAGCGACCTTCCCCTGGGCGTTTGGGCGGTTTCAGTGATGTCCGAGATTTTTCCAAAAGGCCCTTTCCAGGGCCGGGCTAAGTCTCCAGCGCGGCATGTCCCGCTGTTCTCTTGGGTGTGGCACCCTCATCGAGGAGGGGGATGGACACGAGAGCTGCGTTAAGTGTCTGGGCGTCCAATATGCTGAGGCAGCTTTCGCCGACACATCTTGCCCGCACTGCAGGCAGATGGTCATTCAGACATTGTGGTCACGGGTGGCTGTCTTCCTCCGGGAACCAACCAACACTTCGCTCGCTACCCGAATTGCGATGACGGGGGCCACGGCCCTGCTGTCCGCAAAGGCTAGCAGCGTTGGTGATATGGGGGCTTCTGCGAGCGTAAACCCGCCAGCTAAACGCTCACGGGCCGCTTGCACCCCGCCTCGCTTGTCTGACCGTCCCCCAACCGACGGTGGCATACTGTCTGGATCCTCAGTTACGTATTCGGACACGATGCGTGACGAAGATGAGATGTCGCTTGCAGCATCGGAGGGAGATTTGTTGGCATCCGGGGGTCGAGCGCAGGAGGAAGCAGACGTCGAGATGTCGACCATGCTAACCCGGGCGGCCACAAGCATTGGGCTGCAGTGTACTCCACTGCCTCCACCCCAGCGCTCGCGGCTCGATACCATTTTTCCCGGAGGTGCATGAGGAGCTCTGTAAGACTTGGAGCGCCCCGCTCACGGCATGTTCCAGTCAGACCAGCTCCAACTCCCTCACTTCCCTCAATGGTGGGGCAGCCAAAGGTTACGTCGATATCCCCCAGATGGAACGTGCTGTTGCGGTGCATCTTTGCCCGCAGACAGCTGCCACCTGGAGGAATCGACCGCGCCTTCCGTCCAAGGCATGTAGGACTTCGGCATCCCTGGTGTCGAAGGCCTACGTCGCCGCGGGCCAGGCTGCCTCCTCCCTCCACGCCATGGCCATCCTGCAGGTCCACCAGGCCAGGGCGTTGTAGGAGCTCCATGAGGGTAAGGTCGACCCGGGGATTATGCAGGAACTCCGTGCCGCCACTGACCTTGCTCTAAGGGCGACCAAGGTGACTGCACGGGCCCTGGGTCAGACGATGTCCACATTAGTGGTCCAGGAGAGACATCTCTGGCTCAACCTTGCGCAGATGAGTGCCCGCCGCCCACATGCTCAAAAAATAGTTTCTTTCCTCCCCGGGTGTTCCTCTCAGCCGCTCTGGGCGGGACGCAAGGTCGCAGCAGTCGTGAGAGGGTCTCAGGCTCTTCAGAACAAACGGTGAGTGAATGAAGCACGCCGGCTTCCTTTTATACCGGATATCCGGGGGCAGAGCCCGGCATGCAAATTTCATTCGCCAATTTTCATTGGCCTTTTTTAAAGTAGTCAGAGCTGATAGGTTCTCAAGGGCGAACCCCATCTGTCGGTTTGACACAACGTCTCGTTCCCTCCATCAGGGAACCGAGGTTACATAAATAACCGAGACGTTATCTTTTGGAATGTTGTCTGTAGAAAAAATGAATGTGTGACAGTGGGGTTCAGTGTCTTTTTTGCCAAGGTAAAAATCATACATTTTCATTTAAGTAGTTCATTACATTCATAGGTTCCTTTACCACTTTTAACAGCAAGTTCATCGTGCTTGTGAAATCACACTCAAGTTGTGGTAATACACTCACTTAAAGATTCACTTGAATAAACTTACAATTCTTCCATTTTAGCTGTAGTTTGGACCAAGATTGACCTGTTTAACTGTATTTGTTATTCACAATTAATATCAAGTCCATTTTGTACAAAAAAAATCAACCTAAAGTCCTGTTATCGTGAAATATACATTTAAAGGAATATTTCACCAATAAATGAAAATTTTCATAATTTACTAAACCTTATGTCCTTCTAAACCTGTATGTATTTCTTCTGCAGTGCACAAAATAAGATATTTTGAAGAATGTTTATGGTAACAAATGGTAACAAAACCACTGAGACATTTCTCAAAATACTTTTTTTATATACAGTCAGATACAGTTTCAGAACGACATAATGGAGAATTAATCCATTGCTACTTCTGCTGCTAAACAGGCCGATACATAGTCTACATTTTTGCAAAAGTGGACTTAAGCTAACATGCAAATATGTGCTTGTTTTTCCAGTAACACTTCTTTAGACATGTTGTCAACATAACAAGAGTACAATGTAACAGGTGTTGGTATTTTATATATATCTTGGCTTTGTTTATTTTTGACAGCACAGTGGAGACAGACAGGAAGTGATGAAGAGGAAAGAGGGCAGCAGGATCACCAAAGGACCACGACCCGGGTCTTGAAATCGGGTAGCCCAAAGTGCATTAGCACCACATGTCTATAGCGCCATCCACACGAGTCCGACCACAGGGTCTGACAGGTGTTAGTATTTTCTGATGTAAACTATGGCTACACTTTTGATGACACTTATTTGAAATGCACAAGGCTGCATGTGGCATATTTCAGTTTCAACAGTACAAAGGTTGAATAGGATTCACGTTTCTTAAGATGGGACACACTAAGGGCTAGCTCAGGGATGGGGAACTTTGATCCTGGAGGACCACTGTCCTGCTGAGTTTAGCCCCAACCAGCTCCAACACATACCTGCCGTGAGGCTTCTAGTGATGTGTGTTTGATTAGGTTGGAGATAAACACTGCAGTACAGTGGTCCTCCAGGATCAAGGTTCCCCACCCCTGGACTAGCTGAAACATTCTAAAACTAGACACAACACACTTAAAATGTTTTTCTTGCGACTGGAACCGATTCCAGTCTTTGACAGTCAGAAAGGGGCACATAACTAACCGCTGCTTCAGACCACTTCACATTAGCGACTCTAAAAGAGTTTTGTTATGGTGCTGATTTCTGACTGTCAAAGACGTTCTGTTGTTATCAATCTATGTACTCATATAGATGAGTATTATATTTAATATATGTTCCTATGTTTGTATATTATTTTTTCAACTCAAGATGTAGCCTGTGTTTTTTTGTGTTACTAAATGTTCTATGGTTTGTTCATAACATTCTTATTGTAAAAATATAAATATATAACAGAGATTATTTTCATATTGCCTTGCAGTTATTTGTTGTAATTGTCAATAACATTTGTAAAACGTTGTTTCTTGTCCAGTGATGTTTTAATGTTGTAATCGTTTTAAAAAATAATTTGTATTAAATATGCGCTATAGGCTTCTGTATTTATTACATTTCAAATGGAAATAATGAACTGCAAGGTGGATCAACAAATGCACAACCAAAAGGATGGAGACCTGCGGTTTGGCTGATTAGCACCACATAAGATGTGAAAATAAGCGTATAGAAATGTCCCAGTGTGAATAACAACGTAAAAGCAACGTTAAAAAAAACTTTCTTTTACGTTGTGAAAAAGCGTATTTATAACGTTAAAAAACCCGACATTTTTTCCTATTAAATACGTTGGATAGAAATGTTATTGAAAAAGTTTTTCCAACTTTTTTGTGTTTGCTGGGACGATATCTGTCTATGATTCGCGCTGCAGAAAGAGAACAGAACAATTCGGATAAAAGAAATCTAATTAAATAATCTACGCTTTCATAAGCTCATAAACATAGTTAAAATAGCGTAATACAAACTTTAACTGATACTAACACAAAGCATTTGTACTGGACGCAGACAGGCAGCAGTGCCGTGCGCGTGGGCGCGAGCTCCGTTCAAGCATCCTGTATATAACAGGCAAGAAATCATAATAAACCATTTGTGCATAACATCTAACGAATGTTTAAATAAACACTTTTAGCCAAACTTAATGTTTTGGTGTTTGAATGCATTATGACTATTAATAAATACTTAACAAACCAATGAAATAGAACGAAAGTGAAACTAAACATGAACTTCTACAGTGCCATCCTTCACGAGCGTTAGAGCTCCTCTTTAAGTGCAAACTCTTCCTCAGAAACATCTCGATCGCCCCCTGATGGCTGGCTGAGTTATAGGTCGACCCCCCCCCTCTCTCTATAAACAAGAGGACGAGTGCCAAACTAAAACATCCAATTACACTTGAAATACACTTGAAACCTAAACCACCTCAGGTGTTCATGTTGGGTCCTGATCCTGTCAGGGTTTATTCTGTGATAACAACTGACTGACTGTACATTATCTCTTGTGTTAATGACCTGTTCCATTATCAAGCCAAAATGATGTTTATTGTTGCCAAAAACATCACATGAAAAGTGAACCCTCAAAATATGAATTTGAAAATATAGTTTTGAAGGAGAAATCCTTTCTTTCTCTGATCAGTTTCTCTGTGTCTTTATAATAAAGACCTGTGCAATGTAGACCGACTGAAACTGCACAAATGCTGTGCTGAAAGCATCTTCTTCTGTATGTTAATGAACTGATAAAACACTACACTTCACTTTGATCTGACATGTGGTACACCGTGTCTACACTGGACAGGCGCGATGCAACATGACAACCTGCTTGTTCTTAATGTAAAAGTGGGTCTTAATCCAGTGTGGACAGAATCTGAAATGATAATGGGCTCTAATGCGTTTCTAATGTCTTTTGTCGCGTCGCGCCTGTATTGTGTAGTTACTCATCACTGGATTTCCTGTGATTGTTTGAGAGGAAACATGTTGAACTGGAAAGTTTGGTGGAATCTAACGGATATATTATAAATATATTCTTCCACTGCACTGTGAAGATTTCAAATGACCCGCATTACTAGCACACTGTATTTCTGACCAGATTCCTCGCTGGCGCGCAGCAGACACTGGTGCTTTGAGCGGTTATCGGAGCCGGGGCCGCCGGAAATATTGTGTCTTTTCTTTAAGAAAGCACCAACTCTATGAAGGAATCGCGAGTTAAAAAATAAACAAAGGAACAGGTGATTCAGTTAAAAGCAAAGGGACCAAAAAGGCAGCTTGGAGACATTTTGAACAAGCGGGTATACAGAGGGTATACATACATACTTTAAGACCATTATCATTTAACTTGCTCGGAAATGTCTTAACATATATCTGTGATGACAATGGTGTTTTGTTTCGAGATGCACACCAGTAATGTTTTCTTCCATTTTTATAGAAGCCACATATATATCTCAATTCAACTATGGCATAGTCTTGTCCTAAGCTAAGCTGTGTCTGTGAAACTGGGCCTATGACATGGTATCAGTGGGCAAATTGTGGTGCAGAAGAAGTGTGTGATGAGCGATCCATCTTGTTCTTCTCTGTTGCCAGTTTCGCATCAGTAATGTGACATTCTGCCACCCAGCGTAGAACTACAGAACAGCAGCATACTGAACCAGATTCTCCGAACCTCAACCTAACAGTCTACTAATACTCTCATGATAGTTACTTGACATCTTCATTTTTCACTTTGGGACTGTTTGGGCTTTTTATTCTGAAATTCAAGTTTTACTTCAACGTTTTACTTTAAATTCAACGTCTACTGTACTGTAGAGACATAAAGGGCTTTTACTTGTGTTTTTGGCAGAAGCATTATTTAGCTGGTGGTGTATGTATAACATGAACATTGTTTAACACATTGTTGTATTTGTGTATTTCAGGAATGGAGATGTTTCACCATCAGATGTGAAGAGTGAGTCCATCATTTATTAACAGTTTGATGATGTCTGTAAGGCATTTCAGTATTTACTTGAGCAGCTGTTTGAATATATGCTGAAGTTCTCCAGACCATCACAAAACGCACACACACGTTAAGAGTTCATCTGTTTCAATAATTGGGCCTTCTTCATGAAACACGAGCAGGACATAGTTTTGTGTAAATTCTTTGTGAAGTCATCCTGACATAAATTTTCGGTTGTTAGTTGGTAGGAAAGAAATGTACACCAGCTCCCCACCACGTGTAAATAGTGCGTAAAATATTCAAACGTTCTGTATTCTTTTAGACAGACTGATGACACGCATTTTGATGCACTGTGTATCATCATGATATTTCACCAGTTCTTTTGCCCTGTCTTTTATCATTTTTAACTTTGGGCATTTTCCAAACGTAAGTGAGCATCCCTACGCCCTACTCCCTTCGAAGGACTGAGCCCTTGAAGTGAACTGTTCAAAGGGTATATGGCATAGCTGTCTCTCATGTATGCGTTTGGATCTCCCTTCACAAAGGGAATGACTTGCCAAATGTTACCTTGACAACACCGCACGTGCTTTCTGAATCCAGCGCTCGTTTGTTGAAAATAAACAACGTTCTTGAACTTCTTGTTGAATATTGAGTAATTATGTTTTATTTCACCGTTTTGGTGAAGTCTTCACTCCACTTGGTATTAATAAAGGAAGTATATGAGAAAGGAAACCTATAAACAAGTAGCTATTTATAAACACGTTAAACATATTTTCCTATAAACTGAATGATCTTATACTGTATTTTAACCATCTTAAATCATATTTATCACTGACAAAAATAGTCTTAACAAATACAAACTAAATGATTGTACTTACATTTGTAGCTAATGTCAAAATCCCGCACCATATTTGCTTCAAAATACCTCGCGAGAACTCGTAATCCAAGATCACGTAATCAACGGAACTCACTTCCTTGAAGTGACCATGGCATGTGCCCTCCGCTAACGGACTTCTGAAAGGGCCCATCGCGAAGGGATTCAGGTGTTCACTTTCGTTTGGAACGCTTCTACAAATGGCGTCTCCTTCGCGAAGGGCCTTTCAAGGGCGCATAAATGCCATTTGGAAAGTGCACTTTGTGTAAAACGTAGAGCTCGTCACTGTCCTTTTTTACAAAGCCGTCTAATCACAGTGGAGAAGAGGCGGGACATACGATACATTGACCAACCATCATACTTGTACAACACAACAATGTAGAAGTTAATATTAGGCTAATGGTTACTGCATTTTCATACTTATTAATATTATTTGTCAAAATAAGAGACTAGTAACAAGTAACTGTTGCGGATATTCCAAATCACAGCAACTAACACATCTCCGGAAGAACGCGCAGTGCCTACAAAGTGCTCTCAAGAACCACCAGCTGTTTTTTTTTCAAAAGAGCACCAGGTAGTATTATTTCAGCTGGCTAAAACACTTTGGTGGACACAGTTTAACTAATTAATTGATTGTTAGCCATATAGCCTATTAGTATCTTATGCATTATGCAATATAACATACCAAACCAGAGAGTGAACCCAGAGGATTCCCGCATTCCTAGATACATCATTTGCTTAGCTGTTAATTATAGGCAGGAATAATGCTAATTGTGAATGAGCATGCATGCGCGACATGTTTACGAATGATTGGAATTCATTAACATTATCACATTTTACTTTTAAATCTGATGTTTACAAAGTATTTGTCAATCCTGAGGAAAGTTTTCGGGAAGGTCTGTGTTCTGCTCAAATTACTCGGAAGTAACTCATATATTTAGGAATGTGTCACGAACGAGACCCTTTGTGTTGTGTGTCTCTGCGTAATACATTAGGGGCCACATTTACAAAACATTCTTGAGAAGAAAACTCTTCTTTACTGCCATATTTTTCTTAAATTTACTTTTGCATTTCGATAAAACCTTCTCAAGACAGTTTTTTCCTTTTTTCTTAAGAACAAACTTAAAAATCCAAATTCTTGAAAAAAAGCTGTCGTAACTATCATCAGAAAGTTAGGAGCCTCACGGTTGTCTGATCTCAAATTCTCAAATCTCAAAAGGTAAGAGGTTTTATACATGCGTTTGGTTGTTTCAAACGTGATGCGCATCGCTTGAGAGCGAAATCATAATTTTGGCTTTTTCCCTAACAGTGATGAATTTGATATCAATATAATGATGGTCAAGTTTTCCATACCAATATTATAGCCTTCATTATTGGAAAACAGAGGGCTTTTTTATTCTGGGTCTAAGCAATTTGAAACATTGGATTAAGTTGGAATACACAAATAAGTATTATAATACCTACTGTATAATATAATATTATAATGCTAGCTAACATACGATCATTAATGCTGTTTGACACATCACACACTGGCATAGGTGACATAGGCGGTTGCAGGGGGCAAAAATTGATCGGAGGGGCGCCAGATGAGTGAGAAATGATCATTTTTTCTTATCGCGTTAATTGTGTATGTGTAACGGAGACCAAACAGTAAGCAAACATATACCTCCCCTTATTGACACTCATAGTATTTATTTTCCTTACTTTGGCAGTAAATGGGGGATGAAATCTGTTTGGTTACTGACATTCTTCCAAATATCTTCCTTTGTGTTCGGCAGAACAAAGTCATTTATACATTTTTGTAACAACCTGAGGGTAGGTAAATGATGACAGAATTAACTAAACCCTAAGAAGAATTAAACTATCCCTTTAAGAGCACAAGTTGTCTTCCTCATAGTAATCTGGCCACAATGTCACCTATTGTGCAGAACTTTATTGTGGTTCAATTGCTCTCATCAGTGTTTTTAACTGCTTTTCAAAAACTCATCATAAGAGCTGACCACATATATTTCCCTTTGCACGTTTGAAGGACTTGACCCTGTTATTGCTGCTTGCAGCTTTATTTATTATTATTATTCCCACACATAGTGTAATGAATAAAAGCTGTACTCATGTGTCAGAGTTTTAATATCAGAGATGATGTTCAGATGTTGAGTTCACATCATCATTCAGTTGTGTGTGTGTGTTTTACAGATGATCCTGCAGAAACGTCTCACAGCGCTTCGGGTATGACATCAAACAAGCAGAATAATCTGTTGAGCTTCATCTCGTATCAGTGATGTATTTAAATGCTTTGTGCGTGTGTGATCAGAAAGCACAGATACATCAACAGAGGACAGCTCTAATGACGATGATGAGTCTGATGAAGAGAAACACAACACACATTCAGGTTTCATAATCTTATTTCTGATATATGTTTACCTTAACACTTATAAAATGTCTCTATACGTCTTACTATCGTCTATATTGGTAATGATTATTGATGTGTGTCATCATCATTACCCATGTATATACTACATGTATAGTAGTATATCATAACGTCTGTCATCCGGAGTGCCCACTTGCTCCACTAGAGGGCACTCCCCTCATCACCCAGACTGTCATTGCACACTATATAACCCATAACCCATTGCCCGGACTCACTGAACACTGATCATTCTCACCTGTGTGTAATTACCTCATTACCTCTGTCCATATAAGCCTGGTTTGTTCTTTCACTCATGGCGAAGTCTTGTTTTTGTGTAACACTGCATTTTCCATTCCATTCCATTCCATTCCATTCCATTCTATTGGATTACTTGTGTTTGACCTTGGACTGTATATTGTTTGTGAATCTCTACCGTCCTGCCCCCACCATTGCCTCTGACCTCGTCTTTGCCTGTTTTCTGCCTGCCCTGACCTTTGTCTGTACTGTTTTCCGAATATTAAAGCTGCATTTAGATCCTCACCTGTCAAGCCTCAGAGCAGTTTGTGACATACAGTATATACTGCAGTTTTTCTTCGTGATTTCAAAACAAAGTGTTTATGGCCACATTGCATCATTTCTTTTTGTTACTTGTAACTGTAGATTCTTATGAAGGCCACTTACAGTTCAAGGCAGATTTAGCTAAACTTTAATGGAAAATGAAGGCAATGTAAACTCTATTGGGTATTAGCGTAATGCCATTGATATTTTGTGTTTGGTCAGTTACAGCAGCAGCATCTGATATCACTGAATAAACATGATGTATGTCCACAGTATAGTAGACACAGTACTTCACCTCATCTAAATAAAAACACTGACATCTCAATAGCATGTTCTTATTATCACTTGTATTATTTCTATACATGGTTTTGCTGAATTTAATTGAATCAGTTGATATAATGAAGGAATGTTGTGTGTTTTTAGACTCTGATAAGAAACCCACGGCAGAAGATGCCAGCGGTAAGTGCTGAGCCATATTTGAGACATTACATATCATTCCGATGTAATGGTGCTGCAGATGTAACATGTTTATATCGTTTATAACATGTACGATTAATGTGCCAAAACAGATACTAAACTCTCTCATCATCTCATTTGTTCATGTTATTATGAATTATACATGTTTTTATGCACTAAACGTTTTGAGTGTTTTATCCAAATGATGCTGATTTTAAATCGGGGCAAAAGAAAATCACTTCTTATCATTTATTCTACAGCAAAAGCAAAAAAAGAAAAGAATTGAGTACTGTCAAATGTGTTAAGATTATTGTCCAGCTGTATTGATGTGTGTCATGTCACATGACTGATTTATCTCTTAGATGAGCAGCTGAAGTTCTGCTGTGACAGATGTAAAGCTCTGAAGGTGAGAAGGTCATGATCAGTGCAACATTCATGCGCAGTGCAGACGGACCTTATTGCATGTGCATTCGTAGGAGTCCACTACCATCCGCTCACGATATTTTGCCCTGTATAGTAAATGTGTCCCTTAATGTCTATTTACAAACTGAACAAAACTCCTCATAATGTCTGATGATAAAATGAACTTTTATTTGACCTTCACAGAATCCCAAACATGAGCTTGTGACCCCCAGAAAAATCTCCAGAGACCGCCTGCAGTAAGTTCCTCTGCTCACTGTACCACAGTATTACTGCGGTATCACATGAGTGTTAGCCTAGTATTACCACTTTTACTCGAGTGCTAGAGCAGTGTTGTGACAGTATCAATTGAACACTAGTGCAGTATCACCACGCAGTATTGCTGCAGTACCACTTAAGCTTGAGCATTATTTAGTATTACTTGAAAATTTGTACAGTATTAAATTGGTATTTATTGAGCGTTAGTGTTGTAATACAGCAGTAATGTATAAACATTGGGACTGTATTACCGCAGTATCACTTGGCCGTTAACACGGTATTGGAGTAGCATTAATTTAGCGTTAGCGCAGTATTACTTGAGCTTTAGGGCAGTATTGTGGCAGTGTTACTTGAGCTTTAGGGCAGTATTGTGGCAGTGTTACTTGAGCTTTAAGGCAGTATTGTGGCAGTGTTACTTGAGCGCTTGCGCAGTATTGTGGCAGTGTTCTCGACCGTTAGCAAAGTATTGTGGCAGTGTTACCTGAGCGTTGGCGCAGTATTGTCCCAGTATTACTTGTGCGTTAATGCAATATTGCTGCAGTGTTATTTGAGCGATAGTTGCTTATGAAGTGTATTGTTAGACTCATATACTGTGTTGTGCGGCTAGTCCAGAGATCTGTACTTGTTGCGAAGTAAAAGACATCACAAAGCTCATTTTCAACTTTGCTAAAGACATGTATAAACTTGCCAACTCCACTTGGCGAAAATATTTGCGGCTTGACATTACATATCTCGCATCCAGTGTTTTCACCAGAGCTTTATAAACCCTCCTTTTCAACTGTCTGAATAGGTGCCATGTCTTTGCATATGTGCATTGTAATAGAACGTTATGTCTAACCATCTTCGAGATTTCATGTCGAAGGGAATCGCATTTGCGAAAGACGCTGTTAAGGAAGTTTGTACAGGATTTTTGGGCTTGTATGCGATCTGTGATGTTGTAGATGAGTGGGGTGAGGTTTGTCGCATTTTTTTACTTTGGCCATATTCGTTTGGATGTTTTGATTTGCGATGACAACAGAGGATGCACCTTTTTTCTTTACAATCTCCTCGTTGTTGGTTTCGTCACGTGTAAGCAAACTAACAACTGCTGTCTTCTTCCATTGTCGAAGTGAATGTTTAATGCGTGGTAACGTAACATGCAACGTCAAGTGATCTCAACCGCGATAGAGACGATAGACCAAAAATCTACCAGTTAAAAAATGTCTACTATTAAATCGCGTCTACCTGTATATCACCCACCCCTATGGACATGTATAATAAGTGTGAATCACAGTATTGCCGCTGTATTATTTGAGCGTTAATGCTGTATTGTGGCAGTATTTCTAAATGACCAGCAGCACACCAAATGAATTCACAGTGAGATGTTCCAAGCGATTGGTGACTGTACACTACTGAGAAATGAAATGCTCACGTTTATAAACTCTCAATAATATCAGTCATGAAAGATACGTATTCTAACAGCCTAAGCTAGAGAAAAACTATTATAGCTCATAATAAGAAAGGACTCGTGTTTCTGAAGAAAAGTGAGTCATGGGAAGATGAAGATGTGAGTCATGAGTGTAAAACCTAATGTCACGGGGAAAACTATTTGACACTTTCCTATGAATTGGTATAATGTGAAAATGTATGTTTATAAGAAAAAAGCGAGAACAAGTTCCACCTCTAAAGCTAACAGTGACAGGTGTTAACGCAGATCAAAAACTAACACATATATGATTGAGATTGAATGAATAAGGCAGCTTATAAAATAATGAATGACCTATGAATGAATTGTAGGAAGGTACCTGTGATATCACAGATCAGAATCTGTTAACCAATAAGAATTGTGTTAGGTGTTCCTAAACTCTGAATGCAAGTCTGTCACACATGAAACCCTTTTCTTCAGGACTTCTGATGTCATACATTACTGTATATATGCGTGGGTTAGATGATTATTGAATATGAGATATCACCAATATAAAATGACACAATATTGTGAATACTGTTGAAAATTGCCACACCAACAGGGGATTTCATCTCACAAGTAACACAGTGACCATGTTTATATGGACAAGAATAATCCGATATTAACAGGATTAAGACAATACTCAAGGAGCATGTAAACGGAGCTTTTTGATCAACTTAATCCGTCTAAACTCATAATGGTAGTAAACACAAATGGAATTAAGACGGGTGGAGTTCTCCTATTTTAGTCGTATTATGGAAGTGCGGTATAGACATGTACACACCTTCATCGCACTGTTACCGGCGCGTAGGAACTTTCACGGCACCTTGCAACAGGTTACAAATGCACGGCAGTGGACAACCGTTTGGTTTTACGGCAAACGACACGGCTTCAAGCAAGAAAGCTCATTTTTGGTCCGAACGGGACACAAGAAAGATGCCAACAATTCTAGAAAAGAAATGAAACACCAAAAACTGTATGTGGTCCCATGGCGAAGACAAACTGTTTGTTGGTACATGAAATTAGGGACATAATGACGTATGCCATCAATCCAACTATGCAGTGTAACATGTAAAACGGGAACATGAAAGGTATATTCTTAAAGCAACTCATGTAAACACCTTCATCCTAATATTAGCTTAGTCAGAATAAGGCAAATAAATGGATTACTGACGTCCATGTAAACGTGGTCAGTGTTGAACTCAGATCGCAGATCGATTACTCTTTTGCCCTGAACCCTGTTGGGTGTTCCATCCTTTTAAAACAAGAAAAAGCACTTTTAAATGAAGGACTGTATGCGTAAAGAGATGTGTGAGGTATGTCACTGTAATGTAAATGTTCAGACAGTTCTCACAGAGGCCTGTTGTGTTTTTTAGCCGCGGATCTTCTGACGGTTCTGATGTTCTGACAGGCTTCACTTGGAGGCAGAAGGTGTGTATGAATGCTCAGACACTGGACTGGTGTTCGAAGTCTCTCAGCGGGTCAACATCACGTACTGCGTTCTCTCGTGGAGCAAGTTTGCCAGCTACCTGAGCGACTCGTGGAAATTTGCCGGACCCATTTTTAACGTGGACTGTGATCCGTCGATTCTGAAATCCGTGCAGTTCCCACACTCGCTGTGTCTTACAGGTACACACGTGTTTGTTTTAATGGTCAGGTTCTTGTCTTCCCCTCGTGTGGTGCTTCATCTTCTCTAATGTGTCTTTCAGCAGATGAGAACAGTGATGTGAAGTTCAGCGTTCTGCACGTGAAGAACCGGCGCGGTCAGATCGAACCCTCGACCGATCACTCGGGCAGCCACGTCAAATGGAACGTGTCGTCTCTTTCACCCGTGGGTCCCGTCGTGAAGACGTCTAAACCCGCAGAGCATCACGGGGTCGTGCAGGTGTTTCGAGAGGTTGGCCAAGAGAAGTCTTTCTCCTTCAGAGTTTATCTGGCCGGAAACAACTGCTCCGACGTCAAGGTGAGGAAACAGGTTTCACTTATAGACATCAGAAGGTCTCCACGTGTTCTCTGTAAGCCCGAGATCATCCACATTTAGATGAACGTTATAGACGGTCGACCTTATATTAAATACTGCATGAGCTGTTTGACTTCTGTAGTTCTGGTTTGTGTCATTTTTTAACCCCGGGACCTGGAAGAACTGTGTGTGTGGTGTTTTTGTACAATATAAAAATGATTATTCATTATTTATTTTCGTTCGCATATCAATCTTGCAAAAGTATCAAAATGTATTTAAATAAAAATGTTCATTCCATGACCTTCATTAGATATACGGAGGTCGTGGACCGAAACATTATATTTATTTAAATATTTTGCAAGATTGATAGTGTGCGGGTTTGTTCCGTGGTTCCTATTTAATGACCATTTTTGGTCTTTTTTCCGACGCACCCATTTCCTCCAGGTGTGCGAGGGTGATCACTGATTGATTATTTACCAGTAATTGAAATGATATATAAATGTTTATTCAGTTTTATATTTCTCTTAAAAAAATGAACATGCACAGTAAACAGACATATTTATGTAAACACAAACTTTTATTCTGGATGCGATTAATAGTTTAAACGGTTCTTAATCTGCCACGCTCTCATCCAAATGGACATTTTGGATGAAGTTCTGACAAACGCGATCTGAAATACACGGTTTCTGTGGACATTAAAAAATAAAGATGATTCATTTGTCAAAGTGTGTCAAAATCTTTAAATCCCCCCTATGTGGCCCATGTATGGGGGAATTCCTCCTAGCTTACTAAATGAAACTGTGGCCCTCTGAAACTGTGTCATATGTACATGTATGTGTCATCAGTAAGCGTGTCGGTTCGTCCTCGCTGTATAAACGCATGCAGTACATTGTTGCTGTAATATCAGACGTGAGACATCAGGGTTTTTGTGGTGTTTGAACATTCTGTGGCCGACAACAGATGCTTTGCTGGACTTTACTCACAGAATGTCATGTATGGAGTATTCCTGTGGTCTTCACACTCTCACACCGTCACTCGCTTTCAGTTTCACTCACACAGAGTGCTAGAACCGCCGGAGCCAACGACACACACTCTTTCACTGTTTACTGGCGTTTCCAGTCCGGTTGACTTTCACACAGTGTAGTGTGTATGAGTTATAAAGGACTGTAACGGCTATATCACCGTTACCTGCTGCAAGCAGTAAGCAGTTTATCCCCTTCTTCCATTTCACGTCTGACAGTAGCGATCTGTTTGATGTGTGAGCTAGTGGCATGAACCGCGCAGCGAAACAGCCAATCAGAGCAGAGCTCAACATTAATATTCATGAGCATTCCAAATAAGGTAATAACAGACCTTTCATTCTAGGGACAAATCCTGGGGTTGTAATTGGACACGTAAAACCGTTTCTGGATAATTTTGGCACTAAATAAAGCCACATGCCTCAGAGAACAATTGAACATATTGTATCAATGAATTCTTTGGCACCTTTAAATAATCATTCATCATCACAGGACATCCAGAGAGCCGTTCGACGGGCTAACAACTGCAAGAACAACAAGAGATACGTGCTAGTACACAAACCACCAACATGCATCCTAGAGGAGAACAAAAGATATCGACTGACCAGTGAACCTGTGGGTCACATCACACCAGAGGTCAGACACAGAGTGGGTTTGTGTGTGTGTGCATATGTGTGTGTGTGTGCTTCAGTAAATGACGTGTGTGTTTGTGCAGGAGATGCTGTTCAGTGCAGTCATTGTGGAGCTGAAGGGATATTTTGAGGTTTTCTTTGAGGAAAGTCCTCCGTTCAAGCTGTCGCTGACAGAAACCGACTCGGATCACACCGTCTGGAGCGCTATCATCAGAGAGGGTACAACATTATCTGCACTCGTATCACACAGTATTTGTTTGTTTCCGTGATGAAATGACTGTAAATGAGCAGTGCATGTTTTACAGGAGATTGCGATCACAGTCTGGATTGTGAAAAGCCACAGAAACCGTCGCAAGGTGCGTATAAGATGGTTCCCAACGCTTTAGACGTCTCCCATTATAGAACACCCGGTTCAACTCATCCGATGGTTAGTGTGTTCATTAGAGAGATTAACACACAACCAACATCCAGAGCGGGTCTGACGAGTAGAATCAGGTGTTCGACATTCTGGAAGGGGGTGCCCCAAGGACCAGGGTTGGGAACCACTTTATTGTCTTTGTGTGTGCTGAAAGGTTTTCTGGAGAATGATGACTGATGTGTGTACAGGCAGAAAGAGACGGGCCAGCACGTCAGAGGATGACCTCTATCACAAGCGCAGGAAGAGAAGTGGCTCCGTGGATGAATCAGGTAACGTCATCACGCAGATCCCCGTCTTTTCTGTGTCCCGCCCACTGAACGTCCACTTTGTCCTCAGACTGTAAGAAGACAGCGTGCCGAGTTCCTGACCTGACGGACCAGCAGCTCATGCAGGTGGCCAAACGCATGGGGAAGGAGTGGAAGTTCGTGGCCATCTGTTACTTGGGCCTCAGCAAACAGGATCTGGAGGAGATCGAGTCGGCCAAAGACGAGGACATCGTCATGCTGAAATTCAACATGCTGGACCGCTGGAGGCGACGGCAGCCCAAGGGAGAAGCGAGAATTCAAGAACTCCATGAATGCTTGAAAGACCATGATGACGTGCCCAATGAGGTCATCGGCGTTCTGGCTGGTGAGTGATGTCACATTGAACCGACGTCCCAAGAAAAAAGACCGATCACATCCATCATATAGAGCAGGACCGGATATGTTTTTTTTTCAAAAATCAAACTGCAGTTGGTTTGTTGTGATTTAAGCCCTAATAACTCCAAAAATACAGCTGACTAACACAATACTTTTCAGAGTTATCTCATTTTGGAAGCAAACTCTTCACATGGTTTTTTCTGTCAGCTGTGCGTGGGAGTTTTACACAGAAACATAATAAACTTATGTCAACATAAGAGAAAATTTAAGTCCTTTTAAAAGTTTTTTATAATGTCCATTTGTCTTGTAATCTGTTGTGACAGTATTCTGAGGGAGTACGTGGAACTAAACACTAACATGTTTCTTTGTTTTGTCTTTTCGCAGAGATGCTACAAAGTAATTCAGCTAAATGAGCTTACGAATGAAGTCTTCACTTACCTTCCAACAACTGAAATACTCAGAATACCTTTAAGAATTTGTCATCTTAACCTCAGTTTCAGTGAGAAAGGACGACCGAATGTGTGTGTCTCTACTGTTCCTCTTCGTTTGTCATCTAAATGTTTGACTTTGCTGGTGCTTCAGTACATCTCTTGAACTGTAGAATGCGTTCTGATGTTTTATTTGTGAATCATGAGCCGTGATAGATTTCAGCAGAACATCAAGAATGAGCTCTACAAGCCGTACTGTCTTTTAAGATGACACATTGAACATTTCTGTCTGTTTGACATCATGTGTGAAATATGCTCCTTTACAACACTAATGATGTTGCATTCTCAGGTGAATGTTTGTCAACGATCATGGGTATAAATAAATCAATTATTTTTTCAATGAAGACTTTGAACCAATGAATCTGCACGATGTTTCGTTGATCAAACTTAGAACGTCAGAAAAAGTCACACAAAGACAAACAGATTTTCTTGGTAAGACAAATATTTTAATAAATAATCAATAAATAATGTACCACAAGCATGTCAATAAATACTTTGAGCAAATAAATAGACTGAAGAGGTACCAACATATAAATATCCACACGCGTAGCTTATATGTTTGGTGTGTTTCTATCACGTTGCTTTGGATGTGTTAGTGTGACTTTTATCATCTTATTTAATTCAATTTCCTGTGGTCTCCGGAGGCGATGTAGCCCAGGGCTCGGTTCATGGTGATGGCCCGAATGTGGAAGCCCTTCAGCGCTTTGCACAGGGACAGGCGGTCATCGAAGGGCGATCCTTGCCAGACATCCCACTATACACAACGTGTAACAAAAACACAAACGTGCCATCAGAATGAATTAGACTGAAGATTGAGAGGCTTTGATGAGATCATGATTTCATGAGATGACACTCACTTCAGGCAGCGTTCTTTCAGCAGATAAACGTGGACAACTTTCCTGCAAGCACTTTAAAATCAAGCAGAGTTATGTGTCAGTATGAGCTTTCACCCTAGTTCACCACGGAGAACTGGCTTTTGTTTTCTAAGGGTTCATTTGGACTTTTGTTTGCATAAAAGTCTGTAAAATGGTGGACGTTATTGCATTATCGGGGAAAAAAGAGGAATTGTGTTGCTTACACTCATGAGGGTTTTCATAGCCATTAAAACAGGATTCAAATCCTGCACAGCATTCTGGACTCCATCGGCGTATGATTTCAGGATGTGATTATAATACCACAGATCATCTCTGATGTTCCTCACACACTCAGTCTGTGACCAACAAAACAGTACGAACATGACGTCATCAGACAGAACAAAACAGGGCACGGTTGGATTGGCTACAGCTACGGCCAAAAGCTTAGGTCGAGGTTTAGGGGTAGGATTAGGATTAGGATAAAAACAGAGAGATTTTGGCCGGTCCTGTATCCCTCCTAACCACAACCCACAACGTGATCAGTGGATCAATCCTTAAAAACAGAACTGGTATCGCTTCAGATTACAGCCCGCAACACAGTCTACAGCCTAACTAATAGGAACAACAATGTACCTCTACAGAACATATCTGCAGGTAAAGGGGATTAAAGAAATATTGAAACTGTATTTTAAAACTAAGGGCTACCACTTCATAATGACGTGGAATGTATCAACTTGCAGAAGACAGACAGCTAGAAATGAGGCCAGTATGAAAGGTTCTGCTTGCCCAGAAGCTCAACACCGTCTTTTCCCATATTTCACAATCGCTACAGTCATAAATGAGGTACCCTGTAGTTACAAAATATCCACAAAATGTACAACAATGTAGTTGACGCTAACTTTCTCCCAAAAGATGATGATATGTTGTCTAGCATACTGTAAGTCATGCAGACCACGTAATATTAAAATAGGCATCCCTTCCTTTTAAAACAATTCCATTATAATTAAAAAACTCCCTTGCTCTTCCCAAACTGTGCATGTTGTTCCCCTTTACCTCAAACATGCATTATAGAGGTACATTGTGGTTACTATTCGTCACGCTGTAAATTGTGTTTAAATACGCTGGCTGTAATCTAAAGCGTTACCAAAGAATCTTATAAGAATAAACTCTTAGCTTACTGCACTGAATGTGGAGTTTCTCTGGTTGACACATGATGTGTTCTGCAATAAAAAGTAGATTATTGATTATGCATGAAATAGTCAAACAACTGTAAAAGACTAAAGACTAGATATTAACTAGTATAATGATAATAATATGCTGGTTTAGTATGTTTTGACGCATGGTAGCTGGTTTACGTTGGTCCCAGGTTGCTCGTGACCAGCTTCGGACGAGCACATGATCATCTTAAACCAGCTACATGCGTCAAAGCATACTTTCAACAGGGATGTGATGAACTCTGATGAATCTGAACAGTTTCAGATCTTCAGCATGTAAAAGAAGTTTTATTAATGTCATTGATATATCAAAGAGCGCGCCTTAAACGGCCAAATTCTTCACAAGCGGCAGGAATGGCCAGTGTTGGGTAAGTTACTCTGAAAAAGTAAATCATTACTAGTCACTAATGACATATTCAATAGTGTTATTGGATCACTGTACAACTACTCTCTCCAAAAAGCATTTAATACTTATTACGAATGACTTTCTATATCCTACATCAACCTCGATTAGTTCAGTGATAGACACGAAACGGCTTATTTCATTCATTCAAATAAATAACTGCATGAATTATTCTTATTAACCGACCAAAGTATACAAATGTGAGAAGGATACATTAAAGCATTCATTTTAAAGTCGGCCCGATCATTTTGATGTCATTTCCACTATTGAATATATTGCACAGTATTTAGTTCAATTACATCAGAAGTAACTGTAATTAAGTTACAGAGCAATAAGAGTAATCCCTTACTTTACTTTTTCAAGGGAAAAGATGAAGAGACTCACAGCAGGTGTGATGGGCTGACAGACCACTGCTGTCTGTGTGAAGGGAATCATTTGTGTTGTCTGTTCAGTGCAGTTAAACCCGGCGAACAAATGAGGATGTTTCGCTCGTCCCTCCTGCGGTCAGACACAAAACCACGTCAACATCCATTCATCTGCACAACTTCTATAACCATCATTGACCAGTCACACATCATCAAGACACATGACGCATGAATGTATAAATACAGCCGATTAATGCTGTCAGAGATGAGAAATGAACCTGGTCCATGAGCTGCGAGAGGTTGGTGAGCAACGAGCGAGCGTGTGGTGAGCATGCGGCGCACTGCTGTGAATCTGATGGCACTGGACTTCCCGTCGCAAGAGCCACGACGACTGCGATGAACCCAACCACTGTGTGAACACACACAACAACACATCACACACAGGGTTGTTTCGAAGAGTAAACATTGCATTATCTACAGTTAGTAGTCCGACTGTATTTCTGTCATTCTGCTTTCATAATGCAAAGTACTGAACAATCAAAAACCAATATTGACAGACAAACCAAACACGATTCAGACAGCAGATATCAGTGTTGATATTTGCACTAGTGGGTGCTGGACTGTGACATACTTCACCCCAAGATTCTTAAAACTGATGAAATGTATTCCAAAACCAAGATGAATTTCTTCTGACTTATCTTGTACTTGTCATATTTTATTATTATATTTTAGAAACGCTGAGGTGTCTGAATCCTTTTGACCGTATATTAACTACCGTACACACAATTCATTTGCATTAGTAACACCCTTTATCATGTTCATTATATTCAAACCTTAATTATAATTGTAATAAGCATAATAAAAACTGTGTGTAACATTCCAATAGCCCTCGAACACTTTGTACAATAAACAATAATATAGCTGATAAACGTGACGCTTCACAGATCATTTGCAGTGGATTCTGGATCAATATCCTGGAAGAAAAGGTAAAGGTGAGCCCTGAACAGCTCATCATGTGTGTGGAGATACTCACAGTATTTCATGATGAATGTTGATGAAGACAGTCGTCTCTGAGTTTGTGTAACAGTGAGATATATGACAGAGAGCTTTTATACTGTGCACACACACACTCATGCGGGGAATCCCTCATCCTGAGCCTTCAAACCAGCACACACACACATGTAGAATAACAGATTTTTGGTTTGCTGATGTCGTGCTGAAACTGGAATTAACACACGGATCCATTGATGCTCTCATCACAGTAACCAAACAACATCTGTTATCATTCTTACTATTAGTATAGTTTCTGACCTTCTGATTTCCCTAACACAAAACTGTGATATATATAAAAACATAATATATATATATATATATTTAACACAGTTAAACTTTCATGGTTACATTTGTTGCAATACTGTACAAATGTAACACACAAGCTGTCTCAAATAGAATATGAGACATAAATCATCTGGATCTGTAGGAGTTCACAAAATTCCAACACATAAGATGATTCATTTCCAAAACGACGACCGATCATTGGAAAGAACTCACTTTTGAAGTGACCGGACTCTTCATAACAGTTCGATTTACATTGAATGGATTTATGGGAAACTTATGTTGGCTATTCCAAAAACACAAAGGCACTTTTTTAAATGATTCCCCCACGACAAAAGTGAAACAAGCCGTAGTCTATGAAACAAAGTTTTATTTGTCTTTTTTATACATATCTGTACATAATCATTTGTCCCTCAAATAACACAATCTGAACACAATAAGAATGACCACCATGATATTAACACACAATTGTTGGATTCGGCAGATGAAGTGAGGTGAACCCATGTCACCGAAAGCTACGAGTCGACTACAAGGCAGGCAACATTCCTCTTGAGCACCTGATGGGAAAGAGGTCTTTGTTTCGTTTAAATACTGTCGGTTTCCTCAGAGAATACTTCTTTCTTTTTATTAGTATTATGATCATTATTTTCTCGCTAGGTTTTTCCACCGTTTACACAATTTAGTGGCCAAAGTAAAAGATTCAAGCGAACGTATGAGAAAGCGGAGGCTCCAGGTCAGTTTGTCACTGATCTCAGATCGGCTCTCCAGTGATGACCGATCTCGCCTGGCGTCGTGACCGATCATCGGCTGTCCTGAAGCACAGAAGCAAAGGAAACGGGTCTGCTCTACACGGATGCTGTGGACGGTGACGGTGAGTGACTTTTCATTTGGAGGGCATCTTCTCCACCATGTGTTTCTGTTGACTCTGAGCATGCCTAAAAACACACACACATTTTTGTCATCGATATAACCTGATATGAAAAGAAGTCGCACATATTTTAGGAGGTGGCTAAATCCGCGGTCACACATCCATTCAAACGCATGGGAATGCGACACACCGGAAACGCAAGCCCGTCCGAAAATATTTCGCTGCATAGCAAAGTTCAAGTTTGGTGAACCTGCGAATTCGCATCACGTGAGACCAATAGAAGATCAAAACGTGACAGCGTGACCTCTCGCTACAGAAATGTAAAAGATGGAGGAATCGCTCCCACCCATTTTCGTAGCACCGTCCGAACAGATTTTGCATGTTCAAAGTCTAGTGTAACCGCGGCATGAGCAACACCCTCCCGGTGAGGTAAAAAACCCTAAAATCACAAGCTCAAAGGCTGATTTTACTAACAACGCGAGTGGTAAATCAGCTATAAATGGCTCCCCTAACCCCGCCCCCTAAACCTAACCCTGTCACAGGGGCAAAGTCAAATCATTACAAAACATAGCAATGAGATCGGAGGAAATAGGAATTCTGAGCCACCACAATAAGGATGAATTCCCATCAGACTGTGTTGATTTATATTTATACATATGAAAGATAGCGCGTATTAAAATACATCACACTGAAAGTTGTGGTGACTGACATGACAAAAGGGGGAAATTCGTGTCCACAAACACAAAAAGCTTTCCTGTGGCTCAGTGGTTAGAGCGTGGCGCTAGCAATGCCAAGATCATGGGTTGGATCCCGGGGGATTGCACATAGTCAGAAACAAAATGCATAATACATTACAATGTAAGTCGCTTTGGATAAAAGTGTCTACCAAATGCATACATGTAAATGATTAGATTACAGTCCGTGACAATGTCACAAATTCCCTTGAGACAGTGTTGGATGTGCTGGTCACCTGGTCAAGTCCTCGATGTCCACCAGCATCGCGTCCTGTTCCATCTGAAGCTCATCTCGCATTAACAACAGCTGCACCAGCTCCTCATTCAGACCTGTCAATCAATCATCAATCAATCAATCAATCAGTCGATTACCCAGCTACAGGACACACTGTGAGAGAGAGAGAGAGAGAGAGAGAGTACCTTCGATTTGTGAGTGAAGGTCGTTGACGATGACCTGCAGTTGGCCGAGGGTCATGTCTCTGAGGTCAGTGGGTTTTAAACTCCTCTTCATCAGACATTCACTGATATGTGGCATGTGAGGAAGCTGTTGGAAACACATGAGCACAGGGCGATATTATCTCAATACTCATGCGTGTGTGTGTGTGTATATGACATCAAGAGTCCAGCTCAATGCATTATGGGTAAGGTGCAGATATGAGAGTAGCTACACAAAGTGCATTACACACGCATGAGGTGAATACACAATTGAAGTCCAGCGGCCATATGAACAATAAGAGGCAAGAGACGGAAGACGTGATGTAAATATGACAGACATGACAGATTGTACAGAAGAGCAAAATCAATAGTCTTCCATTCAGACGTGTGTGGTGTAGTATTGCTCAATAATGTGACTGTGACGGTGTAGACTCCTCTCGGGGGAAAGGGGGCTTTACCAATCTTCTGTGGTCAAGTGTGAAGGACGGAGACTAGCTGTGTGTGTTTGATTTCAGAGGGATTCTCCCACCTACAGTACTGAATAAAGAGCGTGAATCACTTCACTTATAAATCCTCATCATGCTCGTCGCCGAGAGCGTCAGGTGGATCGCCCATCTGAAGTTCCCATCAGTACTCACACACATCAGATCGCTCCTCCTCGTACTCAAATGCATGACGGGCGAAGCGCCCTGAAATCTACCGGATGAGCACAAGAGCTCTCTGTCTCAGTGAGACATCAGACACCTGGAGCATCTTCTAGTGTGAGGACGGACGACGCCGGCGAGGTTTGATGTTTGGAAAGAGTTTCGGTCAGATTTGCTCCGAGTAGGCAAACGTCGGGTGGATGTGAATCATGAGACGTCTTGGCCTTCACCAATGTGTGACATCACACGAATGCCAGTTTCTCACTCTCGGTGAGCAGTGACCACACTTACTGTAGCGCCGTGAGTCACGCCGCCTGCCAGGATTTCTCACGCTGAGCAGACGACAGAGAATTCCCCCCCACCCCTGTTTACTTACACACTGGAAAACATGTGGCCGTGAGCACGCGTGTGCGTGTTTACTTGTTGAGGAAGTAAGTGTTGATCTGACAGCTTCCGGTTCTGCTGTAGACTCATAGTTTCAGTTGTGAAGAGCGAGAGAGCGAGCGAGTGTATATACAAGTCACTTAGCCTGTATTATATGTGATGTTCCTGTGCTTTGGCAATGTGAAAATGTGTTTTCACCGTCACCACGTGTGTCATTAACAACAGTCCAACCCTCTCTTTATAGAATCCTAACATCTGGGAAACAAACGTGACGTGAGGAAGACTGAGACGTACCAGGTCTGCCACCGGAGATTTCTTACGGTTCTGTTTCTCCACCTCCACCTGCATCTTGGCCATGGGTTTGGCCATCGCTAGAGCCATTCTGGCCTCCGCCTGAAGCTTCTTCTGTCGACTCAGAAAGTCCATGTCCTCCAGAGACTCACAATCATCTTCTGTGGCGTCTCTGTCCGAGTACGATGAGCTCTGTTTGCTCTGACGAGACACACAAACACACACATGATGGAGAGATGTTTGTCAGGTGGGATGTGTAGTGACCGCAGTACAGATGATGGTCAGGGTGAGTGGGGTCATCTAAAGCGGTGACAGTACGCTCTGATTTAGATACAGTACTCAATTCTCCACTGTTAAAACACTACGTTCTATATAGTATGAATGCATTTTGGACGTTCTGCCTGCGCCATGTTTTATGGTCATGTGACCTGTATGCTCTTTGACCTTTGACCTATTAACAACAACCTCTACGTAGATGTCGGTACGAACAAACATCGTTTGTTCACGAGAAATTCAATAAACTGTACTAACATTTGAAAACGGACACCCGCTGGGAAGTTTTCCGCTATGTTCACAGTATGTGATTAACTTTTGAAATTTGAGCGTTGCATCATGGGATAGAGAAGTGTTCATCACGATTCTCGGCAGTAGACCATCCGGGTATTTCTGGCCTACTGTTTTGTGCATACTGAAGTTTCAGACATACTACTTGTGACTCACGCTCATTCTCGCCTACTACACAGACCAATGTGGAGTGGAGGTCACGGTTATGTCACCGCCAGCTGCGCGCGCATACTGGTGGCAGAAAAACAGTGGAAACAAAGCAGCAATGAGTGAAACGGAGGAGACAATTCCTTCAAAAACCTGTTTTTGTGTTGTTGAATGTCAGAGTAGGAATGGCAATAATGATGGTATTATTTCCTATGGAATACCGTCGTTGAATATGCCATTTTAGGCCCAACAAGTCGTTAAACGAACAGGCTGGACCGACGAAATCATCCGGATCTGTGTTCATTTTATTTCAGGTAAGGTTTTCTGTAATACCGTATCCGTGTAATTCTCTAGTCAGTCTCTTCAGGGTCTTTCTGCAACCAAGATGCGCGCGCTTCCCGAATGTTCACAAACTTGTAATAAGCCTATAGAATGGAAGTATGCGATTTGGGACGCACGGTCTGTGACTCACACAGCCGCTGCAGTGACTGCTGGGAAAGAAGCAGCACTCCCACACCACATCCAAGATTCAGGGACATTCTCAACGGGACTCTTTCAAACATTCACGAGCGTCACTCTTCACTCAACAGCCATTACAAACTTAAATAAACCTGTGAAAATAAGGTTTAGCTTCATTGAATAAAACTCGACAAAGTCTGATCATTAACACCAAGTACAATCATGGATCAAATATAATTTTTGAAAATATTAGCAAATAAAATTATATTTATGTATCACTTTAAATCATCAATTCTGGATGTACTGTGGTGATGTCAGTCCAGTGTCTGTTGAACTTCAACAAAATCAAACCTCAGGAGTGACATCAAGTCATCCAACAGACTGACAGCACGACAAGACACATGAAAACTGTGAGAAAAATCCAGGTTGAATCTTTCCTAAATACATGCAAATAGAAACAAGACGTTTGTGAAAAATATCGTCTGTAGTTCACAGAATGAAACAAAAATGATCATTTGACCTAAACACATACAGTGCACATAAACAGTTCATGTAAAATCTGAAAAACGCTCTCTGAAATGATGTTTCTGTGGCTGTGTATCTGTACAGTCGATGTGTTTTACACTCTGTTTGATGTGTGTGTACATGACATGTTTGACACAGTTTTAAAATGTTTACTGTGACATCATCAAGCGTGGCCTTGTTTTTATATCCCGGTGGGGACCTAAACCTGAACACGCACCAACACACGGGGACTCGTGTCGCTGTGGTGACCAAAAGTGAGGTCCTAGTGGGCAAAAAAGCTTATCAATCATACGGCACAATATTGAAGAAAAATCAAAAAATGCAAAAAGTTTTCTATGATCTTTAGGTTTAGGGGATAAAATATACAGTTTGTACAGTATAAACATCATCACGCCTATGGACTGTCCCCACAGAGATAATATACCAGATGTGTGTGCGTGTGTTTGTGTTTTCCCCTTCAGCACAACACAATGATGACGTGTGTGTGTTTATTGCAAGTGCTGTCATGGGGTAAATCACACTTTTTGTAATGTGCTTAATAGGAAAACATGAATTTTCAACACTGTAAGTCAAAGACTCCTTCATACGCAATGCTGTCGAGCTGCGTGTGTGATAAGACACGATCACGTTCAGTTTCACTCACTGAGGCTGCAGGTGTAAATATTAAACCAATGTTTTGACAGAATTACTCCATTAATACACAACACTGCAGAGTTTACTATTATTTGTTTGTGTGTGTGGTTCAAGAGAAGACCGTGTGTGTGTCTGTGTGGTTCAAGAGAAGACCGTGTGTTTGTGTGTGTGGTCCAAGAGAAGACCGTGTGTGTGTCTGTGTGTGTGGTTACCATTGGCGACAGCGGTGTGTCCAGGCTGGTCTCTGTCCTGCTATCATCAGCATCGCTGTCTTTATCACTGCCGCTGTCGTTAACAAAACAGATCTGCAGATTCATGCCACTCTGAAGCCTGTGACAACACAACAACAACACAATCCTCATCATCATCATGGAACGACTCATTTCTACAGCACTCCTTCAACTGTCAATATACTGAACTTACAGCTTCCACAAAAACATCTTGATCGTTTCTGATCGTGATGCTTCTGCGCTGTGCTCAGTATATTGGGAATGACTGGGATTTCAACTTCTTTCTACATGAAACACTTTGGCGCTCAACATCTGAATAAATGTCTGTGAAAACCCTCATCATGTGAAGAACATCTTCTGACCGAGTATCCCAAGCGCTTGACATCAAACATTGATGCTCAGAATGAGATCTTCTGACTCATCACACACATATGAATTGGGTTTTAAATCTACCACTCGCGTGTTAAAATAGAAGTGAAGTGTAATGTGGGGTCTGCAGGTCTCGTCATGTATTGTTGCCCAGGAGAGAGAGAGAGAGTGAAGCTTTACAGTAAAACAAGAGGCGCGTGTCATTGTGTCACAGTCATGTGAAGAAGAAGGTTCAGCTCAATGTCGCTTCTCTTTTGGGAAGAGCTGGTGTGTCGGCCGGGGGGAAACCCTTCATGTTCATAGAGAGAGAGAGAGTTTGTAAACGTGCTGAGGTTTCAGTATCTGTGACCGGGGAAAGTTCATCTCATCTTGAGTGTCTGGATGATGTCACTCTTGACATGAATCAATAGCCGGGTTTCTATCCAAACGTGATGCCGATCTTTTCACAACAACAGAGAAAAACAAAAGTGAAACTGACACGTGGTTCCTGCAGCGGGCGATGGCGGTAATGGCAGCCACGGTAAATAAAACAAGATCCGGAAGCCTTGCGGACAGCCGCTCAGTCACGTGGATTCAATGTTGACTGCACCAGGGCTGATTCAGCAAATGTCTTTCCATCTCCCGCTGTTCATAGCAAACAAGAAGCACCTCAAGCGAGCGTTAAAAGGGATCTCGACATGCTGTAGCTAAAGTGACTATTCTCATGTCATCTTGACTGCAATGAGCAATAATGATGAAGATAAGGTGCGTCTTATCTACGCTTTGATTGGGTGGGCAAGCTGGGACACACACATGCGCACAGGTACTGACCGTGAGGACAGACTGGGTTTGCCGCTTTTACTGCAGCTGGTGTAGACGGCCGGCCCATCATCAAAGAAAGTGCCCAGTGCCAGCTTCTGTCGGATGGATTCACGCTCATTCTTCTGCGCCTGTGACACACACATGAAACTCTATCTGTTATATCATATAATATATATAATACATATAATAATCATATAACCTCTAGAACATTATGACATGATTCATCACACAAGAATAACCCATCAAATCTCTCTCTGAGTGTAATTTAATATGAAAACAGTATGAACATGATTTGTATGTATGTACTTATGATTCATTCATATAATATCACTTATATATATATATAGACAATATGATTCATTCTCTATTTTCAGTCATGTCTGCTATATGTTGATGAATTATGTGCAGTAGCTTGAGAAACATTCAAACACAAACACACTGAGAGACAACAGGACAATGAACTTCAGCACACAGCTAAAACAACGCAACAGTGACTTGCAATTATATCCGTTTTTTTGATTTTCTGATCTGAATCGGGTCTTTGTTTGTCATTGTTGTGTGTGCCGTGTAGATTCATGTGGAACATGTGATGAGAATGAAGGAGCCGGAATAGCTTCTCTTTAATTGGAAATCAATCCTTAAAGGACCGAAGCGTGATTTGAGTGTGAAGTGACAGACACTGAACAGCAGATGGCAGCAGAAGTGCACATGAAACCATTAACACCATGTGTCCTCATCATTATATAACACACACACACACACACACACTGTGCTTCAGCAGGTTTGTAAGTGTCTGTCTTCGACATAACACATGAAGGATTATGGTTTTATAAACAAAAACATGGCTCATTCTTGTAAGGGGTAAGAGGTACTGCAACTTTAAAGACACACGTGTGACAGCTGTGAGACAAAAGAATATACACAAACAGGTGTGTGTGCGTGTTTGTTCAGCAGGGTGTGTGTGTACTGTGTTGACCAACAGAGATTTGCTATTAATACACACACAGCAGAAGTCAATGTAGAGCGTTTGCTTTGTGAATCACACCTGTCTGTCAACACAACCTGACAATGACCCTTCACTGACAAAACACAACATCCACCACCACCACACACTCCGACTAAACATGACACACACACACACACACACACACACATACATGTTGATGCATCACAGCAAAGAAGGTGACCGTGATTTATTTCTGACCCCAGAGGATTATGGGTAACAGACACACACTGTACAGAGACATGCCTGTTTGTGTTGTGACGCCACCCTTGAACTACTTTACACAATCTGAGCCTTCATGACGCACACAAACACAAACACAAAGCCCTGTTATAAAACTTCACAGAAGACAGAAAATATACAGAACAAACATATATGTGTGATTTCTAATCCCAGAAGTCTCTCTGAGACCAAACCAAAGACAACAGTGACAAAACAACCTCAAGAATCTGCATGACACAGTTTAGGATTATTTCAACTACTGACAAACAATACAACAAACACCGTCTGTCCTCACTAAACACACACACAGCACTACAGGAAATACAGCTGTGTGTGTGTGTGTGTGTGGGCACTTCCTGTGCTGTTATTTAAAAGCACACGCACAGCTGTGAGTGAGTGTGAAATGATTTGTGTTGTGATATTTGTGTGTGTTCTTCAGAAAGAACATATTGTGAAGGGGAAGATCATGTTTCCACATCTCAAATGTTTGCTGTGAGGAGTCGATTCATCAAGAGCTTCAACACTGTTCAGACATCTGTATGTGAGCTGCGGTTCAAACGTACCTCGGGTCTTTGAATGAATGAATCAGCAGGTGTCAGGAAACGGGAAGAAACGGGAAGAGCTAGTATCAGCTCAGGGACGCAAAAGAAACAAAGCAGCGCTTGCTTACCGGATTCATTTGACACAAATCTGGCTCACCACAGACGTTTGTGATGAATCCCGTCTGTTCCACATGCTGAAGGAACTCAGTCCAGTCACGATACAAACTGACGTCAGCGGGATTGCATCTCCGTAGAGGAATGTAACCATTGCACTACATCTCTTGGAAACCAGAAACACGCAGCAGAAAAAGTGAGCCGGATGACGCTCAGGACCTGTCCGATGGCCGACCGCTCGACTCCGGTCACCAGCACAGAAACTCTTGACCATCGTTTTGAGATATTTACTCGTGGGGAGGCGTTTATTTATCTCATACAGACTAACACAAGGCAGGTCAGAGAGTAATACAACGCACGGAAACCATTTCAACATAAAACCGGAAAAATCCCAATTCACATGAACCGTGAGGGTCGTACCGTACGTAGGTATCCGCGTGTCTTCTGCATGTCGATGTTCATGTGAAACTATACGATCATGCTCCATCTGTGCGTCTGCTTCACTCGTGTTGTTCTCTTTGCTCTGTGTCAGATGAAATCTTTCTGTTCTTTTTGTTTTGTTTACACACATTTTCTTCATGTTTTTAAGTCACAACACCATATAGCCTTATTCCATAGCTTCTTCTGCAATGGCACACACACAAAATACACGTGAAACATTATTATAACAAAAATCCTTTAAGTGAGAAAAACTACACAATATGTACACAGAACAACCTGCAATATGTGTGTGAGTCCATCACAACTGCAAAGCGGCTGATTATGATTTGTTTTACACCAGTGTGTGTGCGTGTGTGTGTGTGTGTGTGTGGTGTGCGTGTGTGTGTGTGTGTGTGATGCAGTGATGGGACGAGTGAGGTGTAAATAATGTGTGTGTGTGTGTTCAGGCAGAGACAGAGCGGCACCAGTGGTCTCTGTGTAGGCGGTTGCCTGGATACCAGTCTAATGGAGGGGCCCTGGAGGATTGGGCCGTGTCCCCAGCACACACACACACACACACACTTGTGTTTTGTTCAGCTGTTATTGTGTCATAATATATGTGCTCTTGATTTCAGTGAAAGGTTTTCTCATGTCTGTGTCACATGTATCGTGTGGACGGCGCTTTATCGACTGATTCACACCAATTCTTGTATTAGTGATGTGATGTGAAAGAAGCTGTTTGAGTACTAAAGCTCATCTGATCATGTACAATACGATAAGATAGTCTCTCAATGGCCTTCTGCTGAATCCCTGTCATTATAATTATTAACAATATTACTAAGCCGAGACATTCCACCCGTTACAGATTGAAAATGTCTCACTTATATTCTCTCACTTTTCTCACTCATTTTAAAGATCTCTCTCTCTCTCTCTCTGAATCAATGCACACACACCTTCTATTCTTCATTATTATAACAGTAATCTCTTGCTGGCCTCACAATGAACTATTTTTCATACTACAATAATTGCTGGGACTTCTGTCGTGGTCTACAGTATTATCATGGTATTATATTTGGTTCTAAAAGCAGGTTGAAAACTTCAGTATTGTCCTAGCAAAAAAAACTTAAATATAGAAGATGAAAGTAATTATAAATGTCAAACGAATACAGAATCTCCGCCGCCATTTCAACATGAGGATTCAGCCAGAGACCTACAGAAAGTAGCACTTTAAACTGTAGTAGAAGATTTGGTTTCTTAGTCCGTCTTTTTGCTCTTTTAATTACAACTTTCATGTCCTTATTACATGATATGTAATCACAGACAACAGCGTGACGCGTCCGGTCTAGACACGGTGTTGCCCAAGTGTTTATACTGAGCATTCCACAACGTTTCCGTCACAACAACGCAATTGAGAAGCGGTTGCCATAGTTACGCTATAAAAAACATACCATTGATTTCTTAAATAGGCCGCAAATGTATTGCCTCCGCTGCGCGTCGTAAACGAAAATATCGGAGGCAGTGTGTAAAAGTGATTGACACAACGCAAGGTCGTTGAAAAAACGTGCTGAAATTTCGGACTCAATGTGCATTGGCTTAACCCACTGCTTCTCGAGGCTTGTATCTTTAATATACGCACGCATACACCTGTTCCTCAGTTCCTCTGTATATCACTGCTCGGTTATATTCACCTCAGATCACAGGATAACATTTCAGACCTCAATTTAGTCCTGGGAGAAGTAAACCTTACAGTCAAGACAGCACGTGAGGTCGTGTTATACCTGTGTTGTGTCTGTGAAAATAACACACAACACTGCTGAAGTAAAGGATGATGAGAGGTGTGTGTGAGGTGTTCTTCAGTAAAGTGGGACGCTTCTCTCGAGGTTATGGTGCAACACACACACACACACATGAAACCCCACTGACTGCGCCACACATTCAAAACAAGGATGTTTTTGTCTCTTATGTTCGAATGCTACATCAGAAGCAAAAACCAACACAACTGAGACGCAAGCAGCACACGGCCTGTAATCTGATGGCAATTGAGTAAACACAACTATATTCAAGCGAGATGTCAACAAGACAAAGCGTGTTGTTGTTTGTCTTCAGTCTGATCCTACCTGATGAGAACATTTGTCCTGGAGCACCATCTCTCACTGCATCACCGTCAGCGTCACACAAACACACAACCGCATCCACACCGCGCGGGCACATCAGACGGGAACTCAGGGTGGGGCGCCGGGAACACACGGAGCTGCTCCAGAGGAACTGAGCTCTCTCTCTCTTGCTGCTGACCAATCAGATGGCAGCACAGGCGCAGGATAGGGCGGGGGTAGAGGCGGAGCAAACCGAGTGACCTTTCAGAGCAGAGCGGGGGTGTGAATATCCCAGGGATTGAGGGAGAGGGATGAAAGGAAAAGGGAGGAGATCATGGAGTGTAAAGAAAAGAGCTTTTATTGAGCCTGCGGCTGAGGAATTCCTGAGAGCTGCTGTTTCAACACTAACACACACATCCAACAGCAACAGGACAAGACAAGACAAACAACAAACTGCAGGAAGGTCTTTCTACACAACAGGTGATGACCTGTGTTCATACACACAACCAAACGTTCCTGCTTCATCGTGTTCTCACTAAATCTACGATACATAGAAGAAAGATGGCGATTTGTCTCAAGTCTATGTAGAACCACAACTAACTGTTCAAAACAAACAAGCAACACTGAACGCTTCACACGTATAGAGATATGAGAGGAGAAGAGAGCAGAGATAGAGAGAGACTAGAGAGCGATGGAGAGAGATAGAGCGGAGGAATCTCAGAGAGATCGCGAGCGAGCTCGAGCGCAGAGAGTTAGAGGCGAGAGAGTAGAGAGATCTGGTCTATGGATATATCAGGAGATGTAGATTCGCTCAACTCACGATGAATGCGTCATTGCGTCTGAATCCCTCTCACGATGCCATGCGCGGTTCTAATACGATGTTTACGGTCTGAATCCCACGATGCCAGCAGTTCTTCTGATCTCACGATGCCATGCGATTCAACGGTTCTGATCTCACGATGCCATGCGTTCACGGTTCTGATCCCACGATGCTCATGGTTCCGGTTCGTGATCTCACGATGCCATGCCGTTCACGGTTATGATCTCACGATGCCATGACGTCACTTGGTCTGGATCTCACGATGCCATTCGTTCACGGTTCTGATCTCACGGATTGCATGCGTTCACGGTTATGATCTCACGGTTCTGATGCCATGCGTTCACGGTGATGCCATGCGTTCATCTAACGATGCCATGCGTCACGGTTCTGATCTCACGATGCCATGCGTTCACGATCTACTGCATGCTTCACGATGCACGGTTCACGTTCTGATCTCACGATGCCAGCGCGTTCATGTTCTGATCTCACGATGCATGCGTTCACGGTTCTGATTCACATGCCATGCGTTCAGGTTCTGATCTCACGATGCCATGGTTCACGGTCTGATCTCACGATGCCCATGCGTCACGTTCTGATCTCACGATGCCATGCGTTCCACGGCTTCTATCTCACGATGCCATGCGTCGTCACGGTTCGTGATCCACGAGGCCATGCGTTCACGGTTCTGATCTCACGATGCCATGCGTTCACGGTTCTGATCTCACGATGCCATGCGTTCACGGTTCTGATCTCACGATGCCCGTGCGTCACGGCTTCACGATCTCACGATCAATGCGTTCACGCACTTCTGAGTCTGATCCCACCATGACTGCGTTCACGGTCTGATCCCACGATGCCATGCTTCACGGGTTTCTTGATGATGCCATGCGTTCACGGTTCTGATCTCACGATGCCATGCGTTCACGGTTCTGATCTCACGATGCCATGCGTTCACGGTTCTGATCTCACGATGCCATGCCGTTCACGGTTCTGATCTGCCATCGTTCTTACTGATCTCACGATGCCATGCGTTTCACGGTTCTGCATCTCACGAGCCATCCGTCACGGTTCTGATCCCACGATGCCATGCGTTCACGGTTCTGATCTCACGATGCCATGCGTTCACGGTTCTGATCTCACGATGCCATGCGTTCACGGTTCTGATCTCACGATGCCATGCGTTCACGGTTCTGATCTCACGATGCCATGCGTTCACGTTCTGATTCTGATCCCACGAGCCATGAGTTCACGGTTGATCTGATGACGTCACGGTTCTGCATCTCACGATGCCATGCGTTCATCGGATGCGTTCACGGTTCTGATCTCAGATTCCATGCGTTCACGGTTCTGATCATCACGATGCCATGCGTTCAGGTTCTGAATTCACGATGCCATGGTTTTCTGATCCACGATGCCATGCGTTCACGGTTTCGTGCCGTTCATTCTGATCACGTGCCATGCGTTGAAAAATCATTTTGCATCACGGTTCTGATCTCAAACTGCGTTCACGGTTCTGATACAGAATTACGGTTCTGATCTCACGATGCCAACGATATCCAAACCACAGGTTCTGATCTCACGATGCCATGCGTTCACGGTTCTGATCTCACGATGCCATTTTATTCAGGATTTTTTACAGAATCAGTCCAGACAAATACAAAAATGAACATCTGCCCTTTAATTATTCCTCAAAAAATTAACTAAACTAAACTGCAATTTTAAAACTAATTTCAAATAAAAAGGGATACTACAAAAGTCTCTTTAATTTAAACAAACTAAGACTTTTCTTGGATTTTCTTTTACATTTAAGAAATACAAGCATGTTCACGTTTTCCAAGTTTGCAGTAAACACAGCGGCCCCTGCTATTAATGCATTTTCAACCGGCTTACGGTGAATCGTAACATCCCTAGCGATTCTTCATTGTTGAGAGCACATTAAAAGCTCAAACAAACCTTTAAAAAGACGACTGACATCATTCTTGAACAATCCTCTTTTCATGAGACAAACACAGCGAGATCACTCTCTCTCTCTCTCTCTCTCTCTCTCTGGATTATGTGCTGTTGAATGTTTAATCTGGATTTTGGCAGAAGTGTGTCAGAAATCATTACTGTCTCTTTAAAAGCAGGAGGATGACATCATCATCACTTCAGATCACAGCAGTGATGTCACGACTCGCATATTTGATGTGCTTATTAACAGTCTACGCTATATAAACATGTGATGATGGTGCATGAGTTCCTTTTCTTCATTTACAGTATTTTCATTTATCTACTCGCCACAGTTCACATTTGACGTGTGGTGAAGGTTACTATTGGTTCTCATGTGATTGAATAATGTTGAGCTGTGATGTATTCTGCATGGACGGGGCTGATTTTATATTCCATTTCTCCATCATGAATCTTTAACTGCACTCACTCACAGCAGGGGATCACACACACGCACACACACGCACACACACACACACACACACACACACACGCACGCACGCACGCACGCACGCATGCACGCACACACAACACACAAAGCACTCTCAGTGTCTCTCTCACTTAAGTATATGCTTCACTTCATTTTACTGACACACCCTACCACCAGTGGTTCTCAAACTGGGGGTCCCAAGATAAATCCAAGGGGGCCACAGACTTTGTGGAATTATATAAAATATCGAAATGTATGATAAATTTTATGCAATTAAACATTAGAAAAACAAAACCACCAACCAGAAGTATTGATGTTCCAGCATTGTATAACAATATTTGTTTATGGTTTTAATAAGAATTGAAGTTTTTATTTGGGGCGCCACAAAGCGATGCACTTTACACAAAGGGGCCTTACAATGAAAAAGTTTGAGAACCACTGCCCTACACACACATCTGCTGATATAAACACACACAGCCCTAGAAAAAAGAAGAGACCTAAATAAAATGTTCATGTTATGATCGTGTCTGTTGAATTTTAACAAAATCAAACCTCAGGAGTGACATCAAGTCATCCAACAGACTGACAGCACGACAAGACACATGAAAACTGTGAGAAAATCCAGATATTTTTTTATTTTTCCTAAATACATGTAGAAGATTTTGTATTGCAGTGTTTGAGGTCTGAAAAAATACTTTACTGTTATTTTCACCTGTTTCTCTAGTTTTCATTTTCAATGCAAGTAGAAATAATATTTCATTTGAAATTTGTGGATTCAGAAAAACTTAAGATCATTTTCAAATGGTCTCTTCATTTTTTCCTTGGCTGTGTGAAACCACAACCAAACCAGCAAGTTAACAGTTTTGTCAGGTTTTGCAAATTTTTGTCTCCAAAATGACTCCAAACGCAGACACACACACACACACACACTGAAGATCAAGATTTTTGTCTTTCTGTAGTTCAGCACAAAACAATCAATGGCGCAGAGACACGCTTCAGTATATTGTGATGGGTGTGTGTGTCACTGCAGGGCCTAAATTCCCACATCAAACCCTCTGCTGTCCAACCTCGATGACATCACACATGACATCATCCTCACACAGCCACCTATTATGATATTTTCCCCTTTGTATGATCTATAAGTAATAATATGTTGTTTATTCAAAGTGTTACATTTTTCAGTTATTTAATTTTTTTTGTCGGTTTATTTCCTTATTATTATTATTTTTTTATACATATATTTTTCAGTGTTTTTGTTGTCTTATTCGTCTGTGCCAATGCCCCTTAAAAAAAACATACAATTGTTGAATTTACATTGTATGCCATTTTGTTGTGTAACTGTGAAATATTTTGTTATACTTCAATATGAAAAAAAACCTCTAGCCATGTGTGTGTGTGCGCAGGTCACAAATGAGTGAAGCGTGTTAAAAGCATGTTTTGAGAAGACAATGAGTGTCAATGATTTCCTTTTAGTTTTAAAATATAAAACGGACAAGAACCTTAATGCAGAAACATCCCCGGGAGAAGACGAGATAGGTGAAGTTACCTGTGTGAGGTTTGTCATCCGAGCAGATGAATCCAGCGCTGACGTCAAATACACACTCATTCACTAAACACAAACGTTGTCCGACAGAGTCTTCATCTCACACACACATGCAGCGAGTGACAATGAAAATGAACTTCACAGCGAAAGTCTCAGCTCAGCAAAAGCCTGTGTGTGTAGAGAGACAGCAGGAGAACCCGCTGGAACCTGCAGGAATCGCAACAAGACACGCACACAGGTGAGGTCATGTTGTTTGAGGCTGGTCTAGAGTCAGTTTTGGGAGTACATTAAATCTTGCCTCTGTATCCTTCGGATTTATGTCTTAATTATCTGTTGCTGCTGGAACAACTGTTACGCCCATTTCACACCACGCGAGTGAAGTGCACTTTATAGTGCGACGTGTGTACGCGTACCCTACGCCATAGCCTGACGCGCACCTCTCTAAAAATGTCAATGTGATGCGGACCACAAGCGCTGTGATTGGTCTGTGTGACCCCCCTCCCTTCATGTAAAAAAACTCAGCGATAGCGTCGGGTTTACTCAAACGCATGTCCGTATGAATTATCGAAATAAATGACCTGATTTTCTGTATTTAACAACTCAAGCTGCAAAAAGTGACTGTGTACGCAGCCATAACTGCTAAATGCTTCTCAAACAGCGGAAACAACGAACCGCTTCTTCTTCAGCTTTGTCTTGGTTATACAAGCCACACGCCTGTGGACACTGACACCTTGTGGCCATTGCCTGTCGACGCGAACAACGACGCACAAGTATAAACGAAAACTCCTGCGTTGCCTGCAGCGTAGATCCGACGCAGAAGTAAAAAAAAGGGTTATTTCAAACCAAATTTTCCTCACCTCACCCTCAAGGCATCGGCTTTCTTCTGGAAGAATAATGCAGTCAGAGTCATAAAACCACGTATCATTGTACTTCCAAGCGGTAGAATGGGAGTGAACGGGTGTTGTTTTTTTGAAGCTCCAAAAAGTGCATCCAGTTACTGACGAGAGACGGTTGACGTGAGCTCCGCTGCTTTACTCCTATTGGCAGTCGCTCACAAAAATCCCTCATCATTTGCATAAAGTTGAACAATTCTCAACTTTTGTCACTTGACTCCCGTCGCTGGACACGCCCACTTTCTGCTGGCAACGTTCACTGTCGCTCGTGTCGCCAGCTCTCCATTGAAATGAATGAGATCGCGACGCTCTACCGCTGCTAGTTTCTGGCGGTCTGAACGGGGAGTAAACGCTCATAATGTTTCGAAATGCACATGACATCCTGAGAAAAGAAAAACTGATTGTACCATTTGAATCGTCAAAAACTGTCAAATACACGCTGAAACTTCTCACAACTTCACTTCCCTACAACTTAAGTTCTGTTTAACTCAAACATAACAGAAATATACTGTATCAGGATTTTACACAATATAATGTACTTTATAATTCACGAGTTATAATAGCAACCTTAATATTATCATTAATCAAATAATGATAATACAATTTGTTTAAATATAATTTTTAATGGAATGTCGTTTGGTCCATTTTTTATTTAGGTTAAAACATGGATGAATTAACCCCAGATGTCACTGGATCTACAGGAGTTCTCATGAGTGTGAGCTGCTGTGAGGATAAATGATGAGACGTCTGAAGGACACACACACATTCCTTAGGCTCTCTGGAGCTGATAACACCACATTCCTCACAAACATTCCACACGCACACACACACACACACACTTTTTATATATTGTGGGGTGCTTTCATAGATGTTATGATTTTATAATGAATGAAGTGTATTTTCTGTCCTGTAACCCTTAAAAAAAAGACTTTTGCCATCATTGTGGATACAGAGAAAGAGCGACACACTCATCTGACTCAAGAACACTGCCACAGCGCCATCTGCTGACCTCCCACACACATCACTGGCAACATTAAACAGTCTATTATATCCCAAAAACAAAGAAAAAAAAAACTTGCTTAAATGTTCCTTCCTCACTGGAGGAAGCGAAAAATACCTCAAACAAGTTTCCAGCTCCTCTGAGGTTCACTCGCTGGCAGTGTTTTGTTTGACACACTACACCTGGAGATGACGTCATACATCTGTCTAACCTCAACAACAGCTGTCAGAGATACTAGACTCACGTTTGTGGAGCAGGTCCGGCTCAGGCCGTGGTTCTGCTGTTGTTCTCTGAACTGGAGACCTGCCAGGTGTCTCTCCAGTGCCGCCCAGTCCATGGCAGGAAGTTGGTTTTCTTCCACACATTCTTCTCTGTATCCTCCGGCTTCCGGCCCGGTGACAGCGACCCGGCGCATCGGCTCATCTAAAGTCTTACTATCACGAGAGCCGGGCGACAGCCGGTGGCCACGGGGCTCTATCACGTTTCCGTTCTGTTTGAGTTCCTCTGGCACCAGGGGCGGAGCGGACGTCTGCAGCTCCTCCGCCAGGCTGCGGCTGTTGATGGTGTCACGCGTGAAGTTCTGTCGCTGGAGGTATTCCCGGTCCCAGTCCATCAGCACTCTGCTCCTGTTCTGCTCCTCATCCTCCTCATAATCCTCCAGAGCGGTCAGATCCAGACTGGGAGAGGACTTGTATTCTGAACACGGCGTCACCTTGTTGGAGTTGGACTCAGAACTGGAGTGACTGGAAGTATCGCTGCCCAGGTCCATGCCATCCTCCCGATAATCCTGTGAGAAAGAAATGAGACATAAGTGAGAAAAAATGATAAATAGGTTTCTCTTTATTATGGTGAAGTGGTAACAGGCTAGGACAGGTTTTGTTTGTTGTGTTGTGTGTCCACTTCCCCCCTACTTTTCGGTCTACTTAACTTGAACTGACTTTACTTTGTTGCTGCTGAGTCAGTATTTCTCATTTCTTTGGTTTTTCAAATAATATTTGAGCCTATATTTTGTTTGATGTTTTAATAATTGTAGTTCTAGTAAACTAAAACTGGTTGGCACTACAAAAAATAAAAAAAGTGTTTTTGTTAATGGCTCAAGAGATGTTCTTTAATCGCTGTATCTTTTAGTCTGATTTGTGTGTGAATGGGCAACAAACTCACGCTATAGTTAGGGCGGTCACAATTATTAAATAATTGTCTCATGGCAATTATTTCAGATAACCGCAATTATTGTGAATGCCTAGAAAACAAGGATGATCTGTGAAGTGCTCAAGACTATCAAAGGGATATTTCAGCCAAGAAAAAAAATGGCCCCATGCTTTACTCATCCTCGAGGCATCCTAACTGAATATGACTCTCTTCTTGAAGAATAATGCAGTCATTATACCATGTATCATTTTACTTCCAACTGATAGAATGGGAGTGAATGGGGGGCAAGTTTTTGAAGCTCCAAAAAGTGCATCCACCGCATGAACCAGAGGCTTGTTTTTACGGCAAATGACATTGACGAAAGCTCCCGCGCAGAGGAGACGGCATCCTATTGGAACTAGACATGTGCACGATTAATCGTACCACTAAATCCTGCTGAAATCGAGCTGGCTGCGATTGTGCAAGGTATCGATTTTTATTTATGCGTAGCTTGTCCGTGAAGCACGGCTCTGGGATCAGTAGGAAATGCTGCTCGATCTAAAAGCAGTGCGAGATTGGGTTGCTTATTACGTGCATTTAAAAAAGCAACACCCGTCACACTTGCTCATTATAAATATACTTTATTATCATAATACGTGAGGAGGCTTGAGGAACAGTGATAAAAACATGTCCTTAGGCATTTCCTAGAAAAACGTGTGTTATGGTCTTCTTCTGCAGTGCGCATTTGAAGTTTCTGAACGAGAGCGCCCTCTGGCTTTCATATGCAGCAGCATTTTATCATACTTCAATCACAAGTTGTGCATAAATCACGTGATATATATCTTCGGTTAATCGTGCACAGCCTAATTGGAACAAAACGAAGACCGTTAGCGCAACTGCGTTATTTGTGGGGGAAAAAAACAACTGTATTCTAATACCGTCATATGCACATGACTTTTAAGGAAAAAAATTATCTGGAAATTGTCTGGAAAACATGCTTGTTTTGAGCACTTCGGTTGAGAGCATTTGATAAAATGAGATACGAGACATTTTTTCATTTTTATAATAATAATAATAAAGACTCACAGACATTTGATAAAACTTGTGACATGAGTACATCTTTTGGCTATTTTGGTGTCTTTAAGACATAAGGAAATGATTTGAATAAATCTATGAAGCATAGGGGGCGCTATAAAATAAGACAAACCCTAAGAGGACTGTGATGGAGATCTGATGAACTCCAGCATGACTCTTTATATTGACAGTCACACTACAAACATACAAAGCCTCTACACCTATTTATAGTCCAACATTGCACCAGCTGTAAGTTACAGCTTGGCCTAGTTTCCAGCTAAATGGGCACTAAGTTACAACTTGAGCACGACCTTTTGAGTTGCACCATTAAACTGAAGTGTAACGTAACGTATAAACAAAATATTTAAGGAAGCCTCCGCTCAGGAGTAACTTTAGGAATAAAATCTAATCAAATAAAACTAAATTAATTAATCAATAAAAAGCTCTTGATTCACTCGACAGACTTTACACACACATATATAAGAAAAGTCACATTTATACGCTTAAGCTTACAGTTTAAGACTTTATAAGCGGCTCTTTCCTCTGATCTGTGTTGTGCATTGAGCATTTGAACACAGCTCTGGACTTTACGTTCCAATGCAAGTAAGAACTGATGGTTGGTTGAACCCCACACCATCACAATACCTCTGCAAATCCAGAAAACTGCTGTAAACAGTGTGCATTTTTGATCGATCATATAGCAGAATCATAGTAAATTACGGGGTTAATAACGGCGTTTTAAATGCAATGCGAAATGCCGATCTTTCCGAGGTCGGCGAAAAGACCTTTCCGACGAGCTTGGGGGGCCGGAGTTATTAGCGATCGAAAGTCCTGGGCGGGACGCCGAGAACTCTGCGTCCGGGGAAGAAGCACTTTTTCCGGATCGACAAACCCACAATAACCGGTCCGGAAAGACTTACAGAAACGAGCCAGGACTCGTTGGAAAGGTCTACGCCGGGGCATTTGAACGACACCAGTCAAGGTCCCGTGGAGAGTTATCAGACCAGCTGTTTGCGATCAAGATAAATCTCAGGAAGAAGTAAGTATTACACATCGTTTTTAAATCGCCTTTCTTAAATAATGTGTTTAGCATGTTAGCGGCTGTTGTTTACATGTGCCTGAGACTTTACACTTATCCAGGCAGACGCATCTCGCCCATTGGTTCAGAAGACTTGTGACCGACATAATTTCTGTGAAGCTTATTCATTACAACGAAAGAAAGTTATAGCAGTGTCTTTCTCGGTGAGTTCAGTGTTTTCTCGTATGTCCTAAGTGTGACAATTCTTAGAGCGGAGAGAAACAGAGTGCGCATTTGTAAGACAATGAGGTTACGCAGAAATTGCTACTCACAACGCAATAACTGCTGATCTTTACATGTATATATATACAAGGATGTTTCAGCCTATATCTGTGATTATGTCTGTTAGAACACCACATGATTAATCATCATGGCCAACATTTCATTCAGCAAATGGTCAGCATATGTTGACGTAATTGTGCTTTCCGCTATATTTCTTGTCTTGATGTCATCCAAAGCACATGTTAGCATTTATTCCTATTGGGGGGAGAGCATTTGCAAAGAGACAAAAAACGGCGCGTTTTCCATTGCAGCCACAAATGGACTAGCCTAACAGAAGGCAGTATTTATGTCAGCGTTTATGTCAGCTAAAAAATATATAAAATAATAACGCAACAATAGCTTTTTTTGTCAGCATTTCCCTTATCGTTTCTGTGTGTGAACAGTCTCCATCATTTTTAGATTTTTGATTGACAAAAGCTTATAGGGTTTTATACTGAATGCATGCAGCATGTACAGTCTATATGTAAATAGAAAAACAAATTTCATTTTTAATCAATAAAAATATACTCACAACATCCACTGTAGAGTAAGCAGACTTAGCCCGCAGCTGTTACATTTACAACGGTTTGTTGTTTGTCATTTACCAACATTTCAAAAAAAAAAAAAAACAAAACGAAAAAAAACGAGGAAAGGTCGTCCTGCGCTTCCACGCACGGAGGCTGACACGTTTGTGAACGAAGTCAATGCATTTTACATACATGGACATGCACAGAGTCATGAACGTACACGCTCTAGAAAAATATCCCATTTGTGCACATATGATAAACGAAAAGGAGGATAAAAGTGCCCAATGGAAAAATAACACATAATGAAAGTCTAAACATTATTCCCAATAAAGTTAAAAACAGGAAACGTTATTCAGATCGACATTCTACTACACAGGTCTTTCTGATCATTGGAGGGGCTGGACTGTGTAGTAAAGGTGGGGCTAATTTTAATATAATTGGGGGTATGCACTAGCTAGGCTAGTTGACAGCTGTTCTCTTCTGTAGCTACTTCAGCGAGCTTTTGAATCAATGCTGTGTCGAGCGAGCCCGTGAATCACAGAATGTGTCGTTGGAATCAGAATGTAAACGTTGTTGTTGCGGGAATACCTTAATCTTACCCGTTTACAGCAATGCTATTTTCTGATTGGCTGTTTGGTAGCTATATATATTTTTTGTATTAGCTGGTGCGTGGCAGGGCCTTCTGAACTCTATGGGGAACTCACTTGAACGGGTTAATGCGTGTGCGTTGAGAGCCCTGTAATTCACTGGGCAAATTGAATAGTTACAATATCAGGAAACGCAACATTTGAGTGTCTAAGAACACCTGATTCCTTTGAAAGTCGTAAGGATCACCGTCTAGTCCAGCTGCTTGTAGTTTCAGCCAATAATTGTGTGTTTTAGTCCCGGTTTTTTGTTCCTCCTATTGAATGCTGCCATTTTGCCTTAGTTTTACCACTCAAGGGTGCGTGTCCCAGCGTGTTCACGTGGAAAAGTGACGTCAATGCATACCCTCTATAGAAAACGCTGCTTATTATGGAAGTCCAAATGGCGAAAACGCTACGCAATATCACTGCGCCTGCTACGACCATATACGGGAGCAAACTTCCACTGATTATTACGCCGGAATGGGAGTATAGTACCTAATCATATCAGCCTAGAAATTCGCAACTTTTAATTTTCCACCGGCCTACAGTAGAGTAGAGAAGAGTGAAGTTTTAAATAAGAAAAATATTGAAACTCTTTGGTCATTTTTTAACGCGATGCTACTGGTCTAATAGGATTCAATAATCTATGCTAAGCTATGCTAAAAGTGTTATGCCAGACCCGGAGATTGGCTGAATAGATAGGTACAACTCCACTTATTAACTCGGGGGGAGTTGGAGAATGAGCCTTTAAAATTATGTATCAAAAAAGTCAAGAAAAGAAATTTAGCTAAAAACATCATTCATTAGCCAAAGCTAAGGTAAAGCATTAAATGTACATTGTCTTGTACATGCATTGTCTTCAAATACTTATATTTAATCAGTTATTTCAACCAATAAGAAAAATGACTATAGGCTGATGCGGGTGTCTTTGTGACAGAGGAGCATGTGATCAACAGGCACTGCAAGATTAATGTTATTGGTATTGTAATTACGATTATACATTAAAATATTTTGCGTTGAATATTCTAGGATAGGCAGACAAACGGTTTATGAGTGATTGTATTTTAGTTTTTGCATTAGTAGCCTACATTTTCACACTGTCTCTTAGCAGCACGAAAAAGAAACTCCTTTAATCTGGAAATAAACAGAAAGCGAGCGAAAAACAGTCGTTAACTTCAGTTATAATCTCGCGTTATAAAGGATGAAACTCCCGGTATAATACAGTAAGTGAGTCTGATGATCGCAGTTGCGACTCCTAGCGAGCCGCAACAAAACTCTTCTACGCCGGTGAATCATCTAAACTTCTGATTGGTCATTAGGTTCATCCGCCCTCTATGATTGGTTGTGATGCTCAGCGCTGTGAGTTGACGCGGAAAAAATCTTTGATGCACCGTCATTGGACGTGAACGTGCTGTAACGGACACGTTTCGTCCATCTTCACATTTTCTTTCGTCTATTAATTGTATAAAGCGGGACGAGTTATCCCTTAATTCTCCGCGTGAGAAATGCAAGGTGTGGCGCGTGAGGGTGTCTCGCGGTGAATGCGTTGCGTACTGAGACTTGCCTATACTATTAATAAGTTGTATATTAAAACTGCATAATGTCGCTCGCCAATCCCCGTGAAGAGAAATCAACACGATGGAACATCTACATCAAAACTGTTCAATAACGCCGATCGTATAACACACTCAAATCTTTTCATTAGGAATGCAACGTTTCAGTCACGCTCAGAGTTCTCGCGTGATTTTTCGAGATCAGATGAGCTTTAATCTGGCACATACAGTTCAACTGTCTCTTCATTCTCTACCTAATGCCATTAAATAATATATACTGTTCCAAATAAAGATTTAAATTAACACAACTGTATGTGGTGTTCTCAAACTCACAAACACTCACGCGCAAGCGAGCGCGAGCACACACGGCCGACCTGCCATACAGTGGCACTAAATTCATTTGACACACAAATAAATATAAGAAATCCATATTCCTGTAATGACACACATATGTAAACGCAATAGGCTACACTGAGCTCCCATTAACACAAACATTAGAGTGTTAACGACATATAACACACACTCGAGCATCTCATGACATTTCTCTGAGCATGAAAATCCCGTAAATGTGGCGTGTAACAGAACATGTACATCTACCGTATGACTGAATGACTGCATGTATCGCCCAGTCACTGGGAAATGATGTCATGCTCCTGATATAAAACAGTACTGAAAGACACAGCCAAACACGAGCACTGATGAAATAACCTCCACGTCACGTGCTCGAACGTTAAAATCAATCTTTAATCGCGATATATCCGCCGAAAACTCAACGCCCAACACATCCGCCGTCAGATCTATGAGCATTAGAGCAGAACTTACTGTCATCTTCTCTGATGGACTCCGGTTTCTCAAGACATTTTTATATCATCGTCATTATTATCATCACAGACTGAGCGGTACAGAGAACCGACGCCGGTGAGCGGTGACCGTCCGCGGGGTAAGACATGGCGGAGCTCCGCTGTTCAAGCACACACACACACCGACCGACAGATCTCCAGCGACCAGAGGAGACAACCCAACCCAAACCAAACCCCCCCCTCTCTCTCTCTCTCACACACACACACACGCGCACACACACACGCACACACACCACACACACACACACACACTCTCTCTCGTGCCATTAAGGGTGTTTGAAGGTATAAGAGACTGAGAGAGAAACAGTACAGTTTGTTCAAGATGTATAAAAAGTCCAATGTGTATGCAATGTAATGTACAAAACTATGTGTTCAGAGCTCTTAAATAATGAAGCGTTATGTTTTTATCATCTTAGAATGAGCTATTTCCATCTACATACACCGGGTCCCCTTACATTGAATTATGTTGTTTCTACAGTAGCCCTAAAAGCACAAACTGCTCTACAGAACGTGTTTCATAAATACATGATCTTCTTCCGCAAAGAAGGCAAAACATGACGACATCTTAGTCCTGTGTCAGCCGCCGCAGTGCCTTGAAAGGGAGGGGAAGGGTGGAGTGAGACCACACTAGATGCCGCTAAATTGAATTAACTGGACTTTTTTTGGAATTATTTATCCGTGCACATTATTTTTATTCATTTGCACTCGTAATCTTTAATCAAAACGTCCTTCTCCTTTCAGAAGTTGTTTCACTCGCATATATGTCACGATACAGAAGAAAAAAACTATTGCTACTTCCGTGTCATGCTGACATTAAAGTTAAAAGATAAATAGGTCAAATACTTCCCTTACTGACCATGTTTTTTTTGGTAAAAGTGTAGAACCCGTGTTTTTTTGGTTTATTGATTACTACTGGCAAAACCATGCTTTTATTACAGTAACCATGGATTTTTGGTTTTAAATTTAGCGACTTTCCGACTTTAGCGACTTTCTATCACAAACAGTTAGACAACACTGTGCGTGAGAAGAGCGATCACAGAGCAGTCAGCGTGCCAGGATCGCAGCACTTGCTAAGATGAACTGTACCATCTTCAGTACCACAGTCATATAATGAGACTCTATATATGGCTTCTAGGAGGCCGTATTCCAATAGCTAGCTGTCTATGTAGAAAACTGTCCGCTTGCTGAATGACACAGTTTTACACTCATAACAAACTGACTGCGGGTTTTCTTGTCAGCCTTTCTGATCTGGCACAGCGATGTTTTCCCTCTCTAAGAGCTGTTTGAAGCAGAAATTTCCAAGATTTAATTTTTAGCCTATTTTTGAAATACTGTCAGAAACAGTCAAATTACAGAAAAATACATCTTATTTACAAGAAAAACAGGCAAAACTATTTATTACATATCCTTACATCCTTTAATTTGACAGGAAAACTATTCTTTTACGGTATATAAGGTATAAGAAGTTCAGAGTTTTCATGTGTCTTGTCATGCTGTCAGTCTTTCACATTGCTGTTGGATGACTTGATGTTAACGGTGGCGAGATGAAGCCTTATGAAGCATTGAAGCTTTTTAGCCAAGTGGTTCACAAAGGGGTTCATTTCTCGAGGCTTCATTTGCTCACAATACCACCTAGTGGCCAAAGAGTGTAAAACAAGCAGATACATTACAGATGTGCCTGGTGTGGTCTGTGATGAACACAACCTCTCTCTCAACGTCAGTAAGACCAAGGAGCTGGTGGTGGACTTTAGGAGGAGAGACAGAGAACACAGTCCTATCACCATCAACGGAGCACCAGTGGAGAGAGTCAACAGTTTCAAGTTCCTTGGTGTCAATATCACAGAGGAGCTCACATGGACCACTCACACCGAAGCCGTATTGAAGAAGGCTCACCAACATCTCTTCTTCCTGAGACGGCTGAGGAAGTTTGGTCTGAATCTCCACATCCTCACTCGATTCGACACCGGCACAATAGAGAGTATCAACTGGCTGCATCACTGCCTGGTACGGTAACAGCATCGCTCTCAACCGGAAAGCCCTACAGAGAGTGGTACCAACTGCCAGGCACACCGTCGGAGGTGAGCTTCCCTCCCTCCAGGAAATGTACACCTGACCGTGTGTGAATAAAGCGAGGAGGATTACTAGAGACACTAGCCACCCGAGTCACGGTCTGTTCTCACTCCTTCCATCAGGATAGAGATACCGCAGCATCAGAACCCGCATCAGCGGACTGTGTGACAGCTTCTTTCCCCAAGCAGTCAGACTCTTAAACTCTTGACTCCCACAATCTACTTATTAGCACTGCACTTTATCCCCCACTACATGCACAACTTTATACCCGTCTTACTTACTGACTTTACACACTGATATGTACTGTATAGTTGTATTACAGTAAGACAATCACTGTACACTACGCACATTGTGTACATTTGCTGCTGTGTATTATTATTATGTATATTACGTGTCATTTTCTGTACAAGTTTTACACCAGAATACAACAATGTTTACTGTGTAAATGTGTACAAGAAATGTCTGTCATACTGCCATGTTGAAGGAACTGCACCCAAGTTGTTCACCTACTGTTGCACCTGTGTATATGGTTGAGTGACAATAAAGGGATTTGATGTGATTTGATGCACTGTTAAAAATCTATTTCCACATAGACTAATCTATTTATATGAATACAATGTGTATTTAGTAGTCAGAAGGGGCAATATTATTATTCTAAAACTGGAAAGTGTTCTTGGCAGATAGGCAGATGTGGCTTGTGTAACTTGGTTTATATAGCTGTCAAAATATTGCGGCAAGATGCGTACCGCTTACGGAACCACTCAGGCGGAACCGTGGCTTCAAACGTCATCTATGACGTCATTGGTCTAAAACGATACAAGCCGATATGCGCTTCACTGAAAGCTTCTGCGATTTCTCGACACAGGCTTTGAAGGCTCGACACAGAACCTAACATCACTGCTTGATGTCACTCCTGAGGTTTGATTTTGTTGAAGTTCAACAGACACTGGACTGAAATCACCATAATACAACTAGAAATTATGATTAAATTAACATTTGTAATGGTCCCTTATTTTTTTCCACAGCTGTATATGTTTAGTTTTTTCCCGGCATCTTTTAGCAGTGGGACCGCTTCATCCATCAGTCTCAAATGATCTACAAATTCAGCGTTATATCCACCGTTTATATAACATCCTTCACTGAAATGCTGTGAACAAACAAACACACCTCAACTTCTCTCACTATTGCAAGCATATCGAGCTGCAGCTGCAGGCCCACTTGATGGTAAGCGGGTCTTCCAATTGGCGCATTTCTTTCGCCTTGCCGTGGGCGTGCTTTTCCAGAAGAATTGTCCAATAAGGGAATAAGAAAAGTTGTTACGTAACGGTTTTTCATGTTCGAAAAACTTTCCGAAACCTATAGGAACATAAGGGGAGTGTATCGAGCACAGGAATACTACGTAATGTGTTTTTAAGTTGACCATGTGTTGAGCATGAGAAAACAGCACGTTTAACATTGTAAAGAATTCAGAACAGGCCCTGCTCCACAGGGGGGCTAAGAATCTTATCAGAGGCTTTGCCCACCCTGCCTCCACCCAGAGCCGTTGAGAGAGAGGATCTGTGAACCGCTGTTGCTGTGAAAAAACTGTTCCATTGCAGTGAACGGACTTGATGTGACTTTCTCTCTCATCGACTCTACGTCAGAGTCCTGCACAGGTACTATTTGATAAACCCGAACACGCAGTTATTAAAAGAACACCCGGCCCCACATCCATTTACATTTATGCATTTGGCAGACGCTTTTATCCAAAGCGACTTTATCCTATACATTTTACATAGGTATTTACAATCCCCTGGGATCGAACCCACAACCTTGCGTTGTTAGCGCAATGCTCTTAGCACTGAGCCACAGGAAAGCACATCTGAGAGCAGAACTAAATTAATTCCGTTCCCGACCCTACCCGTTTGATAAAAATGCCGCGACCTAAACCGCACCTGCATTACATCTATATTATGTAGACAAAACCATTTATTTTCTCACGCAACAAGTAACAAAATATTAGGAATTCATGGTTAATGTATTTTTAAACATGTATCAACTAAATATGGCAGAATTACGGGAGAGACAACCAGAGTTAATCCACCAAAAATATTGTTAGCTAATACTAGATATTCTATATTTGATTAGTGTTATATGAAATGTGTTTAGATTTGTGCAAAATTTGTAAAAAAAAAAAGTGTTCATGTGATATTATAGCGGCCCTGCAACTGTGTTTCATGCATTCTGACTTCTTCACAATGTTAAACGTGCTGTCTTCTCATGCTTAACATGGTCAACTTGTCAAAAAACGAGTTGGGCGAATTACGTAGTATTTCTGTGCTAAACAACTCCCCCAGCGATCATACAGGTTTCAGAAAGTTTTTTTCTAACATATTAAACTGTTTCATAAGAATTTTTCTTAGTCCCTTACTGGACAATTCTCCAGGAAAAGCACGCAGCCACAAGGAGAGCAGGAGAAGGAGCATTCGCAAACATCACTTTCACTTGTAAGCAGGAGAGAGAGAGCATACGTTCACGTAGTTCAGGTGTTTGTTTGTTCACTGCATTTGGGTAATAAATGTTATATAAACTGTGGATATAACGCTGGGTTTGGAGATCGTTTGAAACTGATATATGGAGCCGTCCCAGCGCTGTGACACAGATGTCTCTGTATTTTGTTGACAATGTGCTTTAGTTCAGCCTACCCCTCCCCCCCACAATCGCCGTATTTCCCTTACCTTGCACATAAATAAGCACATGGACCATGTAAAAGCATATCAGCTGAGGTGAGTCGAAATAGTCTTGGCTACTGAATCCGCGTTGCGCAACACAACGTCTCGTTCAATTCTCAGGGAACCGGGTTATATACACATACTGTAACCTAAATCAGGGTAAAAAACATGAAACCAGAAGAGCTATTGAGTGCTGAAATACAAAACATAAATACACCAGCGCTTGCTTACCAGTTACACACAAATCTTGCTCACCACAGACAGATTTGGGATAAATGTCCGGTTTAAAGGGGTCATATGGCACGAACACGTGTTTTTCTGTGTCTTTGGTTGTGTTTTAAGTTGCCCATGCATGCATTAGACATGAAAAATTGCATAATCTATCTAAAAGCGAATGCTCACCCAGACCTGCCTGAAACACCTCGTGTAACCACACCCCCAAAAATCTAGGTGAGTTTGTGGTATGATTTGACTAAGACCGCCCAAATGTATTCGCAGGTATGGTGGGCGTACCTGTCAGTACAATTACTTTGGAAAATGATACTCCAAAATCTATACTCCATCGATACTCCAAAATGATACTTCCCTAAATCGTGCAAAACATTACATTACATCTATTACAAACCAGAATATTAGTTTTAGGCGTGTCATATGACCTCTTTGTTTGCCTATTTGCCAAAAAAAAGCGCTCTGTTTGGTGATGTGGACAGTTGCTCACAGCGGGTCAGTTCAGTTCAGAAAAACTTACTTTTCTTACATATTTAAAAACCAAGAATGAACACTTCCTAGGAAAACGTTTCACCACAACTTGCAAAAATATTACTTCTTAACGAAAACAAAAGTTCCAACCTGGCACAGTTAACAAAAGGAAGAAAAATGGTTTCTCTCTCATTGCAAAAAGGGCATTCAACACCAATCTCTGTGTTCAAGATTGAATTGAAAGAGTTGACAGCAATGGCACCGTGAAGGATCCTCCACTGCAAGTCACCTGTTCTTTTAATCAATGGTGGTTTATACAATGCCCTCCATTCAGGTTTTCTCTCTACATCCAGTTTGAACAACTCACACCATGGGGTGTCAATCTTCCTGTCTAGCATTTTCTTGTTAAAACAGATCACACAGTACTTTTACAGTTTTTTAACAATACAAGACAAAAACTCTCTAAAAATATTCCAGTAAACCCTTCTACCTTCACTGAGAAAAACAAGCAAGGGAAAGAGTATGTGGAATTGGGCTTGCTGCGGCCGTCATGAAAACTGGACAGCAAAGACCTTTCTGTTGGATTAAGGGCAGTTTTCCATTTCGATAATAGCTGTGCAGCAAGACGGGTAGATCTCAAACCTAGCCGCTGAGCAGTTGCTTCATCGTTTTTGAAATCATCTCCTGTTGACTCTAGTAACTGTCCCAAGGTGACGACTTTACTGTCAACTAGTGTCCTGTTAAGTCCTGGGAAAAATCCACTGGCAGATATGTCCATCCGTGCTCCATGAACTAAAGGTTCTTCCAAAAGCCAATGAAGGGATTGTGGATCCTCTGCTTGTTTGAAAACAAAAAGACACCAAACCTTAAAAATGTTCTTATAAAACACTGGCAAGCCAGAAGTGTTCAGTTTCATAGAGTCCACCAAAAAAAGAGTTTTATCAAGCCCCAGATTCTCAAGCTTGTTTACAATAAAATATACGACAGCACACCATTTAAAATCCACTGAACCAACTAGCAGTCTTAGGATGCGCTGCAGCCGAAAGGTTGCTATTCTGCTTTGTAGGTGTATTAAGCCTTGTCCACCCTCCTCTTTGGGCAAAAATTACACGCTCTGTGGCACCCAGTGCAACTTATCCCAAAATAAATGTATTAAAATAGCCTGGATTTTAACTAACAATTCACATTGTTATCAACACATGCACATTTCTGCCATAAAGAGGAAGCAATCAAATTATTAATGATTAAAATGCGCCCTCTGTACGACATCTTTGAAGATAAATATTTCAATTTTTCCAGACGTCCTTGAATTTTCTCAATTAGTCCATCCCAGTTATTTAGCACTGTTGAATCATCACCCAGGAAAACTCCTAAATATTTAAAACCTGATGTTCGCCACACCAAGCCCTCAGGAAGTCTCGGTTTTCCTCCCAACCATGTACCCAACAATAAGGCTTCACTTTTCCTCCAATTTATACTAGCAGAAGATAAGCCCTTAAAAGTTGAAAGTAGTTTTGACAAAACCTGTATGTCACTTTGTCTACTAATCATAACTATCACATCGTCAGCATAAGCTGACAATATGAGGTTATATTTACAATTTAGCAGACTTATACCATGTAATTTAACCCTTATTTGCTTTAAAAGTGGTTCAATCGCTAAATAATAAAGCATTCCAGATAATGCACTAACACCTCTATAAATTTTAAACGGAGCACATAAACCACCACTGATTTTAAGAAGACTCTCAACGTCACTATAAAGTACTTTAATAAAGTCAATAAAATTCTGGCAAAAACCAAAAGATTCTAAAACTCTCCAAAGGTAACAATGTTCCACACGATCAAAGGCTTTTTCCTGGTCTAGGGAAATTAAACCACAATCTATATTACGCATCTTGGAGACCTCAAAAACATCACGGACTAGAGAAACATTGCCAAATATCGATCCGCCGGGAACACAGTAAGTCTGATCAGTATGGATCACGGTGCTCATCACCCCTGCTAACCGATAAGCCAATGTTTTTGAGAGCAGTTTGTAGTCACTACAGAGCAGTGATACTGGTCGCCAAAACTTGATGTCGGTAAGGTCGCCTTTCTTAGGCAAAAGGGTTAAAACTGCTCTGCGGCAGCTCAGAGGCAGCTGGCCTTCAGCCAAGCTTTCATTCAATACCTCCAACAGGTCCTCTTTTAGGACAGTCCAGAATGACTTATAAAAATCAACTGGGAGACCGTCGATTCCTGGTGCCTTTCAAGACTCCATTCCTTAAAGGGCTTCATACAGCTCCCCTGTGCTCAAGTCACCTGAGATTCCAGCATTTGCTATCTCTGAAACCTGGGGTAGGTCGTCAAAAAACTCACTTTCACACCCGTATCCTGCACCGGGTTCATTTTTGTACAGGTTTTTGTAAAAAAAGACCGCTCTCCTTTGGATTTCCACAGGGTCTGTCAATAGTTTACCAGATTCAGAGCGCAAGGCATGAACAGTCCTACTCTGACCATTCTTCCTTTCCAAGCTGAAAAAGAATCTGGAAGGAGCATCCATCTGGTTTATCCTCTGGAACCGTGATCTGACCAAAGCCCCCTGTGTTCTAAAACCCAGCAAATCAGCCAACTGTGTCTTCTTATTGACCAGAGTTAAAATAACTCTGGGCACCAGTCGAATATCGGCCTCCAAGCTGCTCATAACTAAAGTAGCCTCTTTATTGACTTTTTGAGTATACGGTATAGAAATATACAGTACAATATACAATATTTTTTGGACTTTCCCAAAGTCCCACCATTGACGTAAGGAGTTAAAAGATTATTTTGTAGTTTTGAACTCACCCCAAAACACCTTAAACATATCATTAAAATACTTGTTGCTTAACAGATTTGTATTTAGCTGCCAGTATGCACTTTTTGGTTTATAGGAGTTAAAGTTTTTGAGTAAAAACACAAAACACTGTACCATACTGTGATCAGTAAAACCCAACGGGGTGATTAAAACCCTTCTTACAATGATGCAATGATATTTATAGACATAAAACCTATCTAGCCTAGCCAGGGAGATAGCACCCATGAATCTTATGCAAGGAAAGGTTACGGCCCCAGCAAATGAATGGGCAAAGCTTAAAAATAAAACTATAAATCCACCTCACAACTTGATAGCCAGACAGTTGCAATTCTCAAGTTCAAACAAAATCAAACAAGTTTAAAGAACGAAGCAAAACAAGCCTTAAGAAAAGGAGGGAAAGAAAACAGTGGTTTCCCTGCCAGCAGCCAGTCCACTCCTAAAATTCAGAACCACTTTTAATACATGTCCTTATTATCATCCTCATTCCACCATGTACACATATGGCTTCCTTTTTGGATGATTGAGCTTTAGTTGGCATCTGCTGATGGCACGGGGGATTGTGTTTACCGACAGTGGTTTCCGGAAGTATTCCTGGGCCCATTTAGTAATGTCATTGACACAATCATGCCGAAGCAGTGTCGTCTGAGGGCCCGAAGACCACGGGCATCCAATAAAGGTCTCCGGCCTTGTTCCTTACACACAGAGATTTCTCCAGTTTCTCTGAATCTTTTGATGATGTCATGCACTGTAGATGATGAGATTTGCAAAGCCTTTGCAATTTGACGTTGAGGAACATTGCTTTTAAAGTATTCCACAATCTTTTTACACAGTCTATCACAGATTGGAGAGCCTCTGCCCATTTTTACTTCTGAGAGACTCTGCTTCTCTAAGACATCCCTTTTATAGCTAATCATGTTACAGAACTGATATCGATTAACTAAATTAGTCACTAGATGTTCTCCTAGCTGAATCTTTTCAAAACTGCTTGCTTTTTTAGCCATTTGTTGCCCCCGTGCCAACTTTTTTGAGACCTGTAGCAAGCATTACATTTTAAATGAGCCAATTTAGTGGATAAAAGTGTAAAATTTTATTTTATTTTTCATTTTATTCAAATTTAAAAAACGTCCCAACTTTTCTGGAATTCGGGTTGTAGTAAGACTGTAAGAATCACTCCCATCTCCCTTAACTGTAGGTATCACCGTTAATCGATGTAAACCATTTACAAAGCCTGTATCAACGCTGGAAATTATTACAGAGGGAATTCTTTCATCTTTAATAAATTTGATTATCGTCTCTACAGTTCTCATCTTCTCTTCTTAAAATATTAAAACATTTCCAAGATATAATTACTGAAACATTATGTACCTTTTCCTCAAATGGTTTTTCAACTAAAAACAACTGTGCCAATATAGTCAAGCCATATACAACCCATCGTGGCGGATTTGAACGAAATAAAAGTCTTTGCAATATTAGCAGTCTCATTGTCAATATGTATAAATTCTTGACCACCTTCAGCCACAGGAAGGTAAAGGATCCCAGTAATAAGCCAATGGTGTCCGTTCCAAAAAAAATCCACAAAAGCTTTTTGAATAGTAGTAAGTTCTAAGGGGGTGTAGTGCCTGAGACCGATTAGACACGCAATAACTAGTTATATTTCTTAAATATAACAACAACACCCCTCACCCAAGCAGCAAGCTAGTCACCAGGGGATCTACCCCCAATCTGCAACTAACACCTAGGCGCAGGACCAGATCTCTAGTGACCATATAAATAATAAATAATACTGTTCCTCATTGAATCCCCTACAGGGGGTTTAATACGGTAACTCTATGCCACAACATTGAGGCTGCCAGATTATTTATTATCAAACACATACCTCTAAAAGAAAAATCTGGAAGAAGCCATTGCTTCAGCCATTTCTACCAATCACTCGGTTTGCTAGTCCCTCCCAATTCTTTTCAGAGTATTGAGCCGACCCAAAGTAAACACCAGGTAATTTAAATCCATCCCGAGTCCATTTACATTGTTGTGGTAAACAAGGTGGCCCTATATCCTCCCAGTCTCCCAACAATAAAGATTCACATTTATCCCAGTTAATGCGAGCAGATGTTGCTTTCTGGAATTTGTTCAAACAAGATATAAGTTTAGTAACATCATCATTTTTCTTGATTATTACAGTTACATCATCGGCGTAAGCAGTAAGTTTAACTGGACTTATCTCTGGGAAACCTGGAACACCAATACCATGACTAGCAGAGGTTCAATAGCCATAGAATACAGAAGACCTTACCCCCCCCCTAGACACGGTCTAGTTAAAGACCCATCAATCCTTAACATGCTAGAAATATATTTGTACTGCAATCTGACAATCAAAACAAAATATGGACCGAATCCAAAGGCCTCCAGAGTTATAAACAAATACTGATGATCCACCCTGTCAAATGCTTTTTCTTGATCCATGGACAGGTAACCAAGGTAACCAAGATTGTGTTTTTTTGCAACTGTGATAATATCTCTCATCAAAAAGAGACGTTTCAAATATCAAATATTGTACGTTTTGGGACACAAAAAGACTGCTCCACATGTGTAACACTTGCCATGCATTGTTTGAGTCTATGAGTTATTGCTATGGACGAAATCTGAAATCCACACAAATCAAGGAGACTGGTCGGCAGTTTTTGAGAAAGGCAATATCTCCTTTTTTGGGATCAATGTTAAAATTCCCCTCCTGCAAATCAATGGAAGTATCCCTTGTTTAACACTTTCAATAAAAACTACATACAATTCCTCTCCAATCAGTTTCCAAAAGGTATGATAAAATTTGAATGAAAGCCCGTCTAAGCCCGGAGACTTTCCAGGACTTAATTCCTGAACAGCTGAAGAAAGTTCAGCAAAGGAAATAGATTTCTCAAGGGCTTTACAATCTTCTTCTGAAAATTGTACTAGGTCACATAAAACTTGTTCAATTGCAGTTTCATCACATTGTTCAGTACAGTAGAGGTCCCCATAAAAGGAAAGAGCATGAGTACGAATTTCATGTTCGTCAGTTGTTACACCACGTTCTGGTAGATTCAATTTGTAAAATAATTTCTGTTCTCAAGACCAAAGAAAAATGCAGAGGGGTTATTCATATCGTTCAGCTGAGAAAACCAATAGAATCTCCAGAGTCCCCATTATTGCTCTGTCTATGAATGTCTTATTCGAGTGACTTCATTTTTTCTTTAAGGGCTCTATAGCTAAAAGCGGTATGTTTCTGGCAGAACAACGTAATTTCACTTTGCCCATGTCTCACCACTGACTTAATACAGGAAAGTTACACTTCTCCTCTCTCAAAGATTGCCAGAAAAGGTGAAAAGAGTGAATAAAAGATTGATCCTGTAATAGTCTATTATGAAAGTGCCAGTGATATTTGTCATTTTTAGAAGACAGAACAGAGACAACAACAGACATATAATGATGATCAGACAAAAAGGAGGGTTCTATTGAATTGTTGTAAAATCTACATCTATTATCTACATCTAAGAAACATAAAATTGGTCAAGTCTTGCTCCAGACAGAGAATTTGAGTCAGTTTTTAACCAGCTTTATTGTTTAACCCCCGGACGATTCTCTCTCTCCATAAATGAACAAAATCATGATAATTAATTTCTGCAGAACTTGGATGAGGTTCATCATGATTTCTGTCTAAATCAGGATTTAATGTTCATTTAAAATCTCCTCCTATTACAACAATATTCTCCTGAGGACACTATGACATAGCATCGGACACATTTCTAAAATAAATCAAGTGCTCTTGACCAACATTTGGAGCGTATACAGTCAAAAAATAAAACCTATTAACACCAATGGTAACATCGGCTCTTAAAAGTCGACCAGGTTATAAACATAACAGGTTGATCACTTATGCATGGAGAAAAAAGTATAGCACACCAGAACTTCTTCATTTGCATATAATTAAACAGAGCACATCTCTTCACAGTATGCCGACAACCATTGATATTAAAATATCCAATATTTATAAATGTCAGAAAAAAATATTGACAAAAACTACAATCATGACTTTGTAAATGTTCTTTAAGTCAAGTGCTGGGTTTTCTTTTTAACACTACTCATGTGTTTTTAAGCCTATAGCGTTTAGGCTGATAGAGCTCTTCCAGGGATGCTAGCCAATGCACAAGATTCAAGGATATGTGGACTGAGCTTCACTTCACGCTTCCATCAGCATTCCCTCTTTACTCTGTGACAGACTGAGTCCTGATGTCCAGGGCTAAGATTGTTTTTAATGGGTTGGCACAAGGGGACCCAAGAACCAGTCAGGGGGGGCATGGGAAAAGTCATGTGCCTCAACACAAGTGGGATGACAAAAAAATGGCACTGCACAAGTGCCTGGACAACACATCTCTCTTTTTATAAAAAAAAAACATTAAACAGACAATTATTGTTCTCAACTTCTTTTCAATTCTCATTTTTAAATGGGTAATGTATGATTACGAAGTGGTATTGTGTGAACTTTTTGTAAAAATTGCTCATGTTCTGACTTTCAACTGTTGCTGCAGATAATGGCTGCTGGTGTAGTCCTCACTGGCCCTCTCTGGCTGGCTCTGACCTGTGCTGTACTGTACTGTACTGTACTGCATCTGCCTGTCTTTGACATGGTTTCTTCTTGAAGAAACCTTAAATGTCCTGCTGCTGTGCCTGACTTTGTGCCTTTGTGCCTAAAGTCAACTAGATGCTGAACAAAAAAATTTTTTTTTTAAGAAAACAACAACCGCTTTATTCACCCTAGATGTGGAAACAATATTACGAGCTCCAACTTCAATGCTAATCGCAACTAAACAATCCTCCACTGTTATGCTATTGTCAGGTATACATTTGGTGGGTCGAGAACTGGCTGGGTTGAGATGGGAGGTAACTATGGGTTTAACCCTGGACACATGGAATACAGGGTGAACTCGACCAAGAGTTGGGGGAAGCTTGAGCCGCACCGCTACCAGATTAACCACCTTGGCGACCAGGAATGGCCCAATGAACCTGGGCGTCAATGAACCTGGGCGTCACTTTATTCACCCTAGATGTGGAAACAATATTACGAGCTCCAACTTCAATGCTAATCGCAACTAAACAATCCTCCACTGTTATGCTATTGTCAGGTATACATTTGGTGGGTCGAGAACTGGCTGGGTTGAGATGGGAGGTAACTATGGGTTTAACCCTGGACACATGGAATACAGGGTGAACTCGACCAAGAGTTGGGGGAAGCTTGAGCCGCACCGCTACCAGATTAACCACCTTGGCGATCCGGAATGGCCCAATGAACCTGGGCGTCAGCTTACGGGAAAGCGCCCAGAGAGGCAGGTGCTTGGTAGAGAGCCATACCCGTTGACCGCACACATAGGTAGGAGGAGAGATCCGGCAGCGGTCTGCCGCTGCCTTGGTCCTCAAAGTGGTTTGGGCCAAAACCTCTCTGGCCCTTGTCCAGGTCCGAGTTCCTGGGAGGGAAATAGAGGTGGTTGAAAACCAAGGGAACATTCAAATGGGGACATACCTGTGGCTGCGGCGGGTAGGGAGTTGTGAGCGCATTCCACCCACGAGAGCTGTTGGCTTCAGGAACTGGGATTGTTGGATGTCATACAGCGGAGTCTCCGTCCTAGATCCTGGTTGGCTCGCTCACATTGCCCATTGGTCTGAGGGTGAAAACCTGACGACAGACTCGCTGAGGCCCCGATCTGTCGACAGAACTCTTTCCAGAATCGAGAGGGGAACTGAGGCGGAAGACGTGGTCCACAATCAGTTGAGACATCTCCCGGGCGGACGGAAGCTTGGGGAGAGGGATGAAGTGGGACGCCTTGGAAAATCGGTCCACCACCGTAAGGATTACTGTGCACCCTCTTGACAGGGGAAGGCCAGTGACAAAGTCCAGGGCTATGTGTGACCATGGCCGGGAGGGGGCGGAGCAGACCTGTGGGCGGACGACGGGCGGTCTTGCTTTGCGAGCAGAATGGGCAAGCCAACACAAACTGTCTGACATTGCTGGAGACCGACGGCCACCAAAACCGCTGGTGCACAGACGCCAGGGTTCCCTTGATTCCTGGATGGCCGACCAGCCTCGAGGAGTGACACCACTGGAGGACCTCAGGACGCAGAGGAACGGGAACGAGCAGAGGAACGGGAACGAACAGCCGACCCGCCGGGCACTTCCCCGGCGCTTGCACCCCGCGACCGGCCTCCACCACCCGTCGCTCAAGCTCCCAGACGAGAGCCCCGACGACCTTCTCCTGGGGGAGGATGGAATCGACAGGCCTCTCTGTCTGATCCCTTCGAATAGGCGAGAGAGAGCGTCTGGCTTGACGTTCTTGGAGCCAGGCCGGTACGACAGGGTGAAGTTGAACCTGGCAGAGAACAGAGCCCAGCGAGCCTGACGCGAGTTCAATCTTTTGGCTGAACGGACATATTCCAGATTCTTAGGGTCCGTCCATACCAAGAAAGGCTGCGTCGCTCCCTCCAGCCAGTGGCGCCACTCTCCCAAAGCTAGCCGAACCGCCAGCAGCTCTCTGTTACCAATATCATAATTCCGTTCGGCAGGGCTGAGACGATGGGAGAAGAAAGCACAGGGGTGCACCTTCCCATCATGACTGGCTCGCTGGAAACGCCTGTAAAAGTTGGCAAACCCCAGGAACTGCTGCAGAGCCTTGCAAGAGTCGGGAACTGGCCATGTGGCGACAGCCTTGACCTTAGCATCGTCCTGTCCAATGCCTCGGGGTGAAATCACATAGCCGAGGAACGAAACCGTATCGGAGTGGAATTCGCACTTCTCTGCCTTGACAAATAATTGGTTCTCGAGAAGACGCCGGAGGACCTCTCGGACGTGATGGGTGTGTTCCTGGAGAGACTGGGAAAAAATAAGAATGTCGTCCAGGTACACGAAGACAAAGCGGTTGATCATGTCACCCAGCACGTCATTGATGAGGCCCTGGAAGACGGCTGAAGCACTGGTCAGTCCAAACGGAAGCACCAAATACTTGAAGTGTCCCAATGGTGTATTAAACGCTGCCTTCCACTCGTCCCCCTCGCGGATGCGAACCAGGTGGTAGGCGTTGCGGAGGTCTAGCTTAGTAAAGACCCGAGCTCCCTGTAAAAGTTCGAAGGCAGACGACATTAAGGGTAAGGGGTATTTATTCTTTACCATAATCTCGTTCAAACCTCGAAGAAGAAACCTGCGCCGGCCGGCGAGGAGGAGGGGCGGATGAGCCCGCTATTCAACAAGTCGCAAATATATCTTTCCATGGCCTCTCTCTAAGGAGCGGACAGGGAAAATAACCGACCCTTGGGCGGAGAAGTGCCTGGGAGTAGGTCAATGGCGCAGTCGTAAGGTCGGTGCGGCGGAAGAGACGTGGGGCGGGATTTGCAGAACACGGTTTTCAGATCATGGTATTCCTCCTGGAGCCTGGACAAGTCGGCGACATCCACCTGCAACACAGGAGACACAGAAACAGGAGAGGGAGCAGGACCAAGACAAGACACATGACAAGCAGGGCTCCACGCTAAAATAGAAGTGTTTACCCAATCAATGTGAGGATTATGCTGTGACAACCACGGATGCCCTAATACCAGTGGGGTTGTGGGGGAATCGAGGATGTACAACCTAATCTTTTCACAATGATTACCTGACAGAAAGAGGCTTACGTGGAGGGTGGTGTGGGTGACGGTGAAAAGAGGCAGTCCCGCCAGCATCACGGCCGAGATGGGTGGATGGAGAGGAACAGTAGGGATTACAAACTCTCGGGCAGTGGCTGCGTCCAAAAAGTTCCCTTCAGCCCCTGAGTCGATTAAGGCTCTTCCTGTGTGGGTAGTGTGGGCAAAGGTGAGACGGAACGGCAACATGGTGCGTGGGAAAGGAGAGGGTTTTTGTGATGGCGCCCAACCGGACTCTCCACTCTACGGATGGGCGTTGGCTTTTATTGGGCAGTGTGTAACGATAAGCCCCGCCTTCCCACAGTAGAAGCAGAGGCCGTCCACGAGCCGTTGTTGCTTCTGGGCGGGCGTGAGATGGGAACGCCCGATCTGCATGGGCTCAGGATCCGGCGGCGGACGGTGTGCGGTGCTCGAGTCTCGGTTGGTATCCCGGACAGCTTCCCGGTTGGCGTCCCGGCGTCGCCAGGCGGGGGGTGAAGTATGTCTCCGGCGGCGAGCGTCAATCTGGCTCTCAATCCTTAGACAAAGGTTGATAAGATCCTCCAGGTCCCTGGGAGGGTCAAGAGCAGCGATCTCGTCGGTGATGGAATGGTTGAGGCCATCGAGGAACCGCGCTTGTAGCGCCCCTGCGTTTCATTCGCAAGCCGCTGCCAGGGTCTTAAAACGGATGGCATAGTCAGTGATGGTAGCTCTCCCCTAAGAGCGGCCGCCTCATCACCACGAGCCGACCTATCAAACAAGCCGGTCATCTCTTCGCGGAACTCCCGGAAAGAACGACAACAGGGGTCCTGGGCCTCCCAGACCGCGACTCCCCACTGGCGAGCCCTCCCGGTCAGCAAGGTCAGAATAAAGGCAATCCGGGTCTCCTCAGTGGCATACCGGCAGGGATTGAAGCGCGAAGACCAGGGAGCATTAAAAGAGAAGAACCGCTCGACAGGAGTTGGGATCCCCGTCATAGAGAGGAGGGCTGTTGGCATGCGGCTCTGGATCGCTCGTGGCTCCGGGGAGTGGAGAGCGGTGGACCCCTCCAGCGTGCACGGCACCTCGTAGGAGCTCAGAAACCTGCCGTTGTAATGTCGCCACCTGTCCCTGCAGCGAGGCAACCTCCTGGGCGGCTGCAGTGAGGCGGGATGCCTGCTGCCCAACAGAATACCTTGCTGTTGCAGCTCCGCCCGCAGTGGATCTTGTCCCGCTTGGTCGTGTAGTTGGTCTGACCATTCTGTCATGGCAGACACGAGAGGGACCCAAGATCGGCGTAAAGAAGTATTTATTAATCAGACACCAATATACAACAATGTCAGAATCCCGGTTGTGAACGTTCCTGCCCACGGAGGTGTGAGTTCTCATCCACGGAGGCAGATTAATCCGCCAATGGCTGTCCGTAAACGTCCACTGGCGTAAGAAGACAGTAGGGTAAAACCGGAACAATCTGTAGTCCCGGAACGATCGCCGTGAGAGAGGCGAGAATTTTCTGCAAGGACGGGGTCTTTACCTCCCTTGGTGAAGCTCCGTAGAAGCCAGGTGATTGCTGTCCGGGACGGCAACGGGAGCTGAAGAAGAGAGTAGATGAGAGAGGGTGACAAGAGCGAGAGGCGCGCGAACGGCCCGCTTGACGAGGGAGGTGAGGTGAGTAATAGTTCCAAACTATCAAGATCGTGACAATGCTAGGTACCAAGACAGACTAGACTAGACAAGGGAAAATAACTTCTAAAGACGAGCCGCGGCAGTCTGAACAGGCTTGAAACGCAACGGTCAGACAACAGACGAGCGACACTGAGGGAAGATAAAGGGCAAACTTAACGAGGAAGAAATGGTTTGCAGGTGTGGGGTATTTAAGGGAATGAGCTTTTAATGAGTGCAGTATGAACAGGTGTGTAGGTCCAGAGTGGAAAATACCTGGTACAGGGGATCCTAAGGAGACATGAGGGCGGGGTGAATGACCTGGACATTGACGCTGACAACACAACCCACGTGCAGATAATACCCCGACCAGAGCAGGATCGTGACACACACTCCTCACACGCGCACAGCAATTGAGAGAGAGATTGTGTTTGTACAATGTAACTCTGCTGTTCTAATAGTGTGTTCAGAACGCGAATGAAGCGTTAAGCGTGAGTGATTTACATGTTAAGTCAATGCAAAGACGCGATAGACCTACTCGCATTAACCAATCAGGAGCTTGCTTTAGTAGTGAGGTGATTAGACAACGTAGCGAGCGGAGGCAGAAATCCGAAACAGGACGACAAAACGGAGGACAAAATAATCGTCTCTGTTTGAGGACACCCTGAGCTGTATGATTCTTGTTCTTTCTTTTATAGAAAATAAAATAAAAATAAAAAAAGTTTTTCTGGTTTCCATAACACATAAAGTGCAGCTACCCTCTCAACAAAATCTATGTCAAAAGTCTGGAGCAAACAAACTGGAGCCGCCTGGCTGTAGCCTCGCCCATTACAATTGAGCTAGTATCTTCATCTTCTTGAGCTTGTAACACTGCTAATTTAAACCATTCACATTCATCATAAGGGGGATCCAATCATTCAAGGGTAGAGACAATAATATTTAACAATAGATGGAGGATAACCCTTCAACATCAATAATCTTTAATGCATCATTGAGTACATTTAGTCCAGATATAAGTTTGCACAGGTTCAAGAGTACAAGAGTCCAGACAATAAACACAACTGAGATCACAATCTGCAGTTCACCATTCGTAGTGTAGAAATCTGTCATTGTCACACTCCATTCGGGAAATATCATCCAGCAAAGGATCCATCAGATCGATGGTAAATGAACCATAGTCCACAAGAAATGTTCATTTCATTGTTAATGAGGCGGCTAACGAAAACCCCCTAAACAAATATACAATACATAATAAGAATATAAAATTCACCATAACACAAGTACAACCATCACCAAATATATACAGACTTACGAGGAGATGTAGAACCTAAGAGGCTCCTCACAATGGGGTTATCAATAGCATGCGGCCGAGCATAGCATGCGGCCGAGCCTAGCATGCGGCCGAGCCTAGCATGCGGCCGAGCCTAGCATGCGGCCGAGCCTAGCATGCGGCCGAGCCTAGCATGCGGCCGAGCCTAGCATGCGGCCGAGCCTAGCATGCGGCCGAGCCTAGCATGCGGAGCCTGCGGCCGAGCCTAGCATGCGGCCAGCTAGCATGTAGGCTAGGCTAGCATGCGTAGCCTAGCATGCGTTGCCTAGCTTATGCGGCCGAGCCTAGCATGCGGCCGAGCCTAGCATGCGGCCGAGCCTAGCATTAGCATGCAGCCTAGCAATCAGCCATGCTTGCACCTCTCTAACTGGTCTTACTTGGCCCTTTTTAAAGGGATAGACCTCCTGACATAACCCTGTTTCCCGCTTCAGGTTTGGAGAGGCATTACCATAAGAAAACATGGAACAGTGTCTCATGACTGTAACAAGCTTAGTGGATTTCTTGAGGACAAGCCTCTTCACCGCAACACTATCCTGTAGTAAAGCTGTCTCGCTTGTTTAGTCAACATGCTGGCAGTGGACCAACAAACTTTCCTGTTCATTTCACGTCTTCACGAGGACATCTATGTCGGCAGTGCGCATTCCGATGACCAAACACTGGGAGCAGGGAGTGTTCATGGGAGTTGTAGTTTCGTAGTGTCAAATTGTGGATTGTTTATAATTTCACATGACTTTAAAGAAAACTATAATTAAAAAATTATATTTAACCCGGCAAAATGGCTAGTGGGAGTGATTGTCTTACCCGCCACAGCAGAAATTTACCTGCATTTGACGGTTTGGCGATTGTTAATGTCAAGCCCTTCCCCAATACTGGAGAATGAAAGATCTCAACTGCAACTGTATCCTGAAGCTGTGAAGGAATGAATGAATAAAGAATCCTCTTTAGGCCACAGCTACTTTCTGACACTCCTGGTGTTTTTTTTACAGTAAGTTGCGCAAATATTAGATTCATCCGACCGGACACATGAATTGATTTTGTAAGTGAATGATGACAGTGGCTATTTCGAGCATGTTCTTGGCTCTTCTAATCATTTAGTGCTGAGATTCCCTTCACATGGACCCTCTTAATGTGAAATCCAGACACCCTGATGAATAAAAAGTGAATGAATAAATAATGAAAGCACACTCCTGAAAGCCATCCTTCAGCATGTCTCAGGATGAGTTTAGAGACTATATTTGAGTTTTCAGATTAAACATTCAAGCACAACACTGTGTTACCCCTTGTCTTGTGGCCTTTTTTTGTTTTGGACTTTTAGTTTGTAGTCAACCTCCTGTTCCTGTTTCCTGTGCGCTCTCTTAAAAAAAGGTGCTTCAAAAGGTTCTTCGATGCTATAGAAGTTCTGTATTCAGTAGGTCTGTCGTTTACTGAAGAAGCTGTCATCCGCATGACATCACTACAAGCCTCTCACAGACTCAGCGATATTATACGGAAGAAAAAAATACTCTTAGTTTATACACATCTGTGGCATTCAAAGAAAAGGTGACAGGAGGAGAGAATCTTGGAGTGTTTGTTCGTGAAGCCTGACAAGCACAAAGGCTGTCCTTGAATGTTTCATCCCAAGAAAAGAGCGTTTTACTTCTCATGTTGTGTTCAGACCAAACGCGAATGGCGTGAATGAATCGCGCTATTCGCGTGTAGTTGGACGCTTGAACATTTTGAGTTTACTCGCTTCATTCGCGCGTCAGACTCGCTTCATTCGCGCGTCAGATTTGCTTCATTCGCGCGTCGCTTCATTCGCGCGGCTTCATTCGCGCGTCAAATTCGCTTCAGTAAGAAAAAGATCATACAGCTCCGGTTGTCCACAAACAGCAACGATCAATTTGTCCTCCATTTTGTCCTCCAGTTTCGGATTTCTGCCTACGTCGTCTAATCACCTCACTACTAGAGCAAGCTCCTGATTGGTTAACGCGGCGCAAATTTTCGCCAAAGTTCAGATTTTTCAACTTGCGCGAATCGCGCGAATCACGCGAACGCTCAATTCGCGCGATTCGTGTCATTCGCGCAATTCGCGTCATTCGCGCCGCCATTCGCGCCGCCTCATTCGCGCGATTTGCATTGACTTAACATGTAAATCACTCGCGCTTGACGCGCCATTCGCGTTTGGTCTGAACACAACATCAGGCAGCATGCCAAGAACAAGGAATTCACATAACCCCAAATACAAACATAAAGAAATATAGCCGCAAACATAATTTATCAGGGTCAAAGTGTACCAAGCGTTAGGATTTTAAATAAATGAAGAACATGCTCACTAAATGTATAAAATGTGGTCATTATGGGGTGACAGTGAAATACCCAGTTTCAGTACACTAATGCTGACTTGACATGCTATGGGAATTATAGTCAATGCAAATTTGCCAGATTTACTTATCTTGAATTTGACAAATACGGTCAAATTCTTGAACTTTAAGCTAACTTTGATGCCTGATTTTTTAGATGGGCTGGTCATAAACATCAAAAATGGTGGAGAGGAAACCTATTGCTGAGTTTTACTTGTTTAAGTTGCTTTTGATCACTTTTCTTCGAGAGTCTCCCTAGATGGTGATATAAACAACTGGCTGGATCCATACACAAATGTACAACTTCAATTACTCAAAACAGGCAGAAGCACAGGACACCAACAGGGAACATTAGGAGAATTAGATCTTACCTGTCTGAGCATGCTACGTCCAGGCTCACGTCCTGTCCAGACTCGACTATTGCAATGCTGTACTGGCTGGTCTTCCAACTTGTACAACCAGACCTCTTCAGATGATACAGAATGCAGCAGCAAGAGTGGTCTTCAACGATCCGAAGAGAGCACACGTCACTCCTCTCTTCGTTAGGCTGCACTGGCTCCCTATAGTCGCTCACATCCAATTCAAATCTCTGCTCATGGCCTACAAAACCACCACTGGTTCGACACCCCTATATCTTCACTCGCTAATTCAATGCAATTGAACAACGTCTTGTGGTGTCGTCCCACAAAGGGAAAAAATCACTCTCAGGCACTTTCTCCAGATGTGTTCCACGATTCTGGAACGATCTCCCTCTTCCCACAAGATCAGTGGATTCTGTAGCTGTCTTTAAGAATCGCTTAAAACACATCTCTTCCGTCAACATCATACCCATTAGTACAGTCTTCTACTTCTTTTCTACCTTCCCAACCCCCCCTGTTCTTTTGTTGCACAAATTGCTTCTATTGTTTTCCCCTACTTTGTACCTCGCTATGGATAAAAGCATCTGCTAAATTACTAAATGTAAGTGTAAAATTGACAGAGCAGGAAAAGGAAACACTTGAGGTATACATAGACAAACAAATCCGAATGAGCTCAGTCAGGGCAGGGCAACAGAGGCAGAACTACAGGATGCTAGCACAGTTTTATTAATAAGTCATATGGAACTTAAGTGAAAGCCTTTTTTCTTTAGGTTAATGACTTTCTCCAGCGTCTGCTCTCAGCAGGTGCACTGAGGGACTGTAGGGAGAAATGAATGATGTGCATCCTGACACAACATTGTCTACATCAGTCATCCTCATCACTCCCTTCAGCCCGTGGATGTGCTTTACACTCTTGAGTGCGAACAGAGTCAGCCATATTTCATCATGTCATTGATATCATGTCCTCTTTCTCTGACCTATAATAATTTTTTACTTATTTTAGAAAAGTCAGCGCTGTTTAGCTGCTGTGTGTGTATGATTGAGGGGCTGCTGGTCAACAGTTTTGTGGAGTGATGTAGAAAGAACAGATTCGACAGACTGGAAATACAAAAAGCAAGAAAAATCTAACAATTCACATTGAACAACTCCAAATCAATCGTCAATTGCATTAACTTGTCGGAAATGCTTGCGTCCTTCATTGTGTGTTTTCTGGTCAGAGTGAGAATCCTGTTCAGTAAACTGCAGACAGAAGTCATTAATTACATTTACATTTATGCATTTGGCAGACGCTTTTCTCCAAAGCGACTTACATTGCATTGTAATACACATTTTATGTGTTTCTGACTTTATGCAATCCCGTGGGATAGAACCCATGACCTTGGCCCCAGCCCTATGGACCACCCCAGCATTATGGACCACCCCAGCATTATGGACCACCCCCTGCCACCTTCCCTTTAGGTGTGTTCTACTTCATGCGGCGCCGCAAGAATCTGCAGCCGCATGACAACAGCAATGCATTCTGGTTAGATAATTTGTCGGACTTTGAGCTGCGCTGCAACGGCCTTACGATCACACTTGCTATAAAAGTACCGCGAGAACGAAACAAGACCAGCCACCTAGGTCAGGCGCTGCAGTTGCTCAAAATCAGCTTCGCTTTATTGTCATTGGCCAGACTCCATGAAGACAAGGACGCTGTAAGTTGCATGTTTATTAGTCAAGTTATGTAATAAAAAAACAACAAATTATTTTGAACACAATTATTGTATAAAATTGATATTAATGTTTTCACAATTGTTTAATAAAGAAGGATGTTTACATAAATATGCTGCATTATTAGAGAAAATTTCCAATTTCTATTTAATATACACAAACAAAAATGGTCAGAAAGGATGTTCAATATCTCACCCTTCCTAAGGAGACATAAAAATATGCACTTTCAAGCCAAAAAGTAATGAGAACTAATATAGACATACATACCTGTATGTATACCCACCCCTCTTGTTGTCGTTTTATTTATTTTATTTTGTCTCTTTCTAATATATGAATGTCTTGTTTATGTGACCTGACGCCAATCGACCACAAAATGGAGCGACTACGCCACCCTGGATACTTGCCAGGGACAAAAATATAGAGATTCTTATAACTTAAAGCACACAAGTTCACTTCAAGAAGCGGCAGGAGACGTGAGCGTAGAAATATATATATACTTTTATTTAAAAGATTCTGACACACAATCACTTGAAAATAAAGAAATATAAAATATAAACAGAGAAAATACTAGGATGGGAGAATACCACCGTAAGCAGCCTGAGACAACAAACCCATCCAAATAGGCCAAACAAAATAGAACAGGAGCTGAGGCCCGACCCGGGGTCTAGGGACACACTAGGCCACACCACACCACACCTCACACTGGTTACAACGGGGTGCTCACGCGCACACACACACACACACCACAGCACTCGTGGGGAACACCACCACACCAAACTCCACCCGCCTTCGGCACTCAGCTCCTGTGAAGAAAATAGATAGGGACAGGTTTGGCACAAACTTCAAGGGTGCAGGCACTCTGCAGGTACGGGGCACTACAGTGGAATATAGCAAATAGGCGCTCTACTTGCCCACGACAATGCAGTTTCACAAAATACAAAAAAAAAAAACAAGTATCAAGAAATTAAATTAAATGTGCCGCTACAGCACCACCACCAGGACTACAGCGATTAACCAAACAAAAGCAAAAACATGAAAACAGTAATGCCAACCAGGCAAAGTAAAAATAAGAAAAAAAAGAATAAAATGGAAACAGCAAACACAGCAAGCAAAACAAATTAAACTAAAGAAAATTAACAATAACGTAAGGTAAAGCAACAGCGCCTCCGGATAACTCTCATATAGCTCCAAAGCGTGAAAACTACTCGTTGGTAGAGGCACGGCCAATCTGTCAGTAATGCAATAAATAGTTAGATCGATTAAACCAAATTACAATCCTGATAAAACTTTCCCAGTACATACCACGAAGAATCTCCCCACCCCCGATAAGCGACAACAGATGAATGTCTGGGCGGTTGCGGCTCGTTCAACAATCTGTAGGCGGAGTTCATTTAGGCGGCCAGAAACCGCAAGATCATCACCATCATCAGATCTAAATAGAATGTGTTAGCGACTCCTTACAGTGGCTAACAGGGACGAGGTTTAACCCACGTACCGTACACATCCGATCTCGTAACTCTGCAGATCAGGTAATCATGCGAAGGACAACTCGTTCAGTATGTCGGGTACACACACAGCCAACCCCCAGAATATTCGTAACGGACACCCAAGCTCGACTCCAGCTCACTCAAGCTTTCGCCTGTGAACACAAAGCCTGTCTGGTGTGATGGACTTTAAAATGTCCTGCATGTTCAAAAATTGGAGAGAAAGGCAGCTCAAATAACCGTTGAAATTTATTGATCAGAAAGTTTCAAATACAGCGCCGGGTTGTCTCGGACACAACGTCTCACAAAGAACCAACCCCGGAAATACGTTTTACAGCCTATATATAGTATTTGTCGAAGTGTCTCTTCTTCCTGCTGCGAGGGGAGGGTCCTCCCTGTGCTCATCCAATCAGCTTTCACTCCTTTGTTCTCCTAGTTTCTGTAAAACATCCCATGACAAACCCCCACCCACATTCCACCTCGCTTTGTTTCTGCGAGCAAGGCTGCACCCCCACACACATACCACGTGTAGTAAGCACATTTAATATCAGCACATAACCCCTCACAGTTATATTATTTAAACATTTTCATTAAGGCACACACATTGTTTTACTCACACCATGATAAAGAGTAAAGATTTAAACGTGATAAAACTTATTAAAAACTCCTTCAGGTGTCACCCCAGCACAATCTTACATCACACCACCACAGCCAGTACATTTACCTGTAGAGGGGCGACGCCAACCAAATGTCAGTCACAAGGTTTCTCTTAACGCGCCGTTCTGCAAAGAACCGCTAACATTAGCTACCACATGCTACCAATAACATAGTCAACATCCGTACATACCTGTTGGACGACCGGATGTAACACCGAAGCAAAAGGGGCGGGACTAGTAGAATCAAAACCCCTTTAACATAGGATATATATACACCCCCATATCAACTGATAGGACAACTAATAATCAGATCCACCAATCGGCGCCATGAAAGACGTATCAGCCCTACCACAATCACAATGCCTTTATGATGTAAATGTAAAATGTTTAATAAAAAAGAATCTTACACAAGTAATGCATTTACCCTTGATCTTGAATATCTGACGTGCACACAAGAAACACACATTATATTACCTCATAAAAATGAAAGAAACTACATCTTCTTATTGTATAAGAGTAAAAGTTTGGAGGAAAAGCTTCTGGTTAACCTATTGGTTATATTTTGAAAATGTAATATACACATGAAAATGGGCAAATAATAATAACAAACTACTGTATATACTGTAATTCTTGAAACCTTTTCTTTTATTGATGTATTTTAAGACACACACACAGTATTGTAGGCTGAGACCACTTGATATTTTAAGTGCTGAATGTGCTGGTATATATGTATGACTTCATACTATCTTTTTCCCCTGGTACCAAAATTATATGGCACGACACCAAAATGATTCTGTTTGTGATCAAAGAAATTTTAGATCCAACATTGACTCGTAAATTACTAGAATATATACTCTCTTTTTTGTTAACTGTTTCAATCCACTACAAGGCAGATACAGAGATGAAGAGGGAAGAACAGCAGGCTATTTTGTTGAATAATCTTAGTTTTGTTTCATTGTTCTTCATCTAAAACAGAATTAACAAGTATTCTTATAGCAACATCGACAGTGGAAAATTACTGCTTCACAAGTTGTCTGATGACATTATTAAAAACCTTGAGACAATTCAAATGCAGCAGCCAATGTAAGATTAAATTAGATTAGATTCAACTTTATTGTCATTACACATATACAAGTACAGTGTAACGAATAAATAACATTAGGAAAAGTAATATAGATTAGAATAAAAATGTAGAATGAAATGAATACTAAATATATAATATAAAACTAATAAACGAAATATACAAAAACTAAAAACTAATATAGAACATTTTGGGTGAATTCTTTGCATGCATTGATATGCGGCACACTTATACACAACTTTAATGATTAGGTAAAAAAATGAGTTAGTGAACTCAAGTTAGATTGCAGAAAGTAAGTGTGATAAAAACGATTATAAGCATTAATGCCTCACTCACATTTAATTTTACCTTAAAGATCCACATTATCACGAAGATGTATTTGCACTTGTATTGAGTGATACTTGTTTCATGCACCTTCTTGTAAAATCCAACTCAAATCTTAAATAAAAATTCAATCTAAATATTAAATCACGCTGTCTCACCATCACACTATGAGCGCATGAGGAGGAGATGATCCGACTGCATGGATTACAGGAAATACGATAACTGCACAACACAGTGTAAATAAATACTTAATATATTTTCCTTAAATACTGTGCAAATGTCAAAGTCTGCAAATACAGGCATTAAGCTCTCACATAATCGTTTCTCTTTATGTCCTTGAACATAGTCCTAACTAATAACTAATAAAACCGGAATGAAGTATTCGTCTTTTACAATTATGTCTTCAAATTTTATCTCAAATGAAGGAGACCTCTAATTAAAGTGCAATATTAATTATATTCTCCAGATAATACACAATCTATTTTTATACAACTTTTTCTGTAAATTATATTTCATTCTTCTGAAAATAGCACATACCTTGTATTACAATAGTCTATTCTTATTTTTTACTTGTACATATAGGCCCTTATTTAATTCATCTGTGTACTGTATTCTATTGTGTTATAGTCTATGTGTGCTGTTTTTGCTGTTTCTGTGTACTGGATGCTCCTGTCACCAAAACAAATTCTTTGTATGTGCAAACAATAAAGCTCTTTCTGATTCTGATGTGATTTTAATGAGGTGTTAATGATCAGTCTAAATGCTGTAAACATTTAAATGCTACAGAGACTTCTTTGGCTTTAATATAATTATAATAATTAATAATCATAACAATTATCAATTAGTGAATCTCATGTGTGGTCATATGTGATTTTGTTCAGGTTTTTATTTATTTTTCTATGGCATCTGATAGCGGTTGGACCCGGAAACGGCATACGTTCTTGTTATTTCACAGAAATAACACACATGACAACATAATTATTACTCGACTTAACAAGAACTCATCAGCAACTCTACCTGAGGAATAAAATTGCCTTCTATAAAATAATCTAAAAAGAATTTACAGAAAAGGTACAATTTCTCAACAGAAAAAATCCGTAAAAAATGGGTAAACTATTAAGCACGTACAAAAGGGTTTAGGACAGACACAAATCAACTGGAGAGGCAAAGCAAACCTGGAAGTACTACACAGTAGGTATATGCATCCAATTACATTTTCAAGAGGTTTGCAAAAAATGAAAGCATGTTCACAAGATAACTTCAAATGGTAGCAATTATTTGGCAAATAAACCTACATAGTCTTAAGAGATTTTAAAGCCCACTTAGTATAGGAATGACTTCAGAGTCATTTGTATTTGTGTTTTTTTCATGTCTAAATCAATTATCTTCTTTCAAAATAAATGGATGACCTATTTGGGAGATTAGGGATTGTGAGTGCACCAGCTGGCACAATCTACACCACTCCCCTTATCAGGATTCTGCCTCATCGTGTCATGTGTTTCCTGGGCTTGTGGCAGAATCATGGCAGGATCCCTTGTTAATGTTGGCCCATTGGGCGTTCCATATGCTCTCTCAGGTCTCGTCTTTGTTTCCGCCCTCTTGTATTCCGCGTTAGTGATAGTTAATGCTGCTGTGTGCATATAAGGAATGCTGCTGCTGCACATATAACATATAAATAAACCCCCATAGCTTACGTGATCACCTTGTTGCAGATCTATACAGGTGGAGATGGGGAATGAGGAGGGTTTCTGAATTGCGCGTTGCTACAACAACCACTAGCCAATATTTAAACGTAGAGCAGCAAGCTCATTGGCTGCTGATTCGGAGGTAACCAATCACCTTTACCGTGTGTAATTATTATTAGATCAATTAGACAATTAGATCAGCTGTGACAAAAATATAAACACAAAATTTATAAGAAATAATGCAATTCATTTAAAAATAATGATGACATAGCTTGTACAAGTAATCCTTAGATACAGCTTAATAATACTTGACCTTTGATGACCATAAAGATTTTCCTCCAAAAACATTGGAATTTCAATCGCATCAACTTCATCAGCACAAACAACGTAAACATCATGTGGTCAGCCATGAATGACGTAGATTCAGCACACTACGCAAAGCACGAAGTGTCCGACCTGACGGCCGTCTTTTTACTCCTCCCCCGCCTGCAACCGGCTGATCTCGAAGCCTTCTTTCTATCCCTCGTCCATCACCTGAGACAAACCACCGCCCCCTCCCCTGTTGGTTTGTTGAGGCGGGAGGACGTGCCTGTGACAACTCCACCGCTGTCTGCCACGCGCTCCCGGCATCAGCACCTCCTCCCGGCCATTCCCATTGCCTATCACCTGATATCATGAAGTACACTTCCCATAATACCCTGCACATCACACCGTCTGTGATTGCACCCACACCTGCAGCTCTTTTAACCAGGACTCCATACTTACCTTCAGCTGACGTTTGTTGTCAGGTCTACTCATCTTATGTGTTTCGTTTAGTGCTGACCCAGTTGTTATATATGTACCTGTGGAACACTTACCTTGTGTACCTGTGGATTACGAAACCTGTTTACCTGTGGATTATCCCCATTATGCCCTGAGGACAAAAATTAAACTGTAACAAGGCATTTGTGGTGTGGCTCGTCTTGTATCGAGTAAAAGTGGTTACAAAATTCCTGTATCCGTTCCTTCAGCATCCAAATGTACAGACATCACTGAAGAGGAGAACTACACAGCAAAATTCCCAGTATTGTTTTGAGTTGTTTTTTTAGTGTTAATTTACCAGAGTTAAAAAGTATTGCTTCTGGTGTTAATTTGTATGACATTAGCACTTGTAAATAAATGGTCAGAGTCAGTGTAATTACAGTGAGTTGATGTTAGATGACACTTGAGCGGAGTATATCCAATTTCAGGTCATTGCGCATTACTTCCTCAACAAAGGCAGAGTAGCTGGCACAGCAGGAACCTTGAGCTTCCCACACGGCAGTGGCCCAGGCCAGGGCTTTGTCCGACAGCAGGGTGATGATGTATGCGATCTTGGACCGATCGGCAGGGAAAGACGAGGGTTACAGCTCGAAGGAGAGGGAACATTGTGTGAAGAAACCTTTACAAGCATTAGGATCACCTGAGAACCGCTGAGGAGAGTGCAGACGAGGTTCAGCCAAAGGGTTGACTGCCACAGGCACTTGAATACGAGCAGGCAGTTGAGCGGGAGAAGTTGTCGAGGGAAGTCGCTCAGACAACTGTTTAATGGAAGCCAGCATCCTGCCAGAAGTTGGGAGTGTCTAGCCATCAAGGCCTCTAGCTGAACCAGAGCAGTTTCGTGACGTTGGACATCTCCCTCGTGATGGGACAACATGGTGAGGAGCTCCTGGGTACTGGTTGCCTCTGGGTTCATGTTGGCTCTGTGTTTCTGTCAGGACCCGATCACAAACTCGTGTCTCCGGTGTGGTAAACCGTTGCATAACTGAATGAGCCACAAGAGGTCGGTAGAACCCAGAAGATGAGGCAGACAAAAAGCAAAAATACTCCAGGCAATATAATCCACAATGCCAAAATAATCACAAGGAATAAAGATAATGCTACACAGCAAAAAGGTAAACCCACAAAGTCCAAAAAAGGGTAAATACACAGGGAAAAACTGCATGCAAACAAAAGACTCAAAAGGTAATCCCAATAGCTCAAATGGGTAAACAAAAAGGCGTCAAAAGATAAATCTCAGCGTAACCACAAAAGTATGACAACTATCCAAGATAGGGTACTAACCTTCAAACACAGAGCAAAGAACAAAAAAAAACTAGGTGTTTAAATACACACAGGGCAAATGAGGCACAGGTGAAAACCATGACTAAAACGAAGGATAGACAAATATAGCGATAGTGACCCTAATGACCGCAAGCACTGGGATTGGTCTGTTTGAACCACTCCCTCAGGTCAAAAAACTCTGCCATAGAGTCATGTTTCCTCAAACGCATTTACGCTTGAATTATCCAAGTAAAATATTTGTGTGCTTCTGTATTTAACATCTCAAATCTGTCAAATCAAATATTAAAAAATAGGTTTGTAAATGAAAACCGACACGTAACCTACAGCGTAGAGGCTATGGCGTAAGTCCTACGCACGACTATAATTTACGCTTTATGCCTTGGCATTTTGACCATTTCTTTCTTCCCGGAGAGATCCTCTTTCAGCAAAGGGTAATGTAAGAATAATATGTCTTAATTTTCATGTGCATGGATAATATCTTTGGTACAAACATTCTGCTTTAAAGGTTTGTGTTGATTTAAAGTATTTTTTGTGGCAAGATGTAATACTGGGTTATTAAACAGAACATTTCTTTGATCCAGTAAAGGAAAAGGGATTCATCTCCAGGTGCCTTAAAACATTGTCAAGAAAGAACCCAAGACGTGTTTGCTCTGAGATTTCTGAAATAGGAGGAGTCACAGAAGAAGGATAAACATTTGACAACAGCTTGAAGGAGATGCATGCAGGGAGGCAATTTTCTTCCTTGTCCATAAAGCTGATGAAGTAAATAGAAGAAAAATAAAGGAAACAAGCTTGACACTGAACATTTCTCAGAGCATCATCATGCAATTGAAGAACAGAGAGACCAGGGGTATGGTGAATTTATTAAAGCCAATGCTCTGAGGTTTTACAGGCCTTTTGATCTATACAGTGTACATATGAGTCATACGGTGCATATATTGTTCCTTCATTTATGTTGGTTTGAGATATTTATTTGTTAAAACTAAAATATCAAACTGAGACAGTATGTTGGCTTTTCTTTAATTGATTTGTACATGCATATACTTTTTCTTAATTATAGATTAAGTTAAATTAAATACCTTAATAAGGACATGTATAAACACTAAATTAGTGTCCAATTAACTCACATAGTGTTAAACTATGTGCACATTATAGTGTAGTTTCCGCACTTATCTTGTGTAAATGCAGCCTTTAAGGAATGACAAAGCACACTAGTGGTGTTAAAGCTGAACACTCCAAGTGTTTTTATAACAATATGCGGTTGAAAAATATTATAAACGATTCGAGCCCGGGTGCGCACAGCTGGCGCTTATTCACAATTACTCACCGGTCTCGAACCACGGTCTCGCCCAGACAACTCCACTACACTATATAAACTCTGAAAAAGTATTGAATTTCACACTGTTGGTGTGAATTTAAAACTCGGAAATTTGCTGTGTAGACACAACACAGAATACTACCCAGCAAACACCGCCTGGTAAAAAATGGCTCGACATAACAGAAGTGTAAATGTGTTGAAGGAGATGATGGCCTTCAGTTGAATGTTAGACATCATCTCTACTTCACCCAAGATGCTCTGAGATGCTACTGTAACCAGGCAACCCTGCTTCATGTGGAATGTCATCATCACCGTATAGGGTTTCCGTGGCAACAGGTGACAATGTGAGAGTGTGAATTTCTGTCCTAATTGTAGATATTTAGTACAAGAGGCTGGTAAAATCCTAACGATGTTATTGAATACACTCTCTCTTCATATTCGCTCAAATCAAATGGGTTTGGAGATCTAACACATCCTGAACTGTTGCTAACTGACTTTCACTGAAGTGTTTATACACTGAAGGCATGTACAGACAGATGTGTAAATATCTGGGGCCCGTTTCAGAAAGGTGGTTTAGTGAAAACTCTGAGTATATTAACCCTGAAATGAGGGAAACTCTGTCAAACCCGAGAAAGCGGGGTAACTCAAGTCCGTTTCTAAAGGAGAGGTCACTTATACTCGGAGTCAGTAACCATAGTAACTTACTCTGTGAACCTAACCTGGTCGGGAGCAGCTTTTCTTTGGTAAACCCAGAGTTTCTTTCCACCTCCTCCCCTTTTAAAGCGCAAGTGGTGTCCCTCATTCATTCATTCATTAATACAGTCATTCATGGCCCACATCTTGATCACACAGACACCATCTCAGTGACTTATATGTCATATGTGCTTTTATAGAGGATTCATGAAGAGGCTGCATTCATTCATAGGGATGCACTTTGATTTCAGGAGAGCAATTTAGAATTTTGTCATTTGTCTGTGCATTTTCATTAAAACTGTACCGTTTATCTTTACAGTGAATTAGATATATCAAAATATATCTCATACATCCTTACATCAAGAACATCAGCCACCGTATGTGTATTACATCCGAGCATAAGTTTCTATGGACGATGAGAAATGACTTAATAAAGTGCATGAATAAAGAAATTAATAAATAGAGACATCCATGTAATGAAGCGATGAAGGTAATAAACAATTAATTTTAACATGTAGTCATTCCAACTCAAATCTGCTCAGGTCAGGGTTTCGAACCAGCGATGAATCCAACTTTACACGAGAGTCTGACGCCCTACATGTGTCTTATACACCATGACGTCTCATTCGCGTAACTAGAGCACTCATCACGAGTGAGAACATACGATTTGTTTTATTATTTCTGTTGTTTCATTCATTTAATGATGAATTCATTTGTTTATTGGTACATTTATCTATTTATTAATTTAACTTAAGTCATTTTCAGCACATCAGTAAATCCACTGTATGTGCCTCACTCTCAAGTGCTTTCTGCTGCCATGTTGCTTTTTTTGGTGCCGTTGCCATGGTGAATCCTCATATCGGAGCTCTCCATTGATGATGGCTTTTTACAGTCGTGGTTCCCAGGGTAAGCCTGCCCAGAGTAAATTGAACTAACTCAAATCAGCTGTTCTAAAAACCAAAATCTCAAGGTTTCTAATTTCCAAGTAAACCAACTTGGAGTTCAAGGTTTAGCCGAGAGTTGGTTGAACCTCCTTATTGAAACAGGCCCCTGCTGTAGTAGAATGTAGCACTTGAATCCTGACATGAGCTCTCTGGAGTTCCATAACACAAGAGAAGATAAACGTCATGTGATTCTACACCAAACAATTCAAGCTGACAGCTACCGGGATGACACACCTGCAGCAGGAGGTGAATACTGGATTTTGATGTTTTTCTTTCATGTTGTGTTGTCATTCTGTCTCTGTGTGTCCAGATGTTTATTTTATTTTAATAGAGTTGGACTAGATGTAAAGCATCTATTCTAGCGACACACCGGACGTGAACAGGTCTCCTGTCTGATCATTAAAAA